>CP099840.1:2948557-4148557 GCA_030062745.1 Capitulum mitella
TTTGCACGGACCACGAGGGCATTGTTGTCGTCGGGCACCGCCCGCGCCAGTCGGAGGACGTGGTTTGCGTCGTTGGACAGCTGTCAGCTGCAAGAGCTGGTTTCAGACGTCCCGCGTGCGCCCGTTAAAACGGATGAAATTGGGTTCGGCGCTTTGATGACTGGCGGCTGTTAACGATCAGACTCGGTGCAGCAGATGTGCCGAGGAATGTCTGGCAATAACGTGGTGAAGTGAACGTCTCTCATGTCGGCTGAAAGTGTCGGGGAGTGACTCATTAATCAGGCCTGGCAGGATACACGCTACAACCGCACAGCGTCCGTTTTCAAACACCATACGGTTGGCATTTGTGTTACGTTTTTTGGGCTGTCAGTCTCATTCAGGAACATCTCAATGATGGTGTTCCACGAAAGTGACCAATGGCAGCAGGTATAAAAACTGAATCGATAAAGTATCGTCGGTAGGTACCGGTTAACGATAACAGGAAAACACTGCGTGTACACAACCGTTCGAAACAAGGTAAGTACAAACAGTTAATTGCCAAATGTTTGACAGACTATGAAAATATGTTCCCACAGAAACTGGCCGCTGTTTGACTGTCATTCCAGTGAAGGTAGTAGTAGTAGCATTCCAGTATAGTAGTACAGACATGGCATAGCAGGCGTTGAGAAAAAAATGTTCTGTGACAGATAGGGATGATGTCCGGACTGGGGGTCCGTCTTTGTAGTCTCCAGCAGATTTTCTTGGAGATATCGTTAAGTGTCAGTTGGTTTTATTAATTATCATGCAATTTATTCTACACTATACATATTATATGTAATATAATAATTAAAGAATGATATGACATAAATGTTTATAAAAATGATATTATATATACAATTTATTAATTATAACGCAAAACGTAATACCTATAAAATATCGATATTATACACGTAATATGTTATACGTTCCAGTTCTTCGGAAGGTCAGATAGAGTAGTAAAACGTTTATTACTGAACGTCGTCACGCAGCTGTAGTAGATGTTGCTGATCCGGATCAGTTCTCGCCTTCGTCCTTCTTTGTACAGCATCCTGAAAAAGGCGTCTTTTAGTAAGCCAGGTCAGGTACTGGTCATCAACTCAGCAAATGTGTTCACAGGTCCCTAATCTATACGGAAATGATGAAGAATAAGAAGCGACAGTCACGTAAATGCGCATTGCAACCTAAATCAGGTTATGAAGGAGGCAATAGACTGCTTTGGAAAGAGGGAAAGACGTGACCATAACCTTTGCCCCGTACAATGTACCCACTGAAGGAATGAGAAGCAAAATAGCATCCTCTCGTTTCTTTCCCACTCTCTTCTTCCCATCTCTCTCTCTCTCTCTCTCTCTCTCTCTCTCTCTCTCTCTCTCTCTTATAGCAATCGAGAGGTCATGCCACGGGCGCACGCTTCCGTGCGTCCACCCCTCAGGACGAGGTCAGCTGACCGCCGAGGCGCACTCGACACCTCGTATCTCACCATTTCCGGGTGTGCGCCTCCAGCGTGACCCGGATGACCTTGATCAGGTGGCTGATGAGCAGCCGCAGGCAGGTGAGGTCGGAGCGCAACTGCCAGCCGTCGCCGGAAGACCCGAGCCCGACCGTCAGGTGCCGGTAGCACGAGATCACGTGATACAGCTCCTTCACCATCTGCGGCCGGCGGCGCGGTCACGTGACGCGCGTTAGTCCAGGCGAAGTGACGGGGGGGGGCATGGCGGGAAGCGAGTGAGCCGGCGACCGACTTAACTACGCCGCCGACGCCGAGTAGGCTGCGATGCGGCCCAGCTACGTTGGGCCGCCAGCAGCTCAGGGTGGTCGCAGTTCGGTTCGCCGACCGATGAGTCCGCTTGATAGGTCGGCCCGCTGTGACGTCATAAGGCCCTCAGCGGGTCACACGATCGCGGGACAAACGATGCGGGTCCGCCCCCGATTGCTGTATATAGTGGCTGCCCGCAAAGAGGGCATTACACTGAAACCATGTCCAGCTCGTAATCTTGGAGAGCAAAAAGTAAGTTTAGTTCAGTCTCAAAGTTACATATTATATTGGACTTGACCTTTTATCTTCGAAGTGATATTGCAAGAAAAGAAGTAAGAGCGACACGTAACCTTAGCAGTTAGCCTGTAAACATTCCCAGCACAGGGTTTGCGAATCATTATTAGAAGATATTAGAAGAACGAAAAAACGGGGAGAACAACAGCAGCTGACCAACTGCCTCCGGCCTAAGAGGAAATGGTTCCTTGATCTACTCGCAGCGCATGAACAAAACGAAGCCGTGATCCCTTTAACACTCAAAGACGTTCTTGTGCTTATGACGGTTGCGCCAGACAATGACAACCACCGTTAAAAACAGCACCAAAAATCGGAAACATTGGTTATATCCACGAGTCAGTTCCAAAACGGCTCGGAAAACAGCTCCAGAGAACTATTGACGTCAGAAGTAGTGGCCCCGAGTTCCACGGCCCACGCTCG
This sequence comes from Capitulum mitella, assembly GCA_030062745.1. Lineage (NCBI taxonomy): Eukaryota > Metazoa > Arthropoda > Thecostraca > Pollicipedomorpha > Pollicipedidae > Capitulum > Capitulum mitella. The sequence goes on from CP099840.1 coordinate 2,951,043, forward strand.
CCTCCCCGTGGCAATAAACAATTCATCCGACGTTCGGCGCGATTTCGCCGAAGCCCGGTGCGGCGTTCCCAGGAGAAGGCGGGAGCCGGTAGCGGGAGAACGTCCCCCCCCGCCGGCCGTCCCCGCCGGCTGCGGGGCAGCCAGGTCACGTTCGCGCCTCCCCGGGCCCAAATATCGGCACTGCCAGTGAGGGGCGAGCCACCGGGGCATTCAGCCCGCCGATCCGTGGCGCCGTCGCCGCCCGGTAGGCGGGTCACGCGCTGTCTCGCGACGCCCGCGGCAGCGCGCGGCGCGCTCCAGCGGTGCAGCACCGTGCCCGCGGTCCTGCCGAGCGCGGCGGCAGGAGCAGCGGCCTCCGGAGCCGGCCTCACGGGCGGCCCGGGTCGCCGCCAGATCGGCGCGCGTCCCCTGTCGTCCGTGGTCCGGCCGGCCGCGGAGGGCGAGGCCGAGGCCGGCCGCTCGATTGTCCCTTGGCCGTGTAATGACGAACCAATCACTGCTGATTACCCGCTGCCGCGCGCAGGCGACAGCGAGATTACCGGGCGCTCCTGAAAACAACGAGGCGGGACGCTGGCGGAGTCCTGTGGAGACCGCGCCGCGCTGGCCAGCTCTCGTTTTGGAACCGCAGGCACTTCGTCGGTATCGTCTCTCGTGGGAGCGCCTGAATTGGCAAGCTTCGGTAAGTTTCTTAGGTCCGGTCGTGTGACGTTGTTCCGTTAGTGGCGCGTGGCACGTCGCTTGTGAGTTTGCTCTTCCTCAGACTTCTGCTAGGGCTATGCGATCAGTGGCACATTTCGGAACTGACCCAGGCTAGGCTAAAGAGATTCGAATGTGTGCCATTTCCGACGGGTATCGTTACATACTGCTAGTACCTTTCCAGGCCCCAAAAACATGATTTCAAGCAGAGGAGCAGTCAGGATTTTCTTAAGGGGGAGGGGCCCGGAGCTCAGCGTGAAATGAATTATGAGAAAACCGCCTGCTAGAAAGACGACGAGCAATGGTGTTCATAAAAAATGCGGGCCTAGGAGCCAGTTTGGCTGCGCCGGTGTTTTCAAGTCCAGGGCGACCTTTTACCTCGGAGGCTCTTCTCGGTTCTGATGGCCTTGTTGTCAACCCAAGGTACGCCTTTTTAGGCATCGGTGACGGAAGTGAAGCTCCCAGGGGAACCCTGGATGCATATCAAGGCGACGTGTGTTGTAATGATGGCCAGTTACCATTTACATCAGGGGCGTCTTCGACGCCCTAAGGTAGGGCTATGACCCAATGGCCCTCTCTCGATACGTCACTGTATGTCACGTATGTATAGGACGGCGTTGTGTAGTGATCAACATTTTCCTATCTATCCGAAATATTCGCGGTCCCTAAGGAACAACGACTTTTCGTGTTCTCAGCTGTACGGAATAAAACTCGTTAAGGCAAAGGTAAAACGCCTACCTGCGCCACCAGGCGCGGTGCCTGAGGCGGAAGTGCTGCAGTTTTGTGCCCAGTTAGCCGGCGGGGTTAACATCTGGACAAGTTATGCTAAGCATGGCCCTGAGTCCCATTCCGGACGCCGTGCACTGAAAGACTGGGATCGAATCTGTAGATAAAGAGATTACCTGAAGGCAAATTACACCGGCAGAGTTCACCTTTTGGGAAGGCACATCGTGTTTGACATCAGTCTGTGGCCAACTGTTTATCAATTAGGATGAGCCGCGACGCCACAACATCGCTGCCGCAATGCAAACTTTACGTCGTGTCAACACGGCGTGATCAGCACACGGTGTGCGGAAGGCTCTCGCACGAACCGCAGTCCACCGGCCACAAAAATACCTCGCATCGAGAGAACTGCGTCTCGGACAACGGCCTGGCCGCAGCCCGCCTAGTCTGACGCGTTTGGCGCGCTCAAGCTTCAACGAAAGCCTGTTTTCCGGCGAGAGGAGCATTCGCAGGCTGTCGCGCCGAGTTCGCCCGAGCGCTCTCTCACCGGCGCGCCCGGGCCTCACCTTATTGGTCTGGTGCTTGTTGGAGAACTCCAGGCCGGGCGGGTGCTTCCCGCGGCGACTGAGCGATTTGCCCCTGGTGGACGTGTGGCTGTGGTTCGAGTTGCCGGCAGGCGCGCCGCCGGCTCGCGCGTTCGCCCCGACCGCGGCCGGACGCGGCGTCCCCTGCGGCACGGGCAGGCACGCCGGGTCACAGCCGGGCACACGGGGCTCTGCTGGGTCAGACCCAGAAGCACTGGGTCCCACCGAGGCACGGCGGGACCCGGCAGGTCAAGTCTGGCCGAACTCAAACCCAATAGCCGTTTCCACGACGGTGAAGTTATAACTGTGGCCCGGTAGGACCTCTCACATTTTTAGTCTTTACAGCGAAAAGGAGTTTCCGATATACCATGGAAAACGGCTACTGGTAGATAGTCGGACTCACAAAGACCAGCCGACCTCGGCACTCCTCACTCTGCCGCTGGGATTTCCCAAATCCGTCTGGATTACATTAGCCTGTTTCTTCCGCTTCTTCGCAGCGCGGTGCTAGCTCATCCGAGCGGTGGGCTGGTGAAGCGGAACGGTGTGGCGAATGGTGCGGCGTCCGACTCGCAAAAACACCACAGGGCGGATTAGCGCCGTCTCCACTCGGAAACCGATCGTAATGGAGTTTTGTCTGCCGTTCTGACCTGCCCGAGTGCTCATCAGAGTGCACCAGTGTGTGAAATAAGAAGACCGGGGATGCCGGATTTTGTGCGCCAAGTGACGCTGCCGGTTTTCAACGGCTTTCCTTTAACCCTATTCCCGGAGGGCTAGACGGTATGGCCGATTCCCGGCAGGGGGGGGGGGCGGATTCGGCCCCCCCTGAGATCTCGAGAACTACTTATCCGATTTCTTCGCAACAAACGGCAATCGATTTGCCGTGACGTGAACTACATTTTTATGAAAAGAAATTTCCAAAATTTTGAAATTTGTGGATACAGGGGGGCAAAAATGTCAAAATGGGGGGTACTTTTTGACTTCTTATAACTCCGTTGTTTATTGACCGATTTCGATGAAACTGGCATCAATCGAGAGATTATGGATAGAGCTTTTACCATGGGTATGCAAATTTGAAATTTTGAGAAAATTCATGGGCGTTCACAGGGTTTCAAAAATAGGTGGATTAGTTTTCCAATAACGGAATGAACAAAACAGGCCAAAACACTTTTTTGGCTTCTGCTAGTCATGTTATGCTAAAGAAGTACAAATCGCATTACAATGTTTGTATAATGTTAGCATAGGCGGTGCCAGGGACATAAAAAAGGGGGAACTGTCATGGTCACACGTTTCTCAGATCAACTTGTGACCTTTGACCTTAAATGACCTCCAGTGACCTTGGGGTCACCTGGAATGATGTCGTGTGCATTCAATATTATCTGTAAACGTTTTTAATCGATTAAATTCACTCTATTCCAAAAAATTCATTTTTTGGCTTTTGCGATATAGGGTACGTGCACTGACATTTTAGGTCATAGCTCCGTGACCTGACCTGATATCAAGCTGAAACTTGGTACACAAGTAGAGGGCATCTTTCTACGTCATATATATTCCGGGTTTGGCATTTGAAAAAACGGCGCCGAAATGATTGCGAAAAAACAAATTTTGACTTTTGACCTTGACCTGACCTTGTAAAGTGACCTCAGATAAACAAAATTACATATGCACATTGCCCAACTATTTATCTATATATTCATATAAAGTTTTAAGTTCTATCTTAAAAACTCTGTTTTTGGCAGACATTTTTCTTTTACCCTCAACATGGCCAAAAATGACCTGAGGTGCCTCCCAAAAACGTTGCCTGGCTCCGCCCCTGAGCAAAATAGAATTTCGAAATTTTGTCACGGCGCGTAGAAGGAATAGCTAGGAAAAGTCACCAAGTTTCGTGAAGCTGCGTCAAAAAGCCTGGAATTGGCAAGCAAAAAACCCGAGGGGGGGCGGATTCCGCCCCCCCTGCCGGGAATAGGGTTAATACGTGATCTTATGCACATTTTTGGTTGCGCCAGAGAATTCCACAAAATCCTGCATCCGAGCTCCTTCGCTGCGAAATGCACCATAAACTTTCATAAACTCCCAAGAGCTTTAAAAATAGACTTAGGCGGGTCGTGGTCGGAGACAGGAAGCCTCCGACTGACGACATGACCCTGAGGGCGGCGGTCGCCGCGTGCGCGAGCTCCGTCTCCCTGGACCGGGTCCGGCCACGGCACATGCATCCAGTCTGGAATGCGGCGCAATATCGGGCACGAGGCCTGAAGTGGCCAGCTCATCAGCTGACGGCGCGGTGAGAGCAGAGCCAGAATGGGAATTCAGCAGAGGCGCGTGCCAAGGACGGACCTCGCGCCGGCGGGAGTGGAAATTGGCCTATCGCCTGCCAACTGGCCAAGATCTCGGCCATTTGCCCGATTCTGCCGCAGTTTGCCACTGTCGAACGAGTGATGAATACACTGGCGCGCGCAAATCTTTGAACTGAAATCGGACTACACATTCCGTAGGGCCTAGGGTAACGTTCAACTGAGCGACATTTGTCAGACATGCTGTTCGATTAATAATGACTCTTCCTGACCGCAGTTACACGGTGCTGACAAGACCCGTCATAACTAGCTCCCGCAATAGAGTTATGCTCTACTGCGGTATTCTGTAGTGGAGTCAAGGGCATGTCAAGTCAAGTCAAGGCAAATGATGAGGTGACAGATGAAATTCTGGTTTGCTCGACAAGAAGATATTTATGTTTTACTTATGCTGCTGGATTACTAGAGAAATGCTTGACACAAACGACGTTTTTGTGTTCCCACTCACGGTTAACTTTTTCATCAACCATACAGACATGCATGGAGTTGCAGACGTCATAATATTTAGTGCATTTCACTGAAGATGCTCCCAATCGTTCTGTCACACCAACACGTTCTGTACCACTAAAGAATCTGCCGTCGTCGGAAGTTTCAGGGGCCCAAGTCGTCTCGTAAATATCGGCCGGTTGACGAGATATTAACAGCCTGTTCTGTTTCCACTTAAGGCCGCTGCTGGATGTGAACACAGCGGTGAAACTGGGAGCCCGCAATAGCGCGACCCGAGGAAAGGGTCACAAAGGTACGGAGCCCCGCCTTAGATCCGGGCTCGATGGTAAAATTATATTGTTTTTACGGTAGCGGTTTCTTAGCTCGACTCTATTTCAGTACAATTTTGTTTAACATTCCGTGTTGGCATTGGGAACAACAGGCCATGATTTAATGCTACGTTTTTCAGGTCGCGGGAGGCTCCGCGTCCGGGAGAAGTCCTTTTACAAACAGTGACCGTGCCTTCAATTTTTTAAAGGATCTGGCTGTATCTGTGAGTGTCTGGTGGCACATTCGGCTCCGTGCAGCCGCTGGGATCTCGCCGTCTTGGACAGACAGGTCGCATTAGCCACTGTCTCTGGTACCTCAGCCATCCTTGTGGAACCCGACTCTTGGGAATTGGATCTCAGCATTATCTAGGATAGTTTTTCTTTATGCGAGGTTACGGGAATATGAGCCTCTTGGCATTCTGTAAGAAGCCATAATTACAATTTACTTCATCCTAATGTTTTTAAAATACAGTTTTTCCCTCCGTCTGGGATGAGTGAGAATTTATATGTCCGTATATTTGGAAAGGAAAAGGCTAAAAGGACTGTTAACGCTGTCTAACTCATTTGTGATTACGGGGAGCCAAATACTACAACCGCCAAGCTCAGCTTGATGCCAGTATTTTTCTACGTCGTCTACAGCGGAGCAACATCGATTCTATAATTCAGAGGTATATCCGAACAAAGCGAATGTTTCTCGAACAGCCATCTAAGATTCCATCACCCCAAACCCCGCAGGTTTGGAGAAGCGACAATGAAATCCTCCGGATGCTGTGATCCAGTCCTAGATTGCAGTTCGAATCCACTCGAATGCCGAAATCACCTCGCGTGGCTGCGGCTGAAGTCTTTGAATTTCGCGGTCCTTGAGATTCCCGTTTATTCGGCTTTTTAGGCGGCCGGATGAAACGGAAGAGAATTGGCGTCCTCAGCCGGTGACTCCGCTGGACACGTTACTCTGACAGATTTGCCCCTGCCGCGGTGCATGGATATACGGCGCGGCAGTTTGTCACTAGATTCTCAAGACCTCAGGTTATGATCGTGTTTTACGGTTTTGTAAAGAACGGGCCAGTAACTTTTTAGTATTTATTGCGCGCATATCCTACTTGAAAATCTCGAATCATCTGAGCTTACCGCTGCCTTGAGCCCATTCAACCGATACTTTGAAGACGACCTTTGGGAAGAAATTGGCGGGTCTTTGTTTATGATTACCAGCTTTCAAGAACTTCTTTCCCTAATTAGCCCTACGAAACTAATACATCGCGGCAAAGTGCTTCCAAAATGGTATCTTAAGAGTCAACTCAAGGATCAAGAACCAGAAGGGACTCGCGGAACTGAATATCCTCCCTGAAACAATGAGGCTCACGGCTGTCTTGGTAAAGGTGGATTAGCTATCGATCACTGTTGAAGGATAACTTGCCTTGGTGGAAGTAACATGATTCATAATGACGTAAGATGATACGCGCAACCAAGGTAGAAAAGCCCAGTCGCCTATCCTTACACAATCGCCCGAAATTTCTTCGAAATGTCACGAGCGAGAAGCAATACATAATGAAATGAAAAAATTGGGAGACAGTATTCAGTACCTATATGATAATATTAAGTACAACTGGACATCCAAGTTTTTCATAAGCTTGGTCATACAGAACCAGATGTGGTGTTAGCACAGGTGCAGGAATCAGGGGGTGGGAGGGGGGCAGGACAAGGAAAACATGTTCCCTCTCCACTGTTTAGCCCGTGGGGCGGGCGATCCATTCATGCCGTAACAAAAAACTGAAGAAACCTGACAAAAAAACATTTCTTAAGCCGAAGCACAAGAAGTGGCCGAAATCCGGGGAAATGTTTTGCTGAAAGGAGGGTATTTTTGACCGCGTAAGCAACAATCAACCTCCAACCCTATAGATGTGGGGGAGGGGACAGGAGAAACGCTTGCGCCCCCAACTCTTAGACTGGGGGCAGCCCCCGACCTTTTGACGTGCTAATCTTAAGATTTTCATATTTCGTTGAGATTTCCCTCACAAAGTTCAGAACAAACATCAGTTCTGTTTTTGTTTTCCTTGGTTTCTTTCTCTTCATGTAGATGCCTTTTTCGGTGAGCTGGAGACAAAACTTCATTTTGTTGGAAGTTGGCTTGCTTTGCCGGTCCTCGTCGAAATGGCTCACTGTCAGCGACGAATAATCTGCACGCTGTTTTGTTTATATTCAAGTTATTGCTCCTGTTACTCACTTCTCCAATGTTGTACAATGTCTCACTCCAACAGGCTTTTGGTACCGCACTTAGCTTAATTTCTCAAATACGCTACGCACAAATATATGAAAGCGCATAATACACTCCATATCGTTAATGGACCAGTGGGTTATACATTACTAGTGTCAGTCCTTTTGACAGGCCTGTCCCCATCTGGACGTTTTCATGAAACAGCCAGGCGCCCGGCACGACGCTGGACATGGGGCCTAATATCGACCAAATGCGCATTGATATGTTTAATCTGCTTCTAACATCGGGCCCGTATCGGAAAGCATAGAAAGAATCGATTTACTGTGAACTTAGGAATTGGTCCGGGCTCCGGGATCAATATTTTTCAACAGTAAACAACATCCTGTCATCCACATTAATTTCCAGTTCAGCGTAAACACAAATAAGTCTTCAAATGTTACGAGCACTGTCACTGATACCAGGAGCAGATCCAGGGGGAACGATGGGGACGGTTCCCGTTCCCGAGGCCCTAGAGGGACCTCGAGAGGGCCCCTCTCAGACCCAAAAGGCGCCCCGAAGGGATCCCGTATGAGCTTCACGAAGTCTGTATGAAAACTTGGCGGGTTCTTAATGCAGGCACAGGGCTTTCAGGAGAGTTAGATGGCTCCTGAGACGAACAGAAGGGCTCTGAAACCGCAACAGGGCCCTAATTCGGCAAGAGAGCATCCCTGAGGCCGCCAGAAGAGTCATAGGGTCCATGAGATGGCAAAGATTGTGACTGAGTCTCTAAGATGGCATAAGGGCCCCTGGAATGTCATAGGGGCCCCGAATGGGCTTCATTGTCCCTTGTGAGAAGCTGAACGTTCCAGTCAGGAGGCCTCTGGGAGCGTTAATGAGACCCTGAGACGGCAAGATGGCCCTGAGGACTGGTCGGCAGGCCCCCAAACTCTCGAAGTGCTCCTGAAACCGCAAAAGGGCCCAGTACAACAAAGGGTCCATGAGACCTCCCTGAGATGAGGTGGCAAGACCTTAAGACTGTGCCTAGGACGGCATAAGAAATCCCAGCCAGCCAGAAGGGCCCCCTGAACGAGGACTCGTCGGTGATCTCAACCTCAAGAGGGGCCCAAATGGGCCTTATTTATATTTTGAAAACCTGAGGGGCTCTTAATGTAGTCAGGGGCTTTGAGACGGTTAGGTGGGCCCTTATACGGCAGAGGGCCCTGGGACAACCAAAAAGGTCAGAGGGCCCACGCCAGGGCAAAGACGATAATAGGGATTCTAAGGCAGCAAAGAGGTCCTGGACGATCAGAAGGTCCCCGAGCGTGTTAAGCCGGCTACTAGCACGGAAAAAATTTTCCCCTGAGACTGCCACTGAGGCCCCTGGAACGCCAACAAGGGCCCCTGGTATGGCTAGAAGGGCCTTAAGACTGCCAGATATACCTCATGCAACAGAGGAAGACACTGTTGCAGAGGTACATATCCCGGAGATCACCAGAGACGTTCAGAGGGCCCATGACACTTTACAGGGGCCCTGAAATCGCTAAAAGGTATTTTGTAACTGCCTGAGGACCCTTGAGACGGCGAAAATGTCTCCCAGAGACGACGAGAGGGGCACTTAAGACAGCAGGGGTCCACTGAGACCGCTCGAGAGAGGTCTTTGAGACCATAACTAGCCGTCTTTATCAGTAGGGGCCCCTGAAACAAAAAGAGGGGTCCTTGAAACTACTAAACCCCGACAAATCTGGAAGCTCCTGAGGCGGCCAAAGGATCCGGAGGAGTGCCAGAGGCGCCACTGTCACGGAAGGAACTTACAGAGGGCCTTTGTTACTGTCTGAGAGGCTCCATAGACCGCAAAAAAATGTCCCAGGGACGACGGGAGGGACCCCGAGATGGACAAGGCGTCCTTGAAGTTATCCAAGGTGCCCCTGAAACTGTGAAAGGGGCAAGGCCTGAGACTTGCCGAGGGAGAAGTGGAACTGCAAAAGAAACCCGAGAGAAGGTCCTGGCTCGGCAGAAAGCCAGAGACCACCAAAAGTGCCCTTGTAACTGCCAAAGGGAACCTAACCACAACGAATCTAAACTGGCAAAAAAGTCTCCAGAAACCGCAAAGGGGCAGAGGGGTTCCTGGGCCACCCTTAAGAGGTATTCAGAAACTGTTTGATACGGGCTCTGAACCTTAAATACAGGGAGAGGCGCAGCAGCATAAAATTCTGCCGTTTTGGTCATGTTTCGGCTATTTTGTACGCAGGAAAACCCAACAGTTTCTTAAATAAACTGACACACTTGAAGTTTTTCGGTTACTCTGCATGGTAATAAAATACAAAATCATATCAAACATTTTCCCCTGGATCCGTGCGGGTCCACGATTTTTCATATCTGAAGAGCAAAAACTGGGGCTCGGCCGGGAGGGGGCCAACACTAAACATTCATCTCCCCCGCCTTGGCAAAGTCTTGCTTATATACTTCTTGAATTAGACAAGAAAATATCATGCCGTGTTCTAAGTAATTGCTGCCCTGGCAAAAAATGACTCAAGTTATAGGAAAAAAAATATCATTAACGTTTTACGGTCAAGCGATCGCCTTGTCCGGTTCTTAGATTTCATAACAGCGCGAGACCATAAAACGAGTTAATGCGTGACGATAGAAAGAAATATGTATATTTATATTAATTTGCCCATGATTTCCTGACCAGCTGTTCGCCGGTCGGTGAGCGGACCTGTGGTCTCACCTGCTTGAACATCACGACCAGGAAGCTGCAAGCAACTGGAAAGGTTGAAAAGTGGTAAAGCAATCGAAAAGCAGTGTTTTCGTAATATTTCATTGGCTATTTCCATTCAGACAAAAACAAACCAGTGCAGTGGTTAACAATGCGCTGATGGCGAAACCGGATGTCGGAAGTGAGAATTAGACGGAGTCACTGCTGTAGTAACGCGCAGAGTTATTTCAGCAGTCAATTCGAGGTGCGGTAGATTAGATAGGTAGATAGGCCAAGCATTTCATAACCGTCAACTCATGACCAGCTTCAATATGAAGCAACTGTAGGTACAGTAATGCTCCCGGTATTTCCGGCATCATTATTTTCTTTGTTAAGTATCGCTATTGCGAATGCCGAAGGCATTGGGTCTGTGGATATGGATGTCACAGGATGTTGATTACGTATGATTTCCTCCACCATCGGTAATAAATAGCTAAATGTGATCGTAATGTGCACACGGAAGAAATAATATTCTATAGTGAGTATGAAACTAATACAAATAAAAGGAAAGAGATCAAGCAACATTGTTCACACTCGACTCATACACAAGTTCGGATATTGCTGTCGATAAATGTTTCTATAAAACAAATGACCTTTTTTACTAAATTTGAAAACGAAGTGGATGAAATCCGGGGAGAAAAATTAGAAGAGTTGCCAAGCCATTTTTCGTTTGCCCCCCACACCTAGAAGTCCTTCCCGTGTCTCTGTCCATCCTGTTCACATTTACAAATCAAACTAAAAACCACACATACAGATTAAACAAAAAAAAACGTGGACTCGGAGTCCCTTACAGGCCAGGTGCCCTCGCCCCGTACTGATCAAACCCCTCAGGGGCCCAGCGCCTTTTTCAAGCGGGGGGCCCCGAGCAGATCAGGCACCTCTCCCAGATCTGACGTTCCTGTATAGAGCAGGCGCCCTTACTACACTCATTTTTACAAGGCATGAGCCGCTTACAGGCCAGGCGCCCTCGCACAGACCAGTCGCCCATGTGGACGCCGTGTGACCACACAGTCGGAGCTCCCGTTAAACCAGAATCACCATCACCGGACGCTCCTTACAAACCAGGCACCCTCAAACGGATCGGATACCCTCATATATTCGTTGCCTCATACAGGTGAGGCGCCCCCAACCCTTACATCTCAGTTGCTGTTTAGGGACTCGGTGCCCCTCACAGACTAAGCACGTGTTAAAAGGCAGGCGCCCCTTACGGGCCAGGAGGCAGGTACAGATCAAACGCACCTTTGGGGGCTGTCGTGATGATGCAGTCGGAACGCCTTAAACCCTAAATTCCCATCAGTAAGCGTGACTCACAGACTTGGCGTTCCATCCAGACCAGGAAGCCCCGTACAGAGGTGAAAATGACGTAGAAAGTTGGAGACCGAACATATCATCGTCAACGAAGCACAAAAAGTCGCTTGATCTGGTTCCTAAGTCTCGCCGCAACTCGTGCATATTTACACAAATATAAAAGCGCACTGAGCTGCGTGTAATTAAATCCGTCTGAGCATCATACCAATCTCATTCCAAGTAGATGGCACCCCTCTTGGGATCGGCGCCCCTGCCCCTGAATGCCCCCTGAACGAATAATCCCCCCACTTTTCGTCTCGCCGCTACATCCCTGGGCGTCGGTCACGTCACACGCTTCAAGGCCTGATGGTGCCGCTGTGTAAAACTCTGTCATTGCGAGAAATTCCCGAAAATATGCAATGTGGCGCGTGCTGTATTGGTCACCAGTGAGCACGTATCAGCACGTGAAATTACATGACGGCAAATCGCGTCATCTGCCGCTCCATCTTGCATAAAAGATGTGGCGGAATTCCATTTAATTTCATTTCTCTACAGCGTGAAAGTTGTAGGTCACGAAAATCGTATTCTACTGCGATTTTTGATGTAAAACTTACGCAGTTAAATCTTGTCACAACATAGAAAGCTGAAGAAAGCGGAAAGACAGTACAGCACTATTAGTTTTATTCCAGTTTTTTTATTTTTGTCGGACGGTCAGACATATAGGAAAGAGATACTACTGATTGTTCTTTTATTCGCGTCTTTCATTTTGTATCGAGAAGGCCACAGAACGCTTGAGCCCTTCGGAAAAGTCGATAGTTTTAAAATTCCTTTGATTTAACAGTCCAGCTAGCTTTTTACTGGTAGCAGTAAGGCGGCTTAGTGACAGTGGCGACGGCGGCAGTAGCAGTAAAGTGGCAGTACGCTTCTGACGCAATAGAATAACGTACTTAATTGCCCAGGATCATTGCCAGTAGCGCGTGCTTAGCCTTAAGACAGGTTCGGCTCTTCACTTTTGCTTCACGTCTCGCTATTTCGCGTTCAGACAGCGAGGGAGGAAGCACGGCGAGCGACTGGACGCAGTCCTACGGGCGGCAGCATTTCTGAATCCGCGTTTACTAACGTGTTTGCTTCGGATTTAAAGCTTTTGTTCTTGAACTACTAAGGGAAGCGGAGCAAATTTAGTGCCATTATTGCATTAGCAAATTCCTTATCGCTAAAGTTATGTGATTGTAGGATCCAGGGGCGTAGCAAGGATTTTCTTAAGGGGGGGGGGGCGAGCTCAGTGTGAACTGTAATCCAAAAATCGCCTGCCGAGAAGACGATATGCAATGGTTTTCACAAAAAATGCGGGCCTGGGGGAACCTCGACCCCCGTGCCCACTTGGTTGCGCTTGTGATAGGATCTTTTACTATTGTGAACGCGCTCTGTTTTTTTTTAATGTCTAAAGGAAATCTAGGGCAATATACTCCTGCCCGGCGCGGGGAAGTTCAACAAATGTCGTCGAGAACCGTTAGATCTGAGGTGCTTTTGTTAAAAATCGAGGTGAGATTTATGGGATTTCTGGCCCATAGGGAGGAGGATATTTTGCACGTGTGCTAGAATCGTTGTGTACCCATAATTCAGATTTATTTATCCTGAGACTTACAGCTAAACGCAAAATGGCCGAGCGCCCCGATTTTTCACTAATCTCAGGCTTTGTGGGGCATGATGTGAGGGATGATGGGAATAACATTCCTGAGAATGTAATGCTGAAAGCGAGGGAGGAGACTGAGTCAGAAAAGAACAAGACGAAAGAAATGGTTTGGGATAGTTCGGCAAATCCGCACTTGATATGGATCCCAAACCCTAAATGCAGTACTTACAAGTTACATCCTTACCATAAAAGAACTGGACTGTTCGGATTACGAGATGTCTTCTGTACGTAATATGTACTCGTCCATCGCGAGACATCTGATGGGACTGCCCGGGAAGCACTGACGAAGACAACACCTTCAGCTTTGCCAGGAAAGCCAACGCCGTCAAAGCGAAGACACTGAAAGCCACAGGGAAGGGTGATCGACATCAAAGAGAGACCATTACCTTAAATGAAGAGAGCAAGACGAGGCAAGAGGGCCAATTTGGGCCAAATGATCCACTCACACTCATACGGGCCGTTTGACACCTGTCCAGTCTGTCTCTCGGTCTGCGTGGTCGGCACGAGGCGAGGCACATAAAGTGGGGGGGGGGGGGGGATGTGGCACTGAAAGTGGACAGTTAAGAGTAAGAATTTCTTGGTCTCAGCGAGCGACTGATCAAGACGAGAACGGGTAAAGAGGACACCGGGTACCGCACCTTCGCTCCCAAAGCGTTCCCGGGTCAAAATCCAGATCGTTGCCTCGTGTACATGTGCAAAGAGTACGTGACGCGACACCTGTCTGCTGCCCGTTTACCGCAGAGTCCGTTTCTTGTTATCAACTACAAGCGGAAGGACAGTGAGGTCTGGTTCTCCAATGGCCCGCGGCAAGAAGTCCCTTGGTACGCTGCCGAGGACGGTGTGCGAGGCAGCCGGCGTTAAAGGAAAACACACCAGCCATTCGGTTCGGAAAACTATTGCGAAGCAAACGCTCGATGCCGACTGTCCCGCCTAATACACCGTTCAGTTCATCGGCCACAGAAATGCGGGCAGCCCCCGCGGGTATGCTGAAGCGTACATCAACGTGTAAAGAGACATGGCCAAAAACGTACCAACAGGAGCAGCGTTCAGCATAGCAACGAGTACCACAAAAGACAGCGTGCGCGCCTACGAGGCCTGTAATAAAGTGGGTGTGCAGTTCACTTTTTACGGATGTGCTAGAATTGCCATCAGTCATAATGTCAAGCAGGCATTCATCTATAGCACTTTGTTTACCAGAACAAAGCCGTTTTCATATCCTGTTCCTTTGTTGTTATTTTTGTTATTTTTTGTTGGCCTGTTGGCCCAGAAAACACAGATTATTTTTCCATTTGTCATATAGCTTTAGTCCATGAAAGAAAGCGATCCTTGGAAAATGTCATGCCAGTCACCAAAGTCAAAATAAAATGAGCTAGTGAGGAAAGGATATGTTATGCAAGAGCAGGACAATGTTTCCAGATGGTGGGACAACATATTATACCATGTATACTCGCAAAAGTGTGATATAAAGCACGTGTCATCGTAATGCCTGGTTTTCTTCAGTTAGACGTACAGTGTCGCATGCCTGGGAAATACGTTATATTCATATGCCGTTGAACAATAAAGGGGCATATGCGCATACGCCCGTCTAAGCTCTTTAGGCAGGTCACTGTCCATGATATTTTTTGCTTTATTGTAGCGCATATTTTCTTTCGTGTTCACCCTCTTTCAACTCATTGCAAACATCGCACTGTTGCCTGATGGTAGGTACTGTTATGCATCAGCTGCATCCCAGGACGTCTGCCTCATGCCACGCATTCCTGAACCCCTGAAAAGTTTCTGAAATGAAAGGGCGGGCACAGTACCAACACATCCAAGTTCTGATACTTCGCTCTTCCGACTGAACAAAATGGGTCCGATTCAGCAAGTCTATGTCAGTACCACGGAGAGCTTTTTACTAACACGTCCTCGATTGGGGGGACCGTTGACCGCCCCCTGAGGTTTTTCTAGGATTGTGAGAGAGTGAACAGGCGCAGCGCCACGGAACTTCGTGTGCCTTTTGCTTGATCATTTTTACACCTTGCGTCAAAATTTTGACTTCAGATCAAGTCAGATGTTTGATCGAGGTCAGATCAAACGGACCCATGTCTAAAAGGTTAAGCACCCTGTAACTTTTTCGGAAAACAACATATCACAATACTACTTTCATGGATTAGAGATCTTGATAGATGCAACAAATCTGCTATCTCGGATGTTTCGGAATTTTCCGGGTCATTGACTTAAGGTCAAGCCGATTTTTAAGACATGTCGTTTTTTCGGAAATTGGTGGAATTTTTCATAACATTTTAAGTGCGGACTGAAGCAGACATCTAGTTACCGTCATTGGGCAAAGTATCAATGACTTCCAGCCATTGACCTGAGGTCAGGTCACGAAAAATTGTTGTGAGCCAAATGTACCACCGTCAAAATCAGCGATGGATTACTCAGAATGGATAGAAAATGGCAGAATTGGCTTGCACAGACGCAAGTAATACCAAGAATCCCAAAAAGTTAAAAAACTGCATAGTTTGGAAATAAACAGGCTCTCATGAATAAAGCTCCGCCAATTGTGTACATTGGTAAATAATGAATTTTTCCAAAATTTAAGCATGAGAAACTATCATAAGAACCACTAAGATCAATAAAATTTGCATGGATAGGCTTATGTCGTGAAAATAAAGGAACGCTTAAATTAGTCCCCCTTAATTTCTTACTGCGTACGGCTGCGGCTCCCGCCGACACACGGCATAAAAATTGCCGTGTCTTTAGCTCAGTGTTTCGGCGTATATATTGAACAGATCTGAGAAATTAGACGTATATCGGCATCTCGTAACATTTACCTGTGGGTTGGTGCCTTTACCTATGCGTTATTAGTCAGAGTCCTTGAAATTCAGGCGGTTTCTCGGTCTCATGCAGTCGGTTATGAGAAAACATATATATGGCGTAAATTGCTTGCATATTATCCGAAACCTCAAATGAGATCAGTTTTGAATTCCACTTGTCACAAGCTTTCCAACGGTGTGCTTATTTTTATCGTGCGACCAACCGTTCGTGAGTTAGGGGGAGACTGTCAACCGCACCCAGTCGGGTGTGATCGCCGCTGACCCACAGTCAGGCGCGGGCTAAGATTATTTGGGAAAAAGAGCGTCGCAAAAGCATTTGACAGAAGCTTTGCTTAATCCCTATGTTCAATAAAAAAACACGACCTGATGCTTCTTTACTTCGGAAAATCGTAATGTTTCATGGGTTTGTTTTCTTCCCTACTCGCCACCCAAGATCAGGTGAGCAGGAGGCCCCCGACCCCTATCCTTCATGACGTACGGAAGCTTACGTCAAGACCCACAGGGAACGTTCCTGAAAAGAAAAGACAAGATGTGACACTCCCTGCCTATAGAGAAGAGAAATAAATAATGAGATAGCCTCCGAAAAGAGCCACCAGTCTTTAAAGTGGTAGTGGAAAAGCTGGGAAGTTCTCGTAGCCAAGAGGCTTTTTACAGACCACTTAACCTATTGCCGATGTGATTGATCTAAGCGGTTTATTCAATCATAAACTGGCTTATTTTCCTTCTCCTGGAGGTGGAGGCACTCACACGTAATGCCATGGTATTTTAAGAAATCAGCGATGTTTGACAAAGCACCTGCTCTGAATTGAAACATGTGCAATTATTTGTGCGATGCGCAGCGTGGTTAATATGCTCAGAAATAGCAGAAGTTTTCCAATGTTCCCCTTTGTCAAAGGTCCCCCGAAAAAAGTTTTTATTGGAAGTTGATATGGCCAAAAAGCATTATTTTAACGGTGTCACATGGGCCAGGTTCTATCGATTGTTTCCTATTTTTAAAAGGAATGCTTAAGATCTGGTATCGACTAGCTTGCGTTATCCATATTTTAATGTTAATCGTGACATCAGAAACTGAATACGCAAAGTTACACATGGATGATCATGGAAACGTAAAGTTCATGTTCAGCAGACTACATATCACGCGACAGGCTTTTCCACAGAGGGAGATTATTTTTGGGCTGTCTAGAAGTGGTCGATAGGGTGCCAGAATGATCGCCAATGGTCTCAGCCTGCTTGTCACACAAGGTCACTGGCTTTTACCCAGTGCTATGAAGGCTATGTTGACGAGTGGTCTGAATGTTTTTCTATGCCGTTACGATCGAAGCGTCGTAAATAGGACATGGTACAAGTATGTATGGGTACATAAATATATGAACGTATTTATACGTGCATGTAATGCAAAAGCACTGGGTCAAAAATTGAATGAAAGTGCAGTCAGCCACAAAATGCAGTTCTCATTAACCAGCAACGAATTGACTAATCCATTAACGAGCATCGGGCTCAGTTGGGCGAAAAACGTTTCTGGTGACATGTGAAGACGGACGACGAATCGGCCAGTTAAAACCCAGCCGCACCTGTAAGCCTTTGGTCGGACCGTAAATCGATGTCGACAGCGGCCTATTTCGGGCCGCGATGCGACAGCAGGTGCAGTACACTGCGACCTGGTATAGCGGCCCGGGGCGTGGACTCTTGAGCGTTCTGATTGCCGACTTTCTGCATGCGAAGCTGCGTGTGGCAGCCGCGTGATGCTTTACTGCTCTCTGATCAAAATGAATAGGTTCACTTGTCGCAAAGAAAAAGTACTTAAAAAGCCGCTCTAGGATATCAGTGTTAAAAAACGACAAAAGTAGAGCAACATGTGCAGCAGCATTTTATATTCCATTGTTTATTTGAGTTGGTCAGGCTCAAGCGGACTAAGTTGTATGGAAAGACCGAAGAAACCTGAAGGTGAATATAAGATTTTTGGCGGTAATTATTTCGCTTAGAAACACTGTGGCTTGTTGCAACCAATGGATCCGTGGGAATATAAAAAGTTTCCTTTTTAAGGCCAGTTCACGCCCACTGTTTTATATTTCGAATTAAAACGCCGGAGTTATCGTTGTCATTCACATTTAATTTCATTGGCGATATTTTGGCGTACTCGTCGTTTCTTTATCAAAAACTTCGAGGTGTGAACATGCAAATATGAACGGCGCCGGAAAATTTCCCGTTTGCAAAATTTAGCTTGCATGCAGATACCATACCAACCATTACTGAAATCTCAGGCGGTCTGAATAGTCTTCGAGATCAGTCCTTTTTAGCCAGGCTGTGGTGATAACATGGGTGGCATCGCCGAAATTTACTGTCAGTTTACACCGCCGCCTGACAGCTACAGATGGACGCTTCGAAGAAGCTTTCCGCGAAATGTCGGCCGAGGCTCCACATTTCGCCCAGATTGCAGCTGACAAGGCCCTTTTTTCAAAGTTCCCTTCGGCGAGTTGCTTCGAGCTGTTTGCGCTCCTAAGGCTCCTGAAAACCCTAAATGACCCAGGCATAACGGATAACACGAAGCTGCTCAGACTCACCAGGTCGAGCCGGGCATCCTCGCCTCCGCCAACAGCCCGTCCGCGGCAAGACGCGCCTCACAACTCATCTCCTCCGCACCGGACATCGGAACCCGTCGCCGGTCGGAGCCAGCACTGTCGGAGAACCTGACCGGCGGCGGCAGACCCTCCCCCGCCGCTGCCACGGCAGGCGGCGGCGCGGCCGCGCACGGCGTGCACTGCCAGCCGCACGCCGCCTGCACGCCACTCACCTTGCTGGTGTCGTCCTGCTGGTGGGCCATGGCTGCGGGCAGGGCGGCCGCCGCGGCCCGCCTCCGGCCATCGAGGCCGGCGTATCTCAACTGCAGCCGCGCGCCGGCCCGCCGTGCATCTGGCCTTAATCAATACCCAGGTCGGCGGCGGCGGCGGCGGCGGCGGCGCGGCCGCCCGTGTTGGCCCGCCGGCCCGCATCAGCCGCGCGGGCCGCCGGCCGCGGGAGCCGCGCGATTGAGGGGGCCGCGATGTTGGAGGAGCCGCGCGACTGAAGGGGCTGCGATGCTGGAGGAGCCGCGCGACTGAGGGGGCCGCGATGTTGGAGGAGCCGCGCGACTGAGGGGGCCGCGATGTTGGAGGAGCCGCGCGACTGAGGGGGCTGCGATGTTGGAGGAGCCGCGCGACTGATGGGGCCGCGATGTTGGAGGAGCCGCCCGACTGACGGGGCCGCGATATTGGAGGAGCCGCGCGACTGAGGGGGCTGCGATATTACAGTACTGACGCAACGGACCGCGATATTATAGTAGCCATGCGACTGTGGGGTCTGCGATATTAGAGAAAGGCATTAGATTATGACCCAGTATTAGAAATCGTGATTGAGAGGTTCGCAACAGAAGGGGAGGGGGGGGGGGGG
The DNA here is from genome assembly GCA_030062745.1 of Capitulum mitella. Lineage (NCBI taxonomy): Eukaryota > Metazoa > Arthropoda > Thecostraca > Pollicipedomorpha > Pollicipedidae > Capitulum > Capitulum mitella. Next base: position 2,970,317 of record CP099840.1, read on the forward strand.
GTAACGCTACTGAGGGAGCCACACGATGAATGGATCCATGGGATGGCAAGCGGTCCTGCACAACGGAGTCCAGTGCAATTGCTGGCTGCCACGGTTAGGGTCCACGTGACTGCTGGGACCACCTCATCACGGGGGAGGGGAAGCAGCGAGCTCGCGGCAATCGGTTCTTGTTATTCTCAAACTGCGACTAAAAGTCGTCATTTCCACTCCCCAAGTGGCCTGAATTACGCAAATGCGGATACGGGTACGGTATGACTGAAAGCTCATAGCTACTGGGACCTACCAGCACTAACCACTTTACCGTTCGACCCAGCACTGCAGCATCATATCAGTCGACGATTCAGAGGTGCAACGGCTGCTCCGTCATGGACCTTCGGATGTGGTAAATGCCCAGACTCATGAATTCACTCATTTGCTAATAGACCCAGAGATCCAATACCTGCCTGCTGATTGCCTCACGTCACGGTACTTTTCAATCAGCAAGGCACTACGGGTGCTGTGCACACAGTCACAGAGCGGTCTATGCCATGACCGTTCAGCGAATGGCTCGCGGATACGGTGGCCCACTCAGTCACGGACTCCCCGGCAGCGTCTGCACGGTCGTCGATTAACGGTTACCGTGTCCGTTGAGCCGAAGGGCCCCAAAACAACGCCCGTCCAAAGAGGGTCCACGAATCCACCGGCGTGAAGTGAAGGATTAGCAGATACGGTATCCGCTAAGTTGAGCGGATACGGTATCCGCTCAACAGATGGCACCGGCCCGTGGAAACTGTGGCCAGTTATTGAGGACACGCAGGTGACGTTTTCGGTCAGCGACCCCACAAATGCGATACCCGTCAAGTCAAAAGCCGACGCACACAGCGCCTGCTCGGTCATTGTCGCCGGCACGTGGGTACAAGTGTTCTTGTTATTTCGGATCTTCATGGGCCACACAAACTGTGGGCTGTCCGATTTGCCGGGCTAGAAAAAGCGATCACAGATATTGCACCTGAAACAGATCATGATCTGATAAAATCGACGTCAGGAGTGGGCTCGGCGGGAGGGCGAGTGGTCGTCTACCGGCCCCGGGAGTGTTCCAAGAGCCTTCGATGTGTGGAAAATAAAACTGAAGCATACAATATATGCGGAGAAAATGAAATAAAAAGGCAGAAAACAAGGAGCCTCTCCAACGTTGAAGAGGCCTCCAAATCTCGAGGAGCCCTCCAGTGGCTAGTCGCCACTCCATTGGAAGATTTCTGGATTCGTCACTGGCGGACAACGACGAATTTAGTAAATCAGTTTTGGCAACGAATTAAGACGGAACAGTGGGATTTACTTAAACGCACCTAAATTTAGAGGGAATTTAAAAAGCAGGCTGCTACAGACAAATATCTGTTAAGGCTTCTCATTAACTGGGAGGAATAAAGCCATGAACTGCCCGCCTGGATCTGCCTTAACCATCATAGAAGGGTTTCGTGGTGTCGTTCAGCATAGACCCTTGCCCTGCACTAACGAACCTCGTGCCGTCGTTTAATCTAGATCTCTCCTGCTTGCTATTAATCCGTCTCGCACAGTCATTTACCCTACATCCGCCCCTGCCTCTCGCGATCCAGGGTACCGCGGAATGTTTATCCCAGATCCGCCCTATCAGCCATTATCCGGGCTCGCACAATAGTTTAGCGCGCATCGATTCCTGCCTTTCATTATCCAGTATCGCACGTTTTTAACCCTAGATCCGCCCCTGCATACCATTATCTGGTCTCGAACGCCATTCACCCTAGATCTGCCCCTGCCTGCCGTCATTTGGTCCCTCGGAGTCGTTTATCCTAGATCCGACCTGTAGTTGTCTGGTCTTGCACAGTCGCTTACCCCTAATCCGTCCCTGCCCATTACCACGGAACCTCGTGCCATCGTTTACCCCAGATCCGCCCCTACCTATCAATCCCGTTTCGCACAGTCGTTTACCCTGGATCCGCCCTTGCACACCATCACCCGGATTCACACAGTCATTTGCCCTAGATTCGCCCCTGGGCACCATTGTCCACTCTTGCGCCGTCGTTTACCCTAGACCCGCCCCTACCTATCAATCCGGTTTCGCACAGCCGTTTACCCTGGATCCGCCCTTGCACACCATCACCCGGCTTCTCACAGTCGTTTGCCCTGGATTCGCCCCTGAGCACCATTATCCGGCCTCGCGCCGTCGTTTACCCTGGATCCGCCCCTGCCCGCCACTAACGGACGCCGTGCCGTCGTTTACCCTGGATCCGCCCCTGCCCACCACTAACGGACGCCGTGCCATCGTTTACCCTGGATCCGCCCCTGCCCACCACTAACGGACGCCGTGCCGTCGTTTAGCCTGGATCCGCCCCTGCCCACCACTAACGGACGCCGTGCCATCGTTTACCCTGGATCCGCTCCTGCCCACCACTAACGGACGCCGTGCCATCGTTTACCCTGGATCCGCTCCTGCCCACCACTAACGGACGCCGTGCCATCGTTTAGCCTGCGGGCGACGGCGGCACCAGACGCTGCGACCACCAATCATCGGGGGATGAGGCGGCAGACGCCGACGAGCGCTCACGATGCCGCCTGATCGATGGCCGGCGGCGCAGCCTGATGCCGCTTTGGCGCCTGTTGGACGAGCTGCCCCCCCCCCCTTCGCCCCTCGCCCACGCCTGGCTGCGGAGACGCTTGTGGTCAGTGGGAAGGAATGTTGATTTGGAATTCTTCCGCCGTATTTTGCTGTTAGGAGGGCGATCATCATAGTTGATGTGAATGCATCGGTTTACTGCAACGGCGGCTACAGTAGAAATTCTTCGTACTGAAGTGTTGGTGATTGGTACTGAATACTTGGCAGGATTTGGTGTTCGATGGGCGACGTGGGATTTGATGGCGCTGTTGCCCTGCCGTGCGAGGCGGCATAAATCGTAGCTACCGTTTCCACAAGTCGGGAGCGATTTGAAAACCACCAGCCGAAGACGAATCAGTTGTTGCATGTGAAAAAGCCCCAGCATCTCAACTGGAGATCTGTTTCAGCCCACCATCCTTTTCATTGGATGCATATTAATATTTAACGGGCGTGATTTGGCGTGCAACGTAGCGACCGCTGCCAAAACTGCATACAAATGATGTTAAATACGAAATGAAGACTATCCTTAAGGTTACGTTGGAACACCAAAAAAGACAAAGAAAAGTAAAAAATGGTTTCCTGCTTCGATTTAGTGAAATGAACGAACTTGTGATGTGTATAACAGTTTCAACACGAACCGATTACGTCCAGGCATACCATTGGTTTGCGTTTTGGTTAATAAATACTTATTGGACAAATGCTGGATGCAGCGATGGGTGCTGAAAATGTTATTCACCAGTGACCAGTTTTTCAGTTCACTTGAATCAATGCAGGAAAGCTTGAAGTATTTCGTATGGGTTAGCTGAGGAAATAAGGCACAAATGCAGCATTTAAGTGTCTGTATTAAATCCATAATTAGTTATAAAGCACGCAAAACGATCCGTGTTCAATAACAGGCCCTGAAGAAGAGATGAACTCTGCCACCATTTCAAAAAATAAGAATAAAAAATCGAATTCTTTTCGCTTACAACTGTTTCGCATGTGTCCGTTCAAGTATTACAAACAGCCAACTAACCGGAATAGGCGTTGTTGTAACTGATGTTGACTTTTTTAATGTATTCTGATCTTTTATTTCTCCTACGCTAAAGGAATACCTATCCTCAAAACATTGTTACACAGCTGCAATAAAAATATTTATTCCAAAAATGTCACGTTGAACAGAGATACTTTCTGAGAACTAGACGACAGTTAGTCAAATTTATGTTTATCTTTCATCATCACCAGGTTGCACGCTTTGTTCAAAATGGGATGCTGAACAGAGTTGCCTTTGGAGAAAATCATACGATAATGAGGCAAACTTTCTTCTGCTTTTCATCATCGTTGTGTTGCACGGAGTTTCCGTTCGTGACGCTCTTGAACTAAAGCTCTTAGATGACTTGGTTCTCGATAATCGTCTCCATCAGTGCCTAGCGACCAATCGTGTCTCGAAATTTTCATGCTGGGACGAGCAGCAATGCTTGTGATACCGACTAAGCCATCCAGCTTTAAGACGGCTCACAGGTGCACCTGCTGGAGCAATCTGCACTTGGTATGTGAATCCTGACACTTTCCCTGATATTCGCTGTTTAATACCGGATATATCAAACTGAGGAAACATGTTTGCGGAAAATAACGAACCCGTGCAGCGCTGGAAGGCCTCCCGGGTTTGGTGTAGTTACGAGTTATTTGCCATTTTCAGATAGTTTCTTTTTACGCCATGCCTTAGGTGCAGTACCAATTTCTGGAGCATTTGGGGCTTTTCCCTGCTACCCAAGCCTGGCACCATCATCGGATAATGTCATTATTCCACGCCAACAATGGGCACCTGGTTTATATAAGCATGTAAGCATGCAATGGTGCGCAAACATTCTTGGACTGATTGAGACACATTAGTTGGTACACATAAGGTGCGATTGCGGCTGAAGTAAAATGACTGTCAAAAAGCTAAGAATGACCTATGCATCACTGACCCTCATTGATCAATGACCCTCAGGTCAATGACCCAGGCCCACAAAACTCTCCTCCGATGCCCGTACTTGCTCATGTTGGCTGCTTTTTGCCATAAAGTTCAAGAGTTTCTTTTCTAAATCGGAAGCAAGTCAGGAAGACGTTATTGATTAGCAGTGAACCACTTCCTGACATCAGTATAGGAGCATTTTAGTGATGTTATGTCCTGAGACGTTTTTGGCAATTTCGTTGTAAACAGTCTGTTCTGTAGAGCTAATGCTGAAATTACTCAAACTTGCTCGGACCGCCGCCCTACCAGCCCCAAAGGCTGTTGCCGGTTTCATACATGCCTCGTCGTTATGTTAAACGAAGACCCAGCCAGACTCAGCCCAAGTAGTCTCGAGCTGTCGAATCCTGTCCTCCTTCCGGCCCGTCCGTGCCTTCCACCCTGCAGCACCCTAGACGTCAACAAGGGCAGGTCAGCACCAGCTACGCCCGTTCCTCCCCATCCCCCCGTCAGGCGCCACTGTCCATACCGTCGCGTGCCACCCCTCCCCCTCCCCCTTCTCGTCCAACGGCCGGCGTTCGAAGGCCGCAGCCGACCAGTTCCCGCGCCGCTAGCGCCGCCCCGCGGTCAGATGGCGAACCAGCCGCGCGAGCGGGGAGGCCCGCAGATACGTCGCGATTGCCGGTCGGGCGAGTGGGGCGCGCGACGCCCAAGATGGCGCCGCGACACAAAGCGCCGCGAGCCGCCGCGACGGCGCTGTGCGTCGCGCTCGTGCTGTGCGTGTGCGTGGCCGGCCAGCAGCGGTTCGAGACGGTGCCGCGGCCGGCGGGCGCCGGCGGCGGCCGGCAGGACGTCGGTCGATCGGGCGACGGTGGCGCGGCGTCGGCCAACCGCTTCGGCGAGCCGCGCGGCGCGGCCGCCGCCGGCGACGGCAAGCGCGTGGGGCCCAACTACGACACGGAGAACAAGCGCTTCGGCGGCACGAACCGCAACCCGTACAGCGGCGGCACGGGCGGCTACCGCGGCCGCTTCAGTTCGACCAACTTCGGCTACGAGAAGTACGACCCGAACCGGAAGGTGGAGGGCGTGGGCATTCTGGCCGGCTGGCGGCCGGACCTGCAGGGCGTCAAGCGGCCGGAGGCGGCCTTCATCAACCCCTTCCTGCAGGTGCAGACGCGGCTGGGGCCCGTCACCGGCTTCTACGTGCAGCTCTACGACAAGCCCGGCCTGCCCGAGGAGCTGTGGCCGGCCAACGTGCAGCTGGAGCTGCAGAAGCACAAGCTGAACGTGTCCACCTTCCTCGGCATCCCGTACGCGCAGCCGCCGGTCGAGGAGGGTCGGTTCAAGGTACGACCACCTGTGGCATTGACCTTTGCCGTCCGGCCCGAAGGGGAGGGGATTGCGGCGTGAGTTCGGGCTGTTTTGCGGAGTTCTGCGGAGTTTGCGGTGGGATTCTACCTCGTTGCAGCCGCGCACGTGACGGTTCGCCGCTATGGGGCACGAACTGGGACCAGCTTCTGCACGAACTACTGCTGGTGGATCGAAATGTGGAGCACTCTGGTGCTTCGCCGTTCGCTTCGCTATCCACGCGCACGGATCAGACGGCAATGGCGGGGCTAAACAAAGACCGCGTCAGTCTCCGGACGGTCATCGAACGGTTTCCCGAATCGTTGCCGTCTGCTAGGCATCACCATTACTTTAAACCAGGCACTAGGGAGAGGCAAAGTGGCTGCGTAAATTGCGCTTAGACGGCGATATAGTCGTTGGAAGCGAGGCGGGGGGAGGGGAGGCGAGAGCGGTGGACGAGCCCCGCTTCTTACGAAAGATTTACGAAACTTCTCGCCGCTACATATACATTTCTTAAAACCTTCCCGTATAATGCTGCTTTAACCCCTTAGTAGGCGTCTGTTCACCGAACAATGGAAAATCACGCTAAAAACAGGACTGTAAAAAACCCACTTCAGGTACGCACCTTCTTGTCTTCCTCTCCGCTGCCAGTGACCCTGACCCGCCCTGGCCGTCTGTCCACCGCACCGCAGCGGCCGGCCAGCGCCCGGCCCCGGAACGGCGGCCGATCCCGCTTCCTCCCAGGCGGGGCTCCCACGCTGCTGGGACTGCGGTCCCTGGGCCGGCCAGCGCCCTCCGCTGGCCCCAGCAGCCGGGTCTCCGTGCGCCCCAGAGATGCTGTCATTGATGGCAGTGGCCAGGACTCGTGACGGGGGGGGGGGTCCGACGACCGCTGGTCAGTGGTCGACGCCCCCACTCGTCCACTGGTGTTCGAAGCCACCTCTACGCTCTTCCCACGGTGATCAGCGTATACGCTGACTGCGTCTGAAAACAGTCTAGTCGCACCTGTGATGTTATACGATATGATTTCCAGGCATCAGCACACCATTTTTAAAGTGGCCCTACAATGATGAGTGGGTCCATTCTTGAACAGCCTTTCCCTTTTCGGCCTTTCCCTTTGACAGCCCTTCCAACGTCCTTTCGGAGTTTCTCCTAATGCAAGAACGTCGTTTCCCTTTCCCCTCTCCTTCACTCCCACTCTACCCTCCCATTCTTCCTTCCTCCTTTCCTCCCTCCTTTGGTCAGCTCCTCAGCTGTCTACCAAGAGTAGAGCCTCCAATCTTATATAACTGACGTCATATTTGACACGTAGGAAAAACATATAACATTTGCTTTTGGTTTATATATATATATATATAATATGATCACTGTTTCGAATTCCTGCGAAACCGCTAAATATCTAATGTAGACCGCTTGGCTCGGGGGGTCATGGCCCCTGTTGACCCCTTCCCTTGGCCACGTGCCTGCCCAGAGCGATGGCCAACTGGCTCCCCACATGCCAGCGGTCAATCCCTTCACGCTGTGAACCCTACCGATCCCCAGTGATAAGCCCCAACGTATTTTCCTGCCCTTCTCCCAGTCCAGTAGCCGCTGTACCGCCCTCTCTCCCGACACCCGATAATAATTCCAGCCCCACGCGGCCCTCCCCACAGCTGCCCATGGCGCCGCGGCCGGCCCTTCTAAAGCCGTCCCACCATCTGACCCGCCCCGCAGCTGCCGGCGCCGCGGCCGTGCGGTGGGGCGTGCGTCCGGCCGCGAACAATGCGGCGGCAGCCGGCCGACGGTAATGGTGCGTCTGGTGCGGGTCACGCCGCCGCCGCCGGCACGTGACCAGAACGTCGGCGACGGCGGCGGCGGCCGACAGCGGCGGCCGGCGCGCTCGGCCGCCCGGCCGGCTGGCGGAAGTCCGGCCCGGACCCGGTCCCCTCCGCCCCCCCCCCCCCTCCGCCCGTCCGGCGAAACTGTTCCCGGACCCGAACCATCGGCCACCTGGTCCCGCCCAGTCCCCGCCCAGGCGGACTCGGTCCCGTCCGCCCGCCCGTCCGCTCTGACCCGGTCACCGCCCGCCTGCCAGTCGGCCGCGGAGATGCGGTTTGAATTTGGTGACGTCACGGGCTGGCCGGTTGTGGGCGCACGTGGGCTGCGGGGAGTGGCGTCGAGAGAGCTCCTTCTGCTGACGGTCGCGGGTGAATCATTACCAGATTGGAGATCTGAGACCTCGCTCTGAAGCGTAGCTGTGCTCATGGCACTTCTGCAGGAACTGGAAAGGAAACTTTTCATTCTCGGGTTGCTTATGCTCTGAGCCAGAGAATGAAAACCGACGTAAAGGATTTCCGATTGTGACGACTTAAAACGTCATAGCTCCGACCGAGCATTCCAGGTCTCTGCGACGCTGTTGTCCAGATGCTGCTATTCAGGTCGTCGCCGGGCCCGTTGGCGTGGCAGCAACGCGGCAGCGTTGGGCCCTCCCCAATGTCCTTTACGCATGGGTGCTTGCCGTGCTTGTGGAGAGGGTAAGTGTGGGAATATCGCTATGCTCTGCGTATTCACGTTAACCGCGAGGCGTTCCAGCGCCTGACACGACGCCGACGCTGACGTAATGTTTCTCGTCTTCCGAGGCGTTCTACGCGGCGAGACGTCTCCACTGCCTCGGCGAAAATGACTGCTTGGTTTTGTTTCCGCCACGCAGTGGCCTGTCTCACCCACAGCCTTGTACCAGATTTTGCGTGATTTATTGCTTCCTGCGAAGCTAATGCCGTCGCATCCAATCCGCGTTCAAATGCTTGCAAGCCTCTTTATGAGCCAGTTAGCTTGAAGTAGCCAGTAAATCACCTCCCCAAGTAGCTTCGTCCATATTCCAGGGGTCGACTTTCTCGAAAATGATTATGGGTATCCAACAAGGTTATCGCACCACGTCTTATAAAATGAACATCCCAAAACATGAAACAGACTATCGGAATAGCTTCAATAGACCACTGTTTCTTCAAATCTGTCTCACAGTTGCACGATATGAGCATTATGCGTACTCGTGTTAGTTTAACAATATTTGCGGATATTGGCCGCAACTTTGTGAGTGCCGACCTCCTGAAAACCTGTCGAACGCTTAAATGACTCTTTAATGACATTTTACTTGTTTTTTCTAGATTCACTGTAGGTTTTTGCGAGTTAAAACTTTTTTTTGAGTACTTATTCCACTACAGAAGGCATATCAGTTTATGCCACAATGCATGGACTTTTTGTACTATACCAGTAAAACTACTCTTTCACTGACATGGGCTCTAAAAACCTTATTTGACCACTGTATTTACTCGATAATATTTCATTCCTAGTCCATTTCATCCGTACTGCACTGGTATTTAATCTATGACGGATTCGTGGACATGATAACGTTATGCAACTACTTGGCCAGAATCCTTGAGGCTTGGAGCTCCAGTTAACGCCGTGCTTTGGGTAACCTTCTTCAAAAGTCATCAGTGTGGGGATTTTCCAGAAACATGGAGATGCTTTTAGTCTGTTCTCTCATTCTCCCAGTCTTTCTCGGCAAAGCTAAGCGAAACCCGTCATGTCAGTGTTATAGTTACAACGCGTGTAAACCAAAGCGGATGAAAACCGCCTCCAACCTGTTTAGATGAATGGAAGGTTTTATGTTGCATACAACATGGAACCTCGTTGAGAACGTGGCGATGGTTTTGTGTTCGTGGTTGTTTGGCGGGGGGCTGCCTTACGCGAGAAAGACAGCATCACACATTGTGCACTTCTGGTTGTCTCCACTTAACCTTCTTGGCCTACCTCGTGTCTGACTCACGAGCTGCGGGTCGTTGTCGTTATGACACACGCTGTTTGTGGTTTGGAAAGTGACTTCTCCGACCGCAGAAGCACGTGATTAGCCACACTTTGAGCTTCTGTGGCTGCAACGAGCTGAAAAGGCCTCGATATAAAAAAATCTGCACTCTGATGCACTCGGTTCCGAGCACATGGCTTCAGGCTGTCCTCACTCAAATCGTTGGACTCCAGTCGGAGTTGTCTAGATCCTGCCGTGAACCTGTCACACTGTGCCGGGATCTCTGAGTCCTGCCATGATCCTATCGCACTGTGCCGGGATCTCTGATCTCGTCGTGGCCCGGTCGCACTTTACCAGGATCTCTGGACTGAGAGCGGCCATCTCTCGAATCCGGGGATGGCCCTGCGTGTGTCACCGCGGGACCGATCATCAGAATCGCTCGTGCGTCACGCGGCGGCCGAGAGCTCGGCGCGCAGCGTGACGCCGCCCGCGACGAAAGCGGCGCGTCGGCGCCGCTCCGGCGCCGGCGCCGGCGCGCCCGCGGCAGTCGGCGGTGCGGACGAGAGCGAGAGTTCCCGCTGACGGTCGGCGGCCGTGACCCGAAGAGCCCGCCGCCGCCGCCGCCGCCGCCGCCCCCGGCCGTGACTCACGGCGTCAGCTGATGGCGGCCATTGTGGCGCGGCCGCTCACCTGTTGACTCACGCCCGGGAGGGAGGGGCCGGTCGGGCTCTGCTGACCCGGACGGCGGGTAGGACGGGTTTCGCCCGGGCGCGGGAGCGGGCTCGGCACGTGGCGAAGTGGTTTTCGCGGCAGTCGGCCGTGCAGACGGTGGTTCGTGGTTCCGGCTGGCACATTTGTGCGCGTTGGAGCCGCGTGTGAACACACGTTCATTTCCTTGTCCTACATCTTGCCTGATGTATGACACTGAGGGACGTCCTCTCACCAGAGCGCTCGGAAGCGAGGCATTGGCTCAGAGACGGATCTGTGGCAGTGTCGCTGCGTCATCACCCGGGCGTCCTTTGTTTGGTGGATAACGCGCTGTTGGTTCGCGTGATGGCAGGGGTGGTGCTGGCGTTATCGCAACACTTCGACCATGGCCAGCACCGCCCCTATCATGGGCCCGGACCAGGGGCGCACTTACGGCGCTCAGCACGGGAGCTCCCGGGAATAATCGTCCAGAGATATGTAGACCGTTCAGTGGCCCGAAATGTCGGAAAATGTTTTCGGAGGGCAGAACTGCGGTCTGGAAATGCCTGGCTCGTATGGCCATTGTTTAGGAGCGCCATTGGACCGCGCCGCTGGGCCAGAAAAGTCAGCGAGCACTGCAGATAAGATAACGGATAGAGGTGCTCCCACGCCAGGTCACTGCGTTTGTATTTCAGTGCCGTGGCGGAGACGGGAATCCGGGTAAAAATAGCGCCATTGGCTGGCGTGGCTCATGGTTTTCTTATGTGTCTGGAGCGTAGTGGAAAGAATCGGAAACAAAGCGTTCGACGGCACTTCGGAGATGACGTCAGAGATATGGAGGCTGTGGTGATCACGTCTGAATTATGAGTGCAGTCGATTTCATCCTCCATTTAAAGTTTGTGTCTCGGGGGATGGCCGACGAAGCAATTGTTTTTAGCTGATGTATGGACAGTAAAGTTTTCTGAAGGAGCACCAGTATATATGACAGCGAGATTGCATGATGGCGCCCGTGGCATTCTTGCTGGCTCCGTGAATTGGTCCGTACTGGGTAGATGTTTTGCGCATGGCGTGAAATCCACGGTTTATCTCACGTGCCTGTTGGAATTATGCTCCTACTTCTAGGGTGACACGGATGGCTAGATTGGGATCGGCACCTTGTCTCGTTTGGAACGTGAGCAGTGTTGAGGACTGGCGAGCATTACCAGGGATACATAAGCTTGTTTTTCCGCTGCCGCCAGTTGGCATACCCATACGTTGCACCTTATGCCCACCTCCCAGACTCATTCGTTGAACTTTATCTCCACCTTCCAGCCAGGCACCGCACATTGAAACGAGGAGGCTTATGTTTACAGGGAAGTAGGATTCCGGTGATAAATCAATGGACCACAAGGATGTGATCTCTGAAAGTCATTTTATTCAGTTACCCATTACCACTGCGTAAGTGTGCTGAGAAAAGGGTGGTTTTATGCTCTGGAAACCCGGCATATTGTGGCATAGACTGGCATGCCTTCATCAGTATGATCACATATAGCGATGGTGAGGTCAGCGCTTGACATCTTGGCGAAGGTGTGTCAGCTGATGGCGAAATATTCCTTATATCGACCCCAAAAAAAAACAATGTAATCCACCACAAACATATTTGATCTCTGCGAACGTCACTGTCAGGCCCCCGGTATCGTGTGATGTGATGGAAGAACGTTACCAGTCATTTATGTTTCACACCCAACGTCACCTTGGTGCCGAACAAGGAAAAAACTGCGTACATACACCCATTTAAACTGTTATATATGTTGCTGTAAGTGCATAAACTAAAAATTGAGGGCTGCCTTGTCGACATTACATTTCGAAGCTCCGCTGAACATTGCCAGCGTGGACACTATCGTCTTTTGTTTAAATTGCAGTTATGTTCACTTCAAGTCTCCTTGCTCCCGGGTCTTTTCATGTCTTATGACTTTTTCCTCAGGTCATCAGTGCGACATGCTGGGACTGTTTGTTTTCTCCTCCCCGCGTTGCCCACAGCCCGCTGTTTCTTCTGTACTGACTGTCCAGCCGTTCCGTTAGTCACGGAACCGTGCCTGAAATGCATGGCAGTCTCAGACAATGGCGCAGACGCGTGACGCTGCGTGAGCCCGTTGAGCCGTCCAGGCGGCCCGGTCCGCGCTTCCCGGCCGTGAGGAGCGGCATTGTCCGTGATCAGCAGGAAGTCCGTGTCCGTCGCGCACATCCGGCCGTCGCCCCGTCCGGGCGCAGCGCGCCGTTCGCGCTCCAGGGGCACCTGGTCTCTCTGCGCGACGCGGGGCCTCCGGTGTCGACACGGGAAGGCCTCGGTGGACGCGATTGTGTCAAATAGCGGATCGAAGCCGAGCTTTCCACACGGTGTGAGGTTTGGATAGCATGCATTTCTGCAGCTGTGATCTGGGCGGACTTATCCAAGACTTGCTTGAAAGTGAAAAGTATGAAACATGTTAAATAATTCAAGAAACCAAATTCAGATTCAGGAAGACAGGTGTACGATGTTTTCGACCAGTGGGGCCAAATCCAATTTGAGGTACTCCTTTCCGTTCAGTTTCATGGGGCACATTACAGAATTGTCCAAAGCTTGAAGGGTGCCACTCCGTGTGTTCAGTGGGTCGACACAACAATGCTGTGGAGTCTAGGTCACCAGAACAATATTTATTGTTGGTACCTTTTGGACCCAAACGCAAATGCGATCACATGACCCGGTCTCACCCCTGCCTGGCTGGCAAATATAGCCAGCTCTGGGCCGCCGGCCTGGCCTCGCGATCTGGCCGACCTGACCTGACCGGACCTGACCAGGCCTGACCTGAGCTGACCTGTGCCGCAGCCGCCGCGTGCTCACCCTGGCTGGCAGACGTGGGCAGCCCTGGACTTCCGGCCAGCCTGCCCGCAGCCGGCCCGCTACGTGGGCGTGAAGCACGGCATCCGGGAGGTGGACGAGGACTGTCTCTACCTGAACGTCTTCACTCCCAGCGTAAGCCGACGTGTGACGGGGGTTTGTCGGTCCCTGGGGCCGTCTACCGCAGTCCAGTGAGCTATCGGACCCGCGCCCTGTTCATCATCGGGCGTTTATTGGTAGCGGGAAATTTAAGCATACGGTTCGACTCTGTTTGCATCGCAATCCTGGCTTCTTACTTGAATCAACATCTGATGATCATTTAGAGACATTCCAGTGTTCTAGACAGTTAGTTTTTTTCTAATGGCGTGATTCACTGGCGAGAGGCACCGAGTCTGGCTGAGCCGCAACTGGGTAAGGATTTTGTTTGCGCAGTGTCCTTCCGCGGCGTCTGGCGGTAAGACTGCCGGCATGGCAACCGGCTCTAGATTCGAATCCCTTGGCTTTGCCCGAATAAATCGCCCGGGACGCGAACAGCGTGCCCCGAAGCTCGCCCCTGAGTCACTGATCCCGAAGCCAGCGTCAGGAACCCGCCGCCAAAACTTGGCGCCGTCGGGTGGAGAACTCAGCGCCCTCGTGCCCTGCAGGTGTCCAGCAACGTGAGGGACAAGTACGCCGTCATGCTGTACGTGCACGGCGGCGACTTCACGCACGGCGCGTCGAACCTGTTCCCGGCGCACCTGCTCGCCGCCTGGGGCGAAGTGGTGGTGGTCACCTTCAACTACCGGCTCGGCGCTCTCGGTATGTGCCCGCCGGCGGTGGCTGCAACGCTCGGCGCGTGCTCTGTCGTGACCGGAAGGCCGCGGGTTTGGTCTCAGCCCGCTACCTGTTGAACGAGGCGGCCGACAAGGAAACCGAAAGACCGCTGTGGCAGATAAGCAAGTGGTTTAGAACAGTGGTAAATACTGGGTGACTTTTCTGTCTTCGGCTGGTCATGCGACCAAAGGAATACCTGTGGTTTTAGTGGGCCATACCCAGTGTCTTTTGAGGTATCTGGCCAGTGCCGTCGTGGTCTGGGTTGACGTCACCCACATTCGATGCGCGTAAATGATGCCGTGTTTTGCATGTCGTGGTCGATCTCAATAGGCTCGGCAAACCATCAAACGAAGGCTCTGCTTTAAATTGTGCGTTTGATTGCATTTCTGTTGGGAGTATGCCCTTAGTACTAAATTCTCCTGAATTTGTTCCTTCGTGCGTGGAAACCCACATTCGGCCCCGTCCTTAGCTATGACGACACAACACATTACAGACTAGTCAGACTATGGAATAGGTCAGCCACCACAGGGAATTAGCCCCATTCTGAAGTATGGAATAGGGCAGCCATCAGAGGCAATTAGCCCCACTCTGAACTCTGGAATAAGTCAGCCATCAGAGGAAGTTAGCTCTACTCTGAAGTCTGGAATAGGTCAGCCACCGGAAGAAATAAGCCCCACTCTGAAGTCTGGAATAGGCCAGACGTCAGAGGACATTAGCCCCACTCTTGAGTCTGGAATTGGCCAGTTACTTAAGGAAGACTAGCCCTACTCTGGAACAAGCCTCTCATTAAAGATCGTCTGGCGGAGCCAGAGCCTGAGCTTCTCTGATGCCCGGAACGTTCTGATCTACGTGTCTTGCATCAAGATGCTTTCACGACTTTGTGTGTGAGATACGCTCACCACTTTACGTGACGGCAGGTAGCTAACCTCGGTGACAGCTGTTTGAATGGAATCGGGTTGGGATCATGAAAGAAAGTTGTGTTAAATCCGTGCATTTTAACTGCAGTTTCCGAGTGGTCTCCTCACAGTCCGTATGGTCCATTCATTGAATTCTTTGCGCCGCAAATAGAAACCCGTACGTTGTGCGTTTCGTACATGTGCGCAAAGCCGATACTATTAATTTAGAATCCAGGAGAGGTGCGTTTCTCACTTTTCAAAGGAACTAGTGTTCATTCCATTGAACGCTTTGTATGATTGTGCGATAAAACACGTGATATTTATATAGAACGGTTCCGGTGCAAAGGCTAGAGGAATCACACCATTAAAACAGGCTAGATTTAGCAGCACGTCTCTGCCAGCGTCGTGCACCCGTGGTGAGCTCAGGACCGTGTTCTCTGCGCGCGCAGGGTTCCTGAGCACGGCCGACGAGTATTCGCCGGGCAACTACGGCATGCTGGACCAGGCGATGGCGCTGCGCTGGGTCTACGAGAACGTGCACTACTTCAACGGCAACCGGGAGAAGATCACAGTGTTCGGGCCGGGCGCCGGGGCTGCCAGCGCCGGGCTGCTGGCCGTCTCACCCCGCACGGCCCACATGGTGCATCAGCTGATCTGCGAGGTCAGGACGGGGCCGCGCCGGCGCCGCGCGGGTCAGGGCCAAGGGGGAGGGGAGGCTGCGAGAAAGTGGGGGAGGAGGGGGCTAGGGAAGGTCAAGGGCATGAGACTAGGAAGACGCAGAGTGAGAGAGAGAGAGAGAGAGAGAGAGAGAGAGAGAGAGAGAGAGAGAGAGAGAGAGAGAGAGGAGGGAGGGAGGAGAGAGAAGAGAAAAAAAGAGGGAAAGAGAAGGAGGGAAAGGAAGGGAGTCAAGAGAGCAAGAAGGAGAGAGAGAGAGGGAAAGGGGGTGGGGAAGAAAAGAGGGCAGTGAGGGAGAGAGACTGAGAAAGGAGAGAGGGAAGAAAGGCATTGTTCTGGAAGAGCAAATGTACAGTTTTCACTCTTCTCGTGAGTCATTTCACTGTACATATCCGTCCGAGCATATCGTGTGAACTCTGGAGCCATTCAGAGCTCCATCCACTTTCCCTCGTCGGTAAACCGCAGCTTTTGGCTGCCGCTGCCGCTGCTGCTGTCATGTCATATAGTTAAGCGAATGATTACGTTAAACGGTCTTATCTTCTGGGCGGAATTTCAGCGGTAGTTAAAACGATCTGGTGCTGCCTGGCAGCGGAAAGAATATGAGATGAGGACCTCGACCTGCCTTGACTGATAGCACAGAGGAGTTGTTTCTGGTGCAAGATCCTCTGCCTTCATCCATATGAATAGCGCCAAACACATCACATCACGTGCGTTTTGGAGCCACGCAGCACGGCATACAGATATTGCATGGATGAAGATTATGCTAAATTCGCCGCATTCCTCGGAGATGAAACTACTTTTAAGTATGTCGACCATACTCATATGGTCATCCCATAAACGAAGTATCATCGCAGCAATATTGTCGCTGGCAATAAAATGGCCAGGCTAATATCAGAGGAACTGCATTGTGACTTCGAATGGTTTGGTCAGCCAAAGGACGCATAATGTGACCACAGACTGAGTTGTAAAAAGCGTTAGAAACATTGACGTAACACCTTGATAGAGGTAACTTTGGAATTCTCCATGAGCATCCCGAATATTTCCGTAAAGTATTTCAACATGAAAATGCAATGGACGTGATCGCAAACTTGTGCTAAAAAACGCAGTCTAGCGAGTCTCGGATAAAAGAAGAAATGCTTATGAGGCCATTTAAAAGATTTAAATGGGCATTCCCGTGCTACAGTGGTGAACATCCACGCTCTTATTGCTTGGATGACGTGTGTTTAAATACGCAGATTCGTACCATGCACCGCCAGCAAAGGAAAAGCAGCACAATAGAATTGCCTTTCAACGTTATAATACTAGAGAAGCTGTGCACGTTTTTGCCATGCGTCGGCAGTAAGGAAAATGCAGGTTGATAGATAGATAGATAATCAGCCAATAGATATATCGTCTGTGATCTGTGTTGCAGAGCGGTTCGCCTTTGGCTGAATGGGCTGCCATCTATGACGAGTACCGCGTCCAGAACACGTCACGCATCTTCGGCGACAAGATCGGCTGCATCTCCGACACCAGCTACAAGCTGATGAACTGTCTCAACAAGGGACGTAGCGCGATCGAGATTGGCAACGTCGAATTCAAGGTAAGACATCACGTGTCTCTGTCATGACTGCGCTTGGTAAAGAAGCCGTATGGATGATGGTTGGGCAAGGGGTGGCTGAGGGCTAGAGCGTCCAACTTTGGGGCTCGAGGCTCTGGTTCGAATGTGTTAGAGCGTGTCGAGTTCGTCGTACACGGTAACAACGGGTATCAGATATCTCGATGCTACATGACCTCAGCAGCCATACGCTATAAAGTTAGAAACAAAACCCGTGGGTTTTTAACAACATCTTGGCATGCTCACTATATTAGGTCCTAGTAGGCCGGACTGGCTTTTTTCTGTTGCCCGATTATCGCTCACATGGGACGGCGGCCTGTCGCGGCACGCCTCCCCATTCCTCCAGAGCGGAGGGCCTCTGAGATGCGCTGCCGTCCTGCTGTGGCCGACCCTCGGCGGCCAGGGTCCCGGGGCTCCTGTGCCGGGCATAAGGAAACCTCCCTCGCGGCGCCGCTTTCCACCGCCGCGGCCTCCGCTATTACCCCGCTCACATCCCTCCGCCGTGGCCGCCGAGATAGCGGGGTAATTGGGTCGGTGCCCGCTGGGAAATTCTCCGTGGCTTCGGACGGCCATAGAGGCAGCGTTGATTGTGGCCGGGGAGCAGGCAGACGGCGATTGTGGGAATCCCGGGATCATTGTTTGTTGTGGTCGCATGTGGTCGCCGCACAAACGTCCTCATTATTTTCCCCGTTTATTAGACAATGTGCGAGGCGTGCCGACGCGAATACGGCGCGAAAACGCCTAACCAACGCGGGATATTGCTGTCCTGCGAAAGCCAAGAACCGCATTGGATGGTGAAATGTGACTCTTGTGACGACGATATACTCTGGCAATTTGCAAATCCTCTTTGTTTTAAGGGTGAACTTGCCTGCTGTCGTTATGCAGACATGCGAATATGACGTGCTTGGAGAAGAAAGCAATATGATTCAGAGTTCTTCTGAGGTGTGAAGATCCTTCTGATTCTTCTGAGGTGTGATTCCGTTGTTAAACATCTTCTTCTGGACGAAGTTCCGAATTTATTCCCTGCCTCCTGAATATTTTACTGGCCGTAATAAGATAACTGGTGTGACGAATTTGAACTAATGTTCCTTTCAGGTAGGGCTGGTAACTGTGTTCATTACCACTCGCGATCATTTGCTTCCAATACTTACTGCTACCGTTGGCATGGTGACCCAGAACAAATACACGTCCTTTTGTTTTGGCGATCCGAAAATCTCGAAAGTCGCAAAAGCAAAGAACGTCTTGTGCCAACGTGCGTAAAATGGCATATATGAATAGCGAGCATAATGTATCTAACAAAGCAATAGATATACGTGGAGTATTATCACATGTTGTGCAGTTGTGTTGAAAGGCTGAGCACCATTTTGCATGTTACTGTGAAGGCATGAATACTGCTGTTGCCTGGTTTGACCTGTTGCATTCCTTAAATGGCGAAAGTGGGACTTGCAAAGGGTTATCATCACTGTATCTGTGAGAAAGACATTCACATGCACTTTATAGCCCCGAGTATAAGCGTTTCACAGAACGACGGTGTGGGTTTACCCATTGGTTTTGGTGGTTGTAAGTTTATACCGTGTAACGTCGGCCTCACTTTCCGCGGCAAACTGACAACGTGCAGGAGAACTGAAGATAGATTCCACTTCTTGAGATCACACCAATACCACGACTGTATCAAGAGAATGCTAACTCCATTTGCGTCCCACCCCAAGTCACCCACAAACCGTCATATCGTGGCATTTCTAACGTTTTGTCTGGAGGGCTTGTCTTGTGTGCCTAATCAGATAAATGTCGCCCTTGTGTATACCGTTATCTAAGTGGTGCAAACGTCGTGCATTTGTTCGCGGTGAGTCACCACTCCATTATTAGTGTTGGCACCATGACAGCGGTAGTTTTTATCGCAATAATGGTGACGACATCTGCACCAAGTAAACGCCACCTGCTGTGTAGATGAACAGGTGGTGCGAAATGATCAAGGATTCTCGGAAGAATGAATTCTCTCTTACACTGATCCGACTCCACTTATCCCTCTCTCTTCTCTCTCTCTCTCTCTCTCTCTCTCTCTCTCTCTCTCTCTCTCTCTCTCTCTCTCTCTCTCCCCCCCCCCCTTTGCCGCTGCCTCCGCCCGCTTGGCGCGACATTAACTCTTCTCTCCCTATGCACAGCTGCGTCGCGCCCTGGCCCTCACCCAGTGCCATGTGTCCCTGACCTCATCCTGTGACCTAGACCTCGCACTGTGACCCTGCTCCCTTTCCACGCAACCTAAGCGTCGTTTCATGGATTTAGCATTGCATCGTGACTCTGTGTCGTTCCGTGACCTTGACCTGATGACCCCGTGACCTCGTGACCTCGCGCCCGCCAGCCGGACGTGGGCACGTTCCCGTGGGCTCCGTTCATCGAGACGAACGTGACGTTTCCGGGCAACGACTGGTACGAGGAGTGGCAGCAGGAGGACTGGCGCTTCCTGCCCGACTTCCCCGAGAAGCTGTACCGGGACCGCCAGTTCAGGAGCGGCCTCAGCCTGCTGGCGGGCGTGAATCGGGACGAGGCGGCCTTCTTCGTCTGTGAGTGCCCGGCATCGGCGGCCGGCGCGAGCTGGTGGCGCGGGTTTTGTCTAGCAGAAGCTAGCCTGTGTTTCGAGGCTTGTCGGGAATCGGTGAGCGTGGGTTTCTAAGCGACCCGTGCGGTAAGAGTTGCCATTGCTTCGTGACGTTCGCTGTCCTTTGTCTTCGTTAGGGCCATGCAGTTTTCACTGGTTGGACGTGTTATGTACTTCGATTTATTCTAGATCATGGCTGGGCTTCTTACTTACCAGCAGTTTCGCTAGTTACTGTCTGCAACCAGCCTTAACGGACCTAAACATTCTACGTGATGCTTAGTGTGTTCTGAGCGTTTAATTATTGGTTCCATTGACACATTAATCAAACGAGGACTATTTGCGGCCTGGCATAGGCTTAGTCGCGTATCAGCTGCATCACTACGCTGTCGACGGGCCAGGGAGTTGCTGCAGACTACTGCGGTCCTGTCCGGGGAGTGCAGAACAGACTCCTCTCCCGAGAGACGCATAGCAGGCCTGCTGGTCTGTTAAAGGCTCCGTTGGCTCCTTTTTTGACGTGACGTACTGCTGCGCCGTCAGACCAGAACCGGTCTCTGGCGCCGGACTTCGTCGTCACGCAGCGCCTTCTGGACACCAAGATCCGCGAGTGGGTCAAGCAGTACAACTACACGCTGAATCCGGAAGGCGTGTACGAGGCCATCCGGTACATGTACACGTACTGGCCGGACCCGCACAACGTCACCTGGATCCGCGAGATGTACGTTGATGTAAGTACGCCCGGCGACCGGCCGCCACGCGCGCGGCTTGGTGTCACCCGGTCTGGGATTGGCCCCAGATGCCCATTTGGATTACGGCTTCATCGGCAAACCACTACGAACTTAGAGCATGTTATCGCTCTTTGTATCAGTGCTTGGACAGACCTTAAGGACACACACCTGCTCTGTCGTGGAAAATTCTAGTGGGAGCGCTAACCTCATCTGGCAATTGTACGGTCCTAGTGGTTTTGCTAGTGTTTCAGCTAAATACGTAGAGGCGATGTCAGCCGTTGAAACGACACAGTCCATTTTGCGACTGATAGGGACTGCATGTAGCTTCTAACTCCCAAAGCCCGCACACGAAGGAACTTAATTCCAGCTTCTTGGACGCCGTAAGCTGCCGCCAGTGGGTCTTGACGCGGTGGTCATTAGCTGTTGGCGCCATCTGCACTAGTTTAGCGGAAATGCTCGGCTCTCCGCGTCCTGGGGCAGCTTGAAATATTATCGTTCTTCGTAGTTTGTGACACTGGATGGTTTTATCTTCCGCAGAGTTTTGCCGTTCGCTCAGCTAAGAAGTCTTATCTGAAAAGTTTTTCACTAAAGTGACGTGACAATTCAGGAACGCGTTTCAGGATTCAGGATTCGTCGTTTGCTGGAAGCAATAGTTTTTAGATGCCAGCAGTGCGAAATTGTGAATATAGACTAAATCGAATTCCGAGCATATTTGACCACTTGGTCGATCTGTCAGACCGATGACACAGGCTGTCCTGACACCCTGTCCGGCCGTCGGAGCTCCACACGCGGCCTGTGTGACACTAATGGCCAGCCACGCTCGTCCAGCATCACGTTACACGCGACCTCTGTCACGTCGCACGCGTCTGCCGTCACACGACGTTCGGCTGGCGTCATGCCACACCAGGGACGTAGTCTGGGGGCATGGGGCCATGCCCCCGAACCAAGCGGTCTGCACTACATATTTAGGGACTCCTTAGAAATCCGGAATAGTGATCATATACATGCTTTAAAAGCAGGCGTTATACGTTTTTCCGGTGCGTTAACTTTCAGGCTAATTACACAAAATTGTTGTCTTTCGCCATAAATTTTGTCATATGCCAGTGGCATATGACAATTTGACATTTGCCCTCGCCTTAGGGCAATCCTGGCTAGGTGCCTGTGCCACACCTACTGGGAAGAGTAACCGAAGGGTGACGGCCGTAGCTCGTCTACACACGCCTTCGGCCTCTCCTCGCCGCAGCTTCGCTTCCATCACGAGCCTCGCGACCTCTGCTTCGTTTCCTGCTTCCTTTGTCGGCCGGCAGTCGTCCCAGCGTGTCTTCCGCCAGCTGCGTGCTAGAGTCCGGGTAGCGCCGCACCTGACCCTGCCATATCGTCCTCCCCTGCGGATGGCTCGCCGCGCCGTCCGCGAGCGTCAATCCTGCTTCGTCGGCAGCGGGCCGCGCGGGGGACGAAGAAGCGATAGGTGGCCGGGTCGCCAGCCTGTAAGCGTCGACCAATCAGCAGACCTGGTCACGGCACTTTCCGGGGGTTAGGATGAAGTGCGCCCCGCAGCAGTGGGCGGTCCAGCCGCTGCTAGGCGGGCATGCCTGCAGCTGGGCGCGCAGCTCCGACTGGAAGAAGGGCTGCCGCCTCAGCGGCAGCAGCTTCGAACACTCGGTCTCGCTCCGGGGTCCGGACGTGTCTATGGCTCGCGGAAGATGAAGGGGTCGACTTCCTCCGGGTTGACAGCGGCTAATCTCGCGCACAGTAGTCCCATTGTCACTTGGTTGAAAGCTGTTTTGATGAGGCTCTTCCTACTAGTCAGAAAGTATCCAAAATACAGCCAGTCGACGGCTAAATGAATGTCCTCGTCCTCTTGGAAGTGCAGGTGGAGGTGGCTCGTCGTCTGAGACATCCAACTCGTTTGTGTGGTCTCATCACGTCGTCTGACAGTGCTCCGCACTCCCGGCGCGTGGGCTCCCTTGTCGCTCGTACCTCCTCGTCCCAGTCTGGTGCCCGCACTGCTCGGTGAACTCGTTCCCTCGTCTCACGCGTATGGTTCTGCGTTTCCCCTTACGGACCAATTTCGTGCTCTTCATTTGTTTAATGGCCATGGTATATTTACTCTGAAATGATTCACAAAGTAGATACCCACAAGTATTTCCATTATTGCAAGTCAAGTGCTGTTATACATTATATATATATATATATATATATATATATATATATATATATATATATATATATATATATATATATATATATATGTATATATTGTCGGACATTACCGAAGGTAAAGACATGGGCTACGTTTTTAAAACCCACCCTGTGAATGGGGGCGCAATAAACAAAACGAAATAAACCCAAGATACCGAGAAACGCAGCAGCAGCAGCGATAAATTGATTCTCTGGAGATTTCAGTAGGTAATTATGCTTCCACTTGCCTTTATCTGCTCTAAAGAAATTGATTAACTGTTATTACATAAACGGATGCTCGTTATTGTCCCGAATTTTCCGATGTGACATTCCGAATATTGTTTACAATATCGTACATATTAGCGACATTTTATGACACAGTGATACAAACAGATCTGTAGCATTCGTCCTTGCGTTGGTCATATGCCACATAATGTGCCGGCTAATAGACATTCATTTGCCAAATATCCCACTCTTCGCCCCCATCCTTTCCTTTCCTTTTACAAACGGACGGATGCGGAACGTGGCAAAGACGTCTGTGCCATACTCCGAAACGTGTACGCATGGCCCAGCAAGGACATCCGAACGTTTCGCACAGTTCTGTGACGCGGAAGTCTTCTTCGGCGGGCTTTGAGAAGTTTCCTTGTGAAACGTACACGTAGGGAATCCCCTTTTCGACTGCCATCGCCGATATCATATCGTTCTCCGTGTCACTGTTGATCTCAACAAACTGGGATCTCATCTTATAACATGCGACCCAAGAGCTATAACCTGGGGCTTCTGTCGATAACAGATAGCACCATCCGTTCCATGCGTGTGCGCCACGTTTCACATTCGATGCCTTTGTGTGACATTTTCGTTTCGTCCTTAGCCAAAGTGCTGCTATTAACCTCAGCGTCTTCTGTAATGTTTGTAGTATAAAGAGGCAAGGCGGTTTGTTCGTGTGATCGAAGTACATTTGTAGTTTTGAGGTTTTCGCCCGGCCTAGAAAGGGAAGATGTTTTTGCCTGCATTGTCATACGCAACGAAGGACGTCCTTCGATACTGGTATGAATGTTGGGAAAGGACATATTTCTCCCGTTCTCCTCACCATTCGCTAAGTTTTGCACTTGCGCTTTCTTCGCGTAGCAACGGCAGCCAAAAGCACACGAAATGCGCACCGAATCATTTATCTTCTGCGGGAATCTTGGGTCATCACAGTCGTTTGATGAAGAACAGGGCAGCCACTTTTCGTTGGTGTGCGTCATATTGCATTGTGTATAACAGACATTCACCTTGATCAACAGCATGATCCAACCACTCAAAACGTCGCTTTTCATTCTGGATCATTTCATTTGCCAGCTGAATACTATGACTCCGAATTACGTCCTGAAACAACCACGAGTTTGCACACAATCTGGATAAATTTCGTGATTGTGTGATATTTTTGGTACAACAAGTGTATACAGTCTTTCAAGTTTATGTTTTATTGAAACTTAGCCATTTTTAAAGGATTTTAAATAAAATCACTGATTTAAAGTTCACTTGAGTCCTTGAATTGTGGACTTTTATATTCCCAGTCACAGTTCCTTACGTAAAACCAATGCGACAAAAAGACTCAGTCTCCTTACGTAGAACCAGTTCCCGGATTCGTACATTGGACGCTATCACGGTTACTGAAAACAAACACAGCTACCTAAGTAATTTGTTTTCATGTCTTTTTTTCGCGTGCTTACCGAATGAAAGTTTTCCGCGTACGGAGATACTTTTTCACAGTCACGTAATTTAAAAGCGAATGCAGTACAGCTTTTGATACATAACCAGTCGAAGCGGTTTTTCCATGGCATGCGTCTGTTGTCTTCCTCGATAAATACCCGTATCACAGACCTTAACTGTTGTCCTGAGGGTATCGTTGCACTACTTTGCACATGTTTACCAATTCTGCTGCTTCCTTATGATAAAGGTGTTCGCGTAGTTTCACGACTGTCTTCATTTTCCTCCAGTTTCTGTCTGACGCACTCTACAAGGCCCCCGTGGACAGCATGGTGAAACTGATGGTAGATCTGGATGTGACCACCTACCAGTACGTCCTCAACACCACTGTGGAAGCGATGAAGGCCCCGCTCTGGCGCGAAGTGCCGCACGATATTGAGTACTACTTCCTGACAGGGGCTCCCTTCATGGATCCAGGTGAGAGCTCCTCGCTTACAGGAATGTTTTCATTTTCCCCAGGAACTTTTTCATAAGCCTCCGCCCCGTCAGTAGAGTGGCAGTCTTTAACGTAACCAGTAGCCTGTGTAGTTCGAATTTGTTACATATTTCAGAGGGCGCACTTGACATTGCACTCAGCGTATTGTTTTCAAATAGAATCACGAAACCTTTGCTTTTGCACTGTTTCAGAAATCGTCTCCTCGAAGAAAAGTCCGTTCTCTCGGCTTACAGCGCTAAATCGGGAAATCGGACTTTGTTTCAGAATTTTTCGCGGCAGACATCCGCATAGGTCGCGAGACTTGGACAGAAGGAGATAGAAACATGAGTCAGCTGTTCATGGAAGCCTTCTCGAACTTCGCCAAATACGGGTAAGTTGTCCGGGCTGCATTTGACTTCCGTTCTATGGAAGCTCCTGGTACTGTGACGTTAAGAATCGACGTTAAGAATTTTTCTGAAGCTGTGCTGTGTTCGCCCATGTCGTGCTAGTTTCTCCTGGTGAAAGCTACCAGCCTCGTGGGCATCAGCACCGTCTCTTCACCACCAGGCGTCCCACACCGAAGCAGATCTTCGACCTGGTGAACTGGCAGCCGGCGCTGCGCGGTGACCTGCGCTACCTGAGCATCAACAACACTTTCAACAGCACCATGTTTACCAACTACCGTCAGACTGAGTGCTCCTTTTGGAGCCGTTACCTGCCGACCGTCGTGGGTCACCTGGTGCCCACTTACCGGCCCTCGACAGAGGTGAGAACTGAAGTGGCTGGCATAGCTTCGTGCCGTCTATTCGATCATTTTGGAGTTGACAGTTGGGCCCCAGCCGAAACATTGGGATGTGGTGCGTTCTCTTCTTGTTGTCGACACGGCTGTGCGAATGAAGTATCTATTTCCAAGTGTGACGGATAAGCATGCAGTTGAATTTCGTCGCCTGCATTCAGTATAGCAGAATATTTCTATACTACCTCACGGACTAAAAAAATACAGTTTTGAATATCTGGACACATTCGCCAGCTCTTTCCGTTAAGTAGGAACATATCCTCAGTTGTGGAGGTAGTCGGCGACGGCCCCTCATGATCACCTGTTGCGTCACGTGTAACGCTTTTCCAGTTCTGGTGGGAGCCGCGGGAACCGCTGCAGATTGCCTTCTGGTCGGTGACGTCACTGGCCTTCCTGCTGCTGGTCATAGTCGGGATCTGCTGCTGCCTGTGGCAAAGTGCCAAGAAGTGCGTGGCAGAAAGACGTGGTTGGCTTCCCATTGTGACATGTGACTGTTAGTCGTTAACGGAGTTGCTGTCTTAAATGTAACTGAAACTTTTTTGTGAACACCATTATCAATTTCAGAATGATTCAGTCAATTACGTGATCCAGCGTGAGATGGTAATTTGTCTTCGCGTTATCTGTGAATTCAGTGCTGGATAACGGCATAAGCGTCATGCCTTTCTCGCCTCCACATCCTATACCGTTGTTTACCACCGGCAGGAAAACCGACCAGTTCTATGAGGAGTCCTTCATGGACGACCACTTCGACGTGCGCGAGAACAACCACTTCGCCTCCAAGCCGAGCAAGCCGCCGTCGGTGGCGTCGCTGGGCGGCGGTGCCGTGGGCGGCGCCGCCGCCGCCACGGACTCGCCGCGTGCCGACTCGCGCTCGCTGGCGCGCGACATCCAGCAGGACCGGCGGCGGCGCTCGGACGCCGCCCGCCAGGTGGCCGGCTCCGTGCAGTCGGAGGGCTTCCGCGAGCTGTTGGTGCGCGACCCGCCGACGCGCGTGCCCAGCAGCCAGGCGCAGAGCGCCACCGAGCTGGAGCCGCTGCGCGGCGCCGCGCCGATCGAGCCGTTCGCCCGCGAGCCGAGCCGCGCGTCGGCGCGCTCGCGCGACACGGTCCAGTACGCCACGCTCGAGCACACGGCGCCGCTGGCGGCGGCCGCGCCGCGCGCCGAGCGGCCGCCGGCGGCCGCGCCGGTGCAGCAGGAGGCGGCGCCTCCGCCGGTGCCGGCGCCGGCTTCTCGGCCCGACCCGCGCCGCGCCGGCGGCGTGGCCGTCCTGCCGGCCGGCGGCGGCCGCGTGCAGCCGCGACCGCAGCCGCGGCCGCAGGAGGCGTTCCCGGCCGTGCTGCACGCCAAGTCGATCCCGAACATGGTCCAGTACGACGAGCGGCCGCCGTCGCGGCTGCGGCCCAAGTCGGTGGAGGCGCTGGACCGCGACACCGAGTCGGCGTCGTCGCAGCCGGGCACGCCCAAGGTGCCGCGTTTCCAGTTCGTCGAGCCCTACGACGTGATGCAGCTGCCGGACGACTACCAGTACAACTCAAACCCGAATTTGGCGGCGCCGGAGGGGCGGCGCTCCTCGCTGGCCGAGGCGGCGGCGCGGCTGCAGCCGGCCGGCTACGTGCCGCCCGAGGTGCGGCCGGTGGCGCCGGCGCCGGCGCCGCGCGCCGCGCCGGCCGCCGCGCCGCCGCGGCCGCCGCCGCCCACGCACCAGGCGCAGATCGTCGTGCAGCTGGCGTCGCGCTCGCAGGAGCCGAGCCGCGGTCCGACGCCGACGCGGCCCAACGGGCGGCCGCCGCCGGACGAGACGCCGCCGCCGGCGTACCGGCGCGCGGCGCCGGCCGCCGCCTCGCCCGACGGCGAGAGCAAGCGCGTGTTCGGCGTGCTGCAGGAGAACGTGCGGCCGCCGGCCGGCGACGCGTGGCGCGCCGGCGCCGACACGCCGACGACCTCGGGCGGCTACCCGCCGACCGTGTCCGAGCGCAGCCTGCCCGACACGCCGTCGGCGTCGACGGACCGCAGCTTCGACAGCGGCGCCGAGCTGGAGTACCGCGGCGCGCCGCGCCGCTACGTGCCGCCCGAGACGGCGCTGTGAGCGGCGGCGCCGCCGGCCGCGCCACGCCGTCCCGTGCTGCGCCGGCTCACGCCGCGGGCTAGCGCCGGTGCGCTCGGCGATGGTCGGGGACAGTCGTGATGGTGCAGACAGAGGGCTCGGCCGTGCAGTCATTCCAGCTGTGTTTTGTCGTGAGTGCTCGGATGTGCTGTTTTCACTAACCGAATGTTTCATGTGTAGGCACTATAGTGAGGGACTTTTGGCTGATTTGGACATGTTCACATTCCATGTTTTGCTTAAGATAGTTAAGTTATGCCAGCAGCTGATAAGAACATATCATACATCATGCCAAAACATAGTCATGAACACAAAGGGCTTGCTTGATCGCTGAAGGGAGCTTGATTCTTCACAGCATGTGAAGTTCGGTTGACGCTTGTTTCTACTTTGCACTGAGATTGACTGGCTTACGTTAGGCATATTTACCGTCCCTTACCGTTATCGCTGTCGAACAACATGACATTCCATGTGGCTTTTGTAAATGATGCATGGATATTTGTTACGTATGCACGCACTTGTTTTGTTCATCTGTTGAGGTTCGAGAAGTCACTATCATCTTATCAGTTCTCCACGATTTTCGAGCGGGTTGTGCCAATTTTCTGCGCGAGTAATGGAAATCCGTCCCAGATTTTGCGAGGCTCAAAGAGCGTGACATAGAGGCTGAATTTACGAAGGCTTTAAACGTGGCGTAGAATTAACTCCAGAAGCTGCCTTGTCAGTGCCTTTGAGGACAAAGGTGGACGGAATCGCCACTTGCCTGTCATCGACGGAGCGACGTTTGACTGCCCCCATAGCTCGTCGTTTGTGGGAGTTTGCATATCTTGCCTGTTATGGACACAAATTCAATCACCCCTGTTGGATATGTCTCGCGAGCTAGCGGAAAAAAAACATGTGGTCGTGGTCGAAATGTCATTAAATCTTAGGGATCACGAACGCTCCCTGTCTGTCGTTATTTCATGTCTGTGGCATGTATGGGTGAAGGGGCTTTTTTGAAGTCGGTATGGACAGAGCCATTGGGAAGAAATTTCTTACGTTGTGACGGCATACGGTCTACGCTGAAATCCTTTCAAGGTCCACCTCCGTATAGGAGACTGGCTTACATACCCTATGGGCTGCTACGTTCATGGTAGCAGGGCAAGGGAAGCATGGACTCAGAAGTCATCAACCTTCATCTGGAA
Organism: Capitulum mitella; assembly: GCA_030062745.1. Classification (NCBI taxonomy): domain Eukaryota; kingdom Metazoa; phylum Arthropoda; class Thecostraca; order Pollicipedomorpha; family Pollicipedidae; genus Capitulum; species Capitulum mitella. Next base: position 2,999,255 of record CP099840.1, read on the forward strand.
TTGCTTACTTCTGGCGATAATTCAGTGCATTGGACATGCTCGAGGAGACGATTGTATCACGCATAGATGCAATATTGTGCACACCAAAGCTGACACTGGTTTATGAAACGTTTACATGCGACGACAGTCATTCAGCTGTGTATCCGGGGTGAGGCGCCGCACTCGTGGATGTAATGTGTATGCATGTCTGCACTTGTCGTTTCTGTGGCTTTTCGTCTTGACAGTTGCTGTCCGCTTTTTATTTGTTATCTCCTACTTGTTTGTTCCTCGCCGACGACCAACGAGACATGTGACGGTCATCGAACTTCGATGAGGGCATAGAGAAGGTGGATTTCACCGACAGTGTATACCGTAGGCCACTTCAAATTTGCATGTCTTTGAGAATAGCCTCCTCTCGAGTGCTGTCTGTTACATCGATATGTGTCGACGCTTTCCGGCGACATTCCATTTTTCAGACTTCTGACATGCCGTTCCAAGTATAAATAACTGGCATTCCGAGTTGTGGCTGGGTTGCCGGTCACCTATGTGAGTCCTTTTTGTGGTGTCACAAATATACGTTTTTAATAATAGTATGAAGTCATGGAGAAGCTTCGACTTTTGCCGCCAAGAGAAATACCAACGGATAATGTACAGGTTGAGAGAAACGGAATATCTGATGCTGGCTTGGTGAATTAAACCACCAAATGCCAGATCGGGTGCAAGGATTTCGCAGCGACCTTAACCAGTAGGAGACGTCACGCGATGTGGCTGTGGCACATCGCGCCTACACATGCCTACACATGAAAATTCACCAAGTTTCGTGAAGCTGCGTTAAAAAGCCTGGAATTGGCAAGCAAAAAACCCGAGGGAGGGTGGATTCCGCCCCCCCCCCTCCCTGCCGGGAATAGGGTTAAAGTTGTGGCTGGAGCCGAGCACAGGGCGGACGGCGGCCAGGCGTTGCCGAGGCAGGGGGGGGCATGACGTCAGCATTAGTTTGCTTTAACCAATTAAACCCCTACACTTGCCTAAATATAAATGGATTATCTCAACCCCTCTCTTTATAATTTTTTCCGGGAATAGGGTTAAAGTTGTGGCTGGAGCCGAGCACAGGGCGGACGGCGGCCAGGTGTTGCCGAGGCAGGGGGGGGCATGACGTCAGCAGCAAAGAGCGCTGTGATTGGCAGTCATTCTGCTGTGTAACCAGAGGTGTAAACCGTCAAGCCTACACGGTATGGTGCTCCGGAATGATTAGTTCGAAAAAGAGACAAATATGGGGAAGCATCTAATCTCAACCCCTTCTCTTTGTCACCATGTCCATAGACAATAATGCAGTAAAGTTTGGGTTCCGCTCGGCCTTTGGCATTGCTCATAACCACTCAGCACCATGCATTTACAGCATCGGCAGCAAAACGCAGTTTTTGTGAGCGTCCTATGCAAACTTTTTTGCTTCTGCTGAACGAGAGAAACAAAACGTGATAAAGGTTCAAATGTGTTCTAATGTGTTCAAAAGTAACCACGTTTTTGGGGCTAAAACGCCAATTTCAGTCGCCAGTAGCCGGTAGGATAGGCCTGCGAGAGACGCGCGGTGCCGCCGTTTCCGCTTCGATTTCGGAATAGTACGATTTCATGCCCATGATGTCCTTACTAATGTAGGATATTTTTAACATTTATTTTTAACATGAAAAATCAGTAGATGTGGAGAGGCTCATTGCACGCGTAATGCCAATTAATGTACTGAGAGACCGGCTTTTTCCAGTATTCGTCTCAACGATAAAATTAAACACGGCCTTCTCGTCTTTGCCAGACACGAAACAAATGTGAGACGATTCTCGAGGCCACTCATCGCCCTGCGAAATGTGACGGGCAGTTCAGTTCCACAGTGAGGAAGGCGTGGAGCATATCTCAGTGTCACCTTCAGGCTTCAGCGCAATATTCTTACCCATACTTCTGCACATCATGTGACATAATGCACAGAAACCGGAACAATGCTAGGTAATGCCCGAATTAGCATTCCGCTTGGTCATGCATGACTCAACTCTCATACTTCTTCAAATTCTGTAGCAGAATGCATAACAGCATTCAAATGTTCGGCAGGTATGCGGGTGAAACTGGACAGAAAGTCTACTGAATATTCTCCGATCATTCGAATCCTGAATTCAAGATTCCAATATTCTCCGAACCCAGATATTCGGCGGAATATTTGAATCATCCGAATCCGAGTTCTCAGCTCAAATTTTGAGGGTAGTTCTATGTCGGGACACGGAATTAGTACACAAGCATGTGCCGTACGCCCAAAAACAAAGTGAAGAACTACAAGAACATGTGAAGAGACTGAGAAACTAAAATAACAAATTATTTCAGGAGACATCGTGCTCCAAACTGGGCTACCGTGATCGATAGTCAGTTTGGCAAGCGCTGGTCTCCTTGCCCTGACACGACAGGTTTGAGTCGCCTGGGAACTATTCGGCCCGTGGGTCACTTGCCAAGTAACCAATAGAGGGTCATGCGGGCGTATCACACAGTCGCGTCGTAGCTTGCAAGGCAACCTTCTCCACGAAATCGGGCATTTCCCGGAATTACACGATCCAGTGTGGGGCTTAGAGTTCATTCAACAAGCACTACTTAGTGCCATTTCTGATCCCAAACATCGCCCTAAAGCAAACTATTCGAACCAAATTTCTTAAAAGAAGAAACCATGAAAAGGGAACAGCAAGTTGGTCAAAACAAAAACTGTGCACATGCTGTTCTGGACCCAGGTTATGCCAAAGGATCAGAGAGTTCAGCTCGACGCATTATGGTCTCTCCATACCATACAGGTTCGTTCCGTGATATGTCCCGAGGCACGAGAACCCCGTGGGTTAAACTTCCAACATGACAAACCTTCCAGGCTTCAAAAGTGACCCTCGCATGAGGAGAACCCGTAGCAGGAAGGCCTCTGGAAAGCAGACTCGTGGACGAGTGTGTGGCTTTCCGATGCCCCGGAGCTTTGGGGTCTCGGCAGCAAAAGTGAGAGCCTCTGGCATCAGATTCCGCATTGGCCATCGAGACCTTCCCATCCCACCGTCATCCACGCCGCCCCCCAAAAAACAGATGTCCCCACAACTAGTTACAGTTAAGCTAGAGAGTATTGGACATTTGGTTAACCAGAGTTTCAGAATTTTACCGTCGGGACTAGGACTCTCCGGGTGCGATGGATATATCGCCTCCCATTTTATCTTTGGTCTTTGGCATTTCTTCAAAAGATTTACAAGCAAATGTGGCGCTATCGGTCCATCGCACTCAGAGCAAGGGACGAGCGTTCCGTGGCCGGGCGTTCCTGCCCGGCCTTCGATCCTGGGGCTGCCATCGCCTGTGGTTACCCGCCGCCTCGCATCGTCTGGCCCGCTGTTCTCGCTCGCTTTTTACCGTTTGTTGTTTCTGAAGATAGGTGTCCCTTTGTCTCTTGACCTCTTTCTACCCTCAGCAGAGACGTCAGCTGTGAACACGCGCCTGGCTCTGTTCCTGTTTCGTTCCTGCGCTGTGGGACGTGTCCGTTTCGAACACTGCATTATGATGCGCGATCAAAAAGTATTCGGTTCTGGTAATGTTTCTCCGATTTCAACCGATGTCCGAAGAATGCGACTCTTTTTGCGTGTTGTCTGATGTGATCGAGGGTCATGTAAAACGCTCATGGCCTTCATTTTTCGAACACAGTTCTACGGAAATGACTTTCTTTCTCTATAGCCCTTCAAAATAGCATCCCCGCTTCCAAATCACAGCCTGCCCCCTCTGCGGCACGAACTTAAGATGTCACGTGTCATTCTGTTTTTGTTGAGCACTTTTACCCTCGTGGATACGGGCTCCATGCGCGGCAGGTCCCTGAAGCGCTGTCCCCTCGTGGGCTACTTGAACTTGAGGAACAGGTTTAAGTTCGGTGGACTCAGGTCTGGTAAATGGGGAAGCACTTCCCAGTCGTAGTTCTCCAGGACCACCACACCACCCACCTTGTGTGGAATGGCGTTGTCAAGGAGGGTCAGCGACCAACGTTCCAGCAGCTCTGGCCGCTTATTGCGGATCGCGACCCTCTGCTAGTTGTTCAGGTAAGATTTGTACTCCTTGTTGAAGGTCTGATATGGTGGGACCACGTTGGCAGTGAGTACGCCCTCGTGATCATAGGCTGTGATGACCATCATCTTGAAGCTAGCAGTGGCACACCGCACCTTCTTAGGTCTTGGCGAGTTTAGAGCCCTCCACTCTGCCGACTGGCGCTTCAGTTCCGGCTCGTAATGACCTTATCAAGGTCTCGTCGATCGTAACAATGCGTTCTAAGAACGATTCAGCCTTTCTTTGGAACCGAGAAAGGAGCTTCTGGAAAATGTTTACGCGAATATCCTTCCCCCTGTACTCAACGAGCGGGGGGCCCTTCTTACACACGCCTTGGTTTTCTGCAGTTTCGTGATCAGCAAGTTCCAGATGGACTTGGCGCTGATCCCTATTTTAGAGGAAAGCTCCTCACAGGTCCAGCGCCTGTCCTCTTTGAGGAGTTCCTGCACCGCTGCAGCTCGTCGTCTAGTGCCGTTGGTGGCCGGCTGGCACGTGCGTTGTCATTGATGACGGCTCTGCCGTCGCGGGAACAGCTGGCTCACTTTTTGAAAGACGACAAAGACAGACCATGGTTCCCGCATGCCTCCTGAACAACGCGATGAATACCCGCGGCGTGTTTTTGCCGCACGATCTCCACCTTTAAGTGCGAACGTTGTTCTTCGATCGAGATCGTGAACATGGTGGCAAAACGCGCTCAAGAATGGCGGCCGTATCTCAGGAGCCGTTCGAGGTATCCTAATCAAAGTCCCACAAAAAGAAGAGAAAAAGCGCGTGCCGATGCACCATACAAATTCCGTTTTGCTACCTCAGTTACAAAAAAAATTATGATCAAAGGCCACGAGCTTTTTGCACGACTATCGCATGTTCGTATGTTCGCGGTATCTTCCCGCCAGCTTCTCTCAGTTTCTTCTCGGTTGCAGACTGATGTGTCGGACATCGCATTCACAATGTACGTCTGCGCAAACGGACGCATTGTGATCGTCCAGCGACCGAGCAAACGGAACGCACGGAGCATCGTGCGTGCATTCAGTTTGGTCAGAAGCCGGGAAAAACCGGCACGGAAACATGTGATGTGATTAAAACGGCATATGGAAAGGATTTCATGAGCCATGCGCAAGTTTTGTAATGGTTTTGACGTTCCGAAAAAAGAGTCAACAACATTGGAAAGCCACGAGCGTTCCGGACTACCGTCAATAAGCAAAAACAGTGAAATTATTGAGGAAATGTGCAATTTAGTGAAAACCCGATTATTAGTGAAAAAAGCGTTTTACTCGAGGTCCGCTTTTAACGTTTCAAGCAGGGACCGCGCCACGACTTTTGAACTGTGGGATACTACGGAAGAAACTTCCTTTTTTATGACCTGAACTAGTTGAAGTTTAGCTTACTTTCCGTTGATGTGTATGAATATCTCACGTTGGTTTACATTGCAGTTTCGCACTACATGGCGTAATCTGGTCATTCTTTTGCTCTCATTGGTTCTAGGCAGTGTTTTCTCATTTTGTGCGTATAATAACCGGCACGGGTAGATTTTCCATGACAGGCCCGCGTAACTGTTTAGGAGTATTGTAGACACATGCAGACACGAGGGGCACATATAGAAACCGATGCTAGTCAACGGGAATCGGAATTTGGCGAACGCAAGACAGTTGGGCGAAATCCAAAACCATTTCGGAGACCAAGCGATTCGGTGCCTTAGAAATACTGCAGTTTTCACTTGGAGTAAATACTTTCTTGTTTCGCAGCAAGATATAATGCTCAGAATCAAAATCAAAACCAACTTTCTCAGTATAGCGTACAACAGGAACATCAATAGCGTACCTAAGATTTTGCCCAGGAGGGGGCTAAATCGGGCCAAAGGGGTCGTTCTAGCCAAGGGGCCCCTCTTCGTGGTCTGTGGGCCTTATTTTTAGATCTGGCCTCAAATTCGAAAAAAGCTTGTGGGCCCATATGACTTGTGGGCCGCTTTGGCTTCAATGTCCTATTTGGATGCCTCGGGGTCTGTTTTTAACGTTTCCAGCAGGGACGGCGCCACGGCTCTTTAACCGTATGGTGCTACCAGGGACGCAGCCTAGCTCTTGAAAGAACTCCCCCCAAGTGGGTTTCTCCCCGGAATTTGGGCCATTTCTTTTTATGATTTACAGTCATTACGATATAAACTTATCTGGCCGAAATGACTGCAAAATTTTTCGAAGTTGAGTATCTGACTGCATTAGACTGCACTGAGTATTAGACTGCAAGTTTTTCGAAAATGTGTCGGATTCGTGAACCTGACGTTCCGAAACCCAGAAATTTGACATGCTGCATTGTGCCAACAAACCCCTGAGCCGGTCAAGTTTCGGCAACTTGCGACCGCTGGTCTCGCCACACCAGCTCGTCCAAACCGATCTCTGACGAGGTCAGACAAAAAAACGGTGTCGGCGAAATATCCAGATTTTGTATTTGTATTGCCCATAATTCGACGAAATCCTCCCAAGTGATTTGCTCTTAAAATAGGCACTGGGATACACAGCCGTGAAATATCAGCATTAGAGGTCATGCTCGGTCACATGCATGATGGCAATTGGACTGATCTGCATGGTGGGTGGTAGAAGTGGTTGCCGCTGACCTTCCCTATCGTTCAGGCCAGAGAAGCAAATCTATAGGCGCCTCTTAGTAAGGTCTACCAAATGCAACGTAAGGTCGTGTAAGGTCACGTCATAGGTAAGGTCAGGTTATATGTAGGTCAAGATCGCTCGATTTTGGTCACGTAATAGTTTACGAAATAAAAAACATTGTCTGTGGAAGATCGTTCAGTAGCAGCAAAAAGGAATTATTGTTCCTAGTAAAAAAGAAAATGTCTGTCTGTCCTGGCCTGGCCGGACTTTGGCTCGATAAAGAGCAGACAGCTCGGATTTATTATCACGAGATGTTGTTTCAGTTCGATACTTGACGCAGTCACGAATCCCAGAGAGTAATTATTGCTCTTTGTCAGGAAAAATAATGCAACCTTATCTGGCCTGACCTAGCCTGACCTTGAATGGATGAAAACCATGTAATGCAAAACTGAGCATCAGGAGGTTCACTTCAGCCCTTTTTGTCACGTGGATAAAAACGGCTCCGAGTAAGTACCGATCTTTGGCATAAGAGTTAACAGCAATATTTCACCGGACCTAGGTTGACCTTGAACCGATATGGTTTAGCATTTTGGCGTGCTTCTGGTGCAGAAGAGCGTGATCTTTCCTTTGATACCTATTTGTGGGCTCTAGGACCGGAATTGCCTATGATATGAGGTACAAACCGATGCCAGTTTTTCTGACGTCGTGTTGTGGCTTTTACGTGACCTGTGACGCCATCAGTCACGTGACCAAGGACAATATAGTATTTTCTGAATCGTAAGGCTCAGGGATATCGACAGGTGACAGCCAGGTTCAGATCCGACGATTAGATCCAAGATAGCTTGGGGACGCCGTTTTTGACAGGCGATCGCGGGTACAATAACACGCCAGGTGGTGCCGGGTTAATGGAGGACCTTGCTCCAGGACCTGAATTGACACAGTTTTACTTGGGGAGTGAAGGGGAAAGTACTGGTGGATGACAATGGAGTAATTAAGTTCCGATTATTGCTGACAAAGCTGATTTTAGGTGGTTAACGTCATGGGCCTAAGAATATAAATATATTTCAATATTTACACATACTTTAAGCTGTGGGCGCCCAACTCGTATGGTTGGTGCCCATTTCCACTCTGTGGGTGCCGAGGAACCCACGAAGAGATAAGAAACCACACCCCTGTAGCGTACTTAAGATTTCATCCAGGAGGGAGTCAGATCTAGTCAAGGGGCCCTTCCGGCCAAGGGAGCCTCTTTTTGTAGCTCAGGTGGTCCGGATTTTTCTTCGGGCCCTTTTTTGGCTCGAGGTCCTATTTTGATGGTCTATTCCTGGCGTCATATTATTCTCGATATTTTCATTTCCAGGCCTTCCACGCGAACTATGCATTTTACTGGTGATGGGTCCCATTGCCACCAGAGGGGCCCGCGCCATTTGAGGGGTCCCTGGAAAGTTACTTGACCCCCTTCATCCGAAAATGCGACGCGTGGCCACTGATCTAAGGCGGATATATCCGGAGAAGTGCGGTATAATCTCCGGCGGATATATCCGGGAAAGTGCGGTATAATTTTCCCGAGTTTTCGAATATGTTCGGGCTATGTCGGACTATGTTCGGGCTATATCCGATATCTGCGATAAATCTCCCCACATGTCATTCATCACAGCAGATTTCCATGGTCACCGCCGTATGAACTCCGCCCCCACCGCCTTCGGCACATGGAGGAACGGCAATGCTCTCCGGTGAGGTACCCAAGGGATAGTTGTGGTTACGCCTCCCTCTTAGGCATACCGGCAGGGCCCTGTATGCCTATGGGCCTCTGCCAGCCTTCGGATGGCCCTCGTTCGCCTGTGAGAGGACCCTTGCTGTTCTGGGGCCCTGCTGGTCTGTAGGGGCCTCTTGCCGTTCGGAAAGAGCCTCCTGCTTGCCAGCTATCCCCCGTCAGCATGATGGGGCCCCCTGCTGTCACGCATGGGACTTGCCGCCGCCTGTAGTGGCTCCTGCCGGCCTGTGGAGGGGCCCTCTTACTGCCTGTGGAGGGCCCCCTGGCCTGTACAGAAGCCTTCTGACGGCCTTCAGAGAGACCCCCTGGCAGCTGTGGAGGACCCCAGATTTTTTTCTTTTGGTACAATCATCTTCAACCAGGGAAGGGGCAGCTGGTCGCAGCCAATAACCTTTAGGAACGGCAAACGTCCATTTTATCGTAAAATTCTCACTGGCTGTTTTTGTTCAGGAGCCACTCATATGGACTGCTTACCATTGGTGACGTCTCCCCCAAAAATTTTGGGCGCTGTACCCCTGATGCAAGCCCCCTGCAAAATTCTATGTTCGCATTTTTATCCAAGGGCCCACACGAAATGAGGGGACCCAACGCTGGGCGAGAACCCTCCTCCCCGAAATTTTTGGCTGACTGCGCCCCTGCTCCTCAGGATTTGGGAAGGGGCAAATCATATGCTTGCCCTCCAGTTTTTCCGATGGAGGGGCAGTCGCTCCTTCACCCCCTCCCCCGCCCTTTTATCCGTCGCCATTCCTGAAGATCTGACAACTGGGACCGCGAGAATTGCTTCAAAAGCATGTTTAAGAGTTATTACTGCCCATCACTATTTGTGCTTTGTTATGACGCACGAGAGACGAATGGGAATGCGTAAGTTTTTCAACCCTTGGCAATTTGTCGCATTTTGTTTGCATTGGAGACTGCTCTAACTCTGTAGTGGTAGTAGATAAGTTGCATTTTGGACGTCATTAGAGAGCGAGTGTTGCGGTGCACTTGTTTTTTGTAAGTTTCTTTGTTTGCTGTCGCTGCTGCCATGTTCATATGACTGTTGTAAGCATTGAAAAATCGGCGATGAGCTGGGATGCCTCCCTCAGTCCTTGTCTTCCTCTTGATGACTCACGCCTTATTGATCTCAGAAAAGTTTGATCCGAAAAGTTCAGGAATTCTGGTGGCCTTGGGCACTGTAATACATCTTTTGATTCATCCGCCTCATGGCTTTGTATGTGAAACTTTTTGGTAATTCTACTATTGGTGTTCATTCATTTTCCAATGACTGTGGCTGCCTATGTCAAGTTTGATAAAAGGTGTGTAAAGCTGTTGAAATGATGAATATGTTGAAATGGATAGCTGATACAAAATAATTTGGTGTTTGCAATACATGTATTGTGGGATGTAACATTTAAGATATGTTTTCTAAATTGGCATTCCTGCAGTCCATTGATTGAGTATACCATTTTTTGCCCATATATTCTTCACTTACAGCCAAGAGATTTTCAGCAGTTAATGTACATCTCAACGAGTATATTTGGCAGTATTTATTGAAACTGAGAAGTGGTAAATCCATAGAAATCAATGTTTTTGTATCTTATCATATATCATGTATCTTATCAATGTATCTTAAATTACCATATACACTTGCAAATTGGTACCTCTTGCTCTGATGATGTTATTTATCATACTGTACCTGCAACAGTGCATATCTCAAAGTTATTTTTACATCAATGATGGCTTCATATTAGCTAGGAAATGTACTTCAAAGATTGTTTTGTGTGTTTTCAGATAGGATTCTCCTATTTTTGTTTGAATATCAATACTACAACTGTGTTAAATACCACCCTGAAAGTTTTGTTTTGCCCAGTTTCAGGATTTTTTGTATAGTGTTTTGTGTTTGCATTGTTTACATTCAGAGCAAAACTGCTGATGAAAATTATAAAAAGTGTTTTATGTGAATATTGTGTATAATTCCTCTTGCACCATTGTTTGTGTTAGTGAAAGCCAAGGTGCTTGCTAGATAGATTTGTAGATAGACAAGGTACTAGCTAGATAGATTTGTAGCTCTGTAGATTTGTGGCTTTTGTTACTAAAATGATGAGATGCAGATATATCTAATTGCTTTTTAGTTCTTATTGGGGTGAAATGGGAAATGATTCCATACATTTATCATGATTCATGGTCTGATGTCCATTTCTCCAGCTTCCATTTCCCCTGCCTCATGGGCATTTTGTGGGCCTTATATACAAATGTGGATAACAAGTGCATTTTGTGAACAGCTTTCAGATTATGGATGGGGTACCAGTGAAAATCAGTGAGCAATGCCGACCTCCAAGCAAAGTGCATCTTCCTGCTACTCTTCGCACTCTACCAGTATCAGAGACCATTAACCAAACTGTGAGTACAAGCTATTTGGTACACCATTCACAAATTTTCAAGTAGCCCTCATGTTTAGAGCTGCCAATATTCTATGGAGTTTTGCTCATTTGAGTATTGACATGGGTCTGTTCATGAATTCACCCATGTATTGCTTGTGATGATTTATTTGTGGTCACAGTAAATGGAATCTTAGGAAAGATGTAATTTAATGGCATTGTAACTCACTTTATTTCCTCATGCATTTATTGTATGCTGATACTTTGTGATTTTTGAGAACACTTTGCTGGCAAAAGGTTTTATGGATCATATGAGTGAGGGAAGGTTCAGTTCGGTTCAGTTCAGTTCAGTTCCAATATAAACACTTCCTGATAAAATTATGTCTTGCAGTATACATTCGAGCTGGAAGCAAAAGCAATACATTGGGTACAAGAGCGCCGGCGAAATCTGTTAACAGAGAGAACTGAGCGAACGAAACGTTTGGAAATCAAGGATGCTGCAAAACGTAAACGAAAGGAAGAGCTGGAGGCACTGGCCAAAAAAGAGCAGGAGGAGAAAGAAAAACGAGAGGAAGAAGAAAGGAAACGGCAAGAGGCAGAAGAAACGAGAAAGCAGCTCGAGGAAGAGGATCGTTTGCGGCGGGAGGAGGAAGAAAAACTGGAGGAATTCCGACTGAAACGCGCCCAGTCGGTTCAGGAGTCCGCCACTTGCAGCGAAGTGGTGACGGAACGTTCCGCCGACAGCGCGGCCCCAGCCGAGGCGGAGTCTCCGGAGCAGCGGGTTCCGGCCGACTGCGGGCCGGAGCCGGTCCCCGGTCCGTCCTCAGCGGTCCCGGCCAGTCCGCCGACCCCGCCAGCAGCGGCGGCGGCCGGCGCAGCCCCGGAGCCCAGCCGCTCTTCTCCCGCGCCCGAGCCAGCGCAGCGACCGGCTCCCGCTGCCGTCCCCGTGCCCGCTGCTGCCCCTGCTCCGGCCCCTGCTCCCGCTCCCGCTCCTGCTCCTGCTCCCTGCCGCAGCCGTCGCAGCCGGTCCCGCCGCGCAGGCGTGGCCGCGGGCGGGTGTCGTGTCGGCGAACCCGTTCAACCCGTTCACGCGGCCAGGGGCCGCCCTGCTGACGCCCCAGTCGTGGCGGCAGCCGGGCGCGGCTGCCGCGGCCCCGCGCGGCGCCGGCTTCAATTACCGCGACTTCGAGAGCCAGGCGTCCGACCCGTTCGACAGCGCCGAGCTCAACACCATCAACGACATGGAGGAGCTGGCCAGCGTGTTCCGGCCTCCGGCTACGGCCGCCGCGGTGTCCGCAGCGGCCGCGGCGCCCTCCGCCTCCCGCTCTCAGGCGATGTACTCATACCAGCAGGGGCAGCACCAGCCACAGCCTCGGCCTCAGCAGCAGCTTCAGCAGCAGCAGCAGCAATCTCACTCGCAGTTCCAGTCTCAGCGGCCGTCGCAGCAATATTTCCCCGGCGGCGGCGGCGGTGGCTCAGGCACCGCCGCCGCCGCCGCGCCAGCCCAGGCCTCCGGCGGCGGGTATGGCTTCCCACGCGGCTTCGCGCCGTACCCGGCCCGCCCGTACGGCGGCGCCGGCTACATTCCTCCCACGACATTCCCCGCGGACCAGGCGACGTACCGCTACGCCGGCTACGGCCCCACGCCGGCGGGCGGCGGCGGCGGGTACGCCGGCCGGCCGGCCGAGCTCGTTCGCGGCCCCGTCGTCCGGCCCGGCGGCGGCGTTCTCGTCCGCGTCGGCCGTCTCGGCGCCGTACGCGGTGCCGTCGTCTCCGTCCGGCGCCTCGGCGCCGTACCGGACCGCGTCGTCGGTGTCGAGCGCGGCCGCCGTCGAGGCCGCCTCCTCGCCGGCGCAGGCCGACGCGCAGCAGCTGCACGAGTTCTACACGCGCTACTACGCGACGCCGGGCCGCGCCAGCCCCGGCCCGGGCCTGCGCAGCAGCCGCAGCGTGCCTGACCTCTGCGAGGAGGTGCAGCGCGAGCAGGCGGCCGCCGACGACGCGCCCAAGCGCACCAAGTCGCACACGCCGCCGCCGCAGTCGGCCGCCAACGGGTTCAGCGCTCAGGTGCGTGAGCGGAGTCACGCGCGGCCGGCGGGGTCGTGGCAGTGCGTCTGCCGGGTGGTCACGCCGTGGGGTCGGCCACTTGGTGTGCGCTTGTTTGGCTGCCTTGTGTAGTCCGTGTACCTGTTTACTTTAAAACGCGTTAAGGTGCTCATTTTTTCTCGCCTGGCAACCTTTCCTTCTACATGTGTGTTGCTCAGATTCGAATTGAATTCCCGTATCAAGACGATACTTAATCCGTGCCCCCACAGAGTATTTGTACTGTATGTAAACACAGGTATGTATGTCTACATCAAACTGTGGAAATTTGTCCTTCGTAGCAGGAATTCACTCGTCCTGCACGTGGAGGATTTTAAACCAGACGGATATTTCAGAGCTGGTCGTCACGACCCGAGCAGACAGCGGAGGTCAGTGATCCTCTGCATGGCCTTGACCCAGAGGTCAGGGCACGGCTTCAGGAGCTTAGTCAAATGGGCTTTCCACTGGACCGGCTGAGGCGGCTGCACAGCCAGTTTAATGGAGACGAAAAACAGGCAAGCTTGTAGTGAAACTGATGTGTCTTGTGCAGTATCATGAAACCGCGTACAAAATGGTCAGCTACGTCCATCCGATGTTACGTATCTCCTGTTGGTTGACTAGAAGGGCACATTGACCATTTCATCAGTTGTCAACCTCATGGGCTTGAGGAATTGTCAGAGTGAAATTGATATCCAACGATTTTTTTTTAAAGAGCGTACTAAGAACATGCCATATCGTTGTCGAAATAATGTCTGGATAGATATCTTGCTCTGCTGGAGATGGGAGAAAGGTTGCACGTTATTTGTCGACGCCATCTGGCGCGATTATTTTAGGTTTTCTTCATGAATTCAGGATTATCTAGTGACGGCCTCGCTGTGTTATTTAGTCGTCATCTTGGAGATTATTTAGACCACAAAGTCTGTCAGTTAAGCGGGGAACGATCATCAGTGATTTTGTGGCTTTGGTAGCTGGTGTGCGTAGGCGTTAGATGTTTCCTTACCACATTGTCCTTCAGGTGTCGGCCATGGGCGCGCATTTCGAAGATGGACACGTGCACATTTCGCACGTGTCCATTATCGATTGAGTTTTGCTTTTTTCTTTGTCGTGGTGGGTATGTCTGGGCTTTCACAACCCGTCCCAGTGAGGTTGTCCGCATTCCATCCGGTTCTCTTTGTTCTTGATAAAAAGGGCGGCCAGTCTGACCATGTCACGTGCCGTTGATATCAACACCCAGCAGCGTCACCACTGGAGTTGTGCTCGCTGGAGTTCCTTCTAGGCGTGCTGTAGCTAATGCCAAAATTTACATTTAACTTCGAATGTTCTTCCCTTTCCAATCTGCTTGTTGAGTTTTCCTCCGGACATGTGAAGTACTGGGAACATTTTTGTCAGCACCGGAGGGAGCCGGATCCTATCAACCATCCTGGAACCCACTTCTGGCTGGTAGAGTTAATACTGTGTTTTCGATACTTGTGAGACCCCCCATGACCTCTCCACTGACTTGTGACCCCTGTACTTGTGACCCCCTATACTGACCCGGTGCCGGTGGGCAGGTGATCGAGTTCGCGCTGTCGATCCGGCGACTGGAGGACCTGACCCCTCCACTGACCCGGTGCCGGTCGGCAGGTGATCGAGTTCGCGCTGGCGGCCCAGCGGCTGGAGGACCTGACCCCTCCACTGACCCGGTGCCGGTCGGCAGGTGATCGAGTTCGCGCTGGCGGTCCAGTGGCTGGAGGACCTGACCCCTCCCCTGACCCCGCGACCCCTCCACTGACCCGGTGCCGGTCGGCAGGTGATCGAGTTCGCGCTGGCGTCCCAGCGGCTGGAGGACCTGACCCCTCCCCTGACCCCGCGACCCCTCCACTGACCCGGTGCCGGTCGGCAGGTGATCGAGTTCGCGCTGTCGATCCGGCGACTGGAGGACCTGACCCCTCCACTGACCCGGTGCCGGTCGGCAGGTGATCGAGTTCGCGCTGGCGTCCCAGCGGCTGGAGGACCTGACCCCTCCCCTGACCCCGCGACCCCTCCACTGACCCGGTGCCGGTCGGCAGGTGATCGAGTTCGCGCTGGCGGCCCAGTGGCTGGAGGGCCTGACCCCTCCCCTGACCCCGCGACCCCTCCACTGACCCGGTGCCGGTCGGCAGGTGATCGAGTTCGCGCTGGCGGCCCAGCGGCTGGAGGAGGCCGGCCACGCGCCGCTGGCGGCCGAGCGCGGCCTGCTCGAGTGCGACGGCGACCTGGGCCGCGCCGCCGACTTCCTCAGCTCGCTGGCGCAGCTCACCGGGCTGGGTTTCCCGGAGCCGCGCGCCATGGACGCCCTGCGCCGCGCCGACATGCACCGCGACCGCGCGCTCGACCTGCTCATCCAGGGCTAGCGGGCGTCGGCGCCGGCCGCGCGGCGCCCGCCCTGGCGCCGGCGGGGAGGAAGCGTCGGCGCGACGGACCAGAGAGGCGGTCGGGGTGCGCCTGGCGTGGGCCGTTTGTGTTCGTGGCGCCGGGCTGACCGGGCCGGCCGTCATTTCCGCCGGCAGCCGGCGTATCTCACGCCGGACGGGACCGGCGCGCCGACGCGTCCCGGCGGCTCTTTCAGGGACTGGCGCTGGAACGGGGCCCGTTCGTCCAGGGTGATGTGTCTCGTGCCGGGCCGTGCGCGGTGCGGCACACTGCGGTGGCGCGCCTCGCGCACTGGCCGCTTTTCCGAGGGGGCGGACTCTGCGTTGACTCACGTGGGCCGGGGCGACTGTGGGCGCTGAGATCTGAGGCGAGCGCGGCTTCACTTGTATGCATGCCTGCACCGTGCGCTCTGTGAGATATCAATATAATGAACATGTAACCCTTCCAGTGGCTGTCTCGGAGAACGTCAGCGGTAGCGGTCGTCGGTGGATATCGCCTGGGGCTATTTTGCTGGAACAGTTTGATTTACTTGACGTTGAATGTTTTTTTTTCGTGCCTTTTTTCGTCCTTTTCGGGTTTGACTAATTCCGGGTTGGCCGGAGGTTCAGGGTCTTGTACGTTGCGTTTGGGCCAGGAAGACGAGACGGATTTTGCTTTTTTCTGAATATGACAACTTTGGCATTGCCCGGCATGCAAAGAAAAATGTGCGTTAAACTGCCCATTGCTGTCTGGTGTGCAATAACGAGGTGTTACGTTAACCCTATTCCCGGAGAGCTAGACGGTATGGCCGATTCCCGGCAGGGGGCGGATTCGCCCCCCCCCCCTGAGATCTCGAGAACCACACATCCGATTTCTTTGCAACAAACGGCAATCGATTTCCCATGATGTGAACTACATTTTTAAAAAAGAAACTCAAAATTTTGAAAGGAGTGGATACAGGGGAAAAAATATCGAAATGGGGGTGCTTTTGGACTTTTTATAACTCTGTTGTTTACGGATCGATTTCAATGAAATTGACATGAATCGAGAGATTATGGATAGGACATTTACTATTGATACACACATTTGAAATTTTGAGGAAATTCATAGGCGTTCACAGGGTTTTAAAAATAGGATTAGTTTTCGAAAACTGCATGAACATAAAAGGTAAAGGCATTTTTTGGGCTTCTGCTAGTCATATCATGCTACACAAGTACAAACCGCATTACAGTGTTTGCATAACGTTAGCATAGGCGGTGCCAGGGACATGAAAAAGGGGAACAGTCATGGTCATATGCTCATCAGGTCAGCTTGTGACCTTTGACCTTGAATGACCTCCAGTGACCTTGGAGTCACTTGGAATGATCTCGTATGCATTTAATATTATCTGTAAACGTTTTCAATCATATGAATTCACTCTATTTCCTTATTAAAAATTCCATTTTATGGCTGTTGTGATCTAGGGTACTCACACTGACATTTTAGGTCACAGCTCCGTGACCCGGCCTGATATCAGGCTGAAACTTGATACACAAGTAGAGGACACCATTCTACGTCATACATGTTCCGGGTTTGGCATTTCAAGAAATACCGCCGAAGTTATTACTATAGAGCCAAATTTTGACTTTTGACCTTGACCTAATCCTGTAAAGTGACCTCAGATGAACAAAATTGTATTTGCACGTTGCCCAGCTATTGAGCTATACATTTGTATAAAGTTTTAAATTCTATCTTAAAAACGCTATCTTTGGCAGCCATTTTCCTTTTACCCTCAACAGGGCCAAAATTGGCCTCCCAAAAACGTCGCCTGGCTCCGCCCCTGAGCAAAATGGAATTTCGAAATTTTGTGACAATACGTAGAAAGAATAGCCAGGAAAAGTCACCAAGTTCCGTGAAGCTGCGTTAAAAACCCTTAAATTGGCAAGCAAAAAACCCGAGGGCGGCGGATTCAGCCCCGCTGTCGGGAATAGGGTTAAACCCGGTCGTACGTGCACGGAGTGCAAAAATTAGGTGTTAGGTTACGCCACCTCTAAGGGTGCAATACAGAGGGAAAACATTGAAGATCGGCGAAGACAAGTAGAGACGGCCGATCAGCAGGTACTGCAGTAGCTTCTTCATAGCCGAAAACTGCGGGTGGCCGCCCGGCTTGTCTGGGCGCTGGACCAGCATCTAAATCCTCAGAAGAACCGGACTCCTGGTCCCGTAACGGCCGGACTGGCGAGTTGCCGGTAACAAAGCATAAGCGAAAGCATTCGACACAGCGCAAACGAGCTGGCCACAAAATAACAGTACAATGCCGTGGCCTTTCAGGGAAGCCTTCCTGGCTCTACTGGGATTACTTAGCTTTTGGCCGCACAACGGCCGTGTCAGTCATGCATTTGGTCCTCGCGTGTCACGGTTATCACGGTCTGACAAGGGATCTCAAACTCAAACCAACAAAAGCCCCTAGTGAGGAGAGGACGCTGCAGCCGAGGCCCGCAGATGGCACCACTGTTCCGGGAAGTCGTCTCCGGCAGTCCGTCGCCGATGAGGAGAAACTGATTGCCGCAGTTTCAGACGATTCCATTCGATGCGGCTGCAATATTGGCAACTCTCTTCGTTCGAAAATGGCGACACGCTGCTACTGATGTTGTATTGATACCTTGAACGTTGGCATCTTGGTACGCGACCGCCATTGCTCGGTCTCCTGGTTTTCGAACAGTGTCTTCGCTCCTCTTACGAACAGAACAAACTGGGGAGAGTGATAGGGTGCTGACTTCGGCCAAACTAGAGGAACTAGAGTCAC
Organism: Capitulum mitella; assembly: GCA_030062745.1. Lineage (NCBI taxonomy): Eukaryota > Metazoa > Arthropoda > Thecostraca > Pollicipedomorpha > Pollicipedidae > Capitulum > Capitulum mitella. Next base: position 3,017,276 of record CP099840.1, read on the forward strand.
ACTTGTCAGACCTGAGGGTTTTCGATGTGCACTGCATTACAGTTCTTATCAGAAATCATGCGAAGTTTTTTTCCTTCGTGTTCCCGGCATAGCTTGTTCACTTAAGATACTGGATGCCGGGCCAATTACTAATCATTCCACGACGTTTGGCATTGTCGTTTTGGGGTTGACAGAATCCATGGTCATCCACTATTCATGCTCGTTTGGCGTGACGGCCGCATTTGTCTGTGTCTGGGCTGCGCTGGCGCACTAGCGACCTTCAAAACACACAAAGGAGCCACCTGTAGACGTTCTTGTTCTCAGCTCTCTCAGCGACACGTCTCACATGCCATATGTGCTACACACCACCCTGATTTTTAACCGATTCAGCTTCATCTGACGACAGTAGAGCTTGTGGTTTCTTTTTATGCAGATCTGGGCACTATTTTGGATTTCACTGTTGATTATCAACATAAACAGAGTATGAAATCACTAAAAGTATCTGTTATTTCATAAGTTACAATGCAAGCTAAATTGGCAAATCATCTATGCGGAAAAGTACGGACATGCACTCGGCATGTCCGTTGGATACTGGGACCAATGGTACTCGCGTTATACTCACAGGGGTAGCCCACAAAATTATTTAAAGGTATGGTAAAACCAGCTGAGGGACCATTCTGAAACTAATAATCACAGACCAGAGTTTTCGGAAAAATGTCGGCATCAAATTCGGGAATCGCGCTGCGACACATCGACCTCATTTTCCATTCTTTACATATCGTGATCGGCCTTCGAACCAATTTCCGAAAACCGACGCGGCGAGCGGCCGCCGGTCAGGTCTAGCCCCGGGGCATAATCAGCGGCCGTCCGCCGCCGAGAGGCGTGTCGTGCGGGCTTTGATCCTCCGCCGCCGCGCCGGCCGGCCAGGTGGCAGCGGCGCCAATTTCGGCGGCGGCGCCGCTGACCGCGCACGCCAGGCGACGCTCCAGCAACAAGCAGGCGCCGGACGCGCCCATTTTTGCTCGGCCCGCTAATCTGCCGTCTGGCTGTCATAACAGCGCTCTCGACCCGCCGCCCGCTCATTTGGTATTCATAAGCCAATTTGAAACCGTCATATTGGCGACGGAAACGGCATCGGGCCCGTTCGCTGCTCAAAAGGCGGACAACATTCGGCCTGGCGTGTCTCGATGAGATGTTGTTTAGCGAGCGGACGGGCGGCTCCGCGCTGTTTGATGATGTTCCCGGATCGATGAAAAAGTCCGCGTCGGACGATCAGAGACGTCCGCCGGCTGGCTCCGAGCCCCGAGGCCGGTCCGGGCACGGCCGAGGAACGGGAGCGGGAGACTGGCGCTGGGAGAAAGGACTGCTGCCTGAAACCTGCTGGTGAAATGGAAAGTACGTTTTAGGATGTGGAACCGTCAAGGAAATCATGAGATGATATGCAAACTTGACGCATGCCAAATTAAATGCAGCATAATCATGTGCCTTGTCGCTATTAATTCCGGTCAGACCCGGCCAGTTCAACTACCGTCATTCAGAGCCCATCCGTTTGAAGTCCGAATATCCCATTTGAGGGAAAGACATATTCTGACTTTGCAAATCGCGGCTTAGTAGACTTCAACCGTTTTGATAAACTTTGTAAAGATGCAGTTAGATCCCTGCCCCGAGTGCTTCCATAAGCTCGCCAAGTTACGTATAAAATCAAGGTAGTAGGCTAGTTCATCTGTTCTGTTGTTCGGTGATGTGACTAGACTTACTGATGATACTCCAGCTTTTTAGCGCTTTCACATAACTTTCGATCTGGATGATTCTGCTGGGGCTCCCATGACTTGAAGTACCCAGCTAGAACATACGCTGAAGTATACTGATACACAAAAACCACCGGCCTGAATCTTCCACTACGGTGTTTTAAAACCTGGTATGGTACTGTAAAGCAGCACCATACATGGTAAATGTGTTGAAAGCTTGCATAACAAAAGATAATCGTCACCTCAGTTCTTTATTTTCGTTTATTTATTAAATTTATGTTGTTTGAATGGCCAAAAAGGGGCGATCACTTCCTGTATCGAACATGTAAAAACCACTAATAGCGGTAGACGTATAGACTGTTCATGTTAGGTTCCTGTTCCCGAAATGCCGTTTCTAACACATTTATTTACTGTACATATCTAGGGGTCCTCACACAACTGGCTGTTACCATCACATTGCCGCATTTTTCTTTTGGCATTTTCCTGGCATGTGAAATTTACACCCCGACGTCTATGACTTCATTAACCGTGCATTCCAAAAACGGTTCGTATTCCTTAAAAAAATCTGAGGTTCAGTGATGGGCACAGCTAACCGAAAGGCTAGCTTCGATAACTGCTAATCTGCTGACTCAAAAGTCAACCTCGACAACGCTAAACCGTTAAACTTCCAAAGAAAAAATTATCGAAAGCTAACGATAATCGCTAATCGCAAACTTTTATTACATGAATTTAGCTTCGGTTTGGTTTTATCGGCGCGCCGCCTACCGCCGTCGGTCGCAAAGCTTTGTGTAACATTGTTTTGAACAAAACTGGAGCTTTCTAGGGTAAAGGTACCATATTTGGAAAGTGTATGAAATGAGCTTTCCGTTGATGTGTGTTTTTTCTGGCTTATCTGGAAATGGCGGTGATGAGTGCGCACTTCTGTTGGCTGGGGGATTCATGGCCCAATGACGTCAGGGATTCCAAGGACGTTCCAAGTGTCCGTACCTACACACTCTATGGCGTTGTACTGCACTACAGAAATACACAGTGCTCCTCAGCTGCTGCTGCGTTGATCAATGACGCTTTGTTTTTACACGTAGCCAGCCGCAGCGTGCCAGACTGACTGTTGCAGCTATGCCCACTATAGACAGAGACAAACATGCATAATTTTCGGATTTATAAACGTTTCTGACCGTTAAACTTTACTGACTTTTCCGGCGAAAAAAGATGTTAGCGGGCTTTAAGTTAGCGGAACTAAATTTAGCGGAAGCTAATGGTCCTCTTATGGTTTTCAGGGTTGGCGGAAACGCTAATCCGCTAATGAAAGTTAGCTTCGCTAAATAGCTGTTAGCGGATTAGTGGAACCGTACCCACTACTGCTTAGGCTTATTCCCGCCATGGTCGTGATGTGCATGTTGTAGCCGGAAAGAGTAAGCCCCAATAGACCGTGCATCATTCTACGAATGTTTTTAAGGGCTTTAGACATAAATCGACTCCTTCTTCCAGAGAGACGTCACCGAAACTAAGGTTTTCCAAAATCATATTCCTTAGAGTTGGCAAATGCTAAAATAAAAAGGCGAAAGAAATGCCTCCCTCTATTCAGTTTGAAGCGTACATTTCACTGTTATCAAGAAAACAGAAAAAAATTATTTGTTTGGTAGGTTTGATCACGCAGCGAGACACTTAGGACTTTTACAACCCGCCAGAGGCCGCCTTAGTGATAAATGATAGACTGCATGCCATTCAGCGTTAGGGATGACATTCAAAGTATGACAGAGAGAGGTAAAGATGACGGTTATTCATTCCCACGTCTTTCATCGTACCGTCGAGACCTGTTCAACCGGGCCACTGAATGGCATAAAAGTGCTTATCAGTGAGAAAACGTCGCAAAAAACATTTTCCTAAGTTTCACGCCGTCTCACGCATTGGGTTCGTCGTACTCCAAGCTCAGTTCGACTTTAGTCTGAACCGGACCATAACTATACGCAAATACATGTTCCGAACACATGCGCGCCGCCTGGACCCCAGTCCGTCGTGGAAAGAAGTGGGCAGAGGAGTGCAACTGACACATCGCGGCCTCTGCGTCGTCCGTCGTCCGTCGTCCGTGGCCGCCGGCGGCGCGGCGGGCCGCCGGGCCGGGCGCTGCCCGGCCGTGAGCGCGTTTCCGGGAAACGGGGCAGCGCCCGGCCGCCGCGCATGGCCCAATTGACCCGCTCGCCGGCCGCCGCGCATGGCCCAATTGACCCGCTCGCCGTCGGGCGGCCGGCGGCCGGCGCCGTCGCCTGAGGCGAGCTCGCTGACGGCCGCGTGGCGTGTCACCGCCAGCCCGGACGGGGCACGACTTGATGTGAGGTTCGCTGAAGAGCAGTTTACGTTAATAAGTGAAGCAGAAATGGCCTGATACGGGCGTCTCGTGGTATTTCGGGTCGTCTTCTTTGTCAGCGGAGTTGTTCTTAACTTTACCGCCCCGTTGCGAATGGCTCAGGGCCTGTTAATAATTTGCGGGGTGATGTCGGGTTGGCCGAGTCGTAAACTAGCTAGATGGAGCGAAGGGAACTTTGGAGGCGTAGTCGGTCTATTAGCTTCATGCTACAGCCCAATCATCGGCAACACAAGCAGTATTGACGAGTAATTTCACTTCTTAGCACCACTTAACCCAGTGGCCTGTCCACTCATGCAAGTTCATTGGTTTGCCACTTTCCACGTCCAAACAGGCTCTAATTTACTCGTTCTGTGCGATTAACTTCTTAATGTGGTACATGATAACTCCAGGTTCGATAACTACACCCCTATCTGTGGAAAATGGATCCTGGGCAGCTTGCCTTAAACTCCAGGTGAGGCAGAAAGCAATGTAGTAGACCAGACAAGGAATCACACCATGCTTTCGGAAAACGGGCAGACAGCGGAGACATAAGTGAATGGTGAATTATTAAGGACAACCAAATAGTTACGAGTCAATGAGCTGTTCCTTAGCGTTTTAAAACTACCTAGGTGAGCGGTAAAGGACGTGCAAAGATATTGGAGGAAGGAGTCACATGCGAAGTATTTGCATGGAAAGGTATCACAATTTTTAGGCTCCGTTTTTACAGCATAATAATAACTTATTCACCAATATTTTCTTTTCACTATGGTCGCTTTGCGAACGTTAAACGCTTCAGTGTCCATGCTTCTGTGTTGCATGATAAAAAAGACAGCATCACGCCTCCTATTTGCTTTCGCTGTCTGGTGCAGCAGGCCAGACGGAAGGGGCAGGGTGAGTTCCTGCTTTCTGCCCTCCGTGCCTTGGCGTGATTGGCGGCTGTAATAACTGGGCCCGACTGCAGATGACTTGACTGAAAATTCTGAGAGGGCTATCATGACTCAATTAGCCTCAGCACGCAGGAGCAGGGTGGTGCTACATCGCAGGCGGGCCCGGCGGTGCCAGAGGATGAGTCACTGAGTTTGGAGCTCATCGTTCTCTGAAGTCGGTGCCAGCTTTCTGGATAGCGGAGCGTTCAGCATTAAGCAGGCTGTAGCGCTGAACCTGTTATATTGCCATGAAGATCTAAAGCAGTGTAAAGGGGGAATATTGCTATCTTAGCAATATTTTGTCGGCGGGAAATCTATCATTGATAAAGTAAATGTAGAGCTGGGTCAAGCCGCACAAAACTGGCCGCGGTAAACGTCGAAATTCAGTTCAACGTTTCAGATAGAAAACGCGGGAGGCCCAGCGGTATCCTTGGTTGAAAACTTAAACCGAGTTTGCATGCTGGATGAAAGCAGTCGTGTTGCAACCAACAAACTAAATGACTTCATTTTTGGAAAATTTTGCGTTTGCCCTTACATACTGGTTTCCAGGAAATAATACACTTCAAAACTGGGAATGTTCTTCGGCGTTGTTTGCAGCTTCTTTTGGTTGGGTTTAAAACTGATCTTAAGGCTGTTTGGCGTCAAAGGATTCAGAACATGGCCTCCTTTGTTAAAACATGGTTTTGTTGCCTTTTCGTTTTTGTTTATTCGAAGTCACGACGCTTGATTTTTTAAATAAATTTAACCCAAACGAGTCGAAGTGGATAACATTGGAGTGCTGTGGTAGGGTCGTCCATGCTATTGCTTTGTTGCCGAAACCCTGACCCCGTCGCCCAAGTGTTCCCAAATTTAGAGCAAATCGTCCCTGGTGTTGAACCGGATGGCGCTGGAGAGCCTTTTCTGTGCCGTGCAAGTTTACAACACAGGCGTCCCGTGATCTACTGACCCTTTTGGTCTTGAGCCAAATGCCCGTTCTTGGACACAACCCCGTGCGCACCACACACCGAATTGTGTTATCCGGCTGCTTATCTATCACGCCATTGAGGCAAGCCAAAAAAAGGTGGAATCGAATCGAGGTAAAGGTATATGAGTTAACACAATGCACATTACTGAGTGTATTACTGAGTGTATCTTTTCAAATATGCAAACAGCGGATTTAACGTATCTAGGCAGCTGTCTCCAAGTGAAGCTGCCAATGAAAACCCAGACTCTGTCCTGCGCAAAATACTAGCCATTTGTTGGAGATGTGCTGTATGACGATGGCATTCCGTAAGCGGAAGGTCGGAGCTTTCTACGCATTGGGAGGGGCTCGCCCCCCCCCCCCCACGGGGAAAACCCCCGCGCTAGAACCTCGAGTCCTCGCCACCGCCGTCCGAATGATTTCGTCTGAAGGCGAAGTAATCTGAATGCAAAGACATTTCGTGCCACACAAGTGCCATCGAACGGAGTCTAGACGAGACTAGTGGGTCGCTGCTGGCCGGGCAGCGGTAGACGCTACTAGTGCTACCTCAGATGTCGAGGCATCGTTTCGTGGACCAGTGGCGGCCTGGGCCCTGGGCCGCCACAGTTTGGCGGCGCCCGGCAAGACCTCATCATATTTCGATCATCCTGGGCTATAAAACCTCGCGAGTGGGCTGCAAAGGCGTCGGTCGCTGCTGCACGTCGTGGAGGCTACTTTGGACACTGCGAGACACTTAGGCAAAATTTTAAAGAAAGGAAAGGGACTAGAGACGCGCATGCGTTTGGTCTATTTCGTGGGCAGCAATTCAGATGTAAGGGAAAACGATGATCCTTTCCCAGGCGATAGAGGTGATTCAGTGCTTCGTTCGTTGTCGCATGACAACGAACGAAGTGCGATGTCGTGCGACAAAAACGTGAAATATCAGAGAAGATGGATGAAGTTTCATATCAGTACGGTAAACCATCATGTTGTGCGAATGTGGAGGGGCTTTCATTCTGAGCAACCCAAGCATTCCAAGTGAAATAAGGGAGGGACGGGGAAGTGAAATGCGCGTTTTTTTTTTTGCTTAAATGTATATGTATGCGCTTGCGTTTGTCTTTTGGCCGTGGACAACTGATGACGCAAGTGAGCGTATCTCAGTGTCACCGTGTGAAAGACGTATATTGTATTTCATGCAACTCATGATACTGTTGCACCAATTTTGAAACAAACAGGAAGATAGATTTTGGCTACATGTTGTTTTTTCTGGGTTAACTCAGCGTCGATTCTGCATGCATTTGATATTGCAGGTTATTGGTATGGATTTCTGGTGAAGAATTCAACGGCCGTCTTTAATTATTTGGCTAATCTGACCAGTTCTAATGGTATACACACGTCCAAACCGCTTACAGTTGATACGCTGCGTTTTTGCGTGAAAATTGTTTATATATATATATATATATATATATATATATATATATATATATGCATATATATAATATACACACATGCAGTTATTCGTCAATAATTCTGCGTAACTTGCCTCAATCCTTGGATGGTTTCAAAAAAAGACTGCCTTTGGTTCTTTGGGGAACCCAAGAATGACGGATCTACGTATGGCCTTACAGGCAGTGAGGTCACACTGCCGAGAGTTTAATCGAGTTCATCACAAAACAGCGAATCTGTCGAAATCTAGGGACATTTTATGAAGCAAATATTTGGCTAAAACGACCATACTGGTGTAAACCTTCAAAATCCGAGCAGTTGTAAAAATTCAAGACATTTAGTTGTTTTAGCCCCAGTTACTGCAAGGCCTCTGGACCCGACCGTAAGCCCGAGCCATCCGCCCCCAATCCCAGGTGAAAAGTTCCATCCGTCTGTGAGTGCGCTTTTTGGTAAGAAGGTAACAACATTTGTCCCATATGGGTGGAGGATCTGGTGAAGAATAAAACCGTAACGTGAAACAGCAGTATGACTAACATGACAATGTGTTAATTCCAGGCAACTCTGTTTGAAAAAGGCTTGCCAGTAATGTATTTTCGGTTAGTAATTCTAGCTGCGTTTGTGGAATGCTGTTCGACCACTGATCCTGCCAATGACAATACGGACAGCCTTCCTCATCGATGGCTCGATCTTAAATGCGCCAGTATTCCCATTTGCGAACACCATGTTTTGTGTCGTGCACGGGCTTGACATTATGCCTGGAACAAACAACACACTACTGTTTTATGCTCAAAATGATTTTTAGTGGGAAAATTCTCGTTACCGTGGTACTTAAACCTTTTCCCATAAGAATGGGGGAGGGGACTTCAAAAGCCCTCTCCTTATTTGCTCGGCATTTCCAGGGTTTTTTGAAGAAGCCTGACGAAATTTGGTGACCTTGCCCATCTATCATTTACATATTATGTAAGGCCGTTACAATTTTGATTTGCCCAGTGGCGGACCCAAGCAACGCTTGTTGAAGGCATCTCAGCCATGTTTGGCACTGTTCAAGACAAAAAATATCCGTCACAAATATATTTCTTTTAGATAGAACTTAAAACTTTATAGGACTGCGCAGGTAAATAACCAGACAAATATACGAAAACACTGGTTGATCTCAGGTCACTTAACAAGGTCAGGTCAAGGCTAAATTTAAAAAGTTGGTTTCATGTGAATATTCTTGGCATAAATTTTCTAATGAACAATGCGGTACGTAGACAGCTCAGCAGGTGCCCTCTGCCTGTGTTTCGAGTTTTAGGTTTATATCAGGCAGTCGAGTCACGGAGCGATGACCTAAAATGTCCCTATGTGGAGCCCATATTACTATGGCCATGAACAGGACTTTTTAGGAAAAATGTATTCAGTTAACTTGAAAACGTTTTCACACACTATCAAATGAACTCAAGGCCATTCCATGTGGCTCTGAGGTCATCTGGGGTCATTTAAGGTGAAAGCTCGTAAGCTGACCTGATGAACATGCGATGTGTTCCCTTTATGTGTCCCACGATGCACATGTCAGTACCATTTGTTCATGCCCCTGGCGCCGCCTATGTCAACATTGCACAAACACTGCAATGCTATTTATTCTTCTTAAGTATGGGAGGCGTGGGTAGGCCCGACCCCCTAAGCCTTTTCATGGTTTTCTTGAAAACTCATAAAAAGAAATAGTCGGGTTAAAATGTAGTGCAGTTATCAGTTTTTAAAGAACAGTCATTTTTAAGGGTAGGCTTGTCCACGGGACTATACCGGCCGTGCGTTTATCGAAATTGTTTTTTTTTCTTACCTGAAGATAAACGAACTTTCCCATAACACTCGTTTCATACTAAGAAAGGCTTGAACAGAGCTACTTTCTATTTACACATAGTCTTTGGCTAGATTATGGCATATGTAACGGAATGGGACACTGAATGTCCCGTGAAATTCCTAAGGCGTATCCAGTAACTTTTAACCCTATTCCCGGCAGGGGGGGCTGAATCCGCCCCCCTCGGGTTTTTTGCTTGCCAGTTCCAGGCTTTTTGGCGCAGCTTCACGAAACTTGGTGACTTTTCCTAGCTATTCTTTCTACGTGCTGTGGCGAAATTTCAAAATTCTTTTTTGCTCAGGGGCGGAGCCAGGCAACGTTTTTGGGAAGCACCTCAGGCCATTTTTGGCCATGTTGAGGGTAAAAGGAAAATGTCTGCCAAAAACAGCGTTTTTAAGATAGAACTTAAAACTTTAGATGGATGTATGGCTAAATAGTTGGGCATTGTGGAGATACAGTTTTGTTCATTTGAGGTCTCTTTACCAGGTAAGGCCAACGTCAAAAGTCAGAATTTGGTCTTATATTAATAACTTCGGCGCTATTTTTTGGAAATGCCAAACCTGGAACATATAATACCCTCTACCTGTGAATCAAGTTTCAGCCTGATATCAGGTCAGGTCAAGGAGCTATGACATAAAATGTCAGCGTGCGTGCCCTATATCACAAAAGCCATAAAATGAAAACGTTTACAGACAATATCAAATGCACACGAGATCATTCCAAGTGATTCCAAAGTCACTGGAGGTCATTTAAGGTCAAAGGTCACAAGTTGACCTGAAGAGCATATGAGCATGACTGTTCCCCTTTTTTCATGTCCCTGGCACCGCCTATGCCAACATTATACAATCATTGTAATGCGATTTGTACTTGTTTAACATGGCATGACTAGTAGAAGCCAAAAAAGTGCTTTTAACTTTTTTCTTCATTCAGTTTTTGGAAAACTAATCCTCCTACTTTTAAAGCCCTGTGAACGCCTATGAATTTTCTCAAAATTTCAAATATGTGTATCAATGGTAAAATTCCTTTCCATAATATTTCGATTCACGTCAGTTTCTTTGAAATCGGCCCACAAACAACCGAGTTATAAGAAGTCCAAAAATACCCCTGATTTTGACATTTTTGCCCCCCCCCCTGTATCCACACCTTTCAGAATTTTGAAAGTTTCTTTCCTAAAAATGTAGTTCACGTAATGGCAAATCGATTGCCGTTTGTTGCGATGAAATCGGATGTACAGTTCTCGAGATCTCAGGGGGGAGGCCGAATCCCCCCCCCCTCCCCTGCCGGCAATCGATCATACCGTCTTGCCCTCCGGGAATAGGATTAAAGGAGGTGGGAACTTTTTATTCCGCTCTAACCTTAGGCCTGGAATAGAATGACGGTATTACGTTAGTGAATTAAGTGGTCTTAACCATATTGTGTGTCATATGCGACATACATAACATTTAACACGCCGTTGACTGGCGTCACAGGCGAAAACTACTGGGGCGGGGGGGGGGGCAAAAAATGCCTCCGTCTTTCTCTGGAACTAATCTTCGTTATGCGCCAGTCGAAACGACTCTACGCCCTCTTTATGTCTCTACGGCTTCTTTAAAGAAATCATATAATTTAGATTTTGAAATCAAGGAGCAGGACAAAGACAGGTCAAAAGTAATAAATATGGAGCCTTTTTACACAAGGGCCCATGGAAACCACACAGGCAGTAGCACGAGGTTCATTTTCTCTAAACACACTACTGTCTTACTGTATACTGTACTGTATACTGTACTGTGTAAGTACTCCCAGGCAAAGATAACGAGTGAGAAATACACCGATTCCATGGCGCCATTTTTTACCTTTACCGATCAGATTTGGAACAACACGGGAAGCTGGTGTAGCCTGAGTGTAAATAAGGGCGTTAAACACATTATTTAGCGTACTTCCAGTGAAGACGGCCAAAATCGGTACATTCGGTCATTTCAGTGTTGACTGACGCCCGCAAAGTCACATGAAGAGAAGCGAGATCATTGACTTGGATGAAGTTTCCGACCCAAATTAAGTTCTATGCCAACTGTTTGCACTGGAGTTATATCGTTGAAATAAACTCAGTCACAGGATTTGATTGTTGTTAAACGTAAACATTACATACACGTAAACGCGTGTCATTGTGCGCAAACGTGTTTTATTATGTTTTTTGAATACATATTGCATATAAGTCAACATGTTGGAAAGCAAATCTGGGTCAGGTCACAAGCTGGTCCACCTTGACCTTTGATGACCTTGATCTTCACTGCACCTGGCTTTGCTTTTGTTACATCCATCATCCTCAGTTATCCCCGAACGATGCAGGCTGGGAACCTTCAAATAGTAATCTTACCTAGAACGTTTATCCCCTCGCAAAGTTTCCATTTGTTTGCGACAACCGTTTTTCGTTATGTTTGTTTGACTTTCCAATGCTTCAAACTTAAAAAATTCGGGCCGATTTTTTATTTGTTCACATCAATCGACGAGTGATTAGGTAGCCATAAATGCCTCAAATCAGTAGCGACCAGCTCAGGTCCGTTCTCGAGATTTCCAAGAAAACAAGGTGGGGAAGGGCACAAAACTACCCCTTCCCCTCTAACAGTGAGCGTGTTAAAAGCGTGTCGCCTTTTTTTAAGCGTGGCGTGGCGGTTCTTCGTGCAGAAGCAAGATGATTCGTGATAATGAACCCGAGATAATACGCCATGCTACAGCAGGGGCGGATCCAGGATTCTGCCGGAGGGGGGGGGACAAATGGTCAGTGCGGGACCATGCTCCCAGGTGGCCCGCCCATGTTTTTGCTCTTCAACCATGAGAAAATTTTGATCTGCTCGAGTCCAGGGTAAAACATTTCCTGCAATTTTGCGGGTTTTTACCAAGTAAACCAATCGAAAAACCTTCAAGCACGTCACCTTACCTGAGAAAATTGTGCTTCTTGTTCCTCACAGAATGGCCGGAAAATGACGACATCGGCAGGATTTTAGGCGGCTGTGTCCCTCTGCCTGTTTGAAATGTCGTGTCTGTTCTGGTTCAGGAGCTTCTCTGCCCCTTTGTAGTTTGTGGAGATATTTTTGTTAGCTTAGCTTAGGTTCCCTCTTGTACTTGCAGGGGCACTTTTGGTGGTCTCGGGTCGTCTGCCGTGTCAGAGCCCTCTAGTGGTCTCAGATTCCTTTTACAGTTTTACGTGTCGCTCAGGATGTTTTAGCCGCTCTTTTGGCAGTTTCAGGGGTACTTCGGGAGCTACTAAGCATTAGTAGTTTCAGGGGCATCTCTGGTTGGCCCAGGGACCCCTCCTGCTGGTGGCTCTAGTTAGCAGTCTCCATGGCCCCTCTCTAGCAGTCTCAGTGGACCGCCTGTTGTTCTCAGTGCCCCTTTCGTCATCTCTGAAGAACATGTTTGCCGTCTCTGGAGCCCTCTGGCAGTTCAAAAGATCTTCTGGTGATTTTAGGGCCCTTGTGCAGTATGATAGGCCCTCTGGACGTCTCCGGTGGTCTCCATGGTTGTATCAGAGATCATCTCAAATTACATGGGGTATATTTGTTAGTCTAAAGGCCCCTCCAGCCGTATCAGGGACTTTTGCTGGCGCTTCAAGAGCCTCACTTGCAGTCTTAGGGGGACTTTTTCCGCGCCAGGGGCCCGCCTAACACACTCAGACTTCCTCTGGCTGTCCAGGATCCCCATACCGTCTCATGGGTTCTCTTGTCGCCTTAGCCTAGCAAGGGAGCTCTCCGACCTTTTTGGCGGTCTCAGAAGCCACTTGCCATGGAAGGGCCCATATTGTCGTCTCAGGACCCACCTGACCTTCCCGGGGCCCCCTGACTGCATTAACCCTATTCCCGGCAGGGGGGGGGGGCGGAATCCGCCCCCCCCTCGGGTTTTTTGCTTGCCAATTCCAGGCTTTTTGACGCAGCTTCACGAAACTTGGTGACTTTGCCTAGCTATTCCTTCTACGCGCCGTGACAAAATTTCGAAATTCTGTTTTGCTCAGGGGCGGAGCCAGGCAACGTTTTTGGGAGGCACCTCAGGTCATTTTTGGCCATGTTGAGGGTAAAAGGAAAATGTCTGCCAAAAACAGAGTTTTTAAGATAGAACTTAAAACTTTATATGAATATATAGCTAAATAGTTGGGCAATGTGCATATGTAATTTTGTTTATCTGAGCTCACTTTACAAGGTCAGGTCAAGGTCAAAAGTCAAAATTTGTTTTTTCGCAATAATTTCGGCGCCGTTTTTTCAAATGCCAAATCCGGAATATATATGACGTAGAAAGATGCCCTCTACTTGTGTACCAAGTTTCAGCTTGATATCAGGTCAGGTCACGGAGCTATGACCTCAAATGTCAGTGCACGTACCATATATCGCAAAAGCCAAAAAATGAATTTTTTGGAATAGAGTGAATTTAATCGATTAAAAGCGTTTACAGATAATATTGAATGCACACGACATCATTCCAGGTGACCCCAAGGTCACTGGAGGTCATTTAAGGTCAAAGGTCACAAGTTGATCTGAGAAACGTGTGACCATGACAGTTCCCCTTTTTTATGTCCCTGGCACCGCCTATGCTAACATTATACAAACATTGTAATGCGATTTGTACTTCTTTAGCATAACATGACTAGCAGAAGCTAAAAAAGTGTTTTGGCCTCTTTTGTTCATTCCGTTATTGGAAAACTAATCCATCTATTTTTGAAACCCTGTGAACGCCCATCAATTTTCTCAAAATTTCAAATTTGCATACCCATGGTAAAAGCCCTATCCATGATCTCTCGATTGGTGCCAGTTTCATCGAAATCGGTCCATAAACAACGGAGTTATAAGAAGTCAAAAAGTACCCCCAATTTTGACATTTTTGCCCCCCTGTATCCACAAATTTCAAAATTTTGAAAGTTTCTTTTTATAAAAATGTAGTTCACGTCACGGCAAATCGATTGCCGTTTGTTGCGATGAAATCGGATAAGTAGTTCTCGAGATCTCAGGGGGGGCCGAATCCGCCCCCCCCCCCCTGCCGGGAATCGGCCATACCGTCTAGCCCTCCGGGAATAGGGTTAAGAACCGTTCAGGTTTTCAGGAACACCAATGTGGCTCGTCTGAGGCCCCTCTCGAGGTTGAGGAGGTTCATGATGGACCCCTGTTTAGAGGACTCTTCTGGCTGATCTGGGTCTCCTCATGCCGTGGTAGGTACCATCTTAAGTTGTTGTCGTCTCAGGGGACTCTTTAAAACTTTTAGCGGTATCACGGGCCTTTTGCCTTGTTAGGACCCCTCTTGCGGTCCCAGGGGCCTTGGAGTCTCAGGGGTCCTTCTTTTCATCTTAGGGACTATCTTGCCATCTCAAGATCCCACTAACTCCCCCGGAGACCCTCTGATTGTATCAGGAACCTTCAGGTTTTCAAACAAGTCCATGAAGCCCATTTAGAGCCCCTATGACATTTCAGAGGCCTCTATGCCGTCCTAAGGACTCAGTCCTCATCTTGACCGTCTCAGGTGTCCTGCGACTCATCTGGCGGTCTCAGGGAGTAAATTGCCGTGTTGTGGCACTGTTGCGGTCTCAGGGCCTTTGTGAAATCCAGCGGCCCTTCTTTGCTTCTCAGGGATCATCTAACCCTCCCAGAGGCCCCCTGACTGCATCAAAAACTCATCAAGTTTTACAGATATCCCGTGAAGGTCATACGGGACCCAAAGGACCTTTTGAGTCTGAGAGACGTCCCTTCGGGGCCGGCCTGAGAGAGACCCTTTGGAGCTACCCTTGTGGGGCCCCTTCACCGGCCCCCGAGAGGGGAATCGCCCCATCCCCCGGGTCCGCGCCTGCGCCACAGACAGTCGAGCCGGTGACGGCGGCACTGGGAGCTCAGTGTCCGGCCTTGGTGAGAACGGGTTAGATACGCAGTGCATGTCTGTTATGTGGATGGTTGATTTATGACACGGACAGATCCTGGTCGTTGCTCGCTCTTTGTGGAAGGGTGGGCAAAATGTGTAAAATCTTGCCTTGTGAAATCCTTGCTTAGCTTTATACCAGAGCGGGCTAAACTGGAAGAGGCGGGAAAGATGTATGTGTTATCACGATGACCCAGTGACCAGGGTGACTAGGGGAAAGATAACAAGGATACTGCAGAAAGCATGGTCGACGAAGAGGTATCTGAATTGGCGTAATCGCTTTAGATCCAGTGATAATGACATTAAAACTAGCTATTCGCAGTGTCATATCTTGACCTCTCACATGAGGACCAATTCTGAAGCAGTAACCTGACCTGATTTGAAAATTTTCGTTTGACCTGTGGCTATCCTTCTTTGGAAGACGACCAGAAAAATTTATCAAGAAACAAATACCTGCACATCAAGAGGGGAACATCATGAAATTATGTCGGCAACTAACCAAATCACACCGTTCCTTTGCATTCTTTAATAATCAAGAGTGGAAGAAAAACGGTCGTTCCAGGTTTTCAAGAGTTACGCTACGATTCACTAAAATATTAGCGCGGCATGAAATAATGTGGACCATGAAAGCATGTAGGCATCGGCAAAATGAACACAGATATGGACTCCGGATCTGCATCGGTGAATACGTCAAATGTTAAATGTCTGAACATGTTTTACATTACCAGATGTATATTGTGGAGTGACGCTGAACGCCTACCATCGGCAAGCCTCTGTATCAGTCATCGGTCTCTTTCCGTTAATTAATTTCCAGTACTCGGCAAATCTATGGATGTCGATGGCATGAAGACTCAGCGTTGTGGCCTTAACATTGACTTGCTAGCTTTACGACTAGACGTGATACGTTGGCCTAATGTTACTCTGATATTATTGATGTATTACTGTTATATTTACTTTTATTTTTGCTAGTATATTTAATATTATTATCGTTATTATTTATACATTACTGCTACATTTACTTTTCGTATGAGATGAACAGGCGAGGTAAGAGAGAAAATAAGGCAGTTTTTCACTGGCAGGACCAAAGTTCATACGAAAACATCAAATGTCTTGCAAAGTAGGCAGTCATCGTGCTAAAATTTTGTTTCGATTACGTTTGGGCACATGAAATTTGCACTCGTGAGAATCATGAATATCATCCAGTGAGAATCGGTGCCGGTCAAAAACAGAAGACTGGAAGAAGGAAAATCGTCTAGTAGCTTTGTTATCTTGTTACCTTTGCCGGAGGAGGGGATTTTCACCTACGCGCCGTTCTGAGGTGGTTGCCACCCTCCGCTCGTTTCATTCCTCATTGAGACAGAGCGACGAAAAATGAGCATTTAGCGCGTTTTTTAGTCCGCATGATACCTGATTTGACCCCTTCAGATCTTCTGGTTACCTATGAAGTCATAGCAAAAAAGAAAACACATAGTGTGCCGTTTTTAACGCTATCGCAGTAGTTTTGTAGCAAAACGACCTGCAAGCCAGACTTTTCCAGGAACTTGGTTTCACAGATCAAACATTGTAGTCAGTGATTGGCTGGTTTTCTTCGTGCCAAGGTGAGATCAATGAGAAGTCAGATATCATTGTCATGTTTTATGACACCGACAGTGCCAAACAACATGTTTCTCTCAACAGACAGGAGTTCTGAGTATTGAGAGGTTATCATTGCAGTTATCATTGCTAAAACCAGCACCCAGAATTACCATGAGACCGATACAAAGGCATTTTCAGCTCATATGAGATCAGCGATTTTGTAAGTCTTGGAAAGGTCACTGATGTTTTAAAGCCAGATGATTTGAAACATGTCCCGGAACATTTCTGAAAAAACCCACGTCATATTTCGTCTCACTCTCTTGAGAAAAAAGCTAAAACGCAGCTCGGATCGAGAAAGGCGGCTTTCAAGCATTCGAGAATGGCTTCATTTCTCAGTTGCCTGACATGGCCTGGTAATATTTGTTTTGTGTGTGAAAATGATATAACGTCAATTGCTGCAAATTTTGGACTCGTCGCGCGGGGCGATCACCAGCAGTTTAGAAAAATTTCACGGGCGGGTTGACAAACCTCCTCGACCGGCGAGGATTTATCCTGAGGGAGCCTTTGAGGTGCTCCGTCAGCCACTTCGTTACCAGGGATGCCGTCGTGGCCGGGCAGCCTGAGAAAACGTCAGGGTTACGTTATCCTGACGCAGTATTTCCGGCTGAGCCGTTCGCTACGTGGTCTGCAGCACCTTCGGTTAGTTCAGTCTTCGTGGTATAGATGGCGCAAAAGAAACTGGCTGAACTGGTATGGCATCGCGCTGGCGACAAGATGGAGCCCGTCATTCCTAAGGTTCGATGTTGCAGTGATCTGAACGACTTACCATATTGTCAATCGGAGGGATAGCTATGGATTTCAGTCCCGGCCTCCAGCAGCTGATCTCACGGCGATTGCTGGGGATGCTTTGGGAATGACACCAGTGGAGATGGTTGAGCACGGTTTTAGTTTTGGCGAAATTGACAGTAATCGGATGTACAACAGATGTGCAGCCTACATCGCCGGGAATTTTTGTTTCGTCCTCATCTCCCAAGCCATGGCCCATGGAAATGATCTTGGAGACCACCGCTGTTTTCGTGCGCGATGTGTTCTGTCAAGGTGTAAGAATTTCTGCATTATTGGCAGCACTTCCAAATAGTAGGCGCATTTTGTTTGACATACTCCATGCTAGCCGGACAACAAGTAGGCTTATGTTTCGGGTAGATATCTCAGTTCAATTATGTTTATCCCGCCATTCTGTAAATACCCGTCTTGCTCGCGACTGACGTACTGTAAATGAACTCTAAGCCTTCTTTCAGTATTCTGAGGGAGGTTTCTGAGTGAGTATTCTGAATCGGTTTACCGTGTGCTGGGAAGAAGGCAAACGTCTGGGAAAAACAGCATTTTTGGTTGACGATGGGCCACGATGTGTTTGGGTGCATTTCAGTTGGCTTACATACGCCTCATCCTTGTCTTCCACTATGATCCCATGATATCCCGTCCCCGACTGGGGGGGGCAGTTGACTGCCACCCTGAGGTTTTTCTGGGATTGCGAGAGAACCAACAAACACAGAGTCACAAAACTTTGTGTACCTTTTGTTCCATCAATTTTACGTCTCGTGTCAGAATTTTGACCTCAGGTCAGGTCAGGTGCCTGACCTAGACCAGGTCAAACAGACCTAAGTCCAAAAAAGTTTAGCGCCCTCTAACTTTTTCGCAAAACAAGATATCTCAATAATACTTTCAGGGATTAGTGATCGTGATAGATGCAATAAATCTGCTATCTCGGATTTTTCGGAATTTTTCCGGGTCATTGACCTTAGGTCAAGCCCATTTTTAAGACATATCGCCGTTTTTCTGAAATTGACGGAATATTTCATCACATTTTTAGTGTGGAGTGAAGCAGACATCTAGTTACCGTCATTGGGCAAAGTATCAGTGACTTCCAGCCATTGACCTGAGGTCAGGTCACGAATAACTGAAGTGGGCCAAAATGTACCACCGTCAAAATCGACGATGAATTACTCAGAATGGGTAGAAAATGGCAGAACTAGCTTGCACAGACGTAAGTAATACCAGGAACCTCAAAAAGTTTGAAAAAGTAGCATATTTTGAAAATAAACAGGCTCTCGCGAATAAAGCTCCGCCAACTTTGTAGATTGGCAACTAATCAATTTTTCCAAAATTTAAGCATGAGAAACCATCACAAGAACACAAAGATCAATAAAATTGACATAGATTGTCTTTTTTCGCAAAAATTAAGGAACGCTAAAATTAGTTTCCGTCAATTTGGTACCACATACGGCAGCGGCGCACAGTGACGCCTGACGGGAGAATTACGGTGTCTTTAGCTCAACGTTTCGGCGTATATATTGAACTAATCTGAGGAAATTAGACGTGTATCGGCATCCGCGGACCTTTACTTGTGCGCTGGTGCCTTTACCTATGCGTTATTAGTCACAGCCCTTGAGATTCAGGCCATTTCTCGGTCTCATGCAGTCGGCTATGAGAAAACATATATAGGGCGTAACTTGGCTTACATATTATCTAAAACTAAAAATGAGACCAGTTTCGAGCTCTACTCGTGACGGGCTTTCCAACGGTATGCTTATTTTTATCGTGCGACCAACCGTTCGTGAGTTAGAGGGGGGGGGCAGTCAACTGCCCCCCCCCAGTCGACGGTGTTCGGGACGGACCGACGGTCGTGCGCGGGATATATCACATGATCCCATAACAGAGCGGAGATCGGGCACAACTCAAAAGCAGAAAACACGACCCCTTTTTTTCGGATCACTTTACGTGTCCCATATTTAATGACAAATCACTGTCCTATTGCACTGTATTTGCTGGCTATTCGTGATGCAGTTTATTGCCACCAGATGTTGAAACATGGCCTCAGCTTGGCCCTTAACCCACATGCATAAAATAGCTACGGTGAAAAGTTACTCGCGATGTTCTTTTTCATTACTACCACTTATTCACCTCAAACTTTAAACTGACTGATGTATCTAGATAACTCAAGATTCCAAAAGAAAACACTGTTATTGGGATATGGTCGTGAGAAATAAGTGATGAATTACTGGGAATCATGGAGATATGTTGCACATTTACTCTTGGAATAACGGAATCATGTCGTCTAACCTCACAGCTCCGGATCTGGAATATCCTCCGGAAGGAAAGTAAAAACTGTGCTTAAAGTTTTTACTGAAACCACTTAAAGTGCTACATGGTTTTTATATTTTTAACTTATATATTGTGTTAATATGTACTATTTTATTTCATTTCTTTTGTTATATTTTGTTTGTACATTTTGAGACCTATGGATATGGATGGATATGGATTTAACAATGAATAATAAATTTTGCCAGTGGAAGACTACTTCCTTGAACAGAAGTCTTCAAATGAACAATGAAGTTTATTTCCAAACAGAATCATCTTCCATGGACTACTGTGCCACACGCCTTTGTTATGAATGGTTTAGGTTGTCACATTAGGCTACTGAAATATACACACAGTGGAAGAAAATTGCGCCGAAACGTGCACCACCACAGCCTCTCCATTTTATTGGCTAAGTTCCATGATTCATAAAGTACGGCTTCTTATTCAACACATGCCTTTCTTTGTGCGTGCGGTACACCACCGTTGTTTGCGTCGGTCCAAGAGTGACTGCAACCACTGTATTTTTATGATCCGATATATTTTCATGGTGTTTCTGTTCATGGATATTTGCCCATAGATGCCTGACTGAATTGACACATTGCATGACTTCTGAAAATTGCCCTGACGGGATGATGTCCTTACGTGTTACGTAAAAGAGTGATGGCATTTGATGAGGCTTCAGTGCCTAGGCATATGAGAGGGCGATTTTATTTCATTTTATATTTCTGGTACAACTGTGATGCTTGAAGTGCAAAGTTATGCGGATAAAAGGAAATTCGAGTCACGAGAAAAAGATCTCAAGTAGCAGCTCAAACCAGTTTGCTATTCGAAGTTTCTAGGACAAATAATGTTTCGAGTTGCCATGCTTGTGATAAAATGCTAAACGAAGAGAGACGTGACGTATTTTAAGTCCATTTAAACCATAAATCTCTGAAACCTGGGGCCTTGCACTGGTTGTACGAGCTTTGTCATGGTGCTTAAGTCATACCATCTTTGCCAACGTAGGAGTTAAGCGAAAACAAAATAATAAAGGCAGCCTTCGCCCCTTTAATTATTGTTTGATATCATATTTATTTTTATTCCTTGATATCATATAAATATAGGGTTTCGTTTTGGTTCTACAGTTATGGTTCAGTTTCGAACAGATGTTATTTTTTTTTCTTTTGCTTTTTGCATGCTTATGATGGCGTTTTTCAAAAATGATTTTGGTGTTCCAGCTTCTTGCAAGAATGCATTTATATTAACAAACTTGCACGTGATGTTTTTCTCAAGAAATTATCAACAGTATTTTGATTCATTCTAAAGTGAAGGGCGTTTGGCGCCCTGAAACATAAATGCTGTGGGAAAAATAGGTTGATAACATCGAACCTTGCTCTTGTACCTGAAAATATAAAATTCGAAAAGTATTAAATGGAAAGCACTAAAGTGGCAAAGAACCAAAAATTATAATTAATTTGTTAAAGAGCGTTTTTGTACAAATTAAAAGCTTTGTACTTCTAAATTTACATTTTTAAATGGCAGGTTCATTCTGTGTGATGAATTTATTGCTTCGACGCTTTCCATATGCCGCGAGCGCTTTTTCTTCCCGTAGCCTTAAGAAAATAAACGAACTCTGGTGATTCAAATGGCTATTAAAAGTCAGGCCTAGGCGACCTAGAAGTGACCCAGACCCTAAGGTTAACAACGATACCAGGTTAAATCCCAAAATGTAAGATAATGTGTACATGTCGTTACCGAAGGGCATTCGCGATAACAGAAATCTGATTGAATACAATGCAGTGGTTATTGATAGCATTTTATGAGGTAACTGATTTTGCCAGAACATTCCCGCCATCACAAAAAGTTGCCCGAGGCCAGGCTGAGTTCCCAGGTTACATTAGTTCGATACCTTGTTTTCAGCTTTTTACATTGCTTTGGAACAAAATTTCTCCAAGAAGCTCAAAGATGGTATGTGTTTCTTCCTTGCGTCTAGGTGCTTTGGTCGCTAGGGGCTCCTTTGTTTCTGAAAAGGCCAAATTGGTAGGCAAGAAGCGTAGCGATAACCGTCGCTGGCCTGACGTTTTGCCAGATATGATTGTTACGACGTAAAAATCCACCTTCGCGACGACGCTAAAAGTTTCCATCAAACGCGTCAAACCATGTCCCACGGAAAGGGCAAACACAGAATACTAAGCATGTCTAAAAATAAGCAACAATATCGCGACAAAAGATAACCGCTGTTTTGTTTAGAAATAAAACTTAAAAATGTGATCTTGTTGATGGCGGTCGTTCTGAAATTATCGTTAACTATGGAAGCATGCAATGGAAGGAAGAAATAATCCTCAATAATTCCCGGGTTGAAATACACCACATTGGGCCAAAGTGTGCCTGACGTGCCCGGAAAGTGCTCGAGACCAAATCGATACAGCATTTCCAGGACACGCGGCACTGCAAAATCGTCCGCTTTCACCAGGCAGGTTAGGGGTCCATAACTGTCCAGCCGGTCGGTTCTCACTGTTTCGCCGTAATGGTGCATTGCCCGCTTGAATGCATAATACGCTGCAAACGATCACCGTTGCCTGACGGTTTCACTGAGTGAGTGATGCAGTATAAGCAGTTACTAGCGGCATCGCTATGTACGGGTGTAGGCCGCCGGTAATCCAATAGTTGAGCATGGCACCCATGATGAAACAAAGCGGCGCGAACAAGGGGAATGAGTCTTCAGTCCGGGGAAAAACAGCTCTGTGGTGGGGTCAGGCAACTGACAGATGCTGTGGCAAAGCATCGACGCTACCATTGGCTGGCGAATGATCTGGCGTCAAGAGTGCGGCCAACCGGCAGTGGCTGCAACTTGCGACCGAAAGGCGAAAAGTTTGTGGTCCGAATGCAGCCGACGAAACCGACAACCGCTGCGTGTAGACGGCTGGTTGCTCTCCTCAGGCTTTCTGCTGTCAGCAAGATTCTTGACCCAGGGTTTGGGTTTCTGTGAAGGTTTGAAGGCAAGACTACCCTGATGCACGGCTTCCATCATTGAGGTCACTTGCTCCAAGCTACGCCTGGTGTCATGGCTCACCATGACTTTAATGAATCCATCCGTTAGTTTTAGGAATAAACCAAGGTGCATGTTATACCGCATTTTGTAGGATTCTACCGTGAAAACATGTCGCATTGATGGCGGCATCTCCATCACGCGCATCTTATGCGCTATAGCGGTGGTTTTTAGATGTTCCTAATTAACTGAAGCACGGCTGCATGTTTCTTGGAATTTCCGAATTTGCATACCTAGCCAATCTGTATTGTTTTACGATGCATGTCACTGGATCAAGAAAATGAGCATTGCTTCAAATAGATGTAAACTGGACTATGTCGTGCTAAAGTCGTTTTGGTAACGGTTTTGTATCATTTATCGTATTACCGCAACAGAAGAGGTAAAAATTGTCGGTACCCAGAAATAGGGTCCCTTTTCATGACATTGGCATCCTTCTTCTTTGATCGGCCTGTGTTTTTGAAACCGTTTTCAGGGAATGCAACATGACAAGTGAAATAATAAAACCGGAATTCTACATTCTATGCTTTGTCAAAAAGTGTATCTACGAGTGTGTTAGTTGTTTTATTCCAAACCCTTTGTTTCTGAGAATAACACACGCAACGCTGTTGGGCTCGCAATATCAGGGGCCATATAAATGGTCATGCAAGGGACAAGTCAGGATGACCTGAATAATGGCGGCCGGTCAAGTCGATCCCCATCCGCCGTTTCGCCATCCCACAGTAAACCCTCCGATGGCAGGCTAACCCACTGTGATTCCAGCGGGTGACCACTAACCGTCCCGGACTGAACCACAAGTAACGACCGGTCAACACGATCTGCTCCCTCGTGACCGCCCTTCATCCCGCCCCGTCAAATCATCCCGCCTCCGAGCGTTCAGCTTCGTTCATGACCCTCTCCCCGAGCCGTTGCGACCCGCGGCCAATCGGCCGCGCCGCTCCAAATCTGGCGCACTGAATGGGGCCGATCGACGCCGCAAACACTGCCAACTGTCGGCGCCGTCGCGAGCGGTGCTGAGCGCCCCGGCGCTCCGTTTCACTCCGCTATAACTCGTATGTAAACAAGCCGACCGGTGCGGGCGGCCGCTGATTGCGTCTTGTGGGGCGGCCGGCGAGCTCGCCGCTGATTGGCTGACGGCATCGATGAGTGCTATATGGCCGTAAGCACCGCCCCCCGGCCGGCCGGCCGCGATTGGCATAACATTCTGTTTGATTACACTAAATTGCCACGAGTGGCGCTTTTGTCATCCGCGGACAAGTGGCGGCCGCCGAATGGGCCAGAGCTGCATACGGCGGCGGCGCGGAGTGGCGGCAGGGCGCGCGCGGGCGGCGGCAGCGGCGGCGGCGCACCGGGCGGCGAGCGACGCCCGCGGCGGCGGCGCGGGCGCGCGCGACATGTCGGCCGAGCCGGAGCCGGCGGCGGACGAGCGGCGCGAGCCGGCGGACGAGTGCGACGAGCCGGCGGACGAGCGCGGCTCGCCGCCGCCGGCCGTCGGCCTGAACCTGAGCACGCGGCCGCGCGCCTCGTTCATGATCGGCGACATCCTGGCGCGGCGGCCGGCGTTCCCGGCGCTGGGGCCGGCGCCGCTCGGCCTGGCCGAGCCGGCCGCGCTGCTGCGGCTCGGCGGCCGGCTGCCGCTGCCGGCGCCGGACGAGCGCCACCCGCCGGCCGAGGAGCGGGCTTCATCGCCCGACTCGGTCGCCAGCGCCCGCGGCAGCCCGCGGCTCAGCGCCTGCGGCGACAAGCCAGGTCAGTGACGCTCGCGGCCGGGCACGGCCGAGCGACCCCTCTGTGGCCCTCTCCAGACAGTGGCCTTCCCAGCGGCCACCCAGTGGTCCTACCAGACCCCGCTCCCGGGCCGGGCACGGCCGAGCGGCCCCCAGTGGTCTTACCAGACCCACTCCCCGGCCGGGCACGGCCGAGCGGCCCCCAGTGGTCCTCTCCAGGCAGTGGCCCCTCGTAGCGGCCCCCAATGGTCTTACCAGACCCACTCCCCGGCCGGGCACGGCTAACCTGCCTCCAGTGGCCCTCCCCGAACCTCGCTCCACGGCCGGACGAGGCCGAGAGGCTTAAATGGTCCCACCAGAGCCCGCTCGACGGCGTGGAGAAACGTTAGACAGTCGTTCTCTGGTGGCTGCCCGGGCGTGATTGAATATGATCCTCACTGTAGGACAGAATGGGAAGGCCTAAGGCGATTTTTTTTCAAGCGAGCAAATAGCCATCTAGATGTACTGGCGTTCACGTATAATACAACCGAATAGGTTCACCAGTACAGTTCGGCTCATCCCGAGTAGTGGATCAGTTGCGAACCCAAGCCGGCCGTGATGCATGACGACACCACGGAAGTACCACCACTGGTTGATCTATCAGCTGATCGAATTTCCGTTGTTTTGTTGCCGCATAAAGAAGTAGCATATCCACTACCACCAAAGTAAATACTGAGACTTCGTCTGAAACATTCCGTTGAGCCAGCTAAGCAAAATCTTTCAGGTTATTACTTCGCGCTGATTTCATTGTCGGGCTGTTCAAAAGCACGAAAAGCAGTGTCCTGCCATCAAAAGTGCTATGTTGACCAGGAGAATATCCTTGATGCATGTGATGTTCCGTCCCCTTTCCTACGGCATAATTATGTTGGTCGAGTGAGTTGAATAACGTTACTGTGTTGGTCACAGAGAAAAATGATCACCAAAGTTGTGCCGTCGAAAACCAAAATGTTTTAAACCTAGGAGAGCACACCACGCAAAGCAGCGAGGTTCAGTCGTAAACGGGCATGAGTTCCGCGTGATAGGGAATGCCGGGAACCATTCCTCGGAACGCTTCCAGAAACCTCGATAAAGCTCCGACTTCACCCGCGGCAAAGCATATGAACACATAAAACACTCTCGAAACAGACAACATCCTTGCTCCTACCTCTCCGGAAGAGCGCGTGGTCAACGGGACTTGGCTACAGCCATGAGCCGGTCATTGGGTTCGAATACCACAACAGGCTCTGGCTCTTACGATAGGTTCACAACTGCTCACGGGAGCCGGCGAGGAGGAACACAGACTTACGTCATCAGTCAGTCAACCGCGGGTGCTGGTCTTATTCAGGGATCTTCCTCCGTACCCTGGGGCGAGGGCCACGAGGGACGGGCTCTGTGTGAAGGAAAAGGCAGGCAAGCATGCAATCCATTGCTACTATTGTCACGCGCCAGCTGCGGCAAAACTGTCACATCGCTGCATTGCACCTGTAAAGGGTCGATACTAAACTTATCTGAAAAAGACAGCTTTGGCAAATGTCACCTGCCTAAGGCCATTTTTCACCTTAAATCCTGGGGATAGACATTTTCCGAAATTTTCAAAATACTTGTCTCCTGGATTTACGCATTTCAGTCCAGTTAATGCCAAAGTTAATCTCGTACTGGGGATCCTCGGAGGTCGGGAGAGCCTGAGCCTTTCCATTTTTCATAGATTCATACATTAAACCTAAGATAATGACTGGAGTGGGATCGTCCGCAACCATGCTGACGCCCCAAATAATTCTTGAAATCATCAGCATTGTCGATGTTTAGCATTTCCTATTCGATGCTTCATTCTTATAATGAACCTATCGTTTAAAGAGCATAGCCAATATATTTGCACATGGTCATGCACAAAAAGGATTAATTACTTTTAGTGCCTTGAAACCACCAGTAAGTTTTATCAAACTCTGGCATATATGTCAGCCATAACAGCATCTCTTTAGGCTCAATCTTACGTTAGAAACAAAATGGGCAGTGCATTGTGCAAGAATCGGACAGAGTTGCTTTTAATGCCCCGAATACTGTGTCGCGTACATTGGAGGTCATACTGCTGCACCTACGCAGGTAACAGATGTATGACAAGATGAAATCGGGACTTCGAGAAAGCTCGTTGCCATTGTCATGATCACCGTTGCCGCTCCTTTCAGTACCAGGGTGGATCTTAGTGGCGTTCGGTGTCGCTCCGACGGTGCGGTCGCGTGGCTCTCATTGGATACGGGCGTGAGCGCATACAAATTATCGTTGTCTCGTGCGACAGCATTCCCGAGGTGTGTTTTCCTATCGAGACGTCGAAACAGAAATGTCGAAATCTACACAAAACGTGCTGAGTTTGATCAGGTGTCGATCCCCCGCCTTGTTGTCATACCCTTACTTGATTTTTTCTGAACAAAGCACACCTGTGCGCCGATCTAGTTCCCCAGTTCAGCCACCCCCCTCTTCGCCTGACTGACTTCATGACTTCGCTGCGCGCACCGAGGTCTCCCGTTCGGCGAGGTGCGCCGCCTGTCATGGGCACTGACCGGTCGCTTTGTTCGAGCTCCGATCGCCGCCGGCCTCGCGTCCGCCGGGCGGCGGGCGCCGCCGGCGACAGCCGCCGAAACATACATCATCGAGACCGACGCAGCTAACGGATCGCCGGCCGAACGGAAACGGCGAACTCGCGGCCGTTTTGGCCGGGCAGCGCCGGCGGCGGCGGCGCCGGTCGAGGCGGGCGGGCCGGCCCGCGCCGCCGCGCCGCCGGTAAACACTTGGTGCATTGTCGACCGCACGTGTGGCTCATCTGCCGGCGTGATAAAGGCAGACAGCCGACCTATGTGGAAACGCTTGAGTGCCACTCGGCCTGACAATGAGCAGACCACTTACGGGCCGGCGGCGGGGGCGCACCTGCGCCGATGGGCGAGGGCGGCGGCCGCCCCCTCCCCCCCGTTTGACGTCGGCCGGCCGGTACACCTGAACCACGGCTGCCCCGCTGTCGCGGCCGGTCCCGCCGCATAGGGCGCCGCACGCCGAAAACAAAACCGCCGGCTGACCCGCTTTGTGGGTTCTAGTTCTATTATGGCTGGTGCTGTTGGATTGAACAGAGCTCTGCGTTATTATGAGCAAACACAAGGTCAATATTGGCCAACTGCCAGTGCCCCGTTCCTTTAAAAATGGTTTGTTACCCTGTGGCAGTACCTCGTCCCCTCGTCATTCCACTACTGGACTAACCACCTGTACCATCCTTTAATGCTTGGACCGACCGCCTATCCTCATCGCCGACCACTGGACCAAACACAGTGTCGAGGCTACTAATCTACCCAAACTGCACTCCCGCGACCAAACGTCCATCAATGTCTGCGACTGCTAGAGTCACCACCCGTTCCCACTTCCTCTCGTGGGCCAAAAGTGTGATTTTATCCCTTGGCCCCAGCATACCATTGGTCACATTCGATGCCTCTGACGTCAGGATCTGCTGGATCTACTGTCGGCTCATGGCCTTGAAGTCCCTTCTCTGAAATCAAGAATGACCCTTGGCTAGCGTTATCACTGAATGTCTTCATGCTGGTCCCAAAGACGCATACCACAGTCGTAAATGGGGCATTTCCTGAGAAATGTATTGACAGGACTATTTTCTACAGTCCGCATGGTCTTCTTTGCATGGCTGGAGACCCCGCGGGGTTGAGGGTCCGGACCCCCATTATGAAGGTATTTTAACGTTATGCTTGTAGCAATGACTGGGAAGAAACGGTCTGAAGTCCCATGTGGACCACTCAAAAATTTTTGGAAACTGGCAGCCATGATTCTTGGATTCAAATGAGTTTCATTATTGGAAGTGATAATGCTCGTTTCCAGGCCAATGCACTTTTCTTCTTTTTTACGTGAAACAATAACCCCATGCTGCCATGACGTTGACCGATAGCCAGATTTTCGCTGCACTTGGAACAGTGCAACCAACTGACTACCAATATTGTGGCTGCAATTACCATTATCCCCATTTTGATTTTTAACTCACATAAGCAATGTACTAGCCATCTCTCAGCCGGTAAAATACGCCTCGTTATTTTTAAAGATTTTGCCGTTTCCTAACCGCCGTTGTAATGCTTTCTAAAGCGTTTATAAACAGTTAAACAGCCCAGTAATGACATAATATTAACTTTGGCGAAAGATAATGTTTTGCCGGTGTCACTGGCAACAAAATGCAGGAAGTGGTAAGGTCATGCTGATCTATCGAAACATATTCTTCCCAAAGACGGAAGTAAAAAGATAAGGGACCACGGACCCTTTGTCTCTACTTCTTGGTTAATTTCCGATGTTTAGGTGGGCACTGCAAAAGAAATTGCCTTTAAATACGTCCCGGACTTCTTCCCACTTGTTGGGCTTCTACTCCCACGAAGAACGCCGATGAGTCAGGCTTAAGCTGGCTGTGTCAGAACCGGATTGTTTCACTCTTCACTGATCCGGAATCCGACAAAACCTGAATTTGTTCACATCAGTAAACAAAACGTTGTCTCGCTCGAAAGACAACGGCGAAATAATTGCCGGCGGTTCACGTTGCTAATGACTGCTAGATATTTCTTGGTCTGGTGAGCCGCGTCCGGCTGTTTACCCAAACGTCGGACGGGAAAAACGCCTCTCAGACTCGTTCGTTTTTGCTCCTCTTCGTTTTTACTCATTTCAAGCGCATGGACCAATGGCTTGTTTTTCCGTGCATTACAGATAGAGACGTTCATTTACGTGCCAGATGGACTAACTAGGCCTGGCATCCTCAAGATCAAGTTCTGCACAACACGTAGCAAACGCCGGACGTCTTCGTGTCGTCCCGATCGTTTCCATTCTTCCAGCTGTCAAGACCCTGCCTTACCGCTCGTTAAAACGTGCCGCCATCAACGGACCATTTCCCGGGTCACCCTCAAGATGACACCTCTCACCGCTAACTCTGCACCATTGCATGCCATTGCCATCATCCATCACGCGGTCCGAGCCCCGGCTGCCTAATGGCGTCGCTGGACCCGCCTCTGCCCGGCCCGCCGCCGCCGCCGCCGCCGCCGCCGCCGCCGGCGTGCGGCGTCGCTCGCCCTGTTCGCCGGCCGTTTAGGCGCAGAAAGTGATCCGGTAATTGTGAGAACGTCCCGGCCGCTGATCGGGGGCGATATCCGGCGCCTGCGCCGTGAATGTATCATTAGGCCACTCTAACCCCATATGCCACTCGTCGCCGCCAACGCGGAAGAAAGTGGAGCGCATTCTCTAATTAGGGCCGGCCGGCGCCCGGCCGTCAGGCCCGAGCGGCGTTTCGCGCGCGAATGCGGCGCGGAGTCGCCGGTTGGCGACGATATGCGGCACGGAACGCAGCAACAACGTGCGAGTAACGAGGTATATGTGAAATCGAGCGACAAGATGAGCGCAGAAGCACCCGGGTGAACAACGGGCGTTGTATGCAGCGGATTTTTGAGGCTTGTTAAAGGTCGTTGATGGCGCAGAGGCCATTTAGGGGCGGCGACGACAGATGTGAGGCAAATGAAAATGGCGATGTCGCACAACTAGAGTAAAGTAAATTGACAAGATTGTTGCTACAGATTGGGTTGCAATATGACTCGCGATGCCAAGAAATCCAATTCTCGTGGAATGCATTTGAATACAAATGCGCTGGCGTCGTCATGCACACATCACTACCGGGAAGCAATTTCGTTTTCCAAAAATCTAGAAATGATGCCCAGCAGCGCTGACTTATAATGGCAAAAGCCAATCTCCTTAAGGGCATAGTCTCTCTACAAAATAAGATAACACTGTCAATGCACCTCATGTGACATCACTGCGATGGGAGAAGGAATATTTTCAAATTTGTTAGGGAAAAATGTATTTCCATGCTGTTTTTTTCCATGCGGCACAATAGCGGTAATGTTGCAACTGTGCACGGTCGGCAATGTGTCGTCACCTTGCCTTTTCTACGGGCTCATGAGCCCATAACCATCACTATATAAAGCTACCCACTTATTTAAACATCATGGATTTCATATCTGGATGGTGTTTTGCACTATCTGTCCTCAGGGTTCTCTGCTCTGATGTTCAATATGCATCTGTGCTGACGTGAAACATGTATTTCAGTTTAATCTCGAGCTGAATAAACGACACTGTGACGTGCACAAAACACAGCGGCCTGACAGCGTGCCATCCTTGTCGCTTCAACACACGTTTATGCCGTAGGGAAGAACATATATGCTTGTCTTTTGGCTATGGTTATGCTATCCCAATATCTTTACTCCTTATTGAATAACAAATGGTGTGACAATCTCCTTTTTATGGAGGCTGCTGACATGGAGGTGTATGTGCTTTTGGAGGACCGCTCTGGTTCAGCTGAACATGGCTGCCTGCTCTCTGATTCCTTAGACTTTAGCTCAGTTTTTTCTTACCCTTGACTTTCCGCAGATGTTTTCAGTGCAATTATTTTAATTTTTCATTGCACTAGTTATCACTCCACATGACACATACATCGTTTGCGAAGCCGTCCCGTCCAGTTCCTTTGTCCTCCGCCCTGTCCGACGCTC
This sequence comes from Capitulum mitella, assembly GCA_030062745.1. Classification (NCBI taxonomy): domain Eukaryota; kingdom Metazoa; phylum Arthropoda; class Thecostraca; order Pollicipedomorpha; family Pollicipedidae; genus Capitulum; species Capitulum mitella. The sequence continues at coordinate 3,048,404 of CP099840.1, forward strand.
GTCACTGCTCGATACAGACTCAGAGAAGTCTTGGCTCTGACCGTCCTCTGCCCCGTCTGACGCTCCTCGGTGTTTGTTACAGACTCGGAGGAGGACGCCGTGTCGGCGCTGACTGTCCTCTGCCCCGTCTGACGCTCCTCACTGCTCGTTACAGACTCGGAGGAGGACGCCATCTCGGCGCTGACTGTCCTCTGCCCGTGTGACGCTCCTCACTGCTCGTTACAGACTCGGAGGAGGACGCCATCTCGGCACTGACTGTCCTCTGCCTCCGTCTGACGCTCCTCACTGCCCGTTACAGACTCGGAGGAGGACGCCATCTCGGCGCTGACTGTCCTCTGCCCGTGTGACGCTCCTCACTGTTCGCTGCAGACTCGGAGGAGGACGGGGGCTCGGTGGCGGCCGACTCCCAGTCGGGCTCCGGTGGCAAGAAGTCGCGCAAGGCACGCACCGCCTTCACCGACCACCAGCTGCAAACGCTGGAGAAGAGCTTCGAACGCCAGAAGTACCTCAGCGTGCAGGACCGCATGGAGCTGGCCGCCAAGCTTAACCTCACGGACACGCAGGTCAAGACCTGGTACCAGAACCGGCGGTAAGCGCTCGAGACCTTGTTGTCACAACTAACGTTAAATCAGTTTATTCTTGTTTTCTTGAGTAACGCACTGCAATATTCGCAGAAATGCGATGTTGATGAGGACGAGAGAGGTATTGCGATGGTCCATCATCCAACATTACCACGGTTTACGTTTCTGCCAGTTGGTTTTCTCTCCTTTTTTGCGCTTGTGACGCATTCTACAGCAAACGTTGCATCCTCCATGCCTAAAATCCCACTGTGTACCGAGAACCGATGCTCCGCTGAAGTCTGGGCCGTCTCTGGACGCTGCCAGTCGGCCGGTCGCCGCTCCGCTGGCCGGGCCGGGCGGTCGGTCGGTCCCCGGCGCGGCGCGGCGGGCCGTCCGCCCGCTCCCAGCCTCTCAGGGGCCGGCAGTGCGCCGAGACAGCGCCCTAATGAACCGGAACATAACTGATCCGGCCGCGGCCCGCAAGTGGCGATATCCCTGCATTGGTCATGGGAGAAACCGGCCGGCCGCCGGGCCCGACGAAAATTGACTCTCATGGCGGCTGATCGATGGCGACGAACGTGGCGCAGTAATTAAATGATAATTGCCGCGCGCCGCCAGACGCCCCGTTTGGCAACTGCTCTCGCCGAGCGCGGAGCTGCCGCCGGCGGGACGCCGGCCTCGCTGACGGCGGAAGCGGCAGCAGATTCGGCCGTTTGAAAGTCGTCCCGAGCTCCAGTCGAGGGACATCGAAAAACTGGGAGATTGCGTGAATGACTTTTAAACAGGCGGAATTTGGCTCTGGCGCTTGCTGCCTGGCTCAATGATAAACGAATTGAAAACACGATCTTACTGAAAAGCTCCCAAGGCTGGCGAACAGTTCCCTGTGTGTTCAATAAAGTCGTCTATTCTGTTCAAAAAGAGCAGGAATAGGAGACAAAAAATGCATAATGTAATTTAGGCATTCAAATGATACCAAATGTGATGGAAATTCAAATCAAAAGTACACTCCGTCATTGCTCATTGTGACTTTTAGAGGCTATTCACTGAAACTGATGACTGAGAATCCGGTACACTTGCAGTTTAAGTTCCTGAAATGCATAATAGCTTTATTTCCGCGACATCCATTGTTTAGGCTTCACACGACACATATAACTACCAGCGTCATTATCGTGACAGAGAATCGTCATGATGGGCGTCTCACTACCACTACTCGTGAGTCACGGTCAGTTTTTCAGTGTCAGAACTCTTTCAGGCGCAGCCCATAATTTTGTTTAATTTTTGTAATAAACTGAAAGTGCTTTAGTTTATATTTGTTATCCGCGAAGGAATAAGAACACATCGCTGTCCTATAAATTTGGATTAGGCGTACATGAACTCTCAGACAAGTGTGGGAAAACTGTTATGGTTCTGCCACTCATGAGAGATGAACGACCTAGGATTTTAACTGCATTATTTTGATCTCCATTTCGTCTATACATGCAGTGACGAAGCACCGTATTTGTCAGTATCCTATTACCCCAGCTACACGCAAGCTTGGCCAGCAACGCCTTGATCGTTAGCTTTACAGGAACAGATTTGGCTACACAATAGTCAATGCTGTAACTCCAGCCCTAATTTTTTTTTCAGCGCGCGCCCATCAAACGTCAAAAACCATCAAAGCACTTCTCTGTACTGGCATGTCTGCTTGGGAGCTCAGCTAAAGAGGTTTGTTTTGGTGCCGAAAACATTGTTTCACTAGGCGGCGACAGGGCCCTCTGCTCGGCACGCCCACGGACCCGTGGACGACAGATTTGACCGCTGTAGAGTCGGCCGTTTTCCTGAGTTATTGGACGGCTGGCGATAGCTTGTGTCGCAGGCTCGGCTGCCCTCTGCCTGTCCTGCTGGCCAGCCGGTCAGCGACACGGACTGTTGTTGGTCAGGCTGCTGGTCCGGACTGCTGGTTGATCAGGCCGCTGCGCTGGTTTGAGCTGCTGGTACAGGCTGCCGTTGATCAGGCTGCCGGTCCGGGGGATGGTCCTCGTCGCTGTTGGTTAGTGGTCCGTGTTGCCGTTGATCAGGCTGCCGGTCTAGGGGTGTGGTCCTCGCCGCTGTCGGTTAGGCCGCTGGTCCGTGTTGCCGTTGATCAGGCTGCCGGTCTGGGGGGTGGTCCTCGCCGCTGTTGATCAGACCGCCGGTCGGGGGCGGGCCGGGCGCTCCCGTCAGCCGCCGCGCGGCCCGTGAGCTGCCGTGCGCCGCCGCGACCGCGTTGCATGCCGGCGTAATTGCATTGTGATGCGAACGGGACGCGGCCGGCGCGCAGGCAGAATGGAAATCAGCCCGGCCCGATTCAGTTTCGGACAACAATGCCGCCATTATCCGGCGATCCAGCGCCGGCTGGAACGTGGGCGGGCGCGGCGACGGGATGAAGGTTACCATCGCCCTCTGTGACGTCACTCAATTGTCAGTCAGCTGACTAATGATGGCCCGGACGAGGCGGCGCGGCGCCCCTCGAGCCGCGTGAAAACTTAATCGATTCGGCGGACCTTACCGGCTCGATTGTCCGTGCCGGCTGCAAGATGACGCGGCGTTTCCGGCGAGCGAGGTCTGCCGCTGTCAGGCTCGCCTCGGACGGCGGCTCGGATCGATGGCGGGCGGACGAGGCGGGCCGAGACGGCCGCGCGTCGGCCGGAGAGCCGCCGTCTCGGAGACTCGAGGCGAGCCCCGGCCCCGCCCCCCGCCGGCCGGGCCCGCCGCCGGGTAAACCGTCCGCTTGGTTTTTGGAAAGGCGCCGCCGGCCGCCGGCAGGACGGCAAAAGCTGCAAATCATTTTGACGGCGTGATGAATAATACGGGATCAGTTTGATTAATGGCGCCGGCGGCGGCGCCGGCGACAATGGCGCCGGGTGTAAATCGGCGGCGACGGTCGAATCGGGACCATCGTCGGCTTTTATGCCCGGTGTACATGAATACGCACTATACGGCGCTGCGGCTGTATTCAGATGGCCGTGATAGGCCGGTAAAAAAGTGGCCACCGGCGGCGGTGCTCTCCGTTGGGGGGGGGGGGGGGGGGCTGGCGTGACGGCGATCTGCCGAAAGCACAGGAAGAGCTGTGAGGTTGCAACGGCGTTCAGCGGAGGTTGCAGTGCGATAAAAATGCCGTGCGCTCCAATGACTGTTGAAATAATTGCGCTTTATGTGTGAGTTACATGGGCACAATTTCCCCTAAGCCGGTGATTCCGAAAAGTGATAATCATTTTGGCTAAAAGAGTCGGCAGATAAGCGAGGCGAACGTACGAAAACTTAAACCGCGCGGTCGTGGAAAAAGAAAGCAACGGATGTGGTGTCCGTGCCTTCCCACCAGTTAGCAGCGCAGGATAACGACGATGCTCTACACCACCGGTAATTGAGTTACCACCTGTAACGTAAAACAATGAGGGTTTTCCGCGGCGGGCTTGCGGTGGCCAGCTGCAGACGCCAGATGCTCGTTTCCACGCGCCGGAGCCGCGGACGCCAGTCTCGAGTGATGCCTCGGAAGTGAATAATTACCAGACGCTTCCGCGCTGACTTCGGACAGCGCGCGTCTGCGGGCTGCTGACGCGAAAAAAAACCACGGGTGTAACAGGCTAGAGGGCAAGCAGGACAGCAGCCTACCAATGTTGAGAATTTTAACGTGAGCTGCGCGGCATTGCATGCCTAGATTCGCTTTGCGATGGCTCTGACCGTACCAGCTTTAAGGAGTTGCTGCGCCTATGCAAAAGTGACAAAGCAAGCAGGTTCGCTCGACGGTGGGGAACCACACAAGGCCACAGGTGCAGGCCGGATGTTTAGTGAAAAAGCGGGCAGTTCTCACATGTGGCCTTGTTCGGTATGACTCAGAGCGTTTGCAGTAAATGTGTGCTCTATCCGAGGCAGAGCGATTTATTTCAAATGAGAAAAACTGCGATGCGCACGCGAACTTGGATGACATGCGATACAATTGGCGCATCAAATTCTGACACGTGTGTCAGCAACATACCGTAGATTCAGGATGAGAGGCCAGTGATGCCTATCGTGAAACCTTACAAAAAACACCTTTTACTTCGCAACGAGTGAAGAGCGAAGAGCCGATGCACTGTTCTTCGTTCAGCCCGACCACAGATCTCGCGACCCTGGGCGCCGCCCTGGTCTGAACGCGGCGACGACAGCACGTGCGCCTTCCGTTGCAGGACCAAGTGGAAGCGGCAGACGGCCGTCGGCCTGGAGCTGCTGAGCGAGGCGGGGAACTACGCCGCCGTGCAGCGTCTGTACGGCACGCCGTACTGGCCGTACGCCTCGGCGTCCAGTGAGTGCGGCGCCGCGGCCCACATGGGGGTCCTCACGCGGCGGAGATGGCCGCGGCCGCCCGCCCGCCTGGGATGCTGCGCCGCAGTGTGCTGACGGCGCCAGGCCAGCCCGTTCTGTCTCGGATTACCCTAAAATTAGCAGCCGTTTTTTTTTTGTTTGTGGGTGGTTCAGTATCTGGCGTACTGTGTCTTGCTTTACAGGAACCCCTTTATGAACTTGCTGCACTTTAACCTTTTCGAAAATGAGGTGGTATTAACGCTATTCGTCTGAGATTGTGATAGTTTCAAACTGTGGCAATCAACATTTCTCACGAACTTTAAGCTGACGAAGGAATGTACAGGATCTTGCATCGCACCCAGATTAACAATCGAAAGAAGCTTCACCCCAAAAAGAAGCTTGTTTTTGATTGAGATCTTCGTGGGGAGGATTCCAAGGACCCAACATTTTTCTCTCCGCTTCCCAACTGGTGTATCCCACTCATCGGCGCAAACCATCGGAATACACCCTTGCCATCAACTGCACATGACTCCAAATCAAAATCGGCGCCGTCCATTTTCCCTGCCGAAATGGATCTGACTGAACCCATTGCAAGGCGTTTCGTCGGGCACTTGTCTGCAGCACATCTCTTCATCTCTTGGCTCCAGCGGTATTCCCGCAGCCATCAGCGTCGACGCTGATCTAGCTCGCCTCAGCGCGACCGTGCGCCGTCCGCAGTGGGCCGAGAGCCGCGAGATTTGCATGCCCAATGTCCCGCGCGTGCAGGTGTTCAGCAGATGACAATCGAATGATTTATGGCGCCGCTCGCCTCCCCCCTCCCCGCTCAGTCACCCAACGGCGCCGTGAGCGAGAGGAGCCCCCTCCCGAGTGTTCCCCCCTGTTTGACCACGTCCCCCCTCTGCCGGCAGATCTCGATTTCTACTACCGGCAGGCGGCGGCGGCGCTGGCGCAGCGTTCGGCGACCGTGCCGCGCCTGCTGCTGCCGCCGGCCGCCGGGCCGCCGACGGCCCTGGCTTCCTTCGGCGGCCTCCACTCGGCCGCCCACTACCTGACCACGCTCTCGAGCAGCGCCAAGCCGGGCGCCGAGCACACGTGATGCGCCGACGCGCGAACCCGCGCGGGTCGCGCAGGTCGGTGGGTCGCGCGGGTCGGCGGGCCGGCGGGTCGGCTCCGCCGCGCCCTGGAGCCGCCACGACGCCCGGCGGACTCGCGTTCATCGGCCGGGCTGCTCCGCGAGAGGAGCGGCGCGAGAGGCCGACCGCCTCGGGCCCCTAGTCCCGCCGCGCCTACTCTGTGATCGCGCCGCCGGCCGCGCGCCGCGGCCGCCGAGCTGCAACCAAAGAAGGCGACGCCGCCGCCGGGCCGCGCCCGCGCGGCCGGCGTCGCCGTCCCGAACGTGCCGCAGAGCACGCCGCACGCCAGGCGCGGCAGCGGGAGCCGGCCGCTGGCGCTGGCGCTGGCGCTGAACAGTGGGCGGCGCCTCCGCGAGGCGATACTCACGGCGGACTCTGGCGTGCTTGTTGTGGAAGACAGGTTGTTTGGAAGATCCGGGGGGACTGCCCCGTGCCGCCAAGCTTGGTGTTGATTGCAGATTAGGTACTAATTGTACAATGTTGGTACGTCTATGCTTCGCGTCCGCACCTTCAACAGTATTATGTGCCCTCCGTTAATATGGTGCTGCTTTCATGGTAGTGCAAAGTCGCCACGTTAGTGACTGAGATGTTGGTATTGGATTTGTTTGTTTTTTTTTATGTAACCTGCGTCCACCCATGTTTCTTTTCTATTTCATGTTTCAAAATTTACTTTGATTCGTCGTTCTGAAATTTCTTCTGAGTGATTCCAATGTTGATGCCTCCTCCATTGTAAGTGATAGTTGTCGTTTGCCATTTGAGCAGACAGGAGACATTTCACAGCTGTTTTCCTTTTTGCTGATAGGGTTGTTTTGAGATGAACCATCCTCTAATACAGCCATCACTTGCGAGTTTTTGCTTTGAAAAAATGTCCGTATTTAGAGAGACAGCAGTATCCGTTATGGCAATGCTTGTTTTCGAAGTAGGTCAGCAGCTGGGGCGTTTGCATTCGGTTGGATGCTCTTGTACATGTGAAGTACTCTCCAGGCAAAGTTCTGCAGGAAGGCCCGCTCGTTTAACTTACCACAAAATTTAGAAGTTGAAGACGTGCAGTCTTAGGATCACAAGGAACACCGCGCCAAAATGATTATTTCAATCGAATTAAAACGCCAAACAATTTGTAAACGTAGATTAGACATGAAAAGACAGACTGATATCTGCTCAGGAAGATGGCTGGAGACCGGGAGGTTCGATGGGAAGGTCTAGGCCTCATTTTTCAGAGATTTTAACACTGGACTATAACAATAATTGGGAAGGGACTGTATGAAATCCTACGTGGACTGCCCCCCCCCTCCCTTCCCACTAATTTTTGGAAATCTCCAGTCATCCTCGTAAGATATCACAACTGCTTCATTGTTTCTGATTAAAATTATACCCACAAATATTTTGTTTTTAGACAAAACAGTTGCGATTCTTCATTACATCATGAAACAGGGCATTCAGGTCCAAATTCAGATTGATCTACAAGGAGGATGCTCGCAAAGTGGCCATTATGACGTCAGTTAGTTCACATTTTTAAACGAAATACTATCCCGCAAACGGGAAAGAAAAGCTCAGTCATGTTCAGCTAGCAGCACTACGCCGCATCGGGTCGGCGGCTTCAAGCCACTGCGGCTCTGAACACGAAAACTCACTGCGTGCCGGACGGTATGACCAGCGGCGGACGCAGGATTCATGCACCAGAGGAGGCAGCCCGGGCCTGGCGCCGGGACACTCCGGTGCGGCTGGCGAATCTTACAACCGGAGGTGAGGTTAGAACATGCGGGGGTTTCACGTTCTGAAAACGTCCACCCAGTCGCGGCAGGCGACGAAGTCCCGAGCATTGCTGCAGCCGACCGTCAGAAGAACGGGAAACATGCCGTCTCGCCGCCCGGGGCCGTTCGTAGTATTAGTATTATTGTATATTACTTCATAGTATGGCTGACACCGTGATGCGCTCGTTTGAAGTGAGAGTCAGAGGCAGTCAGAGGCGCCAGGTGCCGGCGCCGCCTCACACTGAGATGTAATACAGGATGTGGGATGCAGTGCAGGAAGATATGAACGTGAACAAGGAAGAAGGTCCAGAACTGCAAGCAGTCAGATGATGATGGGTCTTCCGTAGAGAAAAAGAAGTGTGTTACAGTGGCCGAGTGTGAGAGAAATGTGATGATGCGGCGTGAGGAAAAAAACTGCAAAATGCAGCAAAACATTTTATAGTTTAGTCAGACTGAATGCTCGATGCATTATTCTCAGTGTTTACGTTGGATGTCTTTTACAGAGGTTAGTGTACTTAAACAGAGCTAGCCGCTTCATGGTTTATGTTCAGGCTGTCAGTTTTCAACCGTATCTGGAAGCAATGTTGATATTTGTCACCATAGAACTCAGAGAAGGCGATTCCTGAAAGTTATTTTGCATTTCTGCTTACAGTTTTGCTTCCTGCCACTAGATTTGCGGTAGAAATCGACGTAAAACCTCGCTTCTGACTCATTTACGGACACAAGTTGACAATATGCTGCACTCGTTCCGTTTCCAATGTCTTTCTTTGAAGTTCTGAAAAAACTGACTGCATCCAGATGTCAGTGCCTCTCTGTTAACTGTGAAAAAGCAACCATTATCTTCATTAGGGGACTAAAACGCTGAAATATAATCTGGAGAACGCAAAATATTTAGCAGTCCAAACAAAGTGGCACGTAAGTAATGAAAAATTGGCGTCGCGAGGACCAAATTAGCTGCCTGGCCTGTCTGACCAGGGCCGTGCCACAGCCTCAAGGCGATTATGGTAAAGATCTGCCAAATCTTGAAAGAACGAGTGCATGACCATGTGTGATCTGGCTTAAGTTTCAGTGGCACAGACGTTCATTGTCAATGCTTTGTCATGGTGATATCGCTTCAGTCTACGCTACTCCTGGCTCCCCTCAAAAACGAAAATAACGTGTCCAACGTGTCCTGTTCGTGCCTCAGACACCTATCGTCGGTGATCGTTCCATTGTGCGGCGTGCCAACCGCATCCAGTTACATGAGCAAAGCTTACCATAACTCACGGACCCAAACATTTCAACGCCGCCCAATCCGGGTAATTTGTTATTAATGTTCCAATCCAGATAATGTGGCCGCGGCAATAACACTGTGTGTTCAGGGGGATACACCCAGCGGCGCTGCGCGCTGTCATACACCGGCGAGCTCAAATTGGCGTCCATTAAATCCACAGCCACCTCGCCGGTGCGGCAAACTGTCTACCGTGTTTGTCCGCCGCACACGGCAGAATGTGAAACGCGGGACAGCGTATCGCTCCCGCATCACGTGATACAGGGCATCACGCGGCAGGATGAGAAATGCGGGACGGTGTATCGCTCTTGCATCGCGCGGTGCAAACCATCACAGGACAGACGGGATCACGTAGTGTAGAGCATCACTCGACATAAGGTTGACATTTAGCCAGGAGGTAAAACTGAAATTTCCGATTTTATTGGGACGGCCCCAGCAAATTGTGAGTTTTGTCGCAAATTCCCGGCTGCATTTTATGTTGGGAAAATATTATTATTCATATGTCGCGCAGATGTCTTAAATTTTCACTAAGGGGCGGGGCTGCGTTATTTCTCTTCTATTCCAGTTCAGATGCTTCCCAACCCAAAATATCCAACCTCCTGAACTGCTCTAAATATATTGTAACAAACACTTTTACGTGCTAAATTGCACTCTTAGCCCCTCGTCAAAGGGGGGGGGGGTCTTATGAGCGCCCATCTCCCACTCGTTTTCGCCTCGTTCGCAATGGTCACGGCGGACTCCCAGACGTCGGCGAAGCGGCGGCGATGGTCTTCCACCACCTGGAGCAGGCATTGTCTCTGGCCTTCGATCCTGGTGAGGGCCAGATTGAACTTCTACGTGAAGGCGGTACCCCGCTCGGCGACGTCGTTGACTCGCAGCCCGTTGCTTCGATAAACGACAGTAACGAGTGCCCGGTGTTCCGCCAACTCGCTCGGGTCACGTCGGGGAAGGAAATGTCCATCTCGAAGAACCCGAAGAAAGGGGTGGTCATCTGCGTGACGAAGTCGGGAATGCTCCTCGTCTTGACCGTGGCGCAGTCGAGGCCGAACCGCCGGAAATCAAGGCTTTCTTCTTCCTTCAGGGCCTTCATCGTCTCCCTCTGTGCCGGACGGATAGCCCCGTCGACGAAGGCGAGGCCAACGAGACGTTCCCTCGAGTGCCAGAGGTGGCGACTGAACACTGTGTCTCTCGCCCTCGACAGCTCCTAGTCCGGATACTCGGCCAACGACGTGGCGAAGGCCAGGCCCGGCGCCGGGGCTGAAATCAGGCGCGGTGCCGCGTACCAGGCGGGGCCGTACGTGGTGACTCCGTCCACGACGGAGCTGGATGCCGGCTTGCTCGCACGCCGTCAGGTGGGACTGGCTCCGGAAGAGGACGATCTTGATGGCGTAAATCAGTTTTGTCAGCCCGTGGATGCCGTGGAGGACGCCGGAACGGAAGAATCGGGTCGATTGCTGCGGCACTCCCTCAAGAACAATTGTCTCGAGCTCGAGCGGTTCGCGGCAGTCATCTCTGGGGTTCTGCTGGTCGAGGAGGGTGTTGAATTGGGGGATCGGGTCGTCGCGGCGTCCAGTCAGGTGCTTAGGCGCGTCGACGCCAAACGGCTCCGGCCTTGTCCGGCCGACGAGGTCCCAGTGATCTGAAAAGCGCTTGAGCAGTTTGACATCTGGTCCCGATGACGGCCCCAGGCAGACTCCGAATCCTTTCTGCAACCAGCTCCAAAGCGTGGTGTCGACAGGCCAGGTGCAGCACCCGCCCGCTCCAGTTTCTGCTCGATGATGGTTCATGCGCCGACGTTGATGTCGGTGCTGTCGGAGGTGGCGTCAAAGCTCGGCTCGTCAAAACTCGGTCGGTGACGTTCCAGTCCCGAGCTCGCCCATCACGGCCGTCGCCGCGGCGAGTTCCGCGCCGTTGGGCAGCTTTGGCACAGCGAGGAGCTTCGCGACCCGCCGTCGGACCGCACCGGAATGCGGTCGACATGCCCGCCTTCCACGTCCTCGACCATCTTGCCGTCCCCATGGACCGTCAACGGGATGTCAGGGAGAAGGCCGCCTTGCTCTCTGCCGCCGCTGCCTCACAAAACTTCACCCGCGCCTTGGGGAACGACTCCCGGTTGAGGACGAGTTCGGCCGGGTCGTCCCGGGGCTCTGCGCCGTGGCGGTCAGGACAAGAACAGTGTCGCTGTTGGAAAGCTTCGTCGGGCCCATCGCCGCGGACTACCCTGAGACAATACGTTGCTTGGTCGCGCGACGTTTGGTCGGGGAAGCTTCCCTCGGAGTCCCCGGCACAGCTTCGTCGTCATCCTCCAAGGCATGACGATTGGAAGTGGTCGAGATGAACGAGCGCGATAGCTACGACTCGTCAGCAGCCTTGGAAAGGCTGCTCGAACTCGAGATCGAGGCGAATTCAAGTGTTTCGCCAGCATCGAGATACTCGTGCTCATGTTGCTGGCGTCGCTACTCCTCCTCGCATCGCGTCGCCGTCTTCGTTTCAGTTGCGCAGCGGACAGGGCGTCGGTTCCCGCCATGGTGTCCCGGCGTCCCTTCTCGCGCTGGGCAAGGAGGAGGAGGACGTACGGTCCTCCTCAGTCTTGATCAGATGAAGGGCATCGGCATGAGCAATGTCGAGCAGATCCCCCACCGTCTCCTGGAACGCCTCCTCAGCTGCAACCTGCGTGTCCGACGGCCCCTTGCTGCTCTTCTTCCGCCCTGTCCACATGTTGAGGAGCTTCAGCACCGTCTCTCGGACCTCTGTTCCTTCTGCATCGGAACGTTTGCCCGAGTCCGGAAAGCGGCAGCCTCCCTGGTCGTCTTCGCCGCCGCCTCCTTCTTATTCCCTTTGTTGTCCAGGTGATGATGAAGGAAGAATCCGAGCATCTGGAGGTTCGACGACAGCTTTGAACCGGTGATGGTCTCCTCGACCGTTTCAAGTAGGTACGCTTTCGTCCTTGACGTTATTGAAATTGCCATTATTGTTACTAGGAAGGACGGATGCGTGTAAGTGTTTGTTGGTTAGCTGACGTTGGCACTGTCCCGAAATAAGTCGCCGTGAACAGGTGTACGGGTTCACGACTCCTGTAGTGAATCTTAGGCTCGACCTCACGATATGTATGAACCATTTGGTTGGTTGTTTGCTTTAAACTGATTTGAATTGGTAGATCACCATGTGTTTGTTCGTATGTATTAAACAGAATTCAGGACAATGCAGTACATCGTGCTGGGTAAAGAGCTGATGTGCGAAAGTTTACAAGTACCGAGACTTTCAGTCCTCTGCGCGACCTCTAAATATTAATGTTTTTAGAAATAAATGCACTCGGGATTTTTGTGCCGAGCCTCACAACTTGTGGGGGCGTCCCGATAAAAATTAAAAACTTCGGAGATAAGCGCCACACTAGTCGATATGGCGTGAAACAGGGGGCGCCGCATCACATGGCAGACTGCATCATATGGTACAAAACATCACGTAACAGACCGACACACGTAATGCAGAACACAGGGCACCACACGGCAGGGTGTGAAACACGGGATGTTCTATCACCCCTGCATTCTGCCGCACAGACAGTCACACAGGGGCATGTGAAAAACGGGACAACGTAGCACACCTCAGAGTGCATCGTGTAGTACAGGGCAACATACGGCCGGATGTAAAAACGAAATAGCGTATCACTTCTGCATCACGTGTTACAGAGTGGCACGTTGTGCTACCAGGCAGAAGAAATCCCTCGGTAGGATGCGTCATACGGCATGCTTTGTCGTGCTGCAAAATGCGCAAAATGCCACAGAACACAGCAACGAGAGGATTGACGTCGTACTCTCAAGCATACTTATGTAGCTTAAGACGATAAAGGTAATGACAGTTAAACCTCGTCAGCCTTTGCAACTCTCTTAAAAACACCGCTTATTGACCAAACGGAATCAGTCCGGTACAAAAAGCGAGCTTCTCGAACGTGAAACCTGTGTGCGTCGGAGTGAAAGACAAAGATACCGTGAGCCTCCAGCATTTCGCAGGTGTTTGAAATAAGTCTTTTGGCGCCGCGAGGGAACGTATTTCGGCCTGCCCGTGCCTCTTCCTCATATACACTCATAACAACAGGACCACTCTTCCTCAGGATCTTCCTTCTTGCAAGATTCTGATGCCTGCATGTCAGAAAAAAATATACGTGTTTACAATGTGAACAAACCACATAAATTCCCAAAGGTGACAAAAAAAGTTTACACGTACACAGTAACCAAGTCGGCGAGTCTCTGGAAAAATCCTATTGACCAATATGGAACAACCCCGACGTGCACTAACAGCAAACACATCCTCTACATCCATCTTTGTGATCAGCTTGGAAAATTACCTTGCTGAATGTAGTGGAGAAAAGAATAGGGACAGCTGTGTATGGTAAATAAACATACTTGGAAATCGCCCTGGAACATTAGAAAAAATGTCATGTCCCACACAAAGCGAACAGTGGCGACTTTTCAACCACTTTTCCACTATTATATTCCACTATTCTTCCACTATTATATTTCACTATTATAGCAAACGGACGATCACGCGCCGCACATGGGATCTGATGCCGTTAATTAAGAAAACCCAAGTAAACACTTGACTGTAACGTGAGGTTGGATGAAAATAAAAAGTAAGGGAATGCCAGAATAAAGTTAGTTTACAGCTCAAGTCGGCGTTACTTGCGTCAAGGATGCCCACTAAAAGCGTTCCTACACGGTTTGTTAATACAGTCCTGAAGCCGGCCCTGTTTCTTCATTTAAAACACAAACTCAAACTTAAAAAAGGGATGTCTCGCAATTTCGGATTCGAACACAACGAGGCAAACAGAAGACGAAACTGATCTGATCAGAAAGAAGGATGTAGAGGATGTGTTTGCTGTTAGTGCACGTCGGGGTTGTTTCATATTGGTCAATAGGATTTTTCCAGAGACTCGCCGACTTGGTTACTGTGTAGGTGTGAACTTTTTTGTCACCTTTGGGAATTTATGTGGTTTGTTCACATTGTAAACACGTATATTTTTTCTGACATGCAGGCATCAGAATCTTGCAAGAAGGAAGATCCTGAAGAAGAGTGGTTCTGTTGAGGAAGAGGCACGGGCAGGCCGAAAGACGTTCCCTCGCGGCTTTAGGAGTTCTAGCTTTAGGAGCTTTAGGAGCTCTTTCCCAAAATGGACTGTTTTGTGCATGGTTGCAAGAGGATGGGTGGGTGATGCATGGGCCTTAGCCGGGCGAGAGTCAAAACTCCGAGGCGCGGGACCCGTTGTCCTGTGGTCTGATGTGTGCGTACCGACCGGCTGAGGGTCTGCCCTACGAGTTCCGGCTGCCCAGGGGTCTGAGGTGTAAGTGCCGGCCTCTCTAGGGTCTGACTCGAGTCGGCCGGGGGTCTGAGTTGAGGTTTCCGGCCGGCCCATGCTAGAGGCCGGGTCGTGAAGGAGGACAAGGCGGCAACCAGAGGATCGCAAGGAAGAAAACAGAGGATGAGTAACTACTGATCTTTAGAAAGCTCTGTCCCCAAATGGACTGTTTTGTGCATTGCTGCTAGAGGACGGGCGGAACTCCATTCGCAGCCCACCTCAGGGCCAGCCTGAGACCCATCCCTAGTCGGTCGGATCCTACACTTAAGACCCGGAAGCCCGTCGGATGTCACGTACCACACCCGGATACTGGTAGGAGCCCACGCGCCACAGGGGCCGGCTGCCGCTCCGCACAGCACGTATCATAGCCAGTGGGGATCCACGACTGAACCCTCACCTCACACCCTCGGCCGACCCGAAACTCTGAGGAGGCCGGCACTTACGCCTCAGACCCTGCGGAGCCGGACTCACACGGCAGACCCTGGGGCAGCCGAGATTTGTACTCCAGAGCCCCACCGGTCGGAACCTGACATCAGACCCCGCGGCAGCCGGGACCCACGCCTTAGAGTTTTGACCCTCAGCCGGTCGGGACTTATGCATCAGACCTCGGGGCAACCGGGACCCACACTTCACCCCTGGGGCAGAAGGGACGAGACTCACATCTCAGATCCCAGGGAGGCCGGGGCCCACGCCCCAGACTCGGGGTCGGTCGAGTCACGGTCAGAGGCCTCTGCCCTCGGCCGGCCGCAGCCCGGCGCCGAGCGCTACCGACGCATCCGTCCATCAGGAGCCGCGCCCTGCGCCTGTGACCTCCATTATTCGCTCTACGGCCGCAGGTAATGCTGGCCGGCCGCCACCAAACGGTACACAAATGCGGCGCAGCGGCGTAATTACACATTCAGGCGGCGCAGTAATTGGAGTAAATATCGAGCAATTTCACTGAATCAACCGGCCGGCGACGAAAATAGGCTGTGGATTCTTTGGAAATTGTCCGAAAACAGTGCTGGTTCGATCACGTCCGAGCGGCACTCGCCGCAGAAGCTAGATTTGTATTTGTACTGTTCCGCCTAGTCACGTAAATAAAAACATGGTCAAGCCAGTGCGCATACAGGCCATGGCAGGACACACCAGTGTGGTTGGACGCATAGTAATGACTAGGAGATAGAACGAAATCAACAGACGATAAATGGAAACACTTGAAACGGAAAGCATAAAAAATCAATCACTGGCGATGGTGATAAGTGAACGTGTAATTGCGAACAGAACATGGATTGGATCAATGAAGCAGCAATTGTTCGGCGAAAATGATTGGCAAAGGAGGCCCCACAGCAGCCGGAAATCTTCTGCTTCTCCTTTTTTGCAAAGGAACAAAATTCAACAGAAGTGGAAAATCATTTTCCTTATACTTTTTGGCTACTTAAATCATATTTTCACGCGCACGATCCAAGTCTTCAAAGGAGAAACGATGACCCCTTCAACACAACCTCTGAATCAGCCCGTGCCATAATTTGACATTTCAGCTTCACACCACTAGTAGGTAAAAATCACGTTTTGCTGTGGTTCCAGACTATCTAGACCCTCAGGCTCTACACTGGGCCTGCACATAAATCAGTTCATTATTTGTCGTGCTTAGTTGAGGGAAAAGTAAACTTATTTATTTACGAAAATTAAACTGTTAGCAAAGGATATCTTCTGTAGTAGCTGCTGAAAGACTCTGCATTCGCCTTTAACAGCAATATTTGTTTGCTAGCATGCATCATTATTCAGGCTGTTGTCACACATCGACATCTATTTTGATTCTTTACTTCATTTTTATAAATTTCATCCGAACTTTCCACGTGGACGGCGTTGGGATAAAACTCCATACTGGACAGAGCTTGTTGTGAAGAAACTTGTGTTGTGTTGTGTTGTGTTGTGTGTGGTGTGTTGAATCTTGTTGTCCAGCCGCCCAAATAAACCCCCATTATGGAGTAGCTTTGCCCCATTTAAACGGTCCACAGCCTTTGCGCGACCTCTCAGGTCAGATCTCCCTGTCTGGACTGGCGCTGGTTTCCCACACACACACACACACCCTCCAGCCGCGCCCGACAGTGACCCTCCCCGGCGGCCTCGGCGCCGGCGGTCCGGCCGGAAACCGGGCGATCGCTGCAGATCATCGCCAGCGACGAGCGCCGCTGACGACGCAGCACATGGGGCCGGAAGCGGCGTATATGGGGCGCCGGCCGCCGCCGGCGGGCCGGACGCGGTCGCATGATAGCCCGGAAGCGGCCAGAGATGCCGCGGAAGACATTTGATTTGGCGTGGCGCGCCCAGCGCGGCCGTCCCGCGGCGCACCCATTTGCGGGACACGCTCGGGGACACTGCCAACTGGAAGGGCCAGCCGCCGCCGGCCCCACAGCCGGAGGTGTGGCCAGCCCAGAGCGGGGCGGCGGGAAACGGGGGGGACCAACAAGCGGTAGAGTCGGTCGTTGTTCGCTCGGGCGTCATCGCGTTTCTCGGTGAGCAGTAGCTTTAGAATTACTTCGGGAAAATTGTGCATTCAGAAGATAGGCAGCGAGAGCAAGTCTTCAAAGGCGCCGTGAGGAGTTCCACATTTTCAGCAGCATCGGCTTGGTTCATAAAAATACGATGTCTTTACATCGGTATTCCAGATCTTCAGTTTGGTGGCAGCGGAACTTTGCACGTCGATTTTTCGAATGGTTCGCGACCGTGGTCAATCTCCCGTAACCTTGCCCCTCCCTCTAAAAATATTTGGCACTTTTTGGTCGTGCCTAAGAAGGGTGGAGATTTTCGTAAACTGGCATTGTCATCAGGGTCGACGCACTATTTGGTCTTACTGAAAGCAAGAAAGACGACTCAGATACCTTGGTAACAGCTTCATCATTATGGTTTTGATTCCGCAAATTGGCCAGAGATCAAGGCATACGAAATAACAGCTTCTCGTAAATGTAAATACATAACAAATGATCAGGCTGCTGCCTTGAAGTTTGTGGGTGCCTTGGCGACCACTAAGTATCAAATTCCACCCATCAGTCAAATGTGAGGAAGTCTTTTATAAAGGTGTTTCATTTCTTAGAACAGTTTCTGTGGTGCATTTTTTGGCACTCTGCCTGCTGGCAGATGAAATCACCCGCCGCAAAAAAAAAACGCCGCATGATCGTAGATAAGTATACCTGCACAATAACAGTCTGTGCCGAATCGCATGTTTTTTTTTACATCTGGAAGCAAGCCAAGAGTTACAAACAACTACCTGATTGCCTGTCCGTTATAACAACCCCAGGCTTGATGTCAACAGTACGGAACTTCTGTTACGAAACATTAAGGTCACATCTCTGTCGATAAGTAAACAACCTCGAACGAATATCCTGACAGATATATGCATCTGCGTGAAGAAGCCCTTATAAACTGAATGCTACATAGTTTTTCAAGGGCTTCACCCAATGCTCAACTAAAGCATCCCTGAACAACGAGCAGTTAAATGCAGGTATTTCTGAGGATCTGAAAGACAAAATCACACACCTCATCGAAGAGAGACCAGGCAGCCGCGTTTTCGGCAGGCTCGGTAGCTGCGAGGCCACAGACTGACACCATCCCCGCGTGCTGTGAAGTGGGCGGTCCACTCCCCGTCTGGTCCTTCGCCTCGTCGCCGCGCGCTGCGGACCGCCGTACCGAGACGGCGCCCCGGGACCGGGTCCGGCGGTCCCCCGCGGGCCGGCCGTCGGCGGCCATCGCGCCGCGATCGCCGCCGGAGCCGCGCCGGCGGCCGCAGCTCGTTACATGTATAAGTAACGATCAGCCGCCGTCTGAGAGCCCACGCAATGGCGCGGAAATCTCGTATTGGCCCGATCCGAAAGAATTCGCGCCAAAAAGCGGTCGTTTATCACGGCGCGGCGCGAACGCATCATCATCTGTGTCAGCGGTTTATGTCGGGCGGCGGGCGGCGCGCGCGGCCGCCGCGCTCCAGCGCAATGCTACCTCATTAGCCGGGACATTTATGGGATGCAACCAGCGCCTCTGACGACGGCCACCGCCACAAAGGGGACCATTCTTCCATCCGGCCGTCTATGACAGTCGGATAAAAGCATCGAATAATAGATGGAAGAACAGGGTAAATGAAACGGAAAAGAAAATGTAAAGAATGAAATGGGAGGCAATAAAGTGGAGCGATGGCACTGTGGGCAGGGCGTAAGTCTATTTGTATAAGGATAAGACTACTAATGCTGCCAAATGGATAATAAACGACCATCTCCATTGGCTGAATGATGGGCTGTCGGGCGAAAAGGGAAACTCCATTGGCCGGTCGTCCCGCGCGCCAGGCCGCGCCTGACAGATGCCTGAGGGGGGGGGGCGGAGGCGGGCAGCCATCCGGTCTGAGCTCAAGCGGAGGATGCTGAATGTACCTGACCGCTCAGGCGGCAGGCTCGAGTGCGCCTGAACAATGCGCATGCGTGTAATGACGCATCGTGAGCTTTGTGCAACGTTTCGGGCGTGTTTCGAATGCGTGAGAAACCCAGACCAGTCGTTGCATGATCGACAAATGAGAGTGTGAATGACAATACAAGCGTGGCCCGGCGCTGCCAATGTGCATAAAACACGATTGCGCTCTGCGGCGCCTTGCTCCGGGCGAGAACAATGCCCAGCTCAATCACGGCCTGCGGTCGATCGGCGCTCCCTGGCTGGAACCAGCGCGGCGTCCGTTCGTTGCGTGCGCGCCTGACAGGTCCTCACACAGGCCGGCCGAACGCTGACTGCGGCGGACAGCGCCGCCTCGCGTGCGGCCCGGCGGCAGCTGTGTGGCTCCTGAGAGGCGGCATCACCCGTCCGACCTCTCCGACGGCTTCATATGGGCGCAGCCGGCCTGCCGCCGCCGGCCGGCCGCCCTATCACGGCGTCCGGCCGTCCGCTTTGATTTGGTGGCGGCGACCCTCCGGCCGTCGCCGGGAGTGACGTCCGTGATCAAACAATGACCGCCGGCTCTGTATCAATTACGGTGCCGGCGCGGCCGGCGGCGCCCACGCCAAAACAGCATGCACGCGGCCCGCAACAAAAGAGCGCGCGATTATAGCCCAACAATGGTTGTTTAAGGAATTCCCGCTCCTGAATTGACGTTTAAATTGAATCACACTGGTGAACTAACAGAGAGTGGATGCAAAAACAGATTTGCTGACTGTAATGTGCCTTTCGTAGTGGGCCGTTGCGCAAACTCAGTAATGAATACAGGGAATGTTTCTGTGTTCTTTTTAATCAGAGCCCGTCTTTTGAACACGACAGGCCGGAAAAAGTTTGACATGAATTGCCTTTGAATCCACTTAGCTACATTTGTTCTTCGTTTCGATTTAATTGGCAAAACACATCAGACAATGATACGTGTCAGTCACGCAAAACTACAACAACGGTCAACCACGGCGAAACGCATGTTTGTCAAACATGAAGTGAGCACCCCTATTCTTTGTTCATAACGGCTTTCGTTAGGTTTTTCGGCCACGCTTTTGTCCCAGATAATGAATACCGACCAGTAACGGCGACTGCGGCAAGGTCATTGGTACTACTGACACTATCTATATTCATATGTCACTCGCCAGCATCCTGGGAATGCAGGTCACACATTGCTCAGTTTGCATCGGTGACAGTGGCTTAGATCACATCCCCGTAAAGGTCACAGCAAACGTAACACATGGTCCGTCCGATCCCACTAGGCCCGCTGTCCTTGATCCCACCGCGAAGCGAGGCACGCGTCCGACCCTCCGGCCAGCCATCAGCGCCAATCAGCGAGCAGGGAGGACTGGCCTGGCGCGCGCCGCCGAACCGGCCGACGATGAGCGTCGACCGACGCCTGGCGACGACGTCGCCGCGTCGAATCAATGATTAACCGCCGAGCTCGATAGAGTCATTCGATTTCAATCGGCACGACGCTTGGTATGACCCGTGTGCTGGCACCGCCTTTTAAAGCGGGCCGTAACGGCGCGGCCCGGTAAAACATTCATTGGCTAATGCAGCTGCACCGAGTGCTCGGATTGAAACAGATTGATACTATTACACAAGTTTAGAACCATTTGGAGAATTTTATATTTGCCGGCGGCGCTGCGGCGCGTCGTCCGGGCCAGTCGCAGGCCGGGCCGAGCGGGGAAGCCTGTCGACTGCGAGAAGCCGGAATGACGAGAGTCGACTGCCTATTGAGCGCCGGGGCCGTCGAGGAGGCGGGCTTTGGGAGTAAAACGGTCGGCGGGATGGCGGCCCGGAGAGGCGTTTTTGCCACACGGATGTTGAGAAAGCAGGAAGCCGAAAGACGTGGCAGTGGCTTAAACGGATTGGTTTTCAGAGTAAATCCCTCTCATCGCCGAACGCCCAGAACAGGAAATCGCTGAAATAGCGCATTTTTATTCCACACTAGATGTCGTTTTCGTGAAAGGCCTTGTGTTTCAGTAGGCAAATACTTACCCTGATTGTTTAAGATGAAAATGGAATTAAGACTGGTTGAATTGGCAATTCATAATTCATTTCAGGCAATGAAGGCGATCTATATTCCTCGTGCATTCATGTAGGTTATGGGTAACACAGTTTCCGAATCTTTGTTTCACCGAAAAGGCTAATCGCCGCTATGTCAGGTGGAGCAAACGAAAAGGGCTTATTTTATCCCATCGGCATCAAATTATACCCCGAAAAAGAGTGTCGTAATACAAAATTACAAACGGCCTTTTGCCAAGTATTCCAGAGCGGCCCTATTATTTAACAAAGCCAAAAACGACAACAAAGATGTTTACTTTTTGTCTGTCTACTCAGTGATACGATGCTCAAACAATGAACATTTTTACTGCGAACACCGAACAACTGTTGATAATAGAAATCGGCATATTTGTTTAGATCAACTAAATAAGGATATCGCTACAGTTGTAAAACATATTCCTTTATAATTTGGCACACTGTAGACGAAACGAGTCAAAATATTTCCCATCAAGCCGCCTTTACCTCCCTTGACTTGCAGCAGCGACATCACGCCAATGACACTGATATTTTCTAAGCGTAGCTATTCACCTAACAAAATCTGCATACAGCCGGCTGTTTGCACTGCTCTCAGCCCTTTATCCTCTCCCGTGCCGGGCGCGGCGTGACACGAGTGTATCGTCGCTTGTCAAACCGCTCGCGCCCTGATCCCATCGGACGGCCCTCCAATCGCCGGGCGCGGCCAGCTGCCGACCTCATTATGCCGACGACAAAACCGGCCTCTTAGACCGACCAGAGATTAGCGGCTCATTCGCGGACGAGCGCGCGCGTCCGCTGCGGCTCCGACGCCGTTGCCGGGGTCTGACGGACGCCCGCATTCACCTCCGGCGCCGGATAATTGCCCGGAGAAAAGAGTCAAAAGTCGGGAAAACTCCGCCATGGCGCCGGCGGCCGGCTGACGTTGATCCGGCCGCCGGCGGCCGGGATTAACTCCGGCGTCAAAAGCCTCGCGGCCTAATCGGCTTACGCCTTTGAGCGCTGGAGAGGCAGGCACGGCAGGAATTCAGAGCCGGACGGCGGGCCGGCCGGCCGCCGACAGCCGATCGCCGATAGCTTTCAGCCGCGCGGCGTTGCACCCGCCGCCGCGCCGTGCCATTAAGCGCTGTTTGTGATTGCCGATTAAACGGGCGGCGGGATTAGCGTCAGCGGGAGCGGGAGCGGGCCCGTGTGACGTCTGTAGGTCACCGTCTCACGGCGGCTTTCAGCCGGGCCGGGCCGGCGGGAGCGGAGGACGTCCCTGACCAGCGTCGCCGCCCGGCGCGTGGCGGTACCACGGACGTCCGGCGCCCCATGACGAGCGGCGTTCCGCCCGTTCCCCGAAAGGACGGCGACCCAGCCTCGTCGCCGTAAGCGGAAGGCCGGCCGTGGCGTGACCGGCGGCATTTACACGCCCCGTGACATCCCGCGCGTCCTGGAACCGTGCTGAAAGCCGTGAAACCCGGGCCGAGCGGCTCGCCGAGGCAGGATAATCGCCGCGCCGCAGTAGCGCCGCCCGCCTCGTCGTGTCGTCCGGCGCCCCGTCGCGCCGCCTCGGGTCGCCGGCGCGGGGAGGGGCGTCGAGGAAGCGCCTCGTCGCTTCCGTGATGGCGACCGGGCCGGCGACGGCCGCGCCGACTAATGATAACAGCATAACATGACCGGGCTGCCACGGCACAATGTAATTAACGGTGCCCTGATTTACGACGCGACGCGCGGCGACAGTCGCGGCGCGGTTGCGACGGACGCAAACAAAGCGGCCGTCGGCCGCGCGCGGGGAAAGACGTGCGCGCGGCGGCCGGCGGCGGCCGGCGCAGTAATATGGCGAAAGTGCGAGCGATATGGGGCCCGAGCCACGCGCGCCGTCGTCGGCTTTATTGCTGGCAGCTGCCGTGCGAGCCGGAAAAGGCCGCCATAAACTGCAGAATAATTTGCCCCCGTGGCGGATAGTTTATCAGCCATCTGTATGCCAATTGGCCGGCTTATCATAAGATCGTGTTTACTCTGGAATTTCTCCGTCTGTGTTGCCCGGGCATGTTGGCAATCGTAAACCATTTGGGTACACAGAGCAGGCTGTATCTGCAAACTGCGTTTGGCTAGACTAAACACGAACTGAACCTAACCCGGCTCGCTTCATATAGTGGACAAAAAACGTCCGTACAGCTGGAATCCCAAGTGTTACCTGAGCCTCCTACTCGAGCTAATTATTTCCTGACGCGTGCTCGCGGAAGCGTTCTCTTGGACTCTGAGCGTCGGCCGGCGCACCTGTAATTGTGAAAAACCACTTAAATAGAACATCACATATCACAGGGTCTTTGAAGCATAATATTTCCGCTAAGGAACACGCATAAGTGAGCATTTCCTCCTCCGTATACACCTGCCTCGTGGACCTGAATTGTCCTCAATCACTCTCTTCATCGGCCATACGGAATAATTCGTGGCGCGCTCGACCGAGCGCCGACACAAAGGGCGTCCATCAGCGAGGAAACCGATCCGGCGGCGAGGAATCATCGTCCTCGACACCGTGACAGCGGAGACAGCTCTGGAGCCGACTGGTTGACTGCGCTCAGATAACACGGATGAACCTCATCCACCGTTGCCGCACAGAGCACGCTTTGCTTTGCTGAAATGACTTCCGCCTGTCGGACTTGTCACGGAGGAAATCCATGATGGTCACCTCTTAGACAAACGCAGACGCAAACCGTTGACGGTTACATAACTTTGGTGAAGTTTGGCGGTCTCTATCGGGGAGTCCACCCGGTGTATCTGGTAGACCCGAACAGTCTACCCGGATGACAGACACAGCTGGAACCCCTGGGCACGGAAAATCGTCCCACAACCCTCCACAAAACTGCAATGCAGGCTGGTGGTAGTGCTGAGATCCCTGATACCGCGTCACCGCTCTCGAGGCCGGGGCACAGGCGGGTGGCGGTACCGCGGTGCCCGCTCGGTCGGACGCCTCTCACGTGCCACAGCTTGGTCGATAGGTGGCTAGTCAGGGGCGAGAGCTCTCCACTCTCGGCTGTAAATCATCCCAGAACACGGCCTGACGTGTCGGCAGGACGATTTAGACGCCGCACGGCTACCATCAGATAAACTTAGACAGGCCTCTTGCGCGTGATATGTGCACGGGCCAAGAATACTTAGATGGTTGGTGTGCAAGTGCCGAAACAGCAGTTCGTTTCCGAAATGCATTTAAACTTGTCTGCTGTTGTCTGGAGACACACCCAGACCGAGGATTCCTGTGTGTGAAGGTAAGACAACGTACGAAATGATCGCTATGAACAAGTATAAGCAAGGTTCAGATGCAGCCGCGAAACCTAACAAAACATCTTTTCTTTTGTTCACGTGACAGCTAAAGCGTTGTCCTCACAGCCTGAGTACTGACAGAAAAACATTGCACGCTTATATTATACCGACTGAAAGATTTAGTAACGATTTAGAAAGCCTTTGTCACGCTGGACAGTATTCGACAGTAACAAAAATATCAGGAATGCTTCCATTCAGAAACGATTCATCCTCGCGAACGCCTCTCAACACAACACATATCTCGCGGCCGAACAAGGCACGGTCCATTCATAATTCCTGCAGGCCTTCTTGCCCCTCACCATGCGCGTTCGGCGTGAAAAGATCCCATGATCGGCCGGCCATCGGAGAGGCCGAGACGAGCGCGGCCGTTCCCACCGTGCCCCATTAGCGCCTATCACCAGTCGGCCTTACCGTCCGTTGATTTGTGCTCCACTTCCCGTTGTAGGCCCCGGCCCTAGAAAGCCGACCGCGACTCAAGGCCGAATCACCCGAATTACCACGCACACCCGTATAATTATTACACTTCCGTTAGGAATGACATTTGTTTAAAGTCGAAGTCAAATGATTACCGACTAGTAATTGCAGTTAAATTGCCGGGATGGCTGATGGATGCCGGGGAAATGTCGATTAATGGACGGCGAATGGGACAGAGTTACGCCGTTGAGCGCGTCCGGCGCGCCAGCCGGCCGCTGGTGTCAGGGGGTGTCACTGGTGCCGCTGGTGCCCGTCTGCTGCTGTCAGAGGGGACCCGCTGGTGCCCCGGCCACCCCTTTCAGAGGCGGGCTTGATCTGGGGGACGGACTTATGCGCGAAACGCTGCTGCTGGAGGAACAGCCTGGTTTCCGGTGACGCAGAATGGTATGAGGCGGGCCAGATAGGTATCAGTAGGAACACTCTGGTGCTAGCCAGGGGGAACAGCCAAGCATCAGAAGGAAAGGCTAATGTCACGGCCGGGGCAAGACTAGTGTCTCTTGACGCCGCGTTCTTGTCCGCCTCTGGTTTGCGGCACCCTGGGTGCAGATCTTTCAGCTGGTGGGGAAGAGAGAACCTGTTGGCGGCTGGACGGCTCCAACTGACGAAAATCGGCACTCGCTCGTGACAGAGTGGTGCCCACTGTCTGCCACCCTGAAAACTGGCTGACAAAACCGTTGGCGTTGAGCTCACTGGCTGGCGCCCGCTGGTAATGAGCTGGTGTTTGACAGCGTTCGGACTGATGGGCTGGCGTCCCGCGTCTGGTCGACGGAAGCTGGGCAGAACTGCCGAGCATGTACGTTCAGCCTCGGGCTGATGAATGGGTAACGACACCATGCTTCGGCTGTCTGGGATGGCGGGACGGATGAGGCCGCAACGGCTGGAGGATAGGCCGCCATCTAAAATTTCATGTGCCGTCTTTTTGCGATTGAACGATTGGCTTAACCCGTATTGTATTGACGGACCTGTGCTACCTGTTCGGCAACACTAATGGTTAAGTTTTCAGTCCATTTGGTCAGCAAGCAGTGTTGTTGGCAGCACGTTGGCAGACCAAGGAAAACTAGATTCCGTAACATGTGACTGCTGTGGAAAAGTTTTTGTTGTTCATGTGACATTCGGTACATGCCTCTGCACCTCTGCAGAAGTTTTAAAGCTTTGTTTGATTATCGGCGAACGAATTCAACTCTGTTTTATAATTGATTCACGTCTAAAAATCCACCATTGCTTGTTGTTCAAGTATCCTAGTATCAAGTACCAAGTATCCCTTTGAAAAAGGGACATGTTTGTTTGATTCAAAGATGGCGGCCATTGCATCCTCCATCCATACCGGATCGCGGGAAAACGTGAAAAGTTAAGAATCTTCCATGTTTTTGGCATGTTTTCCGGCATCATTCGGCTGTATTTACATGTTTCGTATTTTTTAATGACGTAATTGGCGTGCTAGTGGGGACCGGGCACTGGTTCGCCATTGCCTGAACACGGACTAATCCAGGATTTGGCCGAAAAAATGGCGTGTCCACGGACAGTGCGCTTAGTCTTGCAAGCCTTTCACGTAAGTGGCAGAATGGTCTGGCTAGCTCAGACACGTTGCACTGACGCCCGGTGGCACTGCAAAACCGCTCGTGGAAGCCGCGCTGGTGTTTTAACGGGACCGTGTGTCTATGACACACGGTCACATTTTGACACACCGACACATTTTGCCTCCAGCTTTCACCAAGTCAAGACGGTATCTCTCCCTTACCTTCCCAACAACCCAACAGGCCACATCCAATCACTGCTGAAATGGCGCCTCTTCCTTACCTTCCCAACAATCCATCAGACCACCTGCAATCACTGCACGACACCCTACGCTGGACAATTCAGGACGGTCCTGTGCCGACAAGGCCACAGCCCTAATCAGCTCAGGTGGCACAGGCGGCAGCGTTCCCCATTCGGCGCGCACGACACGGGCCATCGCCACGTGCCGCCGCCGGCCGGCACGTGCCGCCAGTAAGAGGACATGCCCCGCCCCAGCCATTACGAGCACGAGCTGCGTCTGCCAGGGACGGGCGGACAGACACGTGCGGTGCCCGCCGCCGTCGCCCCGTAAATTCGGCCGGTCACGCTTCTGTAGGTGCGCAGCTGGGGATGGCCGGTCGTAATGGATTCGTGATTGTAATGGCTTGGGTAATGGACGGAGGGTGACCGGCCCACGGTGAAGGCGACGGCGATGCAAAGGTAGTGGTCCTGTGGTACTGGGTGAAAATCCCTGCGAGCCCCTAGGGCAGGCAGAGACTGTCTTGAAAACATGGACGTAAGGTTGCTATGAAAACGCAAACTTGGCACTAAATATAAATAAAAATTATATATATATATATATATATATATATATATATATATATAATGAGTGAGACCAATCGAAA
Organism: Capitulum mitella; assembly: GCA_030062745.1. NCBI lineage: Eukaryota > Metazoa > Arthropoda > Thecostraca > Pollicipedomorpha > Pollicipedidae > Capitulum > Capitulum mitella. The sequence goes on from CP099840.1 coordinate 3,075,426, forward strand.
ATGCCTATATTGGCAGAAGCCAGCGACATTCTCCCATCCTAAACAATTTTTTTCGTATTTTCTCCCTCTCTCTTCTTTCTCCCTCTCCCTCCCCTCTCTCCTTTCTCATTTTCGTTTTTCTCCTCTCTCCCTCTCTTCCCCGTGTCCCGTCCCTGTCTCCCTCTCTTTCCCCCTCTCTTTTCTTTCTCGTACTTTCTTTCTATTTCCCTTTGCCCTTTTCTCTCCAGCAATCTCCCACACCCCTCAGTGAACGACTCCTGGTTGACAATGAGCTTGATGCCGCTGGTTTGACCATCTCAGTCCGCTGAGCCAGTTTCCTCAGTCCGCTGATCGACAGCCACCAGTGCACAGGTTTTCGAGGCTACTCTCTGGCCTCCTGTCCGGCACCGTCAGTCCTGCGCCCTACACTCAACCCTGGTATACCTTGCGTCCGCTTTTCCCATTCCCCAGTCACTGGCACGACTCCCTCTAGCCATCGCCCGAATCTCTTACTCTCACCCAGGCTCAGGCTGTCATCGCTCTCAGTCGCGGCATCCCCGCTCCGCATCCGCTCTACAGATCCCACACAGCCCCCTCTCTCGTTCTCTCTCCCGGCTGCCTCCGACGGCGCCCGGCCGCTATTGGTTATCGCATTTTGAAAACACTAATGCACACCGCGTTGCGGCTCGTTGCCTATCTTTCAACGTAATTTACTATGGCTGATTGTTACAGTAAGTGGCCTAATGCAATTTGCCCCCGGCGCGTTACGCCTTTGACGAGAACTATTAGCCTAACTAACTGTGAACTGCCCGAATTGTTTATGAGGATTGGGCATTAATGGCTGAAGTGAGACGTAAATGGCGGAGCGGCCGCCGGCCCGACGAAAGATGGACGACCGGCGGTGATGGAGGAAGGGGCTCGGCGCTCCGGTGCGCTGGAAACGCCGCGTCTGGAGCCAGCCAGGCCGCGTCCATGACGGCCACGGCGTCCGCGGCGTCCGCGAATTAAGACCTGCGTAACGCCATCAGAACTGCGGCTTCAAAAGCCAGACAAAAATCCGCTTCTTATAATTCCTTGTTTTTGTCTTTGCTCTCTTGCTGTCTTCTGTTGCTTTTTTATTTATGTGGTATTGTCGTCATGTGTGGCCTCCCTTGCTGCCTCTGTTTTTATTTGTTTATTTAAATTTAAATCAAATAGCTCGACCATTTCCATTTTTACATTTAATATTCCTATCATGAGAATGACATAACTGATGTTTTCATTCAGTTACACTCAGAGGAACGAGCAGAGTTAGCTTTTTGAATAATGAGAAGCGCCGCTGAGGCTTGAACGTGCCTTTAACATAGTTTAGTTGCACTCAGAGACGTGGTAGAATTAGCTCCCTGAAGAATGAGAAACACCGTTGATGCCTGAATATGCCGTTTACGTTTTGAAAAAGTTGACAACTTTCTTTTCATCGCACATTTTATACTATCCCTTGATTAGCTTACTTGTCTTTCACTGAATGATCTTGGATGTCTCCCTGTGTCCTTTGTACTGGATCGGGCTGTGCGGATAGGCAATGCATTGCTCTTGCGGTGACTGGGGGACCGTCCATAACGTGCAGACGGCTAATAAGTCATCATTTTTGCGAGAGATTTTTGGACATCACTGTTCATTTTCAAGGTTGTCGCGATGTCAAGGAAGCCTCGTTAGTCATATGGTGGCTTTAAGCTCTAACAATTCTTTCTCAGAATGGTTTGAAAAGAAGGGTTTTTAGAAAAGGACTGCAACATATCGGTTATTTTAATTCGCTTTCGCCAGTGTTCGCCTTGCGAGAACCCGCTAACTGACCACCTTCGACAGTAGTCAGACAGGGACCGGGGGGGAGATAATCCCTAGCCACTGGACAAGCTGGCAAGGTAGAGCAATTATAGTTCAACGAAAACAAACATGTAGCTTGTTTCTTTCACTGCGCGATGCTACTCGGGTTGATCCTTTCAAATTGCACAGAAGCCTTCTAGGCGACCTTAAAGGAGGTCATTCCAGTGGATTTTGGTTTCCATTGAGTCCAATGGCACTTTGGGGGCCCAGAACGATTTCTAGCAATGAAGGAGAGCTGAAACTGCTTTTACAACAGTTACAATGCAAATCAACGCTTCCTGACATTAGTCCTTTAGTCAGTAAAAAGTCAGAGATCAGTGGTAAAAGTAATTTGTGATTTTTACCTAGATGACCTTGACGTAAGTAAGGATCCCAGTTCAGGGATCGTTGATACCATGGGCGGCACTCATTCCTGTAGCTATGTAAGTCTGAGACCGTAACGAACTTCAACGTTTACTGTACCACGAAGAGCGTCGCCGTATCGAGATCTCTCCTGGTCATGTCCATGAAGAAGGGATGACAGACTTATCAAAGGATAACCGTCGATTTTCAGAGGAGTACGTAAAACTATTTGAGAGTCAGTCATGCAACATCTCAGAACAATCCGAGCAGTTGTTGTTGGTCAGTTTGCAAAAGAAAAAAACGCGGGATGCACGCCAATCCTCTTGTACTGCGAGGGTTAGGCAGCAAACCACAAAAATGCGGGCCTTAAGGAGGGGGGTAGGGGGTGGCCTGGGCCCCGTTTGCCTGCGCCGGTGTTCATAAGTGATTGTGAAATGAAATATAGATTGCCATGTCTTGTTGAAATCGTGCGTTGTACACACCATTTCCATTGCCTCGTTTATCGTCTGCAAATACGCAATCGAAGTACCTACTGAAACGCCGTTACAAGGCCATTATGAGAAGCATAACTGCCATGTTTTACTAGTTCCCCAGGAATTTCGGCGCATTGCACTAACAATGAACCGTAAAATCCCTTCTCCAGAGCCAACGTTTTCTCCAAAGCCTGTGACGTTCGCAAACAAGCGAAACCTGGCAAGACCACGACTTGCTCGTTAATCATACAAGCCGGAGTTTCTTGGTTTGATTTGAAGATGTCAGTGCGAGTCTCGCGAGCTTTTCCGGCGCTGTTTTGGAGTCAGTTTCCGCCGTCTACGGATCCCGTCTGTCACAAATCTAATACCGACGCGCCGAGGGGAAAGTAACGCGCCTGATTGAGGAGCGGCGCGCCCGCCAAGTCGGCCCGTGCCTCCGGCGCCGCGGCGCCCAAACTGGCCCGCTCCGCGCAGGAAAAATATCAACCCGCGCTTTTATATCGGCAGATGTAATTTGGCGACGCTTTGTAGCCGCTCCGCCCGCCGGGAGCCGACCAATCGCGGATAGTTTGCCGCCAGACTGGAGACGAGCGGCGGCGCACGGCCGCCGCCGCCCGCCGCATTACCGGCATTTGCAAATAAATAGAGCCGCGCGGCGGCAGAAAGCGGCGCCGCTTCCGCCGCCCCGGGGGACGCGCCGGCGGCTTTAGATGGCGCGCGGCGGCGCGCGGCGCGCCGGCTCGACGCGGCCCGGCCGCCGCCCGGCTATCTGATGGCGCTCCCGCCATTAGCGCGCGCCGCGGAAAAAGGCGCGACACCGGCGCGCCGTCGGCGGCCAGCTGCGCGCCGCGGCGGCGGTCGCTGCGCGCAGGGGGCGTTCGTTGGCGCGGCACGCACAGCCCATTGTACGCGCGGGCGCCGGCCGCGGCCCCGGGGAAGCCACCTGAATCAGTCTAGTCTGGAGACACCTGCGGTCTGTTTTTGTGCCGTCAGACCTTTTCGGTGTTCATTTCGTTTCTCGTCTCAGGCGAGTGAGACCTCAATAGATATCAGAAGGTATTGGAGAAATCTGGGCGCAGTTGTGTAGAGAAGGTCGTTGCGAAGGCACATCGAGAACAATGCGCGATTGCCTCAATAGCTCAAGGTTGTTGGCTGCGCACTTGCCCTGGGAAAAGGTGATGGTGAAGAAAATTAGCTTGCAGCTATTGCAGCACGCCAGCGAGAAGGAAGTGCCATCAAAGATAGGTTAATAATCTTGCGAATGTGTGGCACGTTGACCTAAACACGTGTCCTGACACTTTCAGATCGCTGCAGCATCCCTCGAGTGTGAAGCGTTTATGCCGAATGAAGCTTAACGAATGAAAAAGAGTGCGTCGAGCAATCACTTGATTTGTTCATTGTTAGTCAAAAAGGTCGGTGCTGATGGCAATTACAGGCATACGAAGACTGTTTTCACGGAATTTCGCTGCAACGTGTTTTATGTTAATGTATTAACTCACCAAGACTCATCACAGACAGCTTGAAACTATCGTCATGCTTTAACACTGACTGGTCTGTCAAATCAGACTCCGCTAAGGCAGGCTGGAAACACATGCTTGTCTAATTCTGAAGGGTCAGATAAAGTTGCCGAAAATTCAGAGCCGGCAGTGTCAGTTCAGATAGTAAAAATTACGAAGCTAAACCATTTAATTTGTACGGGTCTGCGTTCACATCGTAGTACGGTGGGCAAAATAAATGGCAAGCTTCCTTTCTTTCTGTGAGTGTAAAACACCAACATATCCGTCGTTTTCTCGTTAAGTTTCGCAATATTATATACTCGCACATCTCACGCATGTCGACGTCTGTCTTGTCTGTCAGCCAACACCAAGGCGCTCCGAAGCACGCATTAAATGATGTATATGTAAAAGTATGACCTTTTCAGCACGCTACACCGATTACTTGTTCATGTGCTACAAAAACGTCCACGGAACGCACTAGCAGCTTACAGACTGTTTCATTTTTCATTACCCTGACAAACAAACACTGTCCATGACTAGTAACGAAAGGCGCATAACATTGTTCACAGTTAATTTCGCGGGACAGGTTGTGCATTGCACTGACGAAAACACTGCAGCGCAACTGAAGGACGCCGGTGGCATTTGATCCTTGCCAGTCAAGTGGGCATTGTCCAAGCGCTACCACCATGATAACCGAATATGTCGTTAGATAGTATGACAGTATTCTTACACATGATTGCTTCGTGCTTGAGAAACATTTCGACTGCTTAAACATGTGCTCGCGAGCATCAGTAGTTTTGTTTAGTTTCCGTCAGGCTGGCAATATATTGGTCCAGTCATGTCTACAGTCTACTGCGCCGACGGCAGCGTTTGTATGTTGGCCGAGTTTTGTTGATGTGGAAAAGGATCCCCCTTGTTACAATAGCGCAACAGAAGTCAACATTGCATCATGCGTCAGTAATCGTTTAGGTGACGGGATCTTTACTTTAAATCGTATCGATCCATGGAAATTAACCGGCCGCGAGTGTTTCGCGTTCACACAAGTGTTCCGATGCTGTGCACCATAACTTCACCCCCATTGCAGAAAACGATAAACCACGACAAGTTGCCAGGCGCCTGCGATGGGTAGCCCGGCAGAGGTCAAGTGGCCGGGCACGGGACAATTTTCCTCCTACACGAGGCCGCTCCACACGGGCTGATAAATGCCTGGGCCACGGCTGGGCCACCGTTGTCAACTCCCACGAATATCTGGGTATTAATTAGGTCCAACTGTGTTTGGCGCACCAACAGTGTCGCGGGCCAATCACCCGTAATAACGGGACGTCATTTATTTGTTGGCGATTGGGTGCATTATGACGTTCATTATTGGCAGAACAATCATTAACTGGCGTCGCGCCCAGCCACGCTGAAGCACCCAATAAGGCGCACAATGGACGCTGGAGATTAGACGACTATTATTTACTCTTGACTGATATTAGGAGCATTCAGGAGCTGCCAACTGACTGAGCAGTGTGACGCCCTGTTGTGTCTGTCTGTGTGTACATCGGGACATGTGCGCGCATGGTTAGGGTGTTTGTTTAGGTGCATGAGTTTAACTGACGGGTCACAAGAGGGCCCTTCTTTGCCCCACCAAACACAGCTCCCGGTCCCTAGACAAGCGAAAAGGTCAGCCATCAAAAGATGCTGAATCTGATTTAATTAGTCTTTTGTTGTGTTGTCCGGCATTGACTACAGCCTGGCTAAGGATAAATGGCCTAAACCCATGTTACAGGCCACGTTCGATAATGGCACACACGCCACTCTTTTCACGACAACCGTTCTGGGATACTCACAGAAAAGACGAAAATTAGTCCTTCTAACGACGTCGTGACGCTAAAGCGACATCTTCGACGGCGTACTCGCCAATTGCAGACAACCACGACGCGCTCAGCGCAAACGTACTGCAAAACGTTATACGCGCACAGAGACACCACTGATTTCTCTCGCCTCGAAATCAAGGGAAAATTAAAGCAGCGTTGCTTTCAAACAAGACGAAGTGCCGTCACGTGAAACAGGAAAACAACGATAAACTTTATGACATCCACAAACGTTTTGTGACAGGGTGAGAGGGTGCCATTGTGCTGATAGGAGTATTTCGACGGTAGGTTCCTGTCATGGCTAGAGATCTCAGGGAGGGGGTGGCGGAGGGCCTGTACCCCACTTTTCAGAGATTTACGGACATTATGTCAGTGACAACGACTAGCAAGAAATGGCCTGCAATGCTTTTCAGACTACCAATGATTTTCGGAAATCTCCAGCCATTACTGGTGTACCTGGACGTCACAGTGACAAAGCTCCTGCCGCAGCAGTGACGCAGCGGCGACGTCAGTGGCCGCTGACGTCGGGCCGCGCCAATGCCGTCGCCGCCGCCACCGGCGACTCCGTATGGTTCGGGCCTCGGCGGTTCATCACTTATACATGCCTGCCCCCCGAACGCCGGCCGCCAGCCAGCCATGGAAGAAATATCGAGAGGTCTAACGACCACAATTAGTCACCGGGTAAGAACCAAAACGTTGGATAAAGTCGGCGTTTGCCGGCGCTTATCCGCGGCGCGGCGGACGGCGCCCACCGCTCCCGTCCTCTTCCCGGCTCCCTACTCTTTCCCCGCCTCTTCGCGCTCTCGCATGGAGCAAAAAGACGAGCGCCGAAGGCTGCGGCCGACGCTGGACGAGGCGACCGTGATCGGAATAGGACCGAACTCTGAACAGATGATGATGACGCATGAAGTATAAATGGCGCATTGCAATGAATGCTCTAAGAGCGCATGTCTGCGAAGCGTTTAGTCATCGAGGCGAATCGGGATGAGATGATTGCTCCAAGATGGCTGACATTAATAGTTTATGCAGTTCCAATGACTGTCATCCTGTTTTTGTTCCAAAACTGATTGCCATAAGGTTCCAGTGGAAAGTGATACCTAAAGCAACGTCGTAAAATCAACATTTGTTTATGCCGTAGAAGTACAAATTAACGACGCATAGCTAAAAGAAGAAAAAACAAGCGCATTAAAACACTCATTGATTGTTTTCACGCTGTACGGATTCCTGCCCGCTTGAGGTATATTATTACTTTGTTCCGTGCACTGGATAAGGACCATGACATCAATCCTTCTTGCGCGTAGCCATACCCATTGCTCAAAACTATGGCTGACTGACGTAGGCGTAGAAATGGGATAGATGGAAAATAGACTCGGAGTTCATGTTCCCATTGTCGGAACACAGGCTAGGAGTTTATGTCTGAGGTTTTGATCGTAACTCTATCCTGCCTCAAAATCTCTCATCCCAATAACACTTTTCCCGTACCTCGATATCATTGATCGAAATCGTCATCCCGCTAACAACCAAAAATCAGGCAGTCGCCAACACGCAGCAGCGGACAGCGGTCCCAAAACACCCCGACCCCATTGGGGCCCAGCTCGCCCAGTGCGCCAGCGGCGACCAAGCTAATAAACTTATCATCAGCCTCTGCCGATATGATCAGTGATAAATCTTGATAACAACTTCATTCGACTTTGGTCGCTCCCAGCGGACGCGTGCGGCACTCAATTATTATTCAATGGATGTTATCCCGCACGTTCTCGTTCTCCCCCACCTCCGCCCCGGTGATGCCCCGAACAGCAAATTACCGAATTAGCCTTTGTTATGGTAACGAGATGATGTGGGGATCTGGTTTTGTTTGATTTTTGTAGCGGCGGGAGGTGTCTCAACGCGCACGTGGTGGCTGCCCACGAGGGAAAGCGCGCAGACTGGAAATGTCATTTGCCGTATGCCGCGGCCTGTCATTCTGTGTTGAGCTGGGGAAAAACATAAGGACTGGTCTTGATTAATACGGTAATGTAAGCGTCGGATAGCTTTAGACGTGCAATACACCAGAAGCAAGACTGGAAGTCTACAACCATTGAATTTTTGTGAGAACGTTTTATGATTTGCGAGCCATAACGGTGGCCATCTCATGAGAAGCCAGCTTTCATGGGAAAATCGAAAAATCGGACGGACTCTCATGAGTTACGCGCGTTCCGCTACGAGCTATTCTGCTTATTCTGTAGTCTACATTAATGTGTAGGTAATCAACAGTTTAGGGGCTGCGCGACATATTGAAAGACAATGCGGACTTTAGAGATCTTCCCTGCATGCAAAACTTGATTGTCGTTAGTTTGCAGCACGGTGTTTTAAAACAGATTTCCGGGTAGCATGGGGAAATTTGGCGTTTGCTTCAGTTTTATTTTTAACATCAAGGAGTAATCCAGTTTAATTACTGTCCCATTGAACAACTCTTACTCGCCTTTTATGACAATAAGTAAACCCTCGAGTAACTGAGCGCACTGTGCTATTTTTACCCTTTCTTTTTCCGGTATACCTTCTCGGAACGACAAAAGCCAGAGGCCTAAAAATTTTGATGATTTCTGACTGGACAATATGTGTCGACGGTTGATAAGTCTATCACATATATTAGGAAGAGATCGATTTTCAAAATCCATAAGCGTTTTCCGGGTACGTAAAAGGGTTTGGGAAATGTTCATTCATTTCACGAAGTATTTTCAGTCTGGCGGACCTATTTCTCTTCGGAAAACATTTCCAAATGTGTTAAATGTCACACCATATATATATATATATATATATATATATATATATATATATATATATATATATATATGTATATATAACAAATGCCCATCAGCGAATGCAGTTACGAGAAAAAGAGCGGTCGGGGCTACATGGTGATAGTTGTGTTTTATTTTGCAAATAGAGTCACGATATCTTAGGAAAGAGAAAAAAATAGAATTACCCTTCTTCATTACCCTGGAGCCGCCTGTGATTTTTATTTTCACTGAAATATATGGCATCTGATTGCAATATATGTGGAACTAGCAAAGCCAATTACACAGATCCTAATATCTTTTAAGCCCACTAAACATGTTACTGAATGAAATATGCATCCAAAAACCGGTGCCTGGCGACGTCCCTGACAGCCTATGTAGACGAAACACATGCGTAGATTAGGATATGCATATCTATAACATACGTTAACTTTGTTTTGTTCATACGGTGAGTCATAAACTCCTAGTAATAAGGACATGCAGATACCCCTTTTTTACACGTCCTTGGACACCGACCCAACCAGAGGAGGAACGGGGACCGCTCCTCCCCTAAGGACCGCATTCTTCTCTCGCTTAATATTTCCAGGGACGTTTTTCACATGATTCCAGTTCTCACTGAGCTCCGCCCCCCCCCCTTAAGAAAATCTTGGCTGCGCCACTCGCCCATGGACCAGCCATTGACCAACACCTTTTCTTAAAAATTCTTTGAAGTGTGCAGGGTACAAATATTTCGACCATTTGAAGTGTCCGTGAGATGATGAATACGATAATGTCATTTTAGGATGTATCGTCTTCATATAAATACATAGAATGTCTGTTTTATACCGTTATATGATATATGAGAATGTGGTTCTATTATATTATTGATATATGGCATATATTATAATATGATATATTTTAATGGACATCAAAACAGTACATGCCCACGTCGAAGTACGTGATCTCCAAAAAGCGCAATATTCCTCACACATACCTCCCAAAAACGTGAACTGGAGTCGCCTCTGCAGTGTTAAAAAAAGACAGTGTCCTGGCGTCAGCGACCAAGTGTTTGCTAAATTGGCGACCAAAACCAGAAATAAGCGCCCTTTAAAATTCGCCCCTCCCGATCAGTTTATATGTGCCCAGAAAATACCATTCCTGAGTAAGCTTGAATTTAGGTACGATGATTTAGTTGCTTTAAAAGTATACTAGGACTATTTCGATAGTACTACCAGCTCTGTTGCCACTCGTACCTAGTACTTTTTCTGTTGGGCCCTTCGTCCCACACCGGACACCGCTTTTCTGGTGTTAAACCAATGACATTCCATGGTCGCCAAAAGCGGTGACGAGAGGCCAACCGGTGTTCGTCGTGGTCGGCGATATAGTTGTAAGCTTTGGGCGCCTTGATAGAATACACGGATCGTCCATGGTGTATATTTCGAATTCCAATGTTTGTGTGAGCAGTCGAACTACCTCGGAAATGCATTGCTTGCAGTAAGTGAGGATGAACACCAAGAAAAGACAAAACACAGAGGAGAAAACTGTGGGCGATGCGAGGGTGAATGGCAAGAACAGTGTGAGGAGAAAGTGTGTATGTGGCCACAAAGGGTGTTCATGGTCAGGTACCGAGCAAAGCACACATAAACATAAAAAGAACAAGCATGAGGGACATGAGCCAATGAAGATATTTCCGGAAAGCCAGTCTGCTCGCGGGGGACGCTGGTCAAACTGTGTGAGACATGAAGGTATATACCCAGTACCCACCCAGTTTATGAAAATTTGATTTTTTCTGGTCTTTTTTTTTGTGTTTTTTGCTGTGGAAACTGTCTTTCAGTTACTGACATTAAATAAAAATCATGACCGTTATGCACATTTTGGATAACTCCCGTTTGTGCATCCAAGATAAATAATGATATTGTCACATGATGCTCACTTTCCTGACAAAGCTTTGACTTGTGTGTATGTACTACCTGATGAGCCTTAAGTGTGTATGTACTACCTAATGAGCCTTAAGTTATCAAAACAGCAATGTTCCTGGAGCATATATTTCAATGCATTCTTAGTTTTTGTGCAACTGAAATATTGCATTCTCATAACTTCTATGACAGAACCATTTTTCCAACCCTGCTCTGACTTTTCAACAAAAATACTTCATATGCCAGTGCTTCATTTCTTGCAGGAAAATGTTAAAAAAGTGAAAAAAATTAATGCAGATGTCTCCTCATCCATGGAAAACGAAATGAAGTTGGCAGCAGGTTAATCTGGAGATTTCTATCAGTCACAGTCATAGACACTGTCATACATTTCTGTTTAAGCTTCTCGTTTTTTTGTGCCCGCCCCCCCCCCCCAAAAAAAACATCTTGAACAGCTAAGTATGTGTATAAAATTACTCAAACTCTGAATGGTTTTTGTTTCCTGGGGTGCTAGATCTGGCACAGTCATGCCCCTTTTAAGAGTCCCTCTTTCCCCTCTGGCTGGGTGACCAGTTTACAAAACTTGTATCCGGTCGGCGACCATCGATAACTTTTTTAAGCACTGCGCCTCTGGAGGAGGCAGCTTCTTGAAAATTTATCACATGTAAAAAACATATTTAGGAAAAGTCGCGAAGTTTCGTGAAGTAGCTCCCAAAAACCCGGGAACGGCGAGCAAAACATCGGAGGGAGAGGCAAAATCTGCCCCCCCCCCCTCCAGCACGGAATAGGGTCAATGCACACTACAATAAGTTCAAGCACGCGTCAGCCGTGTGTAGGAAGCCTTGGGCAACAGTACCCACCGCCAATGCAGATGAAAAAACTGAGCTCTAACAAATACGCGACATAATCGCGTCTGTTTCAGTCTCATGCAGACTGAATGAATGATTGTGCACTAGATCGTATGTGACATGATGCGTTTGTTAGTGTATGGGACAACCCGCACGTCCCAGGCGCCATTACCATTAACCCCGATGTGGCATAATTTGTATCCGCTAACCTACAAAAATAAAAATGTAGACACCTCCAGCACATGTGATTTTCTTAAAGCCCACACGGCCAAATGATAAAGGCTGGAACCTGCAGGTCTGTGGATTTAAAAGCGGCAGTTATAGTCTTCCTGATAAAACAGACTCAGTAAATTGCCCTTTGCGATTAGAGTATTACTACAGTAGACGGCAACTCTATTTCTTTCATACATCAGGTACGTACATGTAAATTCTGGAGGTGAGCCGTTCTTTGCTAAATACAATGTTTTCTGGTCTACATTTTTTATTGTTTTTTTCCCACATGTTTACACGTGAAAAGTGTACCTGAATTCGCCAATCTGCCCATGGGTAACGGGTGGGTAAACCCTCCCGCTAAAGGCTTCAATGTAAAGTGCACCAAATACCATCCGAAACTGACATCAGACACAATATCCATTTAGCATAAGTTCAAATGATATACTAACAATTGCAGAATATTCTCTCATGATTATAATAAAACATCTCGAAAACTTTGCAGGACAAATCGCGATTCGTCAGCCTTCGTTGCATTTATTCAAAATCGAAGGAGATAAAACCGTGCTTTGCACGCTTTTAGCGAGTGAGATTTCATACATGGCGGTCGCTCGGAAAAGTTCAGATCGAGGTGTTGGTCATTCATTTATTCATTCAGTCAGTCAGTCTGTCAGTCAGCCAGTGTGTTCACGCTTCCGAGCGTATAGGGTCCGAACGTGCACCGCCGATCCCAACACAGATGGCACCATCGGGTGCGCCGACTGCGCGGACAGATTACGGCGCAGGTTTTGAAACGATTCATGGCGTGTGGCACGTGCCACGTGGCGAGAACCGGACCTCTATAGGATTTAATCAATTACCGGTACAGGTCAAACGGCGGGAGTTATTGACGAAAGACTTGGTGACAACATGGGTCCCACAATGGTGACACTTGGTGACAAAGCGAGGGCCCCAGGTGCTGGGTACTCGCTTTTGTGGTCTGCACCCACGTGCGACGCACGTTGCGGTCCACAGGGACGTGTCTCGATTTGTACTTGTGGTCTCTGAGCGCTGTCAGCAGTGACCTAGGCGGCTGAAATTTGGTGAGTAGACAGACCAGCACTAGGGTTATTCAACGATACACCACGTCATGGGTATGGCGCAAAGAGGCAGAGGCATACGTGCAGCGCACGTGTGCCTCTTTTTCACCCCTGCGTTTCTTATGGGCCAATTGCTGGGACGAAAACGGCCGCAGTCTGGTATGATGATGGAACGATGGCTTGGAAAGACGGACGGGCAACTGGGCGGTAAATTTCGATGGATTCATGCTGCAACGGCGTTGTAGCTTGCACGTGAAGTGCGAGGTGCCTAAGCGATTAACACCCCTCCTTCATTGCCGCAAACTGCTGCCGCTGGGATGCTGAAAACTGGCGGGCAGGAGCACATGATACATGGCAGCCGATAGATGTGGCTGTTTTGCATGTCAATAGCTTCACCCTGGTGTGTGCGGGACGTACGTGCTGAGGTGAGCCCCTTTGCCGGTTCAGGCTTCTGGTTCAGGCTTCTGGTTTGGGAATTGATACCAGATACGTTGATACCAGAGGCGCCAAATTTTGTGCAAAGTCAAATGCCATCTAGAACAAACAAGTTTCAGGGCATCAGTGGCCATATGCCATCCATGCAAGTGTGCAACTTGTGGGACTTGGGATCCTCCGTTTGCGGGAAGTTTGTGGTATCTCTCTTAGTACCAGTAGTGCCGATTTGTATTCTTTTGAGAGAGCCCTGGCCCACCCATTGTTGATCTGGGCCCACCCAATGTTGGTTTGGTCCCCCCCTCTCAGTATTTTTTGCCAGTTTTAAAGAGAAATGAGTAATAATAATGAAAAACAGCCGTAACAGATAAGACATACACAGAAAGTTAAGAATAAAGTTCAAAGCAATGTATCTACCTTTCCATCTTCTACTGATATAAATATATATATATATATATATATATATATATATATATATGCATTTATGTATATAAATATACATGTCTATGCGTGAGATAAATGCGATTCTTCGTTTGATAAATAGAAACAAAAAATTACATATTTCCGTTGGTCAAAATAAAGTGGGCTAAATCTGCTGAGAAACCAACATTAGGGGAGAGGTTAGGTTCTCGGGCCATCGGCTCAGCAGCTTTATACGGCCCTCAATCATTTACAGGAATCGACATCCCTGCTTGGCACCTTTATTTAGATAAAGGTACTTCTCGGGTGCACAAGTCTGCGTGGGATACAGAGCTTCGATTTGACCCCAAACCAACCGTGTAACGTGTTGGTTTGTCTCTAGTTTACCAGGCAGGCTCGCTGATGTCCATTAGCCACTTTCCATGACAAAACGTCTCGGCCCTGGTTTTGTCATTGCAGAACTACTGCAAACTGCAGTGATACACGCAACCGTCTAAGCAGATAGTGCAAATTGCATTCAAGATGTGGGCTTAGAGCACAGCTTCACATGTTCGAGTATGGAGACTTAAAGAAAAAAAGGGGAAATATTATGAATATTCCTTTTGTAATAAAAAACTAAAGCTTTGTGGCATCCAACGAGATTGCTACTTATTCCGTAGTTAGTCCAGATATTAGTCCATGGTCAAATGAAATGCGTACGTTCTCCAAAACTTTAAAGAAATTTAGATGAAAATAGGTCGGCTTTGAATATGATATGAAGGAAAAAAGAAAAGGTGCTTTGAAAACGGCAAATTAACTGTCCAGAACTGGTACTGATCTTCTTCTAGGCAGCAAGAACTTACCACGAGCTTTCTTATACCAAAATGTTTTAGGTGACTGAACGGTAAGCAGCAAGGCAGACGAATTCCACCAACTTACATAATACGCCCAGCACGTATTCCAGATTCTTAAAAACGAAAAGGCTTCAACATTAGCTTTTTATATTGATTCTGAACGTATTGCTCATTTTGACTAAGATCTTGTCAAAATGAAGTCATAAAGACGAAAATATCTAAATTTTTCCATTTGATCCGAATTCGCTCATTCTGTGTTTATGCGCTCGATCTTTTAGGTGCTGGTATGTTATGCTATGTGTTATTATGTCGTGAAGGGTCAATAAATGAACTTCTGTAAGGTCAACTAATGTAAAATATTTGTTTTTGCGTCGTTTGAATTGCAGCGTCAGTTTACGTGAGGAACAGAGTTCTAACAGATATTTATTGCTCCGTGACATTTATCGATACTACGTGACAATTCATGATATATAACATTATATAAAACATTATAGGTACCTGTATAGGTAAATTTGATATATAACATTATAGGTGCCTGTGTATATATTATATATGACATATTTGTATAACATATGTATAATATCAAATGACGTTCGAGATGATCAAATCTGTTCAGTACGCACTTCCTGAGACAACACTCATATCATTTAACTTGATTTGAGCTTTATCGGTGTCCTCAGTTTAAAGAAGCGTTGTTAGTGTCAGTGCGCGAAACTTTCTAGAAGTATCTGAACTATTTGCAGTAGGGTGTTAATAACTTGTGAATGTACCATGCCTTGCATCGATGATTGCTTCAAAATATAGCAGCGTTGTGCTTAACATTATCCCGCGACTTCAGCATTGCTACAACCTAAATTTGTTATGTCCTAATGCTGCGCGATACAGATTGTCAATGGAAGTCTGAACCATTCAGATCTGTGGAATCCCCCTGCCGTAGTCAAAACGGTCACGCCAAGTACCAGAGCCATTGACTGATGAACCTGTCATGCTCTACAACCACGCTTAAGAAGTTATCTCTCTCACGGTTTTATCGTTGGATCTTGAGATGGCAATCCTCCTCTAGGACCTCGTATGTTCCATAAATAACTGATCGCCTGACATTGTCTCTGACATCGCCAAATGTTCACATTTTCTATATTGATTCTACTCAACAAACAGCTGGTCTCAGCTTCGGAATATCCATGCTGTTACTTATCTCTGGATCGCTCGAGTTCGAAACCGCCGTGAAGAATACATCGAAGCAAACATTGTGACGCGTTGTCGCCATCATGCATATCAAGGTGTACCAAACCCTTAAATGGGTACCATGAGAAAGGCTGACGTTACACATTAGATAATGCTGAAAAAGTTAAACATGATTTCCGGGGGGGGCTGAGTGTTTTTATTTTGCTTTCTATGTATACGAGAGTAGCCATGGAGTCAATCCTCCCTCTACCTAAATCGTTATGACAAGCTACTCGCTTTCTATTTGAACGTTTGCCGATTATGGCCATTTCTGCGTGTTTCGGCGAAAATTTACGGCTTGAGGGTTCAGGCTCTTTTTGAAAATTGAGGCTCGGTCATTTCCCAGTCGATTGGTTTGGTCGGCCAAACTCACGGACTTGAAATTAATATGTGGTCCATCAAACTTCGTCCTGGGCAGCAAACTGCCAGAGTCGGCCTCCTAACTGATCCTGTCCACGATGATCCTGACGGCGAACCTCTTCTCCCCTTCCCTGTCCGAGACAAGCAGGATGAGAAGCAGAAGCTCACGGGTAGCCGAAGCAATTGCTCTTGGTGACGTACTCGCACACGATGTCCTTCATGATGGGCGGGCATTATTTCTCCACCACCTTCACCCGTAAATTAAAGGAGTAAAGTTCTGCACAGCCAGACATGATAATGCCAAACTGACCATAATAAATGATTGCTATGACTTTGACTTTGACTTTGACCATGACCTTGATTACTAAACCAAGGACTGCACATTGTAGTCGACCATATTGTGATTTGTACTGTAACCCTTTAATCTATAGGTGCAGCTGGTGGAGAAGTAGTGCCAGCCTATCGTGAAGTACATCGTGTACAAATACCTCACCAGGAACAGCTACTTCGCCTATTCCGAGCTCCTGCTTCTCACCCTGTTTGCCTCGGACAGGGAGAGAGAAAGGAGGTTCGCCGTCAGGATCGTCGTGGACAGAATCAGGAACGAGGCCGACTCTGGCAGCTTCCTGCTCAGGAAGTCTGATGTACCACCTGTCAAGTTCAGTGCCGAGAGGCTGACCCAGCTGATTGATTGGGAAATGGCCGGGCCTCTTCTCATTGCCACCCTAAACACGGAGAAGGTAACAGCCTGCCTGGACACACCCCTCCATGTGTCTTCTAGCTGGCAATGCCACTCCCAGAGCATTGAGACGGCCATTGGGAAGGTGGCTGTGGCCAGCTTCATGGTGGTGGGGAAAAAATGAGGGAGGCTGGATCAGGTACGCCGAGACCTCCCGAATGGTCCTGAAGAAACCCACCACCAAGGCCGACTACGCGCCCTGTTCGCCTTCCCCCTCGATTAGAGTGGTGCTCCGTCGCAACGATATTCTTTACTTAACCGAATATACATGTCCTAGCTGTTTCAAGGTCACATCAAAAAGTTTAAAATGATAGTATGTCCAGTACACTGAAGATGAGTAGATGGCGATGCAAATTTTACATTTTCTCAAGATGCCGATGTTGGTTCAAAAATTGCCGGAACATTGTGGTACGGTACACAAACAGAATACTGCCTTTTAGTAAGAGCAAAGCCATATTTAACTGGTCTTACTTTTGCTAAAGATTCAATGCTTGGGAGCTTCACAACCAAAATAAAGACGTCAGTTTTCGCCAAAATACGCAAAAATGACAGAAATTGGCAAATTCTCAAATAGAAAAGCGGGTAGTTAAATCGATTTTTGACAGATAGTGAACTAAAAACGCTGGCTAAAAAAATAATATTTGACTTTTTTGACCACCGTTTATTACACATTGTCAATCTGAACTATTATTTGAGACAACACCGTAGGTTCTTCAACGAATAAATAACGAAAATCCCAGATTAAAACTGTTGCAGATACAAATTACTAATCCGAAACGATATTTGCCACGGTCAAATGGTAGGTTTCGGAAAAAATGGACTAGAGGAAATCTCATGTTTATTTCATTTTCAGCATTTGCTTTGGGGTGTTTCAGGCAAGTAAGTGCCCAACATTTCCATTGTCTTTCCCCCTTCTCCCATTAACCCTTATGTTCCTAAGATCGTTGGCCTAGCCCTGTGTTTTGGAAGCCACCAACGCCTAACGACCAATGCCCTGAAATAATTACCGCGACCTGCCGACACGAGCAAACCCTGCACCATCATACAGTTCACACATTTCTCTCGCGCCGTCCAGCAGCTTCAGCGGTCGGGCGTCCCCGTCGCCGCCGACGCGTCGGTGTCGGTGCGTCGGCTCCGACGCGTCGGAGCCGTTGTCATCGGCCGTGTCGATCACGCGCGCCGGCCGGCCGCCGTCCCCCAGGGGGCTCCCCTCGCCGACCAGGCTCGTTTGGCCGGCGTTATTACTACATTAGCAATATATTAGTGGCGGCTTATTGACAAAACTTGCCGAGAGGAGGGCGCGCCAGGCGTACCGCGTGCCGACCGGGCACGCGCCGCCACGCCGCCGCAGACAATCGCCGGCCGTCGCTGTTGCCTGTAATTGAATGTTGGCCACTGCGGAAAAAAAGGCGGCTGGGAGGAAGGCTGACAGTTGTTTGGTGCTGGAGCCGGAGCCTTTGGCCCGTCAGTTGTGTTCGGAGTTCGTGTATGTGTGATTGGTTTGCAGTTGAGGTAGTTTCTACGCATCTCGGGAGGGTTGTCTTGGAATAAAATTTACGAGTGAGGTTTAAACTCTTCAGATGGATCACAGAGAGGCCAGAAAGTGGTATTTATGACCAAACGTTTGTTTCCAGAATCAATGGGAATGTTACCAGGCCTGAAATTAGATAGCGTTTTCTGAAGCCATGTACAAGTTTAAGGTATTTAGCACGACTATCACGAAATGTGGCCATCGTGAATCACATGGTGCGCACCCTAAGAACATTTGCGCTCAACAGAGCACTTTTCAACACGTCCAGTTGGCCCATCAATTGAGCTTTGAAAAAATACGTCAAATTCTTGCAATTTAGCCAGCTATAATCCAGGGCTTACTGGGGATGTAACTGGGAAGTGTTCACCCACTAAAAAAGATAACGGTCAAATGACGTCAAGCTGACCCCCTGAACGATCAGCTATGACTCAATAAAATCGTGAATAGAGATAGCTATCCTGGCTAGTCCATCGCTGCAAACAGCATCGTACTTTTTACACCTTCAGAACATGACTCGTAAATGTCGGAGGACTAGTTTTCCCCTAATTCCGTCGCATCGTCTAGGTGATTCATTGCCGCACGCTACCCATATCATGTACACAGTGCATTTTATAGATGCTCTTGATAAGAGACATAAAGTCGCTACCCTCCGGAAACTGAAGCTTTGAAACCACCTCGTACGGCGTTGAACTTCGCCTATTAACATTCGAAAACACAGCCGTTAAAATAACTTTTATTCGAGCACAGTTTTACAGCTTAACTTTGCAGCACCATGACCATTTGAGAGCAGTTTTCAGGATAGCGTCCGTTTAAACTTTGTAATAACGTTTAGATATGGTTTGCAGAATTCTAAGTGGGCACTATTCAAAGTTTCCAAATGCCAAACTTTGGCAGTGCGAGTCGCTTACTGGCAGAGTATCCGTTGGAACTGCCCGTCCGCTTGTCGGATCGTTCATCGCTACTCCGAACGGCAATGGCCCCGGCTCTTAATGGCGGACTGACGGCGCTTAGTGCCGAAAGTGGACGGTTTGATGGAAAGCATCGCCATCAGTGAGGAGGTGCCCCTCTGTTGGGACGAGGGCGCTGTTCAGAATGTGAATTGTATTGTGTCGTGTATAATATCCATTGGTGTCACCCGGGTCATAGGGGATATAGGTTCTCTGAAGAATTAAGTGTCTGTGCCCCCTAATTTTGTACTTGTTATCTGCTTTCGCTGCGCTTTGTTCCTATGATCAGCGCTCGATCTCCGCACGCTTAAAATGGGATGTCTGTCTAGCTGTGCTTAAAAACAAGACGGAAGCTTTGGGTGTTGCACCACGAGCGAATGCGTAAGCCAAATTCGCGTAAGTAAGTCAAATTACGTCTGCCGTCTTCACTCGAGCCGGAGACAGTGGTGCTATGAAAACAGAAGAAGTGGTTTTAAAACGGGGAAATTATTTATCACATTGTCTGTTCTAGCAAGCAAACGTTTGTCAGACGCAAATGAGCAGTGCGCTGAGGTACGAGCCATCTGCGTAGTGCGCGACTGATCGAATAGATGGCACCACTGGTTGCGATGGACGACGGCCTTCGCCAGAACGTGGTCTGTTCCATGCCAACACAAAAACGCAAAATGCTCAGGTTCGCAAAAAGCTGCTGTATTCAAAGTAGAAACTGCAGTCTTCCAGCGTGATTAACTTATCTGACGCCTCTCCAGGCGGGGTTCTTTGTGTCGCACTCGCCGGGTCAGGGAAAAATTGGATTTAACTGATTGGCACAATAACAAGGCAGCCTAATGCCGGCCAATGAAGTCAATCACAGCCCTCTTTTGCATATTGGATTATGGAATTTTCAGAACAGCCTTAAATTAGCGTCAGCCTGTTAACGGAGACGGAGATGGAGACGGCAAGTTTGGCAGATTACAGAATGTCGCCAGTAACGACGTTAAGAGGCGGGCATGTTCGGATCAGTGTAATTACCACAGCAGAGGGGAGACTTAACGCTTTCCAGCAATGCGGTGTAGCTTGTCTTACAACAATCCTGAATAAGACCACGTGGTTTGAATTAGCTCTGGTTGTATGATTTGGTGCCCAGTTAGCGAGCAACAAAATTACGGAACGACTCCGATTTCGCTGGGTAGCGAAAGTTCCGGCATTAACCTGCAAAGAATCACTATAGCACCAGAACTACGTAAAGGACTGCTGTTCTCTTATTGCACTCTTTTATTTTTCCCACTGAGTAGCGTCATGAATACAAGTTATGCAAAAACGAAATTAGCGTGTTGTTTCATGTAAATCTTCTGACGTTAAATTAGCCTCTTAGGGGAACATTCCAACTTGGCCCAGGCCCATTTTCAGAAACTGCTTTGGTTAGCCCGCGAAGAAATTGGAGAGGTATCATTTTGAAGCTCCGCAGATATGAAGTGCTTAGCCATGTTATACATCAGAAACAGATTCCTAATAAAACGAGCTAAAAGTTGGCTATCTCAGTCTAAACAGCTGTTTGGCCGTTGAACGATTTATTTGGTCGTCAATTGCCTAAAAGAATGCAGCGGTTTGCAAACTTACCAGTCAAATGGCGCTTGCAAGCCTCGTTTATTGCAACGTATGAGCTAACAGCTCCAGAAAAAACACGTTTTTCATGCCATAACCATTGAGAAACAAGTTATCGCACTTTGTGGGATTTGCAAATTGATAACATGCTACGGCTCACCGTTTACCTCGTTAGGCGAGGCTTCTGCGCCCCTTTGCACTTAATGATTGTGAATTTCGAGTCCTTCTCATTTCCGGAAGCCATCGTAAGTTCCGAGAAACAAAAACAACACGTATTCCGTCGTCCACTCCTGTGCGTGGCTGTTACGACGCATAATGCGCAGTGCTCACCACATGCCAATGCCGTTACAATTCCCTTGTTGACAATTGGCCAAATCTGGCTCTAGATGTGGTGCTGGAAATAATCGCGGAAGATCATCTTTGTGTTTAATCCCCTGAACGTAGCACGTGTTGTCTGCTTTTGCACTTGCACGATACTGGACGATTGGCCGTCCACTTTTTTCAACGTGATGCCCACTTCGAGTCATCCTGACTTTGTGTTGTCGATACAGGTTACTGAAACTGAGACCACTTTGAAAACAAAATAATGACCATTTTTTACGCAACGGATCCCAGGTATTGAGCCGCACGTGCTTCACTAAACTTATTTGACTGTGAATTTAGCCAGATTGCAGCTGGCACGTGATTCTTTAAAAAAAAAAATTGTTAGGACGTACAGCACATTACGAAAAAATGGACAGTAGCCGAATCCCCGGCGAAATGTAATCATCTTTTGGTAGATATGAGGCGCAAACGAACGGGCTACGCGTTGCTGCAATTTTTATTGCGGAAATGTGAATGCCTCTATACGGTGTTGAAGTGTAATCGATAAGAGGTTCGGAGAGTGAGTGCAGGACCCCCTTCCAGGCGACGTGGCGCCAAACCGTGGACCGGAGGCGTTTGACTGTCTGTACAAACGAAAGATGGTACACGGAGCTATACCGTGTACTAAGTCCAGGTCTCTGTGATATCTGGATGGCGAACACCACATCGAACCCTAAAAAACGCTCAGAAAAAGCCTTTTTCCACATTGCCGTTGCTTGCGCGTGCGAGTGACGCGCGCCGAGGGCACTGAAACGTGCTGTGTGCCACACGATTGCCCGATCAGTTCTCGTTTCAAGTTGAGCCATTTCGAGCCGATCCGACCCGTGATTGCCGTGAAAACTCGCCAGAACCGAGAAGATGTGTATGTTGTTCGTGATTCTAGTTTTGTGTATTATTCCTATAGGCTGAAAATCTCCCCTTGAAGCGCGCATCATTCGCCAATGACGGGTCGCAGCGCGACGAAAATTAGTTTATACACTGGTAGAGCTCGAGACCTTTCGAACCGTGCGCATTACGTGCCGATCCGTCAACTCATTTGGACCCAAGATCGGAGCACATATTTGCGCACAGAGAGACATACATACAGACAGACAACAGAAACAGAGACACAATGGTACGCTTCAGTGCCCAAGAAAATACAGTTTGGACAGTTCGGTTATTTCTGATTGTTTATAAATGCATGTCATCAGTGATATTCTTAACTCAGATTGGCGATCGCATTAAAACCCATTAATGACCAAGCATAGGCGTAATGGAAAACCTTCAACGATAACATTACATTGGCCTAACCTATTGGGTATGTTTCCGTCAAGAAAATAGAGCGTTTTTAACTATGTGGTTTATACTGTAGGGTGTCCTGCAAATAGGATGCTGAGAGTGAATGGCGCATGCAGTCTGCACAACGTGTCGTAGCCCGTGAGATGGGGAAACATAAAATAACTCAATATGAGCAGCCAATTATCTGTACTGCACTGCATTGAGTGGATCTGTCGACATCCTATACACGTCACATACCAAGACACAATTATTTACTGTGCAGACTGAGCTAGCTTATGACTGGGATCTGTCTTAGTGTTCGCACATTTCCTTGACATGATTGAAGTGTGTATTAGAATCCGCATGGTTCTTTGGTATAGAAGTTCCGTAATTTCTCCACGTGCCACGCTAAAACTATGAGACTATGATTATATCTTGTTAATTTAAGCCGTTTTTCTGTCATTTTTTGGCCCTCCATTGTGTAAAATCCCTAAGAACAGTGCAGGTGCAGCCTGGCGTCTGGCAATTGAAAATGGATTTACTCGGGCTCATCTGACTGCTGATCACATGCGCTGAGCACATGAACTCATTGGAGGAGCTGTTCGAAAATCATTGCAAGTGTCCGATCAGTGTCCAACGGAGTTGTTACGTTACGCGCCGTTTTTTTGTACAAGGGGGAACGCAATGCTCAGTGCTCTGTAGTAACCTCAGCTGGCTGCTACTTCGTGAAATTACTTATTCACGTAATCGCTCTAAATCTGGCAACATTTGAGGGCGGCAATCTTCAGTTTTTTGAGGCTCCAAGAGACTACAAATACAAAGAAAACATTCGCCACATTCCTGGGGAGATCTTTTGCACTAAAAGGAGGTCCCGCTGGTCGTAACACACTTGTCCTGCAATCTTCAATCAAGGGCGGCGACTTCTCAGCTGACTTTTAAATGCAAATCTGGCGGTTTGCAGCAGGTTCACGTGGCGGATCTACATGAAAAAATGCGGCGCATTCATCGATACCTCTGGATATGAGCTTTTTCCGCGATAGGGGAGCAGCACGTTTTCGGCTGTCGTGTCCATGATATAAGCAAACAGCGGCCACCACCGCTCTTCGATCTGACGGCCATTCTGTGGCAGCCGGTACTCTGACAAAATCAGACAATGACACCCAATGTTATGGTTACGCTTTTTTTCGTCCGGTTTTTGGACCATATGCCAACTCATTCGTTTGCTGGAGACCCGCGAAGTTGAACATCACTGGCACTGACGCAATGGCATGGGCAATACCATTGCCCATGCTATTCTACAACCAATGGCTTGGTTGCTACAATGGCTTGGTGTCATTGACCGCATTGGCTTGACTGCTTTATACAACATCGCAGTTCTTGGTTTTTTTCGCTAGTGCAGTGGTTACTTCATGGGCACCTCAATAACCAATGCTTCCTCGGGGGGGGGAGAATCCTCGAAGAGCTTCCTCAAACGAGTTCAGAGGCCTTCCTAAAACACCCTCTGAAACCTCCTCAAAGTGCCCTCAGAGTGTCCTCCGAAAACGCCTCTGAGACTTCTCTGAACAGGCCCGTGAGGCCTCTCAAAAGGACCTTCGAGACCCTTCCAGTGAGACCTTTGGGTCCCCCCCGAATGACCCTTTGATGGCTCTCCGGTGAGACCTTTGGGCTCTCCCCTGAATGGCCCTTTGACGGCTCTCCGGTGAGAGCTGGACCCCCTGAATGGCCCTTCTCTCCGAGGGAGACCTTGTCTCCCCTGAATGGCCCTTTGAACGGCTCTCCGGTGACCCCCTTTAGCTTCGAAAGCCTCCCAGGGCCTTCGAAACTTAGCTTTGGCAGATCTCTTGCAGAGACCCCTCACAAGCCACAGTCCATCTGCAGGGGGGCCGTGTCGGCTATTCTATTGCCTCCATCTACCGAAGGGAGCCGCTCTCCGCGACAGGCAGCTTGCTCAGTCCGGCGGGGTTGGAGAAGAAACCATTCTCCTTCCCCCTCCCCCCGCCTTGCAACGTCGCTGATCATAGGTCAAGAGAAAGCATCCAAGGGAAATGCGAAATGGCGCTTTACCTCATGGCATCAGCTTCTGCATCAGGACTTGCACACGGAACCATTTATGTCTAACTTTCTATATATGGGTCAGTTTTCGGAGAAACGGCTTATGAATCGAGTTGGTACTAAATGTCGTCGGATTCGTAAAAGGTCTGAGGAAAAATGCCGGGCCCGTTTCTACGAACGTCATGTTTTTTTTTATACGAAAAGAATCACCTGTCTTCAAGGCAATGTCATAACGCCTCAAAACACTTGATCTCCATGACACTTGGGGCACAACTGATGTCGCATAGACCGTCAATTTTGGTATAACTTTATTGTCTTAGCTATCCTCAGGCTTCCCATGAAAGAAGTAATGTTAACAATCCATTTCGTACCTAGTTCAAAGGTGGCAATTTTCGCGTGATGTACACGACGCCGGGCATAAATAAGTTAAAACGTGCGCAATAGCTGCAAAGCACAATCATCCTTTACGCAAACGCATGTTTTTGTTATACGATCGCACGCAGACTACATACGCTGTAATACCCCGCCGCCAGCCTTACTGTGACCTCAGGCCAGGTCGGACTCCTCTTCAACGACTAACCGAAGGCAAATATCCAACGAGCTGACCGCGACGCAAATGATGGTAACTTCTTGCAAAAGGGGTTTGCAACTTACAACAATAGCAATGTCAATTCTTGCTGCCTCCCACGATCAGTTTGCCTCGTGACCGGATCCACCGGTAGGGATCCCAATATGAGGATGGTATGGAAACAAAAGCGAACATCTAAGACATCCAATATTACGCAGGTTTGTTTTCATGCACATTGAAGTATGTTCTGGTGTAAAATGATAACGTTCATTTCTTCAAATAGAAAATTAGCAATGCTTTGCCCAGCCTGAGATAACCAGAGATAACCAAGTATTACTATAACTGCTTTGCCTTGGAAAATGTGGTATGCTAGACGTGCATCACTCCATCCAGTCGTCCTAATGGCATATCGTGCGTTTCTATTCGGCGTCAGACCACTGGAAAAGCACGCCGCGTTCCCCTCCCCTCCTTACCTCCTAAACGACTTACCGTGGCGAAAGAATAAGTGACGCCGTCCCCGTCTCCGCACACTGCCTTCCTCTCTATTCTCAGCCACTTCCTGCGCGGCTGTGTTCGCACATTCACGCACCATTTATTGCAAGTGGAGAATAAAAACCAACCGACTTTTACCCAAATTACGCTAAATAAACGCCATTCTTTGTTCGCCGTCGCGAGGAACAAAAAGTGTGTCAGAAGTGAGAGAGAATAAAGGATCAAAGACAAAGGGAAAAACGCGGCGGTGGGGGATTTGAATACGGCCGGAAGTCGACGCTTCCTCGCCACGTGCCGTCGGAGCCGGAGGCGGCGAAGGCGCCTTATAGCCGAGACCGACTGCCGTGGCCCGACGCAGAATTCGCCGTCTGCCGCGTCTGTTCACAGCATCGATGAACCGGTGTCTTTGTTGTTGTTGCTATTTGTTGTTGTTGTTGCTATTATTTTTGTTGATAGTAGCCTGGGGCCTATACACAGAAGACCTTAGGTATGGAATTTGTTACAGTTTAAGGATACGTTGAATCCCATCATTTAAAGCTCAGTTTCATGGCGTAAAGAATATCTTAAACATGTCGCACTCAAGACGGCAAAACAAACAAAAACGTAACGTTGAACAACACAACGAAGCCATGGTTAGTTACGGCAAGGACAGCCAACCAAAAGGCCATCACAGTTTGAGTACCGAAGGAAGAAGGGTTAATCCGCAACACTGCATTTCAACAGCTAAAAAGTAAGCATTATATTCCATAATTCGGCCCGTACGTTTGGGGTTATCCGTAATGGTTTTCATGCTAACTTATTCTCAGGCTATGACGATGCAACGATTATGAATTTATTATTAAAGTTAACCAAAAATTTAGTAAAATCTTAGCGAGGTGGCTTCTGCATGTTCCAGGCAAAATCCGAAATATAAAACCGGGCAATATCTCTTAGTTATCAAAATATAGTTATCAAAATCTGATGCTTGTGAAAACTTTTCCCGGAACTATTTTTCTAAATCATGAGCTGTTAAAATAGTCAAACAGAAACCTAGGAAACCGCTTCCAAGAAAAAAGAGGACAGTTTGCTATTGTTCCAGGTTTTTCCAACTTGCGGAGAGCCGCCCCGTTTGTTTGATTCTGTCTTCAGGCTAAGGTCAGCGCCATTTGGTGTATTTACGGAGATGAAAGGTGAATACAGAATGCAGTGGAAAACACACCAAAGATATAATCAGGTCTGCTCCAGTTTACCTAGCTTGTAATGAGTACGACGATTGCAAACTCATTATCGAAATTGCTAGCACAGAGAACAACTTTCAACGTTAGTCGCTCTAATTACCAATTCCCCATTAAATCAAGGGTTTAACAAAAGCAAAATGACATTATTGCGCCCCTTATGTTTTTAGGTGGATGCAAATTTATGTGACGTAGGAGTTTTTCAGTGTGACATTAACATGAAGCTTATAATGAAATCATATAGTACCCATAGGCTTACTGAACCTTTCGTGCCTACACCTAATAACGCTTCTGCAATAAATTTCCTCGATCACACGTCTCTTAGTTTTGATGCCATTCTTTCAGCTGAGAGCTGAAAGAAAGTGCCGTCAACCACCCCCACATAAGCGGATTTTCTTACCGCTAATGCATCAAATATATGCTGTAAACTTATTGGTCACGGAAATGCCCAGATTTCAGGCTAAGTTATTCTATTGTGGCACTTTAATGGATTCCTAATGTTATGGCCGGGGCGATTTGGCCTGAATGGCGAACAAAAATGGAGAGCTGTATTCTGAGCACACAGGACATTAGGGCCAGTGACGGATGGGGCTTCTAGCACGCAGCGAGAAGGATACAGAGGGAGTTAAGGGAAGAAAGAGAACTCGAACAGGAGAGAGCAGGAAACTGAAAAGAGGTGTTGTCAATGTGGGTTAGCTTTCCTTCTTTACCCAATTGGCTTTGGGGCATCTTTTACGTTGCTGATGACCACTTTAGGCGGAAAATCTAGAGTGGTGTCATTTTCATGCTTCCGCATTCGAATCTGTGCAGAGCAGATGTCCTCGGCGGCTTTCCTATTCGACCGTCTGGGGCATACAAACCGCGCGATAGCCCGACAGGTCCAGCGCCCGTCACTCAACGCGCCGGGCCGTCGGACCGCCGATGACCAGCCGCGGGCGCGTCGACGCCGACGCCGACGCGGCGCGTCCGTCGCGCCGGCGCCGCCGGGGCAGATTGCGGCTCGTGCGGCGCTGCCGGGCGCGCCGTGGACAATTCGATCACGACCGCGGCCATTGAGAGCCGGCGCAGCGTGAGCGCCGCCGTCCCCGGCCGCTTAGACACGGCGGGACCGCGCCGGGGACCGCCGCGGGGCTCGGCGTGCCGGTCCGTCCCTCGGGACACCCGAGCGACGCCCGACACGGGCGGCACAAAGTGTTCAGTTGACACGATGGCCATGTCAGTTCAGAGGCGGAATTGTGACGGTTTTTAGTGGAGACTGGTGGCGCTTTGTGCTACGGTCAACAGCTTAGTGCTCCGTGCCAGGTCAGTCGTGGCACTGGGAAGGAAGGAATTTAGATTTGCTGCGGCTCCACAGCGTTTATGACTAGTGAAGGTTCAAAGTGGTACTCTTGTTGGAAAAGTCCTTAAAGTTTTATGTGGGTGCTCTGGACCCAATGAGCGTTATGTATGGAGTGGTTTATATCGACCAAACGGCACGGAATATGACTGGATTCACCGGCTTTGCACTCGACCGTCCCTCCCATACACTTTACTATGCCAATGAGTGCCCAATATAGAAATGTGACAAGAGGGCTGAGTACTTTTCTATGAGGGTCCAAAACATGAAAGCAGTGCCACAAACGGGATGTTCAAACTCACATCGCGTTTAGGTTTCCAACTATTTGTTCTCTTTTTAGCACCAAACATTTCTTGATAACGCATGCTTCTTCCCTTGATAATGCATTCACTTACTGCACTACCACCGGACTACAACTTCCATTTGTTCACCAAGATCGGTTGGGTCGCAACAGAAAATCTAACCTGTCGAATCCATGCTTCCTCGAGGCCTGGTGGAGTGCGAGCTCGGGCTGACAGCCCTGACCCACAGCTTGGTTACTCCTGCCAACCTGGAAGCCGCCGCGACCGAGCCGGGCGAGGGGTCATCAATATACCAGGCTTGTAATTGCCACTCTGCGCAGGGCAGGAGAGTGACCCGATCCCGGTGAAATATGCAGGCCGGCCGGTAACGGCCGCCGGCCGCTGAAATGTCGTGCGGTCGGCGGCGGTCGCGCGCGCCAATCCCGACCGATCCGGGGATGTGCCGCCGGGAAATGGCGCCTGATGGCTCGGCTGTGGCCCAAAGGGCGCGCGTGTCAACGCGGCGGCAGCCTATCAAGTCGCGTACCGTGGGGCTTTTAAACTCATCTGGCGACGTGATTCGTACTAGGCAGCGGCGGCTCGAGAGACGGCCGTGCCGCGAATTTCGCTGCGGGCCGCGCGTGCGGTGCCTGGGCGTTCGCGGAATGGGAGCGAGCGCAGTATCTGCACTTTTGAGCATCTCTGACCGTCTCAGTTCGGTCGGCTTACAAATTGCTCTGGAATTCGGTGACTTTTGGATGACGATGGATGTGCGTCCGACGTTCTTAACTTTCTTCGCATGGATATCACACGCTAATGTAGCTGCCCCAGGTGTGGGTGTTATCCATATATGTAGATGAACAGAATGCATATCTTGATCCCGCTTATTGGGTGCACGACTTTGTTTGATCCCGCTAATTGGGTGCACGACTTTGTTTGATTATCGAATATGGTAAATCGTTCCGCTGGTTCGGACGTTCCGCATGAAAACTACCATATATCTCATCAAAATTAGTTTTAGTAAGATAAATCTGTTTCATGTTAGTTCACGTTGATAAAATAACGGTCAACCGTAATTTGGCTTTTCGTTTCAAACAAACTATGAAATCAAGGAGTTCAAAACCGGTTTGCGTTTTTCATGGACTGAATAAGATGAAAATAGAGCGTACAGGGCAATGCATGGGGGTCGCTTCTACTGTTCTACTACCCAGGGTCTGTCTGGACCTGCAACGTCTTATTAACTTTTTGAAGCTTTGCATTTGTTGACCCTATTCCTGTGCCCATAACGCTAGGACGCATTCCCAAGACCTGGGGGGGGGGGGCTTACTGGCCCCCGAGGTCTCGAGAACTACCCGTGCGGTTTCATTGCAACAAGCAGCAATCGATTCGCCATGACGTAATCTACATTTTTGCAATAAGAAGTTTTGGCAGTATATGACTCAAGTCAAGTTTTACGTCCTATCATAAAAACTTTGGTTTTCGAAGCCATTTCTCTTTTACCTTCCGCAGTGGCAAAAAATGGGCTGAGGTGCCTCCCCCCCCAAAAAAAAAACTTGACGCCGTCCCTGAGCAAAGCAAAGTTATGACAGTTTTGCAGGATATTTGAAGATGGGTATAGGAAAAGTGACCAAGTTTCGTGAAGCTGACTGAAAACAATGAAAGCAATAAAGATGGCAAACAACAAAAAAAAAAAAAAAAAACAGTGGGGCTTCCGAAGCCCTTCTCCCTTTACGGGAACACGGGTTAGCCAGTGGCGCTCACAAAACATGCATTGTAAACAGTAATCATAAAGTGCTTTAGCTGTATGACTTGTCTGAAAATGACTTAATAGGACTGTGGTATCATGAACTCTATTGATGATAAACAGGGGTACACATACAGCTATATTACGAAAATAAGATGTATTCTTTCCATTACATTACACCTGTCAGTGTTGCGTAATCTTACAGCATTTTGTACTTTTGAACAGCATTTTGTCGTAGAGTTCAGCGGCATTCCCGTAGATTTGAACCTAAAAATTGAAATTTTCCTTTTTCGGACTACGCATTCAGTTTTCTCATGGATTCAATCTACAGAAATAAATTGCCTATAATGTTTCGAGAATTCTGGCGGACGATTTCTTGTTTGTTCCGAATATGACCGCGACCGCCTCCATTCATTCAGTTGTGGTGTTCATCGGCCATTTTCGCTGCCGTCACTATGGCCGCTTCTTAAAGCTAGAAGCCATTCAGCGTGCCCCCAAGTCGTTCACTCGTCGCGTTCCTAGGGCACTTTCGCTGTCGCCACTGATCGCTTCTTAAAGCTAGAAACCATTCAACGTGTTTCGAACGCCCCTCGTGAGTCCCGTTTTCAGGCACTACGCTCAAGCACCGGACAAACGATTGTCTCGGCTCGTCGGCCCAGTGTAAACTTACCGAATTCTCACGGATGACGGACCATAATGGATCTCAAAACGCTCTAAATAGGCCTTTCCGCGTGTCGCCGTTAGCCGTCCGTTCCCACCGTCTGCCGGCGTGATCTATCTTTCTGCTCAGAAGTCGGCCCGGAACGGTCGACCGCCGCGAGACGCCCCTCCGCCGGCTACGTTCTCATCATTGTGCGGCGCGCCATTGTCTCAAATTGATTGCCAATCTTCCAATTTCCTCTTTACCCCATCGTTGCGGCGCTACGAGTCCATTACCCGCGCGGCGCGGCCCGGAGCCGGCCCGAATAACAGCGCCCGCGCCATTAACCCGGCTATAACAATGATCATGCGCGCTCAAAGACGTGTATTTGCGTTGGCGGCGCCGGTCGCCGTCCGGCCGCGGGCGGCGACCCTGTGATTTGACGCGCCCGGCCGGCGCGCGGCGGCGCGCCATCCGGCGCCCGCGCCGTGTTTGTCCCCGGCGCGCCGTCAACTCTTTGACAGCTCCGGCGGACGCGCGGATGCCTGTAATTACGCAATGGCACCAGCGTGGCTCCGGCGCCGCCAGCTGTAATTTCGGCGCTGTGAGGCGCGCGTCCCCTAATTCGAACACGGCGCCGTAAACGGCGAAGAGGCTGAGGCCATCATTTTCTCCGACTGTTTTTCTCCAGGTGGGCGGGAGCTCGAGGGCTCTGCGCTAGCGGAATGCTTGCTGCAACTTTGTGTGCTGGTCGCGGAATGGCATGCCTCTCCTAGGCAGAAGAATTGCACCAAGCGGCAACATGACGATGAGTGGCAATCGGCTTACGTAAAAACAAGGTGTGCTAACCAGGTTTCTGACAATGATCTCAAGAAGACAAATCAAACTTGAGAGGATATGTTGACCAATCCACCGCTAGAGAGTTCGTTGATTTGCACGACCATGATTATGGCTTTACATCATTGTGACGTAGGTAAGCTTCAGTTGTACCCATCAATGTTTGGAATATAAATGTTGCTTGTTGTTGTTGTTGCTGGATCTCTTACGTCCACGGCCAACAGAAAGGAGCTGGACAAAAGTCGGGATGCGGCAGGCACTTGGCTTAAGTCCAACGCAAGTAGTCAGTTTTCAGCTAAAGAAGGTTATGAGGGAGGCAGCGTTAAGAAGCTCTTTGGCACGATAAACATCCTTTAGTGTCGTCCAGTGCGGTGTCGAGGGCAATATGTCTTGGTATCTGGATGCACTGCAGTGGCGGAATCACTAACCGTACGTCTAGCACAGGAAACAGGAGCTCGGATCCGACCTCACCCACGAACCTGTTTAATGCAAGTGTAGCTCTTTGGTGCGAGTTGTGCCACGCTCGAGGAGGAACAGGTCCGCGCGACTCTCGCAGTACAGTACGCCTGAGGGTGTTGCATGAAAAGGAATCTTGAGCACCATAATAGACATGAAACCTGCGGTATCGTCCCCACTGGCAATGAAACCAGCTTACAATAAAATAGACATATTTTCAATCTGAATCGCGTCCTGACGCGCAACGTCGCCCAGAGAAGACGTTCACAGTGTCAACGCGGATGAAGTACGCGGTCTTACGACCCTGGCAGCAGGTTCACGTAAGGACGTGCTGATGTGAACTAAATGTGTCGGAACATCGTTTCTCGTTGCTCCTTTTTATGGATTACCAAACAAGCAGCTCGCCGCGTCTTTGAGTCCTAACACGAAGCGTCTGCTATAAACTTTTCACGAACTCTGCCGGCAGTCTCATGTGCTTAAAA
This sequence comes from Capitulum mitella, assembly GCA_030062745.1. Classification (NCBI taxonomy): domain Eukaryota; kingdom Metazoa; phylum Arthropoda; class Thecostraca; order Pollicipedomorpha; family Pollicipedidae; genus Capitulum; species Capitulum mitella. The sequence continues at coordinate 3,108,033 of CP099840.1, forward strand.
CCGCCCGTGCCGACATAAGTGCCTGCCACACTCGTCAGCTCGTTATAGGTCCATCAAGGTTTTATGTGCCTTAAGCCATTTGCAGACATGCCATGACATATTTGGCTGGCGTTTGTTTGGGGTAATGGCCTAGCTGACCATTCGTCATCAGCTGGATCGCAGTCGTTTCGGAGTTAAGTCGTTTCCGTTAAGAAAACGCAGCAACTCTGCGTGGTGTTTCGAACGAAAGTTTGTTAAAATAACGCTTAAAAAGGACCGCATTCAGTTCTTGCGCCACTTGGCAACCATAGCATTGTAAGAGTTTGAAGCGTTTTGCTCGTCTTAAAAATACACGAAAGCATTATGGCCGTCAAGTCAATTATTTCATCAGCCACACATACACGGAGTCAGCCAAAATGCCTGTCTACAAATGGCTAAGCCTGCTGCTTTACAGCGCACAAAGCCACGACATTCATCACTTGACTTCCCATCGTTGAGCAGGGACGTATTGCCTTTCACCGCTGCATCATATGCGCGCGTCACGTTTGTACCGCACCAGACGCTGTCCTGCCATGCTTTGCATACACAGTAAAGTCCCAAATAAAACCTGAAAATTAGCGTGGTTAAGGGGATCGGGCTCCCCAAAAGGTAAAAACTGTAACTGATTTCTCAATGAAAATTATTGGCCTGACAATCTTAGATGCTCAGTACCTTATGCAGCCCTGAACAGAAACCCTCATTTGTTGAGCAATATCCTGAAAAAGGGTGTAAAGCACAGGCGCGCACAACGGGGACCCGTATTTCTGTGAAAACCATTGCACATAGTCTTCCCGGCGGGCGGTTTTCGTGTGATTTCAGTTCACACTGAGCTCCCCCCCCTTAAGAAAATCCTAGCTGCACCCCTGGTGTCAAGTCCCATCATCATTGATGGCTATTCATGGTGACACATCTTTTTTTATTTACTGGGCTTCCAGTGACGGCTCATTTTCGCCAAAGGTTGTCTGTTGTCCCCACGATCGGATCGATGGATCGGAAAGCGGCTGGTTGTTTGTTCTCTGTCCGAGCAAGGACTTGTTTCACCTGGTGTGCAGCCGGTAACGCGAAATGAGCGTGGCGAGTAAGAGCAGCTTAGCGAACGTTTTCAGAGAGGTGCGCATTCTGAGGCTGGTAAAAACTACCATGAATATGTTTAAACAATCGGCCACTCGGACCCAGCTAATTGTTGTAAGCTAACTAATCGACAATGACGAAAAGGCGAGCAGGAACCAGCGTCTCATATTTCTGAGGTTACCTATACATGTTGCAGGGACGTAGCCAGAAGGGACCATGGGGGCAATGCCCCCCCCCCCGAACCAAGCATTCTACACTAGATATATGGTGATTTCGCATGAATACGGAATAGTGATCACATATATGTTGCAAAAGCAAATATCATATGTATTTCTGTGGGATAAATATGAGTTCAATCGCATAAAACTGTTGCTTTTTCGTATAAATTTTGCATTATGCCAGTGGCATATTTGTCATTTGCCCCCCCCCCCAAGAAAATCCTGGCTATGTGTCCGACATGCTGACCCATTTGACAGCCCTCTGCCCACGCTCCTGCGAGCATACTACCCATGAACTGTGAGAAAACACCCGGTTGAACACGCTGCCGCCTACACACACCGACGAGTGCTTAATCCAGGGAACTGTTCATGGCGGTGGCATGACTAGAATTACACGACAGTGACGTAGAAATCTTTAAAGTAATGCCTAAGTCACTGTCTTAAACACGATTTTTAGAAACCTTCCGCAGCCTTTGAATGTTTGCGATTTGTGGCGAGGTTAGAGGTTTGTGACTCACGCATCATTGTGAGAACTGAAGATCATGAAAGAAGTGAGAAGTGGATTTTCATAATCAAGGTCGTTGCCATGCTCATTCTGTGCAAATGCTTAAAGATGTACAATTGCGGCAAATGATCTTGAATATGTAAGGTCATTTTGGCTTTTGGAAGTAATTTAATTCACTACAGGTCATTTCGTTGTGGTTTCAGACGTTTTCATACCCACGTGAATTCTATCGCTGGTATTTAACGCTTGCCAGTTTGAGCGCAAAACTATTTCATTGTTATTCTAATGATGGGTGGAAGCCCCACTATTGAGTATTGTATGTGATAATCTTATTTAAAAGCAAAAGCAGCAAAAATATCGAGTTGCTTCCTTAGACCGTGTCCACAACTGTATGCCCTGTTGACCTTGCCACAAATGGCCATGGCCACAAACCTTCTGTGTAACAAGTTCACTATTAATGTTACATTCTGCTGATGCTATCTGGCCATTACGCAAATCTTAGCTTTTTAGCGACTTCACTGTGAAAACCCGCGATGATTTACACAATATATCATGAACCGGGGAAGAGTTCAGCTTTTAAGATCTTTTGAACGATTATGACTAACAACTCTTATTTCCCGTAGTCGACCTTGCGATGCCTGCCGTTCAAACGAAACGGTTAATCAAATCTGTGACAAGCATCCATATCCTTCATTATCCATGACAGCGCGGTTCGCGAGGACGCCAGTCGTGCGATGGATATTTGCGGGTGCGGGCAGTTCATGTCGAAGAATATTGTTGCAATCCGTTATGCTGTGTTGTGCACGTTTCTACCCGATACAAAATCCATACATGTACAATGCACGGAGTTCCGGGGAACTTCGTGGCTCACCCACGTTTTTACTGGCTCTAATCCGCCGCCCACTGCTCCATGGGCCAGAAGGACGTTCTGCGCCTTTTTTCTTTTGTTCGACGATAGGCACTAAAGCTGCGCGGTTGCGCAAAGCATCGCACGTTCGCCGCCTATTCACCCGACACGAAATGCTCATGCTGACGATGTCGTTGTAATGCACGATGGCTGTACGGCTGAATTCTTTTCGATGGAATCTAAGCCCTTTCCTCTCTGATGCTCGATCGCGTTTTCACGTGCCTCGGGCGGCTTTTTACCGGCGCCGACAAACCGGATCCGCCGCATTTGTCACGGGCAGGACGCCAAGGGCCCGTCGTCGCCGTCGCGGGCCCGTGGGGCAGCGCCTCCGCCAGCCGGTCCGCCTCAGCCGGCGGCGGGCGGCGACGCGGCCGGCGAATCAGTGACCGATATCGATTGCGGCGGCGTCCGGCCGAGGGGGGGGGGGGCGCCGGAACGGTGACCAGCTGCCGGTTAAGTACGCGCCTCTCGTCCGTGACACCCCCGCTCTCGCCCCCAATCAGATATTACACCAGCCATTATGAATATGATCGTTTAATTGTGGGAACCATCAGGTGTGCCGCAGGGGTGGGCATTAGGGTCGATGCGGTTTGTTATTAATGCCTAATCAAAAACCGTAACGATTGCCCAAACTTTCGGATAGAGGAAGGGTGAACCGCATGCAGTTCCATCAGAACTCTTTGTCTGGGGCTTAAAACAACAATAAATTATTCATATGCAGGTGTTAGAGGTTGGCTTAGTCATATTTTCCACAAAAATCAACATGATGTCTGTGGTCAAGCACTTTGGTAACAGCTGCACTCGCGCAATTAGCTAACTTTCGCACAGACTTTTGCACGATAACGTCCTTGATGTTGGATTGGTCTGACATGATGTTGGTTTTGACATCGTTTTGTATAGTGGCCTGCTCAGACTTTTGTCGTCGGAAAATGAAACAGTAGCCTGCAAAGATTACACTGCTCTTTTCTAACAAAAGAAAATATTGGTCATGAATTCCTCCTTAGAGGGAAAAATAACAGTGGCCATGTAGTCCATTTTTGCTCAGAGCCTCGTAACGCACTTAGCTGATGGCTCACAAGGTATAGCCGTAAGCAATAAAGGCCCTTTGCTCTAACTTCCGTGGCTTATTGCGGGGCTGAATTAACCACGCCAGGCTCGTAATTAATCTCGTCAAATTCGTTTTTTTAACAATAACATCTGGCGCGCGCTTATCCACTCCTGTCCGGTCCCCCAGTTCCACCTGCCCCCGATCTCACCGGGCAGGGCAGTGCACAGGACGGAATTCCTATCAAACATCCCTTTGTCTCCTTGTGTTTTCTGTCTTTTGTCGCAGTCTCGTCCGGCAGTTACGTCAGTAAGTCAAACATTTGCCTTTTGCAGCTACAGAGATATGGACCGATTGCGGAAGGAGTGGTCTGAGTTTCTCCCTGATCGCATGACGAACGCTCATGATTTTTGTCTCGCTCATAATCCAGTAAGTGTATAATAGGCCGGCGCGGCGTTGACTACCGTCCCTCCTAATGGTTGTTTAATGCTCGGCTGGGTGACCTAATGATTTTAGACGCACAAAAAGTAGGAAATCGCACCACCGGTGGTGAGCAATTACACGTGTTTTGGCGCCGCGGGCAGCTTAAATTAATGAACCAATGGCGGCTAATGCCGTCACGCCAAAATTGTTTCTGTCGCTCGGAAGAGAAAACTGGCCGGTTTGTCCGGCAATGGTGAAGTTAGCTGCATGCGAGGGGCCATAAAACTGGCCGGTTTAACAAAAGCCGGCGTGGTGTGTGCATTAAAAATCTAACAGCTGCCGTCGTCGAAACGAAACGCTGTTGTCCGATGTTTAACGCTGGACTAGGTCCGGGTTGCCGGACGATGTATGGTGTTTATTGGGGACATTCAGGGAATGCTCAGGAACGCTTGTCTTCCTAACGCGTGTAACGGAGAAATCGGTTTGAGGCGGCTCGTGGCCGGTTAAGATGTAAAATCTTGCAAGAAAATGTTATGCTACGATCTGGTACGGGATGTGTAGGACAAGCATTTGGTAAATGTTGTTCTCGTCATATGTGTTGCTTTGTCGTTCTCTGTGGCTTAAATGTTTCCCCGCCCTCTCTCTTGCTTTTCTACTGCTATGTCTTCCTCTTCCTTTCCTCTAGTCTGGCTCCAGGTCCCTCTTTGTCTGTCTTTGCCTGTCTATTTTTCTCCCTCTCTGGCTGTCAGATTCTCCGATTATTTCACAAGCCCCTGGTTTGCAAAAAACCGACTTGAGGTAACTTCTGTCATGCCGTTTCCGAGAAACTGTTTAAAACCGTGCAAATGCGCCATCGACGTAGAAGGACTTGGATCAGAAAAGGCACAGATTGGCTTTTAATGTTGACGTGAAAATTAATCATGTCTGAATGGATTTGTGATTATCCGTTCACATCCATTAAAAACCTACATGAGTTAGTGGAGCTAGTTTTTCTTTGACTTGGCCTTGTTATGGAGTCTTTTCTTTACGGTAATAATAGCTGAGAACAATGCATAGATGATAACAATAATTAGAGTGATCCTTTATCGTGATCATCATTGGCGTATGGTAAAGATATTTTACGAAATTAAAATACCACGAGAGAGCCTTAAGAACATCAGAGATGAGATCATGCCTGCCAGCGAACCATTCCGTTTCGATAGTTGTCCATTCTTTTGTCTTTATAATAAATAACCTATAAATAAGAGGCTATTGGAATCAGTGCCGTGTCCCAAAACAATGTAGTCTTCATCTATCAACCGGGTCAAATTTGCTTTTATGGGCCTAGTCAAGTTTCAAATTAGGCGGCGGTGTTAAAAAGAAACGTAGAATGTGCCTGGATGTACCTCATGATGTTCTATTAATAAGGAGAGATTGTTCATCAAAAACATATTAATCTGGCACATTGCCCCGCGATAACACTTTTGTGCCCACTGAATGCCTCGAAAAGCTCCTTTGTTCCCGTCGCGGCTTCTCAGGAAGCCTAATTACCACCGCTACTGTGTTCGTTACTCTCCCAAACTTCCCGCCAGAGGTTAATGATCATCATTTAAAGCGTTCATTACGGTCGCGCCCGGCATGGCCATAACAATGGCGTAACGTCCTTATAAGTCGGCCGTCCGCTCGCTATTTCGGGCCGGCGACGGGGCTCGTCCCGCGCTCCCGGGCGCGCGCGCCCGCACAGCCCCCTGTGCCAATCACGGCCGGGCCGAATATTAACCTGATAATGAGCGGTGGCGCGGCACTCTCCCAGGGCCGCCTAATGGGCCGCCGGTGACCTCTAACCAACCGCAGCGGCGGCCGGCGGTAATCCAATAAAAAGCGGCCCGGCCGGCCGGCGTCGACGCGCCCCCGGCCGCGCGCGCCGTAAAGACTTCCGGAGCGCGGCGTGCGCCCTATCGACCGGGCCATCTTTTGTTCTGGGGTCGGCCGTTCACGCAGCCGGCCGTTCTCATCGTGAGCGGCCGCCGCGGCGTGAGAGAGCGGACGCGCCGCAGGAAAAACGCGACCAGCCCGGCGCCCCCCCCCCCCCATCCGCCTTCTTCGCGGCCGCTGCCGCCGCAGCCGCCGTGGTGGAGGAGTTAGCGAAGCCGCACCGCTGCGAACTCCTGAGCGGAGCAGACCATGCGCTTCGGAAAGCGCTTCAAGCTGTTATCATCAGAGCCGATAAACGTCATTTCTTTTTCTGCGAATGAATCGCTGTCTTAAATTGTCCAATTGAACTTAAATTGTCCAAAGCTGGGCAGGCGGCTTCCTCATCTTACTCATGACCAGCTAGGCCCATGGATGGGGCACCAATAAACAGCCATCGTCGCTCTCCTCCAGCAGGGTAACCACGGGCTGCCAGGCGGTGAGAAGCCAGCCGTCGCAGCGGCGGCATCTCGGCCGGAGCCGGTCGCGGAAGTCGCCGGTCACCGGCCGGCCCGCGCCCGGCCGGCGCGGCGGCGGTGGGAACGGCTCATTACGAGGACACAATGCCCGCGCTCTCGCGGCGGTAAATTAATACGGCACCGGGCCGGCCGCGTCGCATGGGAAACGGTAGCGGCGCCGGGCGGGCGCAGCCTTTTTGCGCCTCCCGGTCGCGTCGAGGCCAATTTTCCACCTGTGCGAATTAACCCCTAACCCGACCTCTCGGCGCGTGGGAAGCGGCCCGAATCGTTTCCAGCCTATTGAAACTTAACACCCGATTGAAAGACAATCGCGGGCGGGCGCGGCCACCGGCGGCGGCGGCCGCCGCCGCCGCCGAGGCCCGACGAAGGCCGCGCCGCGTCGCCGCGCGGCCCGCGACGCGACGAGCGCCGGCGCCGGAGCCTGCCGCGGCGCCGGCGCGACGCGCCACTCGACGACGCCACCTCCCGCTGCCATTACCGCTCTAAACTGGCGCCATTATCGGCCGCCGCGTCGTCATCATGCACGTCAAATTCGCCGGCCGCGCGGCGCGCGCTGCACGCGGCGATGAGGGTCTGCAGGGGGGGAGTAATCGTCGCGGCGGCTCCAGCGGCGGCCGGCGGCCGCGCGTGGGCCCGACCAGGTGGGCTGGCGCGGCCGTGCCCGTTTACCGAGTGACTGCGGCCGTTTTCTTGCCGGTAACCCTGCCGCCGGCCGTAAACGACGCCATCCGGCCGGCAGTGGGAAACTGTGCCGCAGCCGTCGGCAGCGCCTCATTACACGGCTGTTTATACGTGCCGGCGACGGCGGCTCCGGGCAGTCCCCCCCCCCTCCCGGCCGGCAGGGGGAGGCGGCCGACTGGAAGTGGGAGGATGACTTGTCGGCAGGATGCGCAGAGATGCCACGCCTCTTGCGGTGTCGTCTGCAAGCGTCTTACCGTGCACCGATGCTGCACAATGTGAGGGAGTGTCAGGACTCTGTTACCTTTGTGTTGTTTGAGTGCCATGTCCGCGGGGACATCGCAACTTGCAAAGGTGCGTTTAACCCTATTCCCGGCAGGGGGGGGGCGGAATCCGCCCCCCCCTCGGGTTTTTTGCTTGTCAATTCCAGGCTTTTTAACGCAGCTTCACGAAACTTGGTGACTTTTCCTAGCTATTCCTTCTACGCGCCGTGACAAAATTTCGAAATTCTATTTTGCTCAGGGGCGGAGCCAGGCAACGTTTTTGGGAGGCACCTCAGGTCATTTTTGGCCATGTTGAGGGTAAAAGGAAAATGTCTGCCAAAAACAGAGTTTTTAAGATAGAACTTAAAACTTTATATGAATATATAGCTAAATAGTTGGGCAATGTGCATATGTAATTTTGTTTATCTGAGGTCACTTTACAAGGTCAGGTCAAGGTCAAAAGTCAAAATTAGTTTTTTCGCAATAATTTCGGCGCCGTTTTTTCAAATGCCAAACCCGGAATATATATGACGTAGAAAGATGCCCTCTACTTGTGTACCAAGTTTCAGCTTGATATCAGGTCAGGTCACGGAGCTATGACCTAAAATGTCAGTGCACGTACCCTATATCGCAAAAGCCAAAAAATGAATTTTTTGGAATAGAGTGAATTTAATCGATTAAAAACGTTTACAGATAATATTGAATGCACACGAGATCATTCCAGGTGACCCCAAGGTCACTGGAGGTCATTTAAGGTCAAAGGTCACAAGTTGATCTGAGAAACGTGTGACCATGACAGATCCCCCTTTTTCATGTCCCTGGCGCCGCCTATGCTAACATTATACAAACATTGTAATGCGATTTGTACTTCTTTAGCATAACATGACTAGCAGAAGCTAAAAAAGTGTTTTGGCCTCTTTTGTTCATTCCGTTATTGGAAAACTAATCCCCCTATTTTTGAAACCCTGTGAACGCCCATGAATTTTCTCAAAATTTCAAATTTGCATACCCATGGTAAAAGCCCTATCCATAATCTCTCGATTGATGCCAGTTTCATCGAAATCGGTCAATAAACAACGGAGTTATAAGAAGTCAAAAAGTACCCCCCATTTTGACATTTTTGCCCCCTGCATCCACAAATTTCAAAATTTTGAAAATTTCTTTTTATCAAAATGTAGTTCACGTCACGGCAAATCGATTGCCGTTTGTTGCGATGAAATCGGATAAGTAGTTCTCGAGATCTCAGGGGGGGGCCGAATCCGCCCCCCCCCTGCCGGGAATCGGGCATACCGTCTAGCCCTCCGGGAATAGGGTTAAGAGTCCTTGCGAACCGCAGAACGGCCATGTTCCTTGAGATTAACTGGGTGCACCGGCGACATAGGACGTCCACGAAATTCGCGCGGACGTCGGATCTTTCGCACCACCAATATGGTTGAGAAGAACGCCGGCATCTCCGGTCCTCACGCACTCATATTTTTATTGGTGTGGGGTGTTGGGCGGCGTTTCACTCAAAATAATGAAATCTTGTAGATCTTGATCTACTCAGTATTATTTATACAAACTTCAAGCCTCCCAGGCCCGAAGGGGTTCGGGATAAACATATTGCGAAGGGATAAAGGGATTGCAATGAGGGCAACAGCGAGCTGCCAGAGCTGGCAGGCAAATCTACTGTGTCTTCGGTCGTCAAATGCATAAAGGGGTATGTCTCGCTGACCCTTGGTTCGCGGTTGAAGACCGACGACCACCGGCTTCACCTTTCCCGCGTCGGGCAGGCTAACGTTTCTATTGCATCCTGAACTGCTGGAGCCGTAAAAAACGAATTGCAGACCAACAAGGGCCAGGGGATCGACCGTTAAGTAAGCTGCAAGAGACGCTTGACCTCAGGGTTATTGCTGAGGCCTTCGTGGTCTGGTTCAGGTGATTACTTATGGCAGGTCGGTTTCGTTACGAGTGCACAGCATAACCAGCTGAAGTCGTCAACTGTGGGGTCATTATTTACAACCGCTCTTTTGCCAAATCGTCACACAAAAGTAACGGCTCTAATGTTTTGCTGCCTTTTTTGATTTGGTAGTTTAAAAAATCGCTGGAATGCAAAGCTCCGTTGGCTTTTCCAAAGACAACTGGGATGCTTTCCCGTTGGAACTGATTTTTATTTTGCTAGGTTCTGTTGTGCCTTACTTACAGACAAGTCATCAAAGATTGGCTTATTTATCGTCCCATGTTCGGAATAGCATGGACATCAGACAGCGGCTGAATGCAGTCAGTGTGACATAGTGTAAATCATCAAAATTCGGGTAGCTCAATTAAGTAAGACTCCTTTTCAGTCAGCCATATTTTGTCAGAAACTTCAAAGCAGTTACCATCTAATGTCCTTCGCGCAACAAGCCTTCGTTCCCGCACACTGGTGGCGGACTTTTATTCGGCATTCTCAGTCCCTTAGCCGGCACCTTTGCACCCTTGCCTCAGAAACAGTGTCTTCGCCCATTTGTTGCCGTTCAGCACTCGACACCGTACCGATCGCTCCAGGACCCCCAGCTGACTTAAGACCTCTGCAAACTGCTTTGGTATTTTCGAACCGGATGTGTTTGTGTAGGAAGCTCGATCAAGGATGCGGAGGAAATGCCAGACAAACCGCTCCGGAATGCTTCCAAGAAGGCTGTCTTCCTATAAGTGTTCTGAATGAAGTTGAACGGATTTCACTCAGCGGCCCTGACTGTTCAGTTTGTTTGAAGTTAGACAGCTCACAAATCGCTCAACCACCCGCGAGATGGATTTCAAACTTTGACTCCTAGGTCCTGAAGAGGAACAGTCATCGGTGACAACGCCTGCTGTCTAGAGACGAAAACATGTCAGTTCAGACACGGCAGACTGTGTATTCAATATGTTTAGGACCAGCGTACCCATCGGCATGGTATACACTCAGAAAGGAACTAAATAACCCCTTCTCCCTTCCCTGGTTATGCAGTTGCGGTGTCCACAGTTGTTCCGGACACCCCAGTAACCTGCACATTGCGCTGGCTTCATGCAAATTTACGGGATATCAAAACGAATTGAAATGAACACCAGACCAGTTATTATAGACATGAATCTAGAGCGAGCCCGATATGGCTAATATTTCGGGCAAGCCTTGCATGACAAAGCCTAACATGGTCTTGGCAATAAACATTTCTTTATGTTACACCATTACCATTTTTATTGAGATTTTAACGATATGTATGCATCAAATTCTTCATCACAGATATGCGCGGCATTTTTTGAAGTGACACATCCGGTAGACAAACCCTGGGTTGGCACTCTGCCAAGACAGGGTTTTCCAAAGAAGGATCGGAATGGGAAATTTCTATTTGTGAACAAATTTAAAATGTAGACGGGAAAATAAGCCCATAATCACATTAACGGAGCATACCTTCAAATAGATTTTTCCTTCCGTGCAGCCTGTCGGTGACAGCAACAGCCACTGAAACCCCGTCAACTGCCACCTACCCCGCCAGGGGAGGCTACCTGTTGGTGGCCCTCATTGGAGACCGTCTTTCGGCCTCTCCGTGAAGTTTATCAGGCGAACGCTGTTCGCTGACTCCTCTACGCAGACGCTTTCCGTGGGGAATCTTTTTTGGAGTCTGTGATGGTTACCTACGGCGGGGACCGTGGGCACACACAGGTCCTCCGAGGGGTGAGCGGAGCCGCATTCCTGGCCGAGGTTGCCATCTCAGGTCTGTCTGGCCTGAACTTTAGAGTCGAGGAGTTCATCCGCTCCGTCAGACGTGGTTTCACTCACACAGTCTCAAAATGAATCCTGCGGGAGTGAATTTCGTGCTTGTTGATACCAAAGCTTCCATCCAGAATGCGGCAGAATTTCGGACCAACATGTCCGGTTCCATCATATTTCCAGGCCCAGAAGTGAAGGCTTTGGGTGCCCTCCTGGAGCCTTATCTGGGAACAGCATGTATATGTCCCCTTGGACGATGCAACGCAATCCTCGGCCCGCAGTGCAAAATTCTACATCACTTCAATGGCGACATCCCGAAGCTTCTTGTCCACATCCACGTGGTTCCCCATATGGCATACTGCTTTTCCGCTCAGGGAGGAGCAGGCCAGTGACAGACAGCACGTATACAAAAGTTACCAATTTCGCTGCAGAACTGGTGACTAGCACTTGTCGCAGCGATCACGTCTCATTATCCACCGCTGCGCTTGGAAGACTTAACAGGACTGATGTGGTCCACCACTGAGACTATCTTAACTGAGTGGTAAATACTTGGCATTGATTTTAACCCGGCCCATTGATTTAACCCAACGGGCATTCTTGCCCGCACGCGCCGTCATGGGGGAGGGGGCCAGATTGATCTCTTTCCTAAAATCCCAACTAATGGTGATTGTGGAGTAAACGTGGCACCATTTCACAGGTTCTTCATTGATTTTCTTCAATAAAAACCCCTTATTTGACCTACTTTGTGCGTTGTATCTGTGGTCAAGTGAGGTCAAATGCAGGCATATAAAAAACTTTTGATGAAGGTCACTATTCTTGTCGACTTGTTACGTTTGAATGCGTTGGAAACTTTAACATGGCCCAGATATTCTGTATCTGATACGATGTCAAGTGAAAGACACCCGAAAGTCGTCCAGGGTTATGACATGCCATGGTTCTCGCTGATGTTTTTGCGCCTACCGATGCGCGGCGGGACGGTGACCACCGGACTTAAACGTACTTAATCTTAAATATCTCAAGAAGCAACAGTCAGGATAAAAAAGAACATAAAAGAGCTTTAGATTTTTTGTTGTTGGAAGGCACTGTGAAGTTCAGAAACGTAAGTTGAGTCGTGCAGAAAATATTCGAGAAAAACTAACTGAGCGCCATATTGTCCTCCCGCCCATGACGGGAGGGATTAAAAGAGGCGCCTACCGTGCGTCCGTCCCCCTCACCAGCTCAGGTCTCCCGTCGGCAGACGAGAGACCGCCTCTCAGGCATTCGTTCGCCTCAGGCTCCGCAGTGCTTCCCGAACACAGCGACTTTTAGCGCACCGTGCTCTTGTGGCCTGGAACCTCCTACTTCATGCCGTCCGTGTTCCGAACGCGCCGCGGCCTTTTAACCCCTGCTCTGGCGGATCCAAGAGGACATCGGGGCAATGCCATCCCTCCCCCTTCCTAAGAAAGCAAGACCAACGCGTCTTGTTTCCATCCCCTTTCAAACCCAAGTCGTTATTATTGTTTTTGGCCCGAAACCATTTTTTGTATAATATATGCTTATTTTCTAAAATGACAAATCAAAGTGGTCAAAATCCGAGGACAAATCAACACTTCAGAGTAGGTTTGATTACACTGGAGGAAATATACTATGCTAAATCCGTGTCAGTTTTCACATTTACCAATCGGTGTTTGTCGCGTTGGCGGCCGTATTTAATACCAGCGCCAACGCACGACGACACGCACGTTTTTTTCTCAGCTGTTGACCGGTCGACAAGCACAAAATGGCTGTTACGCGTGGGTATTGCAACGCGAATACTCCAAGGCGCGCGTCTAAGCCCAACAAACCTTTCTCCAAATGTGCAGACACAGCCTGCAAAGCATTTCGCCACCGCTCGTCGCTGTCGCCGGTGCAAAGTCCCACCGTGTAACTGAAGTGAAACGTCGCAGTTCGGGTACGGAGACTGCCCGTCCTACTACAATTATGCGCCATCACGGCGTAGTGCCGCATTAAGTTAGCGCTGTGCACCTGAGACATGTGAGAGAGGCTATGACGAAGCGGTTTCCTGCTCTACGGTCCAGAGCCTGTACCGACAGCAAACACTTTTAAAGCTGGATTCGGTAAGCGTGGTGTTTTTTCTTTCAAACGGTAGCTTTTAAAGGATGTTTACACAACGCAACGTCGCGTAAGTGGAACATATCAAGCCTTTAAACACCCGTCGCCGCCTGTGTACCTGTACCTTTAGTCCCAATGAGTGTTTTCATAGTAAATGAAGGCGTAAACCTGTGGAACCTCAGTAATGATTGTAATCCATAATAATAATAATAATAATAATATGTAATGAAAATATATGATAATGATAAGATAATGATAAAGCATCGTCATTAGTGACTGTAAACAACATAGTGCGAATCTATGGAGATGCGTTGGCGGAAAAGAAGCCCAAATGCGTATCTCCAGTGAATTCGTCGGCACTTGTATGCGGCCTTTCAGTTTTCCACATAAATTCTATTGCTTAAAATTTAAAAAAGTATTACGCTTTCAAATACCTTCTTTCGGAATAAAGCGAAACAAATTAATTCACACTAGAGCGAAGATGTGCGTGTCCTCACAGCTTACACAGCGCGGCACAGCATTACCGCCATCAGAAAACCATGAATTTTGGAAACCAAATCATACATGCGGGCATTAAACTGAATCAGCACGACATCTGGTCACTACACTGTGCGTCATGCGTTCATACTGGAGGTAAGATTTTAGGTCACCTGACTGACTTCATGTCCGATTTTCCTACGATGACCCAAAAAATTGAGCATGGATTCATCTAACGGCATATTGATCTCTTAGATAAGCAGCAGGAACAAGCTGTGAGCATCGTCCACTACTTTTGGTCATTCCGGAACGTTTCTGGAGTGGACATTGATTCCCGGGGCCTCCGTGAGCTGGTGCTGTTCGGGGAATGTTCGTGGGCCTCAGGATGGGGAAGGATTGGACGCCGACTGTTGCAGTGGCGTTGTTCATGTTCGGTGGTAAAAGGGTACAATTTAGTGTTTTTGTTTGCATTTTGGCAGCTCGATGTAAACTTTAACTTTTCTGTCTTTGCATTGGCAAAAATTTGATTGTCTTGTTTGCTGCAATATATTACCTGCCCATTTAATCACTTACCTGAAAACGGAGCAAGAACAGCAAAAGGAGAACCAAATGTTAGATGACGCAATAAGCTCATGATGCACATGGAACTTTGACAGACGTTATGAGTTGAGTCAACAGCCGCAGGAGAGCTTCTTGGACGCTGCTGTGCTCCAAAGTTGCCATCGTCATGGTAGAAATGTGGGCTGTGAGGTTGTTGATTTCAACTCACACACTTATAGAGATATATAAGACAAATTGTCGTAATATTCCCATAAGGTTATTATATCACTGATTTGGAGCAGCATGCACACAGGTGGATTCAATTCATTTTCTTTAGAACTCATCAGGCTCCTTACCGCTTGACAAAAAATCCTTGGTTCTTTTCTGTTCACCCAGTTTGAACTCCGATCGGGAATCCTGCACCACGTCATTTGTGGACGAGTCAGAAACATTATATGTTACTTACTGGTCATACTTTCTATGTTAAATAACTGCAAGTCTTGGCTTAGTTAGTGTATAAATATTCGGGCTGTTACGATTAAAGGCAGACAACGTCCTTTTTGAAAGGTATGATAGTATTTGTTCGTTTTCGTGGGGCACTTATGAATGAAGACAATACCAGAAACTAGATGAAGAATTGTTGCACTGGTTGACATTGGTAAAACGGCTGCATCGGGACGGAACAGTTGAATCTGATTCATCTGTTATCCGTCGCATGTCATGTCATAAAGCTCTGCGTCATAGACCTCAGAAAAAAACGAAAGTGTAATGTCCTTACCCGTGTGTTTGTGTATCGCCGCCTTCAGGGTGGGGAATCCTTAAGAATGCCATTTTTTTATTCGTTTTCTGTTTTGAGCTTTCATGCTTCCAGTTGCGAGCATCAAGTGAAAAATGTTTTCTCTAAATCTGAGACACATGCGTTTCTCGCCCCACAAGCATGCTAAATTAGGGCTATAAAGCCCTCTTGACAACGTTTGCATTCTCTCGCAGCTTGCACGCCGTTACTACATTGCTCGTCATCATGACTTAGCATTTGAGTCCACTAGAGCTGCCGGCCGCGCCTGTCTGACGGAAGCTCGACAATGGGTTTTGGCCCGTGCTGGGCTTTTCCCATCGCCAGCCCAAAATAATCGGCAGACAGCAAAAATCTAGAACTACTAAGGGATATCCAAAACATTTTTGGTAAGTTGGCTGCAAAAAAACGCTGAATGAAAAGTTCAGTCCGTTATCTGGAATAAAATCAGAGCGTCCACGGCCCGAAATAGACTGTACATTGCCCATTTTTAGTAAAATGTTATGTCCGTGCACGTTTTCCCCTCAACTATTTCAAATACGGTTTAAGATATCAAATATCTAGCTGCAGTGCATGATCACGCATAGGACTGGCTCTACTCCAGCAACAAAACGATCATCAAGCTGTTTAAATTCAAACCACCATTTGCAATGAAACATGGATTGTACTACCCAGTTTTCGTTTCGTCTAATTTAACACGCATTTATTTTAGCGACGGTAGATGTTGCATTGCTGAGTGGTATCCAAGAGCATTTTTTGTCCGGAGTTGTAATGCTGGAATAGTTTTCAACGTGATCGAAAACGATCTCATGAGAGCTTCCGAAATATTTTGAAACAACCTGCGCGTAATTGTTCAAAGACCTAAATTACCAGACCTATGAAACGTTTCAGATCCATAAAACTGCTTCCTTTAATTTGAGTGTCATTAAGAAACCACAGGCAAAAAGCCTGCTAGCCATGGTCTATGAGCGTTGGGGACGGGGATCTAGACCTCCGTCGTCCCCCCCCCCCCCCAATATTCAGTGGTTTTAATATTGGGTCTGTTACACTTCCAGGGAAGAGACGGTCTGAAATCCTATGCAGACCCACAATAATTTTTGGGGAATCAACACCCAGGTTGCCTTTCCTGCAGAAAACCCGAGACGTGTAACAGGTCTCCGTCTGCCTGGCCCCAGTCAACACGTTGTAAACCTGCGTGCCGCAAACGCAAATCCAGCGACTCAGCTTTTTTTACCACATTCCAGTAAAAAGCCACACTCTGCCAGGACGTCATCAACTGATTGCCTTGTAGTCATTTCAACTTGAAACGACATTTACTTCCAACATAAACTGTTATAAAAAAGTAATGCTGTCAGTTGGAATAAAGAAATGTTACCGTTTTGCGCGACATGTTTCCGTCCGATATTTCCGACGACGTTAATCCCACAAATGGTACACCATGCTCAAGATGTGTCGGGCAGATGTTCAAGAACCTGACAACTGGGGCACGATTGGGGAGGTTAAATGTCGTTCGGAGATCGCCGTGGTCCCTGCATTAATCTGCAGAAGTTCGTTTTTTCTCCGTGTTTATATTTCCTGATTGTTTTTTTGCGTTACCTGCCTGTACTCTATGTTTTTCGGTATTCTTCCTGTTCTCTGGCCTGTTTCACTACCGGCCAGCTTGGCCCACGCTGTAAGACATTTTGCGTGCTGTTTGTCGCGGCTATTAACTGTTCTGATTCCGGTTTTTACGGTCACAGCCTGAGCTTTGCACCGTGGTTTTGCGCAGTATCACGGGGGCTGCACTCCTCGTGCAGTGATTATCTGGGCATCTTGCAGTGCAGCAGCCAGCGAGTCACCAGTCAGCAGTCTCAACATTGCCTGCAACTGCAAGAAATACACAGAGATGATCGCCGCTCTCAACAAATGGCTGTACAGACGTTGCCTTGAATAAAAATGTGCTGACCTTGACTGAGAAGTACGCTAACATTAAAAACGTGGCTTGCGACAGATGTAATACAGGGTTGAGCTTATTTCATATTGTGGCGCCAGACTATACATATTGTTCTTCACTTTTATATATTTCGCCAGTCGAATGACAATGGGCCAGATAACCTAGAAGGAAAGCTAATCGTGGCGTTACTATTTACCTGGCTCCATACACCCTCAAGCATCATTTCTAGCCTGTGTGCTACCGAATGAACTGATCTGATAAACTGCACACTCCTTGCCTATCCATGGGCGGTCTTTGTGTTTGGTAAAACTCGTTGCATGGACAAACTGGATTGGGGAACTCTATGCACAGCCGTTAACGAAAGGTTCCTCTTGTGCGTGACTTGTGAGCTGATAACACGTGTCATCAGTTTAGATTAGTTTTCTTAAATAAACATACATTATACGGATGTCATTACGACGAGGAAACAAAAGTGCGAGCTCTTGCTTCCCCATGCAGAGCATAAAAGTTTGAAAAAACGCCGAACAGCAAAAAGTGTTGACAGGCTCAGCATGAAATGTTTACTTAGTCGGCATTCCCTGGGTTTACGAGGGAAGCGTCAGAAATATTTTTTCTGCACCGAATAAAACATTTTGCACGACCGTTCAGGACAGGATCCGTCATATGCGAGCTGCTTTCACAGTTAACGCAACAGCAGCTGGCCCATGTTCGAGGAGTAATCGCAAGCAATGGTGACCATCAATCCGTTTTCCTGAAATCTTGCGAATCGCATCTGAAAAGTGTCCGTTTCGATGCGAAAATGCTCCGAATTCTCAACGCTCCGAATCGCACCCCTAGAGAAACACTCTGACATCAGATGACAGGATGTTCTAAAGATCCGTCCTTCGGACTCACCGCGAGTGTGCTCCAGATCCATCGCAGAAATCGTAACTTTCGATGCATCTGCGTTACTTTCTTCAAGCAAATTCAAGCCATTTTCACTTTGTTTTAAAGAAAAGTGGTTTTGTTCCATAGGGGATGTCCAGGTCTTGGCTTCCTAAATTATGCATAAAGCAGGAGCCCTTCGAATGTTGGTGAACATCAACTGTGATTTATCTCTGCCTAAAAACTAGCTTCTTGCAACTTTATAAAGCCGTTATTATGGCGAGTTATTATGAGAGTGGATAAACTCCGAAATGTTTTTCAAGATGCTCCTTTGGACATTGCAGGCTTGGATGCTAATGTACCTAACTACGTACCTTAAAATGTCATCTCATACACAGATCACAAGTGCGGACCGTAATCAAGTAAAATAAGCATAAAGTTAATTCGAAACTAATGAAAGCATTCATTCCATCCACGCTAATTTTTAGTAATAAACCTAGTCAGCTTCTGAGGGCCGTGAAAATTAAAACGTTACTCGGCATAATTGTGCATGGCCATCATGACATGCAAGCCAATTATCACCAGCCGCGGACAAGTGCCGTCAGATGGTTCACGTGTGTTTAGCCGCTAAATGATCCTCTCAGATGTCCTTAAATCCTACAACAGCCGGCTCCTTTAATTAGCCCAATTATTCAAGTGGCAATTACCTCATCAAATTATTCCAAATCTAAATAAAATTGCCGTATATCAGGTGGCCGCCTCCAGCGGCCGGCGCGCGACGCTGATTGGCCGGCGCGCGGCGGGCCGGACGCCGATTGGTCGGCGGCCGGCCGGGTGGGCGGTGCGTGGCCGGCCGGCGGCGGCCGCCACTCGCAGCGCAGACGGAGCGGGCGCCGGGTGTAGAGAGGTGCGTCCAGCGAGCCGTGCCGCGCCGCCGCCCCGCCGGGCATGACTGTGGAAATAGTGGAGTCGCCCGCCAGCATGACCGTCGAGATCAAGCGCACGGAGGAGGGCCGCGCGGCCGGGCAGCGGCCGGCCGGCGCCGCCTCGCCTCCCGCCAGCCACCGGCCCGGCTTCATGATCACGGACATCCTGAGCATGACGCGGCGCGACGCGAGCGAGGAGGCGCGCGAGCGGCTGGCCGGCGCCGGCTCGCCCGACAGCGAGGCCGTCTCCGAGTGTCCGACCGACCTGACCGTGAAGCGCGACGGCGACGCCGACGCCGACGAGGAGAGCGACGGCGACATCACCGACGACACCGACCGGCTCAAGGCCGGGCCGCACACAGGTCAGTCGCGGCCCGCGGCGGCAGTTCGTCGCCGCCGACGCGGCCTCGACGTCGCGCGCCGTCCTCTCCGGCCAGTCCTGTCCGCGCCGTTGAGCTGGAAGCTGTGCGCTGCGAGGCCGGCGTCGCCGCGGAGACGCCGCCCCGGACGGTCTCGGGGCCGGCGGCTGCAACAGGTGCGGCGCTATCGACGTGCTGTCGCCGCCGTGACGCCGCCCGGCCGCCGGACGGCGGGGAGTGGTCCGCATTCCGGCGGCGGCAGTCGCGTCTGTCAATCTGGCCGCATACCGGACCCATCTTCGCCCCGCGCGCCGGCCGATTTGGATTGCAAAGCAGAGAAATCGCAGACCGCGCGGTGGCCAGATGACCACTGCGGCGATCCGAAGCGACAGGCGATGCAGGCACGTGTGTTTTGACGGATCACTTTCGCGAGTACGTCACGCGGGGACGAGGTGCACGCCTTGACGTTGTTCAGACGGATCGCGTCACTGATGTGCTCTCGTTTCTGGGCGGCGTTGGGTTCCCTGCAGGGGCGCCATCAGCCGGGCTCGGGTGGACCTGCCGCCCCACCGTGCCGCACACAGTCATCAAACCGCCGTCATCCGCCGCATTAAGCACGGCCACCGCGCTCCGCGCCCTGTGTTTACCCCAAACGTAATGCCGCCGTGCATTTAGTCATTTCCGCAAAACGCTCCGGTGCCGTGCAATAACAGTGAAATTACACTTAACGACCCGAACAGGGCCGACGGGCGGGCGGCGGCGGCGCGGCCCGGCTCGGCCGGCGGACAGGGCTCCGCGCCGGGGGTCGCCATCCTCCCGTGCTCTCCGGCCGATGCTGGCGGGCCGCGCCGTGCGCTCCCTCGAGCTGCCGCGGTCCGCCGGTTCGCGGTATTGACACGGCGCGGGCCGGCCGGCCGCACGGTATTTCCTGCGGCCGCCGATCGGCCGGGCCGGTCACGGTGTCGCGGACGGCGGCGGAGAGGCGGCGGCCGCCCGGCGCCGCGGCGGCCGACGCCGGGCCGCGGCGCCGCGTCGTCGGCCGCGGTCCGTCCTGCTGCGGCGCCGGGCGCTCCGGGCTCTGGACTCATTCAGGGCCGCTTCATGGACGCCTGCCATTGTAATGGTGGCATCGGCCGCAATCACCGGAACTGCGGACGCCCTCGTGTTCCGTGGCCAAATCACAGCGCTGTGTTGTTAACAGCTGCGGTTTTCCAGTCATGGCGCTGTGTGCCCCACTGAGTCCTCACTGCGTCAGCGCGCGGGGCCAGCGTGCCCGTTGCTGTATCAGCACGGGGCTGTGTCGAACACGTCTCCCATTGAAATGCTGCAGCTGGCGGCAACCATAGAGGTCGGAACAGGGGCCTGGCATACGAACCTTGTGTTTCTGCTGTTGCGATTTGTGCTGTCACTGGGGACTATGCCCTCATGTTTTTGCACCACGGGTGTTGACAGTTTTATTGCTGTCTGTCCATGACAAACATTGGAACGAATCGAAAATGCCATCTCAGATCCGCACATGGCGACAACAGCGTTGTACCCATGTAAGCCCTGGGGTTTTATTAATGGGCTTGGCTCTACCCGCCGACCCGATGACGTAGTCGTCACTGAGCGGGACAAAGCCCAGCTGGTGGACCACGTTGAAGCCTAACGCGGCCATAATACTGCCGCAGCACGACCTCCAATTGGCCGAGATGGCGCAAGAGGCCGTGGCCTGTCACCAGACGGTCCCAGCGAGCATTGTCTGACGCCATAGGTTGCGCCAAGTTATCTTAAGAATCGCCTAGCCCTCAGGCAGCCGCCACAGCGTTGCGACTGGACGCGTCATTGGGTCGACTCGCAACGCTGGCCTCTACCCCAGCCTGCTGCCTGCCGCTCTGGTATGCAGTGTGCGCCGCCTGAACGTGCTGGCGACGCGCGAACAGGTCGCTGAGCTTGGAAGTGCCGCCCCCGCATCTTCCCAGCGTTTCCGCGGTACGCAGGCGCCGGCCCCAGCGCGCCGGCGCCTTCCCCAGGCGGGCGGCGCGCGTGCCCGTTTTGCGCGGCCGCGCGGCCGGCCGGCGCGACAGAGGACGTCCGCCGGCGGCCGGCCACGCCGGGCGGCTCCATTTCCGCCGGCGCGCGCGCTAATTTCCTGCAGAGGTGACTCACCGTAATGAGCCGGCCGCCCCGCCCGCGCCGCCCGTTCGGACGGAACATTGCCTAAACGCGTGAGAAATTTGTCGTCGCCATGGCAACGCGTCGGCTCGCGCGGGCCGGCGCACGTGGCGGTAAGAGCCGGACGCCGAAAGAGCAGTCGCCGTGCACGTGGCGCTGTGATCACAATTATGGCCGGCGCGCGTGCCAGCATGTTTGCGTCGGGGAGATGAGAAAGGGCCGCATGTTGGCGCATTGTCGAAATAATTACCGAGTCTTTACCCCCGGCTGCCGGGCGGACAGTGAAAATCGACGTCACGTGCGCGCATAATAACGCGCGCGCCCGGCCTGTCGGTAATTAATGGACAATATAAAATCGGCGGCGTGTGCAGAACAATGAATAACAGGGGTGGAAAGGGCCCCCGGCGCGGCGGGGGACAATCGATAAATCAATGTCCGAGCGCCGCCACTTGGCTAGCCGTAGGTCTCCCTCGGCTTCAGTCGTCGCCGACCCTGTCCCCTTGATTCGCAAATGTAGTCGTCCTTTCATTGCCGTTTCCGCCTATTAACGGGTTGTCGGCGCTTTCGGCCCGGTGCGGCCGGCACAGGGCACAGACGGCCGGCCCGTGGGGGTGGAAGGGGTCCAGTGGCCGGACTCCCCCCGTTCTGGAGGAGACGGAGTGGAGAATGGGGGCGTCTTTGAACACTCGAGGTGACCACGGTTAATTTCGAAAAAGAAAGATGGGAGGTCTTTGTTCGCGGCGCGGTCGGCTAGCGTTTGACAGGGCGATTCCCATCTCGTCCAACATAATTTTGGCCGAAATACAGAGATTTCAAACTTCCGATCACTGCAAATGTCCAAAAGCACAACACAAATATTACAATGCTGAGGCACCCACCCGTTCTCGGTTCCCTCAAGCAACCCCGAAAATTTCAGTTATCATACAAGCCTCAAGGCAAAGTGGTGCCGGCAAGTGTTTTCCAAACGCTTACCGTCCAAAATTTGTTAGCGAGCTTACCTATTATGATTGCCCCTCCTCGACACGGATGAGAAGAGCCCAGGTTTGTTTGCCTGTCTGATTGAGTTGGGACCGGGTCTCGGCAGCGGATGGTTATCGCTGCTGACAGGTGATACCTGATACATCAGGCCCCTGACGAGGGAGGCGCCACCACCGTTCGCCGGCCCCACAAACGGTTACAGGTAGCGGCAGTGGACGCGTGGGTCACCTGGTCACAAAGGATTCCAGTTAGCTGGTCACCAGCAGCGACCAAGCGGCAGGGAAGGCGAGGAGGGGACGCAGTCCCGGCACGCGCGGTGCGCAGCGGGGGGCGGCCGCAGCCCATACGGCGTGTGTTCGCCGCTCCCCTCGAGCGGGCGACTGTCCGGCCAGCTCATTACCGGAGGCGCAGGTGCCGGCGGACAGCACGGGCCGTGCACTGCCGTCCGGCCGGCGGTCAGACGGCGGCGGGTGGGCCGGCCCGGCCGCCGCCGTTGACGACTCTCTCGGTCCGTCAGCGGCCGTTTCAACGGCTGCCGGCGACCGATGCCGAGGAGTGGTGGGAAACCCCCGAAAGGCGGTGCGCTCGAAAGTCCACGTTCATTTTGGCCGGCCCGGCCCGGGCGTCGGCAATAATGGCGCACCGGTGGGACTCCTGGTACTGCTCCTGAGGCGGACCCGGCGCCACCGGACATCAAGAGCGCGACGCGGGCTTTGCCATCAAAACGACACGATTACGTGCCGGCTGTCGGTTGAGCCCATTTGCGGGGGAGTTTTTGAACCAGCAGCGGTAGCTTGTCGCGCTGCCAGCTGGACAGGCAAGGGCTTCTGTTGGCTGTGTTTTCCTCAAGACGTATGTCTTCAACTAAAAGAAGTTCTTTCGGGTGCATTAGTCCCTCAGAAATGCCGTGCTAATTGGATGCCAAAGCCGAATGTGCCACAGGCGTTTATGGGGTAAAGCGGAAGGGTCCTGAACCTCCACTTTGAGTGTTTTTTTGACATCGAGCATGTGACGTTGCATGACAAGATAAAGCGCGAAAGGTGACCACGACCTGAAATTTTGTCTTGAGTTTTCATCCTTCCGGTGCAAAAGACTTAATTTTCCTTTTCCGGGCACGCCAGCTTCAGC
Organism: Capitulum mitella; assembly: GCA_030062745.1. Lineage (NCBI taxonomy): Eukaryota > Metazoa > Arthropoda > Thecostraca > Pollicipedomorpha > Pollicipedidae > Capitulum > Capitulum mitella. Next base: position 3,131,539 of record CP099840.1, read on the forward strand.
TAACTCACGAAGAGCTACAGCTGTTTTCGCGAAGCGTGCACTTCAAACGACAAGGTCTGAAAATATATTGATGGACGCCCACCCACATTGTTTTTCTTTTTTTTATTTCCTGATGACAGTTAGACAGGTTTTTGTGGCGTTAAGTGTATTTGATGGCCTGCTGATAGAACAAATACGCAGAACATACATCGCAGCCTGAGTTTTAGCTTTCATAGATTTGCATACAATATCGGCGGCTCAGAATCCCCTTAACGATGCTAAAATGCAATGAGTTTGATTGCTGCTCTTCCTAGAACCCCTAGCAGTGAAATTTACAAGCAGCTAACGTCTCAAGCGACCGCTTTCATCATAGGTGGGTTGGTGACAAACGGCCAAAATAGAACACGCAGAGAAAGCACTGCTGATGCTTTCCGGTTGCCTAGACAATAAAATTAATTTAGCTGAATTGCTTTCAGGCAAGAACCCTTAGAATACAGTGCGTGATCGGTACTTTCTAAATAAAACATGATATGTTTTCATCGTTTAACACATTTTCCAAGTGTATGTTCTTTTAGCATACAGTTAGCAACACTCGTATCCTGTGCTTCAGTCTCAACACATGTAACTTAGCGGCACTATGAAGAACAACGCGGCAAGGGATTTGCCATAAGCCTGTGATTTGGGTGGGTTTTTTAGGAGATGTATGGTCACTCATCTTCTGTTACATTTGATTTTATTCGTGAAAGGTCCATGTGCGTAATGCCAAAGTCCGCAAAAGCACGGAAACGTGGCCCCCGGTCGACCTCCGGAGGAGCCTCTGCGCTGTACTGTCACCAGCCTCCAGACCGTCCCGCTGTCCGCTGTCTCCCGACTGGCGCCGGCCGCCACGCCGCCGCCTACCAACGCCGCCTGCCCCCAACTCCCCTGGCCCGCGGCCGCCCCGCCCGGCGGGCGCCGCCGGCGCGGGCCCCAATTTGTCGCGTTGTCGGTCGTGAAATTGCGGCGGCGGCCGGCGCGGCTGCCGGATGTGTCGTGCGGGCGCGCCGGCCGACGCCACGTCACGGGCGGCCGCGCCGGCCACCGCCCGGACGCCGCCGCCCGCCCGGCCGCCGCCGCCGCGCCGGCCCGGGCGTATTTAACACCTCTTACGTCGCCGGGCGGCCGATCAAAGGCGCCGCCGAGTAATTGCCCGGTCGGACCCACCGCGGACGCTATTTCTCACATATCGCGGCCGGCGCCACCGGTAGCATATTAACGACCAGATATTTTATATATCGCTTATGACGCGCCGTTCCCCCTAATTAGGCCTATTTAAGAGCGCAGATCGGCGGCGTTAAGCACATTAGACCCAGTGCCGGAGAGCAGCGGTCAATTACGGGGAGGCGACCAGCAACACGGCGGCGTTGCACTAAAGGGCGGGGGAAAATTAGTCGTAATTAGAAGGCATGTACTTTGAATATCAAATGGAAATGAAAATTATAGGATGGACGACTGGCTAACCGGTTAGTGGCTCACTGTTAATCAAGGCAAAATGGAGAAGAACTGGGGAACCTGCCGCCTCTGGAGCTGCCGCGCGGAGAGGGAGCGGCCAGCTTCTGGAAATGGGCGTCGACCCGCCAGCCCGGCGGCCGGTCACGTGACGCCGGCGTCGGCCCGGCGGCGCCGTCACGTGACGGGCGCCGGTCGGCGGCCGGCCGCGCCTGCGCGACAGAACGGGCGGATTCACCGGGCGGCGCCGGGCGCGGCTTTCATCCGCGCCACGACCGCCGGCGGCGCGGTGCTCGCGGCCCGCTGTTTGCAATGTGCATGTGCGCGTGACGGCGGCCGAGCGGCGGCGGCGGCCGGTCGCCGGTCGGCCGCCGGCCGTGGGACGGAGCCGCCGCCGCCGCCGCCGCCGGAGCCGGGCGGCCTGCAACCGCAGCTCTATTATCGGCGCCGGCGCGAATGGCTCGATAAATCAGCGAAATCGCGGCGGCGGCGCGGCGGCCTAAGCGGCGGCGGGCGGCGGCGTGTTGATCCGGCGGCGCGGTGAGCGCGCGCCGCTCTCGTCTAATTGGAGCTAATGGAGGCGCGCGCCGCGCCGCCGCCGCCGGGAGAGGCTCGGCGTCGCGCATGGCTCGGCGCCTGTGGAAGAGGGGGGGGGGAGTCGATGGTCCGTGTACAAGGACGGAGCGCCGGCCGAGGGATCATGGATCCCTGGCTCCCGGACGGGGATGGCGGCCCGGGCAGGGATCTGGAGCGGACGGAAGCCCAGTAACGTCTCCCGTAGACCAGCTGCTCTGAACTCGAAGTGACGGGAATGACGAAGTCGTCTAGAAAAGTGGCACGCAGCACAAAGCCTTTTCAAAGGGTGGATGCAGTTTGGATTGTAAATGCATGTTTCCTGGAACCTTGTCGAACTCAGTGGCTTCCGTGGGGCGTGCCTATAGTTTAGGCATGGATGACCTCCGGTTGGTTCGGGCGTTTTGTTAACAGCAGGTGATGCAAAAACGGGAGGGTGTTACCTTGATCCAATGTGTACAGTCATCCATTTAATGCTAGTGGGGTGATCGGCAGTGTTTGGCATCCGCAAACAACTAGATACATTTGCTACGTTGCCCACAATTTAATATGACAATACAAGTAGTTGCCAGTTGCCGCTACATATGTCCTCATTTAAAAGACATATTTGCGTTTCGAGAGGAAAGTTCTTTAAAGATTGCCATTGTTTATGATAAGCTAATGAGAAACACATCACATGCGTAGCGTTTTGCGAACATTTTTATAGTCAAGCCGTTCGTTGTTGGCGGAAATACGTCGGTGTTAAAGACCAGAATGGTGAGGTTTCAATGCAGTCACCATTTCTGCGGATCAGCCTACATGCCCAGGACTGAAGACGTTGCGTTGCAGTCTTCCAGGAATGAGAAACCCAGACGGGCTTTGTTCTACACATACGGCTGGCTGTCCAGGGGAAGGGATGGGCTTCCAGACCCATTCCAGGAATTTTAGCATTGGGCTCATAGCAATGCCTGAACATTGGTCTGACATCCTATGTGGACCCCCAATCACTTTCGGAAATCTCTAGCCATGCCTGCATACACTAGGTATCACGACAGAGGCCATGAATGATACCCACGCTCGAGCATTAAGAGCATGTTCCGCATGATTTCAGTGTTTAACCCCCAGAACAACTGCGTTTATATCGCATTCGTCGGCGCGCCGAATTCCTGAAGGACCTTCAAGACATTCAATGCACACAGCATCTCAAGGTATTCACGTGGCCGCCAGCACCGAGCATTACCCCACTTCCCACTGCGTTCCGTCTCTCCTGCCCGGCTCTCTGCCTTGGCGCCCGCCCGGTCTCTTCCGCTGCCTTGACCGCTGCTCCGCGCGGCGCCTTCCCTCCCGCCTCTCTCGGGAGTCAGCTGCGGCCGCCGCGCCGCCGCCGGTAGCCGCCGCCGCCGCCGCCGGCGCCGCGCTCATATTGGGGTCGCGACACGGCCATTCGACACGGAGCGCCTCATCACCGCCGTTTAGAAATTAATATAAAAGATTGGACAGTCGAGAGTAATGAATGGCGGCCAAATTTGCCAACTGTACCCCCCGGTCGGCGGCGAATGGAGGCGCCGCGGCCGACAGATGCCGGCCGGTCCGGGCGGCGCCTTTAATGCGGCCGCCGGCGGGCCGCCGCCGGGTCAGGAGGTGATGTGCCGGCCGGCCGCGGCGCCCGCGGGCCCGGCGCGCCGCCCGGCCCGGCTCTGAGCCCCAATTTATGCAGCCGAGTAATTACGACAACAACATTTCCACCTTTTAACTGTATCATTATGCAAAATTGATGCATAAGCGTATCGCCAAGTGGAACTCGACACGAACGGGCCGAATGCGATACAAATTAGGCTTTAGTATCTTGGCAACCGATGGCGGCTTGATTTAATTATAGGCAGGTGGCAATCAGTGGCCGCTATTAGCGGCGGCGGCAGACGGGTCCGCGGCCCTGCTCGCGCGGCCGGCCGGCCCGCTGTCAGCTCGCGCTGCATGATCAGTCACGCCGACCAATTGCCGCCTGCCATTGGAGCCCCGAACGGGCGCCGCTCATGCACTGTGGCGGCGCTGAATAATTTACCGGCCCCATATCAAAACTTTGTTTAACCGAGAGCGGCGCGCCGGTCGCGACGCACCTGTCCGGCGCCGGCCGCGGGCGGCCGCCGGCCGCGACTTTGGCCGCGTCGGTCGGCGGCGACAAAGTTGAGGCGCGCGCGCGCTGCCGGGAACGGCCGCCGTCCGGCTATTTTCCGCGTCACGCCACGGTGTCGACACGTTTCGACTAATGGCCGCAGTTACAGTCGCGCCTTTGTACCGGCGCAGCCATGATTGAGTTAATGCAAACACACAGCGCGCCTGGCCGATCGCCTAATGGATTATCATTGGTCATGGCCGGCGTTCACACAATGCTGCTTTGAAAAGTCGGCTGTGTGCAACTTTCGTTCTGGCAGCTGTAAATTTCGCCGGTAACGACTCCGTGACACAGTCGTATGCCGGCCTTATTACCGTCGCCGGCAAACCGAGTGTCGCTTTGTTGGCGCCGTACGTCATTCCTAGCAACTGAAATTAAACGGAACGTGGCGGCGGCGACCGGCTCCGGCCGGACCCATGCCGCCATATTACACCTTTACACCGTCCCCTCCCCCGCTGTAAGCGATACCGGCCGGAACGGACGCTGATGGCCTGTAATTACGGTATTTTCAGCGAATTAACTTATGCTTTACTTAGGCATCTGGCGGCCTGATGGATGAACCCGACACTGTTTAGGCCCGCGCGTCGCCCGGGGCTGCGCATTTGTAAAACAAAGGCTGGAAAAAGACTGATGATATCCGGCTCTCGTTTTTCGGACGCGCGCGGCGGACCGTGTCAAGCGCCGCCGCGGCCGGCGAGACGCGTCCGCTGCCGCCGCGCCGCCCGGCCTCGTCCCGAGGCATCAGCCCCCGCGGCCTGGCGCAGCGCCGCGGCGAAAAAGAGGTGACAGAACTGGCCGGAGCGGCGCCTTTTTCCGGACCGCGGCCGCGCGCGGTACGCGGCGATGGCGGCGCGACAACGTCCCGGCGATGTCACGCGATGCGTGAGCGAGCCTGTCGCTGGACCTTGCGGCGGACGGCGCGCTATCGCCGCTAACCTGAGCCCTCCGGTTTCAGATAAGGAGGTCTTGTCGCCGTCCTCCCAGAACCAGAACGGCTGCACGCTGAAGTCGAAGAAGTCGCGGAAGGCGAGGACGGCGTTCTCCGACCACCAGCTGCAGACGCTGGAGAGAAACTTCGAGAGGCAAAAGTACCTCAGCGTGCAAGACCGGATGGAGATGGCGGCCAGTCTGAACCTCACAGACACCCAGGTCAAAACCTGGTATCAGAACAGAAGGTGAGCTTTCCATACCCGGGACTCGTGTTAGGGCGGCACCGTCTTTGCCTGTGTGCTGACAAATCTACACAAATGCTAGCGGATCGGAATGAGGCATACTTCCGCAACACGGACGTGTCAACGATACACGCGTCACCCCGAACACCAGCGAAACACCGGAAGGCTTCCCGTTTCGCCCGTCCGCCAGCGGCCCGCTCAACGGTCCTGCGCCGTAGAAAGCGGCCGGCGGCCGGCCGACAGGTTAATGACGATATACAGTTGCCAGATCGGCAGCCAGTAATGATGGCGCGACTGATGGCTCCATTTATCACAGGCCAGTTTGAGCGGAGCCGGCGGTCGGCGCCGCCGCGATTTCTCGGCCCAGAGCGCGCGCAGACGCCGGCCGGCGACCTTGCCGCCTAATAATGTGAAGCCGAATCAGCTGTGCATTAAATTGTTTGGCGAAGGATGTTGGTTTACGGGTTTCGTCTATTACCGCTTCCCCTTGACGCGTCATTAACCTTGGGATTGGGAGCGGTTCTGGTTGGCGGGAAGGGCAGCGCCGGCGCCCGTGGTGCCGGACGAAAGACAATGGAGAAAGGACGGTCCGCGACAGCTGCTGGTGCGAGGCGATTACACCGTGGGCAAGCTGTTTCCAGAACCTGGCACTTACCGCCGCTGCGCGTCGTCCTCGGACGAGTTTCTTTGTTGTGTGTACGTTCTCCTGGTGTGTCTTTAGAGGATGGCCGTGAAAAGGGTCAAGAACTAAGCTGGCCGATTTAAAACAAACCCTCCATTTGTGAAAATCGGTTTGACCTACTGGATTCATCAAGATTTGAAAAAAACGCGGCAAACACCCAACAAACATAATATTCATTTCCTTACGATCGTTTCTTTCGAGGGTGCTCGATGATTTGATGCAGCGCTCATACAGAAACTACAAACACATGCTACAAAGCGCAGCGATCCACAATAGTCCTAAACTCGGTCGGCGCTCGCCTGTCCCGGCTTCTGTCCTCCCCGTGGTCAGACTGGTCCTCCCGCTGCCGGGTCTGCTCCTCTCGTCTTCCTGGCACCGGGCTTTGTCCCGACCTCGCCCCCTCCTCCCTCCTGGCCCAGTCCTCCCGTCCTCCCCGGTCCTCCCGTCCTGTCCAGTCGTCGGGCCCGTTATCCCGTCCTCCCTGTTGCTGAGCCGGTCGTCCCGTCCTCCCGGCCGGCTGGTCCCGGTCCTCCCGTCCTGTCCAGTCGTCGGGCCCGTTATCCCGCCCTCCCTGTTGCTGAGCCGGTCGTCCCGTCCTCCCGGCCGGCCGGTCCCGGTCCTCCCGTCCTGTCCAGTCGTCGGGCCCGTTATCCCGTCCTCCCTGTTGCTGCGCCGGTCGTCCCGTCCTCCCGGCCGGCCGGTCCCGGTCCTCCCGTCCTGTCCAGTCGTCGGGCCCGTTATCCCGTCCTCCCTGTTGCTGAGCCGGTCGTCCCGTCCTCCCGGCCGGCTGGTCCCGGTCCTCCCGTCCTGTCCAGTCGTCGGGCCCGTTATCCCGTCCTCCCTGTTGCTGAGCCGGTCGTCCCGTCCTCCCCGGCCGGCCGGTCCCGGTCCTCCCGTCCTGTCCAGTCGTCGGGCCCGTTATCCCGTCCTCCCTGTTGCTGAGCCGGTCGTCCCCGGTCGGCCGGTCGGCCGGGCGCGCGCCGCCTCGGCCGTGAACGGCTCATTTGTCCGGGCCGGCCGGCTCGAGCGGCGTGAAAGTGCCGGCGCAGGCCGCGCCGCGGACCGTGACAGCGCCGTCCGCGGCCGCAGGACAACCGCCGCCGCCGCCGCCCGTCTGCACGCCGAGGTCGCCGCGTGCAGCGCCGCCGCGCCATTACCCTAACCCTGTTTGCTTAATGGCGGCGATTACCGCCGAACGCGCCCGCCGCCTTCCGTATTAAAGTTACACGTTCGCCGCATGGGGCCGGCCAGTATGTGACGATTTAAATTGGAAACGGATGCAGCATGTACCGTTTATCAGAGCCCGGTGCCACTTAGCCTGATTTATAAGTTGCGGCAATACCATAAATTTCTGAGTAATAACCGCCTGCAACCGCCGGGTTTAAACGTTATTGCTCGGCCGGCACCTCCGCCGGTTAGTGGGCGGCCGGAGCCGGCGGCTGCGACCCGGCACCGCCGGCGGCCGTCGGGCCGGCCGGACGCCCCCGGCGGGCGGCAGGGAGTGGCCGAGAGATGACCGTCAGCGGGGGATGGCGACGGACGGAGTGCTTCGCTCGGAAATGGGCTCGCCGGTGGTGCGGTTGCGTTGTGTGGTCGGTGCTTTGCTGTGACGCCGGGAACTGGCGCTGCCGCCGGCTGCGGGCTGACACGCAGCCGCGCCGGCCCTCCGGCCGTCAGAGCAGCCCTCTCCTCCCGCGCGAACCCCGCGTAACCGGCGCCTCCGTCCGGCAGGACCAAGTGGAAGCGGCAGACGGCCGTCGGCATGGAGCTCTTGGCCGAGGCCGGCAACGTGGCGGCGCTGCAGCGGATATACGGTGGCACCGGCGTGCCGTGGCCGTACCCGCTGCCGGCGCAGACGCTGCCGGCCGTGCCGCCGCTCAACGCCGCCTACTACAGCCAGCTGGCAGCCATCCAGAAGCCGCTGGCGTACCGCATGTTCCCGGCGCCGCTGGGGCTGCCCGGCGGTCTGGCGGCGCCGGGTGCCGTCAGCACGCCCTCCTCGCTGGCCGCGCCGCCGGCCGCCATGTCGGCGTCGGCCGCGCTCGCCTCCTACTACAGCCGGCCGCCGAGCACCAGCCGGGTGTGAGGCGGCCGCCCCCGCCCCCGCCCCGCCCGCCCGGGCGGCGGCCCCGCTCAGGAGGCGCCGCGCGTCGGCCGCGACGACACGGCGCCGGGGACCGGCCGCGGCGCCGGCGGCTCGCTCGGAGCTCACTCGCAGCTCGGCTCGGAGCCCGGCTGTCCGCAGCTCGCGCTGGCCTCGTGGCGCCGGCCGGTCGTGTCAGCCGCTCCTAGTGCTCACCGGCCGCGCGCTGGTCGGTATTAATTGTATTGGCCGACTCGTCCCGACGACAAGCTGCGGCCTCGTTCGCCGGCGGCGAGCGCAGCTGCCCTTCTCGCCCTCTCAGACGACGCGCGCTCTTGCGGTTTGCTGTGGGACACAACTGACAGAGGCCTGTTTCGAGGAGGTGCGCTAGTTCAAAAGCATTGCCATGGCACACCTTGAAGCGTGAGGCGTCCTGTTTGCTCTGGCTCGCTCGTTAAGGCTGCGAACGCTGGGATCGGGGACCGTTCTTCATCCCGGCGCGCCGGGAAGTGTACAAGTGATCTGGTGTAACATATGTTAATAATGAGTCTATCCGCGACGTCTGTGATTAGTGTCTCCTGTGTGTCACGTTTTGTTCGACCAGAAGAGCGACCTGTAAATTATTTGACGCCTGCATAGAGCCGTTGTTAATTACATGCAGCGTTCGCCTGCGTGTGTACTGACTGCGAGAAGATACCAGATGCATACGTTTTTATCTGTCAGTGTGGCCCTCAGCGGCATGCACAATTAGTCAAATAAAACTGATATATTTCAATGAGGTCTGTATGCGCAGCGTATGTCGTACACCGAAAGAAACAAGTAATTGTGTTGGTTTTCGCCGGGTTCACCATGACCGTCCCGTTTTCCTTTTTACCGAAAACAAAAAGAATCCTTGTGAAGTTTTTCACATTCCCAGAAGTGCTGCGCCGTGTTGACGGCGTTGCCTGTCGGTATAAGTGTTACAACCATTGAAATGTGATAATGTTATAAGTGAGGTAGTAAACTGGACATTGCATGTCACGATTAACATCGGACAGTACGCAGTTTAAGGCTTATCTGGCACTCAGGGCTACAAAATGTCTCCCAAGAAAACGGCTCAGGATTTCCAGCCATTGAATCGTGCAATAAGGCCAACATCCGTAATCTTTCACAAAGTAGCAACTATCGGAAGACCACCAATGAACCTTAGGCGATGCACGACTTTCTTCGAAAAACTGGCAAAAAACAATGATGGTTTGATCCCATAACTTTATTTTGAAATATCGATACTTGTTTCTAGCCAAGAACATTGGAACTGGACCCATGTTCCGAAGGATTTTAACGCTACTTTGATGCAAACGATTTCGCTGGTTTTCCCCACTACACAGCTCATTTTTGTCGACGGAAACCCAGCCAATGCACCATTTGCCTTTATCGATAGGGAATAGAGTCATTCAGGACGTGCGCGCATGTGATTATGACAGATATGGTGCGCGAGGACAAATGGAAAAGGGGCACGACTGGAGCAACCACCATCGTACCTCAGAACATTTACGTGGCAACGTGAAAATCGATCCAGGAACGATTAGCAAGCACCACGACATTTCAACTCCCTGTCCTCGTGTTAGAAAACGGCACAACAGTACCTTATGCGCCCAGTGAACCACGAGCCGCGCTTAAATACAATTGGACTGGTCTTTGTAAAAAAACATAGTTCACTTAAAGGCCATGAAAAATCACGGAGGACCTGTAGGATAATCGATGTCTGTAAACGAACCCAAACAAACTGCACGGGAAAAGCGCATTTCAGAAAAGTGCGCTGCAGTCCGACATTCTTATCGTTTTTCTGACCACTGCTTCCCTGACGCAGGTCGCGGACCAAGATGTCACCTCCTGAATCAATTGAAAGCATTCCCTAGTTACAGCGAAAAATAATTTGTGCTAAGCAGGATGCTGGCGCTACCGAAACGCGCCCTTTGTTTTTCCGGTTGGGAATGCTGAATTCGACACATGGGGTCTGGGGTGCAAAAGTATTCATTGCCTCCCCCTGCCTTGCTGGCTGAGAGTGAGTGAGGTCCTTTAGTAGTCCGCACCTGGGACGCCACACCGCAACGTCGAGTTCGAGTCGAGTTGTTCGAGTCCGACTACTGGCGAGATTGACCTGCTTCGTGACAGGAGGCTGAGACGTGAGAAGGCCCAGACACCCGAAGACGTCGATGCCTTGGTGCGGAAAGCCGACCCAGCGCGGGAACAGCACGGACTGCTGACCTCACTGTATCTGCTTCAGCAGCGTGATGTGGGCCCAGCACAGCATCCGCGCACTCCTTCGCTGAGGCGCGGCGCGTGCAGGGTCGGGGTCGACGCTCCCGCCGCGGCTGCAATAGTCATGATGTGCCGGCACCTCCTCACAGCTAATGATCATAATTGCCGTAAACGCGTATCAGTGAGCATTTATTGGTGACTGATGGCGACCGGCGGCAGGGGCCGGCGGCCGTAAATGACTCGCAGCGACCCGGCTGTCCGGTCACCGGACACCAGACTAATGGACCCCATCACCCCCTCCGCGCGCCAGCCATACCCCCACCCCCCACTGCGCGCGGCCAGCCGGCGGGCGGCGCCCCTGGCTCGACCCCGGCCGCGCAAAAAGCTCGTTTCCGCTAATTTAGGGGAGTAAAACATTTATGTCGGTACATGATGTGGAGCGGTGTTTGTAGCAATTATCATCGCCGCTGCTAATAATAATTACCGTCAATGAAGGGATAATTGGTGGCGGCTGCAGTTTTATCGTTTAGCCAGCCGCGCCCGGCCGGAGTTTGCACGAATTTATGTTCGGATTTCCATGCCATGAGAGTTTTATGCATTGCACGTATTAAGCTGGGTTAGCAGACGGCATATACTGCCCGGAAACATGCAAAAGTAATGTCAATGATTGTTCCAGCCACCCATTCCCCAAATCTAATTTCTGGGACCGCATAGGCAAATGCCGGAATCGCATGGGCCGAGTGTATTAATTGGGCCGGCTTTCAGTAAACCCGCATTTAATGGTTATTAATAAGGTGCAGTTTTGTCATTAGGCGGCTCGTAGATCATGGATGGCAGAGCCTTCGCCGCCGCGCTGCGGTCGCCCCTTGTCGCGCCACGATCGCCGCGGCGGCGGCGTTCGCGGCGCGGCGCCGTTGCCGGGTATCGGGTGTCGGTCCGCGGCGCCTGACGCCTGCCAGGCATGACACGGCGGCGGCGGCGGCGCCTCACGCCTGCCAGGCACGGCACAGCGGCGGCGGCCGGCTGGACCTGACCGGACGGCCGGCGGCAGGAGGAGCCGGCGCGCCCGGGACCGGCAGCTGATTGGCGTAAACGGTGCAAAGGGAGGTGACAGGCTCGACTTGGCGTTTCTGTTACGTGGAGCTCGGACTCGGCAATGGCAGCCGGGAAAACTGGCTTGTTTTCGGAGGCGTATCTCGACGTTTGGGACAAGTGCAACGGATGGATTAATTTTTTCCTCGGCATGTGACGTTACAGTAGTCGAATAATCCGATATGGATCCGGGCATGGCTCTTCAAATAAGTACCTAGTATGCAATGTGCAGCTGCCGCTTTGTATTGCCCGTGACTTTTTACAAGTTCAGACATGTTACAAGGACGATGAGCCAAGGAAGTTTTTCGGTTCATCTGTATGCCTCGACGGATTTACGAAAGGGGTAGTCCGTAGATTATGTGACGTTGGGATGGGGACGGGGGCTGTCAAGTGCGTGAAGAAATCTTAAAATGGGAGAGAAGGGGTTTGGAAGAGTGTTACGTAACGCTCTCGCATCAAAGAAGATGATATTCAAAAAGAATAAAAAAGAGTGAGCTCTAGTAGATCTTGCGACTCTGGCTTGTGTTTATCGGAGATAGTTAACTAAAATAAGTGACGCGTATTTCAAAATGTCAGGTCGACGGACAAACAGTGAGGGGGGGGGGATAAGCCGAGCGCAACGTGACTTTGGAGTTGAGGTTCGGCGCATCGTTACAGAGCGTTACCGGAAAGGTGAAGGGAAGTTGAGAAGCGTAGGAAATATGTTTTTTTGTAAAAGTAATTGATGGACGGTTTTTAAACAAAGTCAATTTATTGCTACATTAAATACCCGTGTGTAAGACTTTCTCTTGGTTTTTTACTGTTTATGGGTGACTTGGTTTGTTTACCCTTGGGAATTTTCCGGTGTAAGGCACAGTTATAGATCAGGTCCACCATCACGGTGTCCGCTTCGTGAGATATATACAAACTTTTGAAAGTTTCGTAAAATATTTTCTCTAGTTGGCGATATCCTCATGTCAAGATAGTAACGAACTGCATGTTTTGGTGAGAGGGTGGGTGCTGTTCCCAGATTTTTTAAGCTGATTAAAAAAATGTTATGTTCGTTTGGCACTCACATGCTTTAAACATTTTGCAAGGGGCTGCAACCATGCAATATGTCCATTTAGATGCATTTAGGGCTTCCATTCCTATTTCAAAAGCGCAGACCCTGCTTCAGTCCTACTATTAACAGAGCAATTAAAAAGCAGAAACTCTTGTTGCACAAGATATAATGAGTCTAATAGCATTATGCAGGATTCAGGCCTTTTACTTGCAGTTCACGTACTGATTTTCAGGTATAAATTCTGCGTCTCGTCGGAAATGCTCATGCACTCATCTAGCTCGTGCGATTCAACATCAGCTCACAACGTTGGGGCATAAAGAAAAGCTTTCCTTACCGTTTTTGTTTCACAGCTTTCGCTGGAAAGACGTAATCAGCGGGAATGGGGGAACTGTTTTGAAAAGATGGCGACCGGGGGAGGGGAGCTTTTATATTTATTTCGATTAATAGTCATTGATGTGTTGTGTTGGAAAAACATTATCGTTGTTGTAACTATTTTTCGTTATCATCGGTCGTTTTGGCCATATGATGACCAGGATCTGACTCAGGTTTTTCTGGAGAACGACAAAACGTGTGTCGCCAACCAAATGTTGAACTGCATTTGACAACCTGAGACACAGTTCTCTGGCTTCTATGCCACCCCGTCCCCTTCAAACCTCTTCACAAGCTAGAGCAGTCTGGCATAGCACGATGAACATTTGCTAGTAACATGATATCCTATATCTGCCAATTGACACAGCATATTATGCATCACACATATTTAGTTTGCATGCGGTCAAGGTCAGACGTAGAATTCTTCTTCAGTCTTCAGTCATCTTGCTATCTCTCTTAATGTCTGCATGATTTGCGTCAACAACTCTTGCTAGCTGACCTGTGCAGCGGAATCCTGTGTGTCATTTTTCCTTGTTAACTGGACAATTAAATGAGGAGAAACGTCATGAACTATCTTCAAACCAAACGAGGTACTTCTCGGTAGCTTGTTATCCCGAAATGATACCCGATGGTGCCGAGAAAGTAACACTACGTGGCGAGAAAATTGATGTATGAGACCTAACCCTCCCTCGGAGAACGAAGACGGCGAGCGGTGAGACCAAGCGCTGGCCGAACCGTGGCCTTTAGGCTTCATTTCCGTTTCAGAAAGTGGCCTAACAGTGCGTATTCCGAGTCCTGTTCTCCGTCCCGCGTGCACGGCGGCTCGTCACCGCGGTTCGTTCCACTCGGTGACGCAGCCTGGCGCTGTGTGACTCTGCTTCCAGCCGCTCCCGGCGCCGCCGACTGCAGCTTTCCACGTGTTTGCCTCGTTTCGCTGACGTACAGCGACGGCCTACGCCGGCGCGCTGGATGAAACCAGATGTAATCTACAATGACTATATCAGACGCTTTCTCAAGGAAGCGGTCGGGCCCAAAGCGGGCATAAATCATTACAAAAGCCCATTTGGCTGACAAACGAGGCGGTGGCCGGGTCGGGTCACGTGGTGCCGGTGCGCATATGGCCCGGCCGGCCGAGAGCCGAGAGCACGCGACACGCGCGCTCCCACCCGGCCGCCGACGCCCACGCGGCGCCCGTTACGAAACCGAGGCGCCGCCCGGGGCGTCCGGGAGGAGACGGCGGCGGACGGTGGGCGGTGGGCGGCGGCGGCGGCGGCGGCGGCGCGGAAGCGAGTCACCGCTGCGGAGCCCGGCGTCAGCGCTCGCCGCACGCGTCACCAGCGACTGACGCCGCAGTCGGCTCGCGGGAAATAATCAAAAAGGCCGAGCGGCCGCGGCGGGTAATGGCCGAGCACGTAATGGCCGCGTTCGTGACGAACACGCTGCAGACATTAATGTTCAGTCGGAAATGTTCCTTTGATTGCATATTAAGTGGGGACTTATGTGTGACTGGGCGTCGTTACCCTTATGTCATTTTGCATCGACACAGACGGTTACTATCCGCAGGGACATTTGCTCGGGCCGACTTGAGTGCTTTGCTGGAGGTCAGAAGGCGTTCGCCATTAGAACAGTGTGCAAAGCACGGTCATTAGCCTCAGCTTATGCCTGAAAGGCCATGCGCAGGCCGTCTCCATTCAGGCTCATAACGTTAAGCACAAGCAGTCGAGCGGTGCTCATGGAGAAGCTCGTAACATGAGACAGAGCGGCAGCTGCCTGAACGGCAGTGAAGTGCACGCCTGTCAAGAGCGGCGCCTGGCAGTGGCGAACATCAAAGCCGGTGGTCATGGGTCGCTAACGTACGAGTTCGATGTGCCAACGACGCCCGTGGACACCGATGCCGGCCCCAGGCTTTTGCCTGTGAGCTGAGACTAGGAATTGATCAACAGAAAGTCCACGTCAGAGCAGCTGACCAACCTGCCCGTCCGCGAATAACGTAAGACAAGGTGATGAAAATATTCAGTGGAAATCTCGTCACCCAGACATTTAAGTGCGCCACTCGTCTCGACATCGCGTGCTATGAATATTATCGGACCGCCGGCGTCATCTGTCAGCGAGAAGCCCGTAAATCATACGGTGCATGACGAGCCGTAAGCCACAAGCTGTGTCGCTTTGCAAGGCGAATACCACTTCTATTATTAGTCACACCTGGGCTGTTGACAGATAGATGTCCCTATCGCAGTCTTAAGAGTATGGGTACATGAGAATCATGGTCATAAACTGAGCAGCCTTCTGAACAAAACGGAGATACTGCATGCCGTTCTACTGTAGGCGTCATGCATTGAATGCTTAGATCCGGGGACCAAAGCTTTACGTTTGTTGGTTTCACAAAGTATTTGGTACACGCCCCGCCAAAAACTAGTCGCCGACATAATTTTTTTTCGTAGCGACGTGTATACACGATCACAAATCTGATCACAAAACAGTCGAGCAAGAAAAGCAAGGACCTTGCACAATAGGTATGCGGTTGCTTACGAACGTTGAGAGGTCATTGCATCTTTGTTACCTGAACAGGTTTGTGCCACATCCACATACATTATTTGCACCTTCAAGGGGATACTGGTCAAAATCACTGTCCTCAAGTCATGAAACGCCAAACGACAGGGAAGGTTCTGAGTTACGCTAAAGCTCGAAAGGGGTAAACTTTCAATATGATCTGCCATGGTGAATGTAGACCGAAAAGTCTATGACAGGGATATCATGAGACTAGCTTCGCAGGTGATCAACCGTAGTCGCACTGTGACAGTGTAATTCTTTTGTTCGGCATTTTGGAGGCTTGGCTGAGGACTAGAAGCCAAGGAATTTCTCTGCTCAGCCAGAATCTGAGCAAAGCGAGGTTTTTTTCTCGTAATGAAACGGCATAATGAAACGGCGTAATGAAACCTTTGTGTAACTGCCCACGGCACCCTTACAACCACTCCATCTCTTCAACGTCTGGTCACTCCGAGATAAATCCTGCTTAACGCACTGCACATTGAAAGGTTTCCCAACCCAAAACTGAAATGTTACCGTGTCTTAACCCTCGCCCGCATTTGCCATTTCGCCATCCTAGAAAGCACGGAGGGTGGGAGTTGCCACCCCCCTTAAGCCATTCACTTCCTGAGATAGAGCCTCGCGACAAAGACCAGCGGATTGCTTGGGAGGTGCCTAATCTAGCGGCGCCTGATTTGACCTTTTTGATTTGACCTTTTGGGACAAACTCTGACCATCCAGGTCATGTCAAACAAAAAAAGTTTTTTTGCTCTACAAATGGAACGTCTCGCACGTTAGTCCCCATTTAGCAGTGGCAGAGCAATTTGTGATGCTTAATCAGATAGAGTAGCTTCTGATCGTTCTTATGACATGCAGTCTTACTGCCTGAGGTCAGTTGGTCGCATTCCAGGCCAGGTCAGCATATGCCCTTTTCAGCAGAATCCGGTTCCGATGCTACTTTGAAGGCAGTTTGCTATGTATCGATGTCTGTTTGCAAATCCAAACAGCTTGCAGTGATTTACTTAACCAGTTTACGTGCAGCATAGAAAAATGACAGGTCGACCGAGGTCATCCGAGGCCAAATACCTCATTTCGCCCTGAACAGTACAAATCTGATATTCTCTGCAAATTCATAACAAAAAAAAAATTGGCAAATGACAAATGATATCGGACTGCGTCTCTAGCGATGAAGTACATTGCGGAAAGTCAGGCCATGACCTAACGTGACGTAGTAACATGTCATATTAGCCAACGACCTAATATCAACATAGGTAATGTAGCACTACGAAGGACAATTCAGAATGGCTACGTTTGAGAGGGCTCAGAAAAGTCAAAAATGAAAGGAATACACTGTTTCATATTTGTAGCTTTGTAGGTGTGTGAGTGTGTGTGAGTGTGTGTGCGTATGTGTGTGTTTGTTTACGTCTTTGTTTATGTGTAGACGACAGCACCAAATTACTGTCGTCAAAAAGAAACAAAAACCTATGTTATGGAAACAAACCTAAAAACCTATGCATCAAAGCAGCTTCCTGAAATAGCGTTTGCTTTTCCACAAAATATAATATTTTTCTTGGCCCAATTTGATTTTGACCCTAATCTTGGCCTTTCGTAGCATCTAAGTACATATTTTCGGTGCATGCGGGATGCAGGTTGCAAAGAAATCAGGAAATATGGCATCTGCAGCGCACTAGACGCGTTGCTCGTACATTTCACAGTGCACCGCGCTTTTGGGTCATGATAACCTCGAGAACAAGGCCATACCTAACAAACCAAAGGTCAAAGAAAGGAACTTGAAATTTTCGGGGAATCTACAAAAAGGGTAAAAAGCAGCTACAGAAAAAGTAGACCTTTGTCTTTAATAGCTTCGCGTGTGTCGAAGGACAACCAACGGGGTGTGTGTGTGCTTTTTACACCCCATGTGCGGGCGAGAGTTAAAAGTTTCTGTTACAGTTTATTTGCAGTCACGTCTATTTCCGATTAAGCACCATGGCACTTCTTTCCCAAATGTTTTGGTGATTCTGCATTGCAATGACCTATCCTGCTGCCGCCATTTTTTCTTGCCACGAAATGCTACCAATACGGAGAAAAGAAACTGGAACTGTGAAATGAGTAAGTGAGGCAAACAAAGCTAGAAGACGGGAAAAAGTTGCGAAAGCTGATTGGAAGCCAGATAAACGCTGACAGCAGGACGTGGCTTTGGCGGATCGAGTAGATAAGAAACAAGGCGAATGCAGTCGGAAGCAAAACACCGGAATGGAATCGACCTCGGCTGCAGCAGCCACGGCGAATGGGTTACAGAGACGAATTCGCCATTGGTTCGAGTGATATGCTTGCAAATTTGCGCTGATGCACTGATGTGATAAATATCTTTTCGTCGCATAAATATCCCGGGATTTATCGAAAAGAAGCAAGATGTTATTTCAAGAAACCTGGTGTTAGGCAACATCGTCGGGATTAAATCGGCATTTTATGTCAGAAGAAACTTTGTGGCGAGCTCATGATAACACCAACATGGTCCACATATTCATAACATCAACGCTACTTGCACGCATCAAAATGCAAACCTTAAAGCCCGCCCCATTCACATGCACCCATTCGCGCCATTTTGGACCATCATCACGCCTCTGGCAGCTGCTATGCCCGGCTGACCGCCAGCGGCGCAGACCTCCCCTTGCTCCCCCCCCCTCACACACAGCCAGCGTGACCGGCACCACCCGACCACCACCCCAGACGCCTATCCAGCCGCCGCCATAAGACCCTCTGAACCGCGCAGGCATCGGCGGGCAGCTCCCACTCCTCCCTAGCACACACACACACACAGGGGCACCTCGGCGAAAAATGTGGCCATAATCTCCCATTTGGCAACAGCAGAGTTTTTGCTCGATAAGAACCCATCGGTGCAGAATTGCCCAGGCTATCCAACGCCGTGTCTCATTTTTTCCTAGCTCGCTTTATTAAGGCGCCAACTTAGTCGGAAGTTGATCTGTCTACCCGTTCCGCACCGAACGGTTGTGAGGGAAAAAAAAGTTCTCCTTGTTTGACATGGCGTGGGTTATTTTTTACTTACGATGATAATTTAGGTATTGAATAATAGGACGCAGTGTGCTCTTTCTGTCTGCATGTTGTAAGCTTAAGGAAAAGGCTTTTACATTGCACCAGACACGCTGCTGTTTTGCTTTACCATCAAACGTGTGTAATACATTTTAATGCGTGTAGTGAATGGAGGCCAGAAATACAGATCTCCCAGAAAACTCCCATTGCTTTTACGTACAGGGTGTTTGCTTTGGTCTCGGATATGAGTCCTCGGTCGATTTCTGGCGCTGTGGTGTCCCGTGATGTTCTCGCAATGCATCCCTCCGATCAGCTGACACCGCAGATTGTGTGGCGTGGTAGTAGTGTTTTAGTGGGATTTTGTACCGTTTGTTTAGTCCGTCCAGAACTTCGCTGCGGTGAGGAACTGGCACCGACTGTTCGAAATGGAGGTTAAGACTTAACAAAGTGACGCTGTTTAGCACCATGAACGAGATTGGTGAGCTCAGCAAGCAATCGAAAGGGCGTTTCAAAATTGGTATGATGGGTGTGTTTGAGCCAGCAAGCGTAAATTCCGACGAGTTGAGTGTGGACTCTCTGGAAAAAAGTGAAAAGCGGTGTCAAAGTAGTGAGGAAAATAAAAGACAAATGGCAGACATGAGGCCGGAGGAAAGGCAACTTTCTTCGTCGGCAGGAAAAAGTTCCTGATGAATGACACGGTGGTGGAAGTCTCGAAACGTAAGCTCACCCATGTGCATACCACTGAACATTCAGGTCGTCCTAAGAAGTCTTTCAAGGAACTGAGAGTTGAGCGAACGTGAATGCAAGCGTCTCTGTTAATGTTGTCAGGAAGCACGAAACTTCTTGAAAAATTCGTTAAAGCGGTCTCTCAGAATGCTCGTTTCGAGAAGAAAAAACTCGCTCGCGTCATTACTTTAAGAAGCCGCGTCGCCTCCCGAGACAACCACTTAAGATACGCCGGACAGTAATGCTGTTGACAAAAGTCTGTGAAATGGAATGCCTGACAGACGACCGGGCATCTACAGTGTGCGTAGCGACTGACCTTACGTGGTAAAAGTACCAGATGGTGTGGAAACTGGCTAACAGGATTGCCAAAACAAAGCTATTCCTAGTTATACCCAGAAAAAGTGAGGGTAGCAAAGAGATGATGCTACCCTAACCAAGAAGGCATGTCATTCACCTAATCGAATGGCGAGTTGGCGTTGCAGTCTCTTCCGGAATGCCAGACAGTGGTCGAGACACGGCGGCAGTGTATCCACATCAGCCTTTGAACGTGACCAGCCAGCGTCACTAGCGAAACAGCCGACCGTCCCATCTGCAGATCAGAAGCAAGTGGAGTTTTGATGGTGCGACCAGCCAGTGTGTAAACAAAAATATGGCTCGGACAGCGCATCGGTCAAACATGAGGAAAGCCTCCCTGTACGACTCTGATCCTTCTCGAGCGTACCATCTCTGGACAGGCTGTGGCTGGGTAAATGATAAACCGTCATTAGCGTGGCTCTGTGGTTTTGTCCTCCCTATCTTATTCAGCACATTGGTATTAAACATAAAATGTATCTATTCTGGTTGCGCTTGTGACGTTATTTGTGCCAATAAAGAAGAGTATAACTGAGGACGACGTAACGAACGTCACAAATACGATCACCATTTCTTACTAGCTGAATGCACTATCGATTTCTTTGATAAGTAACAGTAAAACTGACCATACGTTCGTAATCAGCACCCCGAAAACTCGCACAAGCGGGAGATGGATGGCCCAGATGCAGTGAAAACAGTGTCGGTCACATTCGGACCGGCATTTCTCCCGCGTGCAGCGGCGCCGCCGCGACGCCAGCCGGCCGCGGCGGCGGCCCCCCGGCTGGCCCTGCAACAATCGAACGTTTAGCGCCGTGACGAACGCGGCGAACGACCGCGGCGGTGAGACGGCTTCATCACAGACCACCCGGCGGCGGCCGGCGGCGGCGCTGGCCGACGCCGCCGTGCCGGCCAGGGGACCTCTGACCTGGCGCGATGAGCAGCCGGTGCCCGGCCGAGGTCAAGCGCACGGGTCAGTGACGTCTGGTGGAATCAGAGACGGCTTTGGTTTCACTGTGAACAGGGAGAGTTGCGAAAACAGTTCACCTGCAATTGATTGGCGCGGGACAAGAGATAACTGAGCGAGATTTGGCCGCTCGAGCTTTATCAAGATCGAATTCCACTATGCTAAGCATGCCTCGATGTAGTCTTTCATATCTCACCACGAGGCTAATTTACCCTGCAGCATATGTTCGTCATGGCTTGTGGGCGAGCAACATTAATGGGTTTACGTCATGCCACGAGGCCAACGACACCAGCGACCGAGGAAATCGTTTCTCTTCTCTAACGGAGATTGTCGTTCACTCAAGGTGGCATTCAGACCCACTCAACAGCATTCACCCATCACGTCCACGAAGGCGCCTTCGAGGACTGCCAGGACTGCCTCCGTGGAGGCACACGGAGATCATGAGGCCCCTTCGGCCCGATCCGGAGCCGAAACCTGACACCCATGCCTGTGTGCTTGACGAAACCGCCATCAGCGTTGACCTCTGCCCCGCAGGTCAGGCCGGTTTGACCCTGCCAAGCGTTCCGGCGGCTCGGCGCCGCTGAAGACCGGGTGTATCCGGCGGTTAACATCACCCGAACTACCGCCCGCCTCGGCCGCCTCTCCGGCCGGCTCGGCGTTCACCACCGTCCGATTACCGTCATTACGACTCGAGAATTTGTCACCACGCTCAGCGGCTTCCGCCGCGCGCCGGCGCCGATCCCGACCGCAGGATTTTGCGTAGCCGTGAAAGTGCCCGCGCACCTCCTAAAACGCGGCAAACGCCTGCGCTAAACGGGCAAACGAGGCGCGCCTGCAGCAGTTTCAACAGCGCCCGGGAACGGCATGCCAGCGCGCGAAGGCGCTCAACCTCCGCATCTTTTCTCGGATGTTATAAAGGCCGAGTTTCGCCGCCGCCAAGAACAAAGCAGCCGGCTTTTACGATCTGGAAAATCCGCCCGGTTATGAATATCCACAACGGCGGCCCTAACCGTCGGGCCAGCTTTCTCACTTTACGAATTACTCGTGCAATGATTGCAACAGTGAGTGTTAATTAAATTACACATAATTGCCCATAGGAGCATAGAGCGCCGGAAGCGTCGGCAGTAGGGACCAGCTTGGCTCGGTGCTAGCCTCGCTAATGGCCGGCCCGCCGAGCGGTGTAATTCGAGTTTAATGCCCGTTTCGTGTAAACAACAAATAACGACCAACAGTTGAAATGTTTAAACGCATTATTGCATGCATTACCATTACCCCGTAATTGTTCCATAATCGTTAAATCAGCCTGCTCTGTAATCATAGGCTCGTTAATAGTGCTAATGCATTGTTTAAAGTAAGGCCTCCCATTTGCAACGGAGGAGGTCCGCGAGGCGGCGGCCGGCGGCGGTCGCCGGCCGGGGCTGCGCTGCATGAAACGCGCCCGCGGCCCGCCGCCAGATGCTAATTGCGAAAATTGCCCGTGCAGAAACACACCGGCCGCCCGAGGCCGGATTCCTGCCCTTCGTCGCCGCCGAGCGCGCGTGAAAGACCGCGTCGGCGCGACGCCGGCCGACTCCGGCGTGACGTCAAGTGATGTGCTGACGTTAGACGTGCCGCGGACGCCGGCCCGACGTCACGAGGAGTTCCGACGCTGGAGCGTAGTCGGCATTGGTTTTTGCTTGGGAGATTGGTCACTGGTGCGGCACGTTGTAGAAATGATGCATGGGTTTAGCGCTGGAGGTTGGAAAATGGAGGTTTCGTTGCAATATTGGGAGTGACATTTCTTCGGAGTTCGCAAATCTGGGACATTTGCGGTGGTGAAGGGCGTGTAATAATGCTAGGCACTAAACTGCGGGGAATTTCTCACCGGTACTGCCTAGTCATATTGTTGATGTGTGTCTTCTGCTTTCTTCTGCTTATGCAATAAAATCCACCAAATAAATCAGAGGACGTAACCGGGTTATGGGCTAACAGAAAGCTGTGGAGCAGCTCTACACGCACACTGCCACCTGTTGCTGTGGACTGGGATGGGCTGCGAAAAGCGGCGTAAGCGTGGGCCCAGTAATTAACATCAGTTTAGCGCGCGGACCCGTAGGGTAGGTAGATTCTTCTCCAAGGCCCCTGCCAGCACTGGGAATGCAGGGGTGACCTGCAACGGATTTTACCACCATTCAGGGTGGGCCTGAGCTCTTTCATACTATCCCGCCCACCGCGCCCTCGCGACGGTCGCCGTGACAAACAGAAGAAGCCAGGCTAAGGAGGGGTTGACAGTTGTCCGTCTAACGATGAAAGATTAGTGGACAGGCTTTGTCCTCGTAGTTAACGAGACTCACAAGTTAGATAAGTGTTTGGACATCTTCCCGAACAGAGATAATCGTACCGAAAACTGTTCACGATACGAAATCGAAATTTACCCTCCTCAGAACGGATACACTCTGTGCACGTCGCTACATTTGTTTGAGGAGCAACTGGCGTTCGAGTGATCGTCCAGGATCCTGAATTCGTACCGGATGGAGACCGCATGCGTTTCAGCAGAATTTACAATCATGGTGGCTGCCTGTCAGCCACGTGCTGAATCGCATGTGGATTCTTCCGACAAAACTGCTTCGACCTCGTCGTCTGACGCGGCCAGCGACTGCCGCTGAGGCCGAATTTGGCACATCACCATGACGAGCTTTCGGAAACGATCAGGAGTAATCGACAGAGACAATCGCCGCCGACGCACTGCCGCCGCGCAGTTTTCACATGCTCGCCACCGGACGCGATCGGAAATTGGATTTTGATTTTGAGAAAAACGTGATAAAATGATATGATTAGTGAGTGTGTCAAAATATGGCGGGCCATATGGGCCGCGCTTTAGTGGCCCGATGGGAAAATGAACGACAATTTCACGGTCGGCCGGGCAGTATTGGCGAAGCGCTTTTTCACCTGCCCGTTTCTCACGTCGCGGACGGCTGTAACTGGAAAACGAATATCAGATCTGACTGATTGTGAGGCGCACGCCCGGCGTGGGAGCCGTTCAGGCGACACAGGCGACTGCCTTCCGGCGATGAGCGGCGGTAAGCGGACGCGGCAAAGTTCCACGGGACGCCGAACTGCTTGGCGTCGCTCTGCCGACGCGTGGAGGCTCTCAGGCGTGCACGCTGGCTGCGAAGTCTCGGTTCAGAAATGCACGACCATCGTGTGCGGGATCTGCAGCGTTCGTGCATTGACACTGCACGTTGCTGCTCGCCAAACCGTCCCACAGAGGCGGGTGCTGAATCGACGAGCTTTTTAGGCCAGCAAACAATCGCGTGCTGGGGAAGGAGTTCGGGCAAACATTCTCATCCGTCTGGTGATTCCATTTCAGGTCGGCAATCCTATCTAGCTGCGGTTGATATTGGACATTTGGCCGTCACAGCAAAAACTAATTAGCTCGCTCAGGGCAGAATGTGTGGCCTCCATGAGCAAGAATGAGGTGGCGGCTCCTGTTCGCTTGTATGGCCGGAAAATGACTGGCCAATGACAATCAAATGCCACGAGTTATTACCGCCTTAGAACACAATAGGTCCTGGAACTAAGTGAAATAGCTGTTGCCCTAATTGAAGCGTGAAAGCTTAATTAAGGCTGCCATTTGGATGCGGTCAAATATCTCCATGACGCCCCATTGTCTATTGGCTTTGTTTTCAGAATTCTGCGGGATGTTCGCATTTCATGAGATGTGTCGAATAACTCAGCAATAGTGTCGAGTTATTAGAGGGTCGAACTGTTGTATTTAACCAAGCTGACAATCCCACCAAAGAGCGCAATTCGACCTCGAAAGGCGACGACGTCAAAAATAGTCCTTCCAGCACGCCTGGCGACCCGCATTGGCTTAAGGGAAGACTGCCACTGACAGACCGCACGCTGGGGACCGTCTCCCGGACAGCACGCCTCGCAGATCGTCTCTCGCAGGCCTTCTCTGGAGACCATGCCCCGCAGGCCATCTCCCGGCGACCATCTCCCGGAGGCCGTCTCCCTGAGACCACCTCCCGCAGGTTCCCTTCCGGGAGACCGTCTCCGGAAAACCGGCGGCCGTGCGACCCTGCTGCGGTCGGCAGCGCCGGACGGCCAGCCCGCTAACCGCCCTCCTCCGCCCACGGCGACCACGCCGGCCGGCGCCTCCCGCGCGGGCGGCGGCGCCTCCGCGGGCCGGCGCCGCGGCGCGCGCCGTCGGCGGCGGCGCCCGACGGAGCCGGGCGACGCTGATGGCGGCGGCACGGCGCAGATGGCGCGCGGCCGTCGGCCGGACCCAGCACGGGGTCCGCCGGCCGGCTCCCGCGGTTCCACGCTCGGGCAGACCCCCGGCCGCTGCCGGCCGCCACCCCAGATATTAGAAAACGTCGATTAAACGGACCCAACAAAAGCGGCAGTAATTACGCCTTCAAGTAAACTAACAGATGTGTGTTCATTAGGTGATAGAAGCGCTTTTCTTCGGACAGAGTTCGCCCGTAATAACAACGCGCTGATGAGGTTATCAGTCAGGAAGAAAGAAGAATGGCCGGGGATCAACCAGTGAAAAGGCGATTGTTTCACGGTCATTTCGGTCAGCATCTGGCCTTTACCAGGAGTGGGATCTTTACCGGGCAGGTCAGGTTTTGTGCGGACGATAATCTTGGGGTCTACGTACTTCCCGGCCATTGATCACTGCTTTGACAGGGATTAAATGGGACTAGTTTCTCTTGGTGACTTGCAGCATTCAGCCTGTAAAAGCGGGCATTTTAGTGTGGTTAATGTACTTTTAAGGCTTTAATGTGGGCACAACATTGGCGGATGCTAATTCCGCGCAAGCAGAGGAACGAAGTCCTTTTGCCCTGTCACCACAGCCACGCAGTGTCAGTGCACTTCGGGTCTGAATTCGGGTCTGTGAGGGTGAACTTTCGCATCTTCACGGGCTCCACGCCACCACCACCCGCACGCAAGCTCAGCATTATTAGAGCTCCCACTGTGAATCGGGGGCGTTCCTGCACTTTTCCGTTAGGAAAAAAAAAAAAAGAAAACAGAAGTTTCAAGAAGACACCATTGAGCCACGGGAGATACCTGCAGCTGGTATGGCTAATTAATTTTGAATAGAGTTAATGAAATCAGACTGTCAATTTCGTCTGCCCCACTTTTAAAAGCTTGTAACGCTGCATAAATACAGACCAGACGCAAACGTTTACCTTCTCGGCAGCTCTCAGAATAAAAGAAGCTAACAATAAAAAGGCTGATCTCCGAAAAGCAAGGAAAATATTTCTGTCAGAGAGCCTAACTTCAACTCAAAAGCTAGCTAAACATTGGGGCGCATCCAGGATTTCTCCAAGGAGGGGGCAGGAACAAACTCAAGCCCTTAAAAGATGGGAAATTCCCGAAGTTCGGTCACTTTATCTTCGAATTCTAAAAGTCTTCATTTATTTTCACTTCAGGTGCTTACAGAAACGTTAAAATTTCAACCTTAAGGGGGCATGGCTCCATTGGTCCCATTGTCTACGTCCCTGGGTGAACATCATCCATGGCCGGAGATTTCCGGAAAATATTTGGTTAGTGTGAGTTGATTTCATATTTTTCCTTTCCAGTCGCTGTCACAGGCCTACCATGAAAATCTCTGAAAAAGAGAGTCTAGAGGCCGCCGTTTCCCTACCTTACCACTACGATTTCAGCGTAGTGTTTAAAATCAGCTCATGAGATGGGTGGAAACAAAGCGCATACTGTATCAGTGATTGACTTACTGAAATATTTCATTTTGGGTTTCTCATGTCGCGGTATTTTATTGGCTGTACCATGGCCCCAGCTGTTCAGCCATTCGTAAGGTGTTCAGTTTTGAGGAAAAAATGGCAAAATAGCAAAAATAGCAAAAATAACAAATTTCTTATACGGTATTTTGTTGGTTGCAGCATTGCTCCAACTGTTTAACTATTCGTAAGGTGTTCAGTGTTGAGGAAAAAATTGCAAAAGCATACATCTTGAAACGTCTGTTCCAAGAAGAGCAGAGCTATTTCAAGACCTGAGAACTGTCACCATAAGATCGTTAACCATCCGCGGGACGCCCCTGGGTTTTTGCTTGCCAATTCCAGGCTTTTTGACGCAGCTTCACGAAACTTGGTGACTTTTCCTAGCTATTCCTTCTACGCGCCGTGACAAAATTTCGAAATTCTTTTTTGCTCAGGGGCGGAGCCAGGCAACGTTTTTGGGAGGCACCTCAGGTCATTTTTGGCCATGTTGAGGGTAAAAGGAAAATGTCTGCCAAAAACAGAGTTTTTAAGATAGAACTTAAAACTTTATATGAATATATAGCTAAATAGTTGGGCAATGTGCATATGTAATTTTGTTTATCTGAGGTCACTTTACAAGGTCAGGTCAAGGTCAAAAGTCAAAATTTGTTTTTTCGCAATAATTTCGGCGCCGTTTTTTCAAATGCCAAACCCGGAACATATATGACGTAGAAAGATGCCCTCTACTTGTGTACCAAGTTTCAGCTTGATATCAGGTCAGGTCACGGAGCTATGACCAAAATGTCAGTGCACGTACCCTATACAAAAGCCAAAAAATGAATTTTTTGGAATAGAGTGAATTTAATCGATTAAAAACGTTTACAGATAATATTGAATGCACACAACATCATTCCAGGTGACCCCAAGGTCACTGGAGGTCATTTAAGGTCAAAGGTCACAAGTTGATCTGAGAAACGTGTGACCATGACAGTTCCCCCTTTTTTATGTCCCTGGCACCGCCTATGCTAACATTATACAAACATTGTAATGCGATTTGTACTTCTTTAGCATAACATGACTAGCAGAAGCTAAAAAAGTGTTTTGGCCTCTTTTGTTCATTCCGTTATTGGAAAACTAATCCCCCTATTTTTGAAACCCTGTGAACGCCCATGAATTTTCTCAAAATTTCAAATTTGCATACCCATGGTAAAAGCCCTATCCATAATCTCTCGATTGATGCCAGTTTCATCGAAATCGGTTCATAAACAACGGAGTTATAAGAAGTCAAAAAGTACCCCCCATTTTGACATTTTTGCCCCCCTGTATCCACAAATTTCAAAATTTTGAAAATTTATTTTTATAAAAATGTAGTTCACGTCACGGCAAATCGATTGCCATTTGTTGCGATGAAATCGGATGTGTAGTTCTCGAGATCTCAGGGGGGGGCCGAATCCGCCCCCCCCTGCCGGGAATCGGCCATACCGTCGAGCCCTCCGGGAATAGGGTTAAAGCGTGGACTGTCGCTTCTTAACAGCTCGCTGCCTCGTTAAGGCTGGCAGTGTCTTATGCTCCCCATTCCCCGAATTTGTTAGCATTACATTAACAGGTCCGGTAGCGCTCCCCGATTGGCCGCCGAGCGGGCCTGTCGGAGTTGATTGGTCGAGCGCAGCTGGCGCTGGCGGCGGCAGCCGGCCGCGGCCAGGCTGACGCTGCACCTGGCGCGACGGCAGCGGACCAGGGTCGGCTCAGCTCCGACGAGCGGCGTGGGAGGCGGCGGCCGCGCGACGCGCCGGCCCTCTGCGCCGGAGGTAAACAGGATAATGAGGTGAAAAACGGGGGCCGGCCGCAGTTCATTAGGACAGGAAATTGGATAAATTATTAGATGGATCAGTGAGAACGGCCGGAATCACTGCTGCCATTGGTGGGAACGGCTCGAGATGCGGCGATACGCCGCGGTCCGGACAGTGTCACGTGACCGCGGACAGCCGGCTAAAACACGCCAGTCCCCCGGCCGGACCGGGCCGGGGCGGACCCGGCCGGCGTCGGCGGCGGAGCGCCCACGGTTTCTGTTTCGGCTGAGGAGCTGCGGATATTGGCTTGTCCCAGGACCGATGGCTTTCCGTTAGGCCGCGCGGCCGCAATGGTGTCGGCACAGCGCAAAACGTGCAGTTTTATGTTTTCAGTGCGCCGCCGGGATTCTATTTTTGGAAGTCGAAATGTTCACAGGAGAAACACCTTAAGCTCGGCGCGAGGCGTGAACGCCTAAACCGGTCCGGCGCTGCAATGGAGCCGGGAAGTCATTTCCGGAAATCACCAGTTGCCTGGATTACCCATGACCACAACCAGGTACCATGGGCGCCGAATGACCCTGCAGTCGGTGCGCCCCTAAGCCCCAATAACCAACCAACCAACCACAACCAGGTACCGGCCGACTCTGCCCACCGCCGCACCACCACCTGCTATTTCCAGGCACGCCTCCCTCTGCCCGCCGTCCCTATCCCCTCCCGCAGGCGGAGGGGGCGTTGTCCGGAGGACGGGGGGGGACCGCTGCGGTCGCCGGTCGCCGCTCGCCTCGTTAGTCTGCCGGCCGATCTGGGCCGGGCCGCCGGCCGATCAGAGGAAGCGGCGTGTTGCCGTTTAACCCCGGCTGACCGCTAATTAGCGATCAGGACGGGTCGCACGGCCGGCCGCCCCGGCGCCCTCCCACGGGACCGGGCCGGGCGGCCGTGGGACCCGGCCGATGTGGGCCGGGCGGCGGCGCGGCCTGACCCGGGCCGGCCGGATCCGCGCGGTCCGCGCTCGTGATCCGGGATCCGGTGTCCGGCGGCGGAGGGTCCGGGCGGCGTGAGCGGCCGGTCGGACACGTGTTCGGGGCTCGGGTGCGGAGGCTGGGTGGGGATTGAGAGGGAGATAAGCTGAGACAGAGGAGAGGGGGGAGGGAGAAACGTGAGAGGGGCAGAAGAGATAGAGAGAGGGGAAGAGAGACAGGCAGAAAGGGGGCAAAAGGGAGAAAGAGAGAGGAAGGGAAGCAGCAGAAAACCGGAAAAAAGCACACAGGCAGAAAGACAACCAAACAGACACACTGGCAGAAAAAGAGCGAAAAGAAAAAGAAAAAGAAAAAGACAAGTGACAGAGACAAGCTGGTGGCAGTGCGATTGATACTTGCACGCGTTATTCCTGAGACTCCCACTCACCGAGTCATAACGCATACCTACCCCAGTCCCCACTAGCATCTGACGCGTCGAGAACTGGAGCCCTGTCGGACGCCGCTCACGCATCCGCGTGCGGTCAACAGCCGCGGGAGGACGCGGCCTGTCCGCGTTCACACACCAGCTGGAGCCGCGCCGGATCAGAGAAGCCGGCGAACACCGGCGGCAGTCCGTCAGCCGATAGCTCCGGTAAACACGAACAATGGCTGCGGCCGCGTGAGAAAAACTATGAGAATCTGATTTTTCCGGTCGGTCGTCCGGGCGCCAGCCATGTGAAACTCGAGCCGGACGCCGGCCCGGCGGTCACAGTTCACAACCTGATTGAGCCGGCCGCCCTGGCCGCGCAGATGCCGCTAATTAGAGCCGACGGGAACCGCTACAGTCACGTGCTCCGATCAGCCCTCCCAGATGACGTGCTGGAGTGTCGTTTTCGCGTTTTATCGTAGCGGCAGCTGCATCTACATCCACTAAGCTGTCTGGTTTTTGGCAACCGATCGGAAATCGGTAAAAATCGCGCATTCACCCGTGGTAAGGAGTTTTGAAATCGGAGTTTTGCAGTCGTTTCCGGGATGCATATGTCGTGATATTTTCAACACAAATGAACTTTGATCACAAGCCACGAGCATGTTGTCCACTCAGCAAAAATAAAGCAAAGTTCTTCCGCAGTTTGACACGCGTCAAACCAAGGCGGAAGCAACACTCGGCTCGGTGCACAACTGAACGCCAATTTCGGAACTAGCACACTAAATATCGATTACCATGTCCATGGAAGACGGCGCTCCACAAGCTGTCGTGCAATCCCAAGACTGAGATCTTCACACAGAAGTCAGCATGCCGGGATAACACTCGCGTGTCGGGCATCCGCTAACCCGCCAGTGCTCGCGTTCGGGGAAACAATGTTTGCCACCAGTCTGCCGGTCAGCGCCGTCTGCAAGAACGTCGACCGCTCCTGCAGCATCTGCGCGCTCGGTACAAACACGGCTTCACTGTCGGGTGTGTAGAGCCGAAGAACGGAGATCTTGACACCGCTGGTACTTGCGGGGCGCATCGTCCCGCCTGTGTGAGAGCACGTCCGCCCACCACCCCGTTATCATACGAGCACAACATCCAGCGGCCCGTAAAAGTGGTCCTGCCCCTTCCGCCTTAGGCGGAACGCCCCTGGGAAAGGGGAGGTCATCCACTGTGTGGGTGCTTCCTGTCAGGGGTCGGTAATGGCCCCGGGTCGGGGTCCGGTCCCACAGCAGGGAGAGTCATCTCGCCAATGACGCTGGCGAAATCACGGGCTGGCTTCTCTCGTTTTGGGCAGGAATTGCGTAATGAAAATGTGTGTGAACAGGCGCATTAAGGTGTCGATATTCAGTCCCACTTCCCGTCGTACAAACCATGCCTCCGAAAATATTGCGTATATCGTAATGCGATAAACAATATGCTTTAATGCCGGCATTTGCTATGTGCTGTAAAACGTAAAATGGTGTGTAAAAACTTCCGATTTATTGGATGTATTGGAATGAATAAGCTTTTGCGTTAACCAAGGTGTTTCAGATAGTTTTTTTCCGAAATACGAACTCCCAAAGTTTCGCTGCATGCACAATGCACATGTGTGCATTAGTGATATATGACGAGGAGAGCAATACGCCATACGCCTCAATTTTGGTGAATTCCGAACTTATGAACAGTTTTGAACACAATCTTTTAGCAGAGACGGGAACGCTGCTTTCGGTCATCAGAATCTTTTTGGTTACCAGATCCCTATGGGCCGCCGGTGGCCCTCGTCTCGAAACGTTTTGTTGATAAAGCCAGCACGGAGGGGACCCGAAAAACCGCAAGTGTCCATTGTATATTACCAGAGCCCTGTAGCCTGAGAACGTGACCTGGAACGAGTTAATCAGCAGATGATGAGGCATCCAAAGGAAATCTCATCACGAACAATGGAACGAAACGCGATGGCCTACAAGCCCTACAGGCAGTACAGTCTACTCAGCCTTACAGTGAGTTTCAGGGGCTGAAAAAAATGGGCTGGAAAAATATGCACACTAAGATAACCCGTCAAGCTAAAACAAAGACACGAAGTTAGTAAAGGAGGCCACGTACTTCAGAATAAAACTTGAGGTCAAAGGTCTGCTCCTAGATCTGAGAGGACTCTAAAACATACCAGACCCATTCGGCGCACGGTGGTCCGAAAAGCGAGCGTGGTTATAATACAACCAATAGCCGACTTCCATCATCGCACATTGAAGACGTGTTAGTTGTTATGCCAGACGAGACCGGGGCAACAGGCGCAGTAAGAGTACAAGGACTTCGTGCAGCTCAACAATGAATAGAAGAACCCATGACGATAAATGTCATTTAGATGCACTCCCTAGGGTCATGAAAGCTTAAATCATGAGCGGAAGCCCTCCAAATCTATGCATAGAGGATCGTGATAGAAGTTTAGTTTAGAAAATGCTTCCCAGTTTGGAAATGCACACGAGTGGTTAGCACGTTCTGCAGTTTGGAATTAGGTGCCCCTTACCCGGGAACTTGCTCCGAGAACCCCAGTGTCAGGGACCAGAACCTGAGACTGAGCTAAGTCCGTACAAGCGCAACGTCATCTATTTTGGAAAATAGGATCTGAAAGTATCCCATGTCTTTGAGCGCCGATCCGCCATCAACGCTTCTTAGGATGTTAATGCATCTTTCAACAAGCTGCTCTATTTCAGACGTCGATACATGCCACCTACAGCCGATTTTCAGAGGTCATTGGATTTAAGGTATCTGAGCCCACAAATATGTTACAGCCATTGAATACGGGCACTGGAGTTTAAAAATACACCAGAGGTGGAGGTGTACGCAGGGTCGCAGAAGAGCGCACTAAACCTATAAACAATCTCTTGAGCCCCAGTACAGATATCCAGAGCCTTGTTAGGTTTCTGTGATCTATAATGCCGCTTTCAACCATGTAGTCATTCTCGGACCTCTCGACCCAAAGAAAATGAAGCCTGTGACGCCAGCTATCAAGATGCTGTTGAAGATCATTGCATCACTTTTACTGCATGGCCCTCACTTGCTGTCGGGACTTTGTACGGAATGCATATTTCTTCGCCACTGCAACTGGACACACGTCGCGATAAACGAAGTCTGTGATAAAGCTCTCCACTCGTCAGCTGAATTTTGCACGGCTCTATCAGGATCGTCGCTGAAAATCGCTTCCAAGAAGGTGCAGAGGCGATGTGGATTGAGGGGACGACGTGATAACGCCGACGCGGCACGGGGCACTTTGATCTAGATATGGTGTGACGAATGCCGGCAGCCACCGGACTGGATTTAAACTGATGTCCGCTTTCGAGATCGCACCACCTCGGCGCGTGCATGAAGCATTGGTCGCCGCGTCTCGGCTGCCTCTGCTCGTCACGCATTCACCGATACAGCAGCTCGGCGTCACTCGGCCGAGTGAAAGTGCCTGCAGGTCGTCATCCGCGCCCTTCCAGCTCTCGAAACCCCATCTCCGCGCTACGCCGCGTCCCTCTCGACGTCGCAACCGTCGGTCGCGACACCGCTCCAGGATAACCGCCGAGAAAGTGCGCGGAATGTCGAGCGCGGCACTTTGCCGCCACCCGCCCGGCGAATTCAATCCCAGGTCTCGCCGTAAAGCGGCGCGGCGGCGCTCTCAGCCAGCGTGGCCTGTCGCCGACGACGTACCGTTGCGGGCAGCTGTGAGCGGTTCCTCCCGTCATGCCAGCGGTGCTCGTCGTGAGGTTACGACGGCGTCTGACGCGGTTCAAGAGCGCCGAATGGCGTCGGCTGCAGTGAGTGCACGCCAAGTGTGTATTTCACCGTGATTTCATTAACTTGATGCCGCCGTAAATTTCAGTCAAATGGTGCGAACCCAACGAGCGCACCGTTCATGTTTACTGTGTACGTGCTGAAGGAGGGCCCGCAGCAAAAAAGCTTCATTGCGACAGGGGTCGTTGCCTGTCATGTCTCATCTTAAGCGGAAGGCGGCTCTCATTAACCCAACGAAGCGCGCCAGACGACCAACCCCGCAGCGGGCGCGGTGTCGGCGTGCCGCGTGAATCGCCGCCCGCCGCCGCCGTGCAGCCGCGGCCGGTCACGTGACCGCGGAGCGGCGATTCCGCGCGATACGATCGCGACCGGCCGCGCACTGTGTGGCCGCCGCGATGGCCGCCGCCCGCGTAATAACGATGTCATTGGGAAAACACAATGTAATCGCAATCCGAATCTGTTACGGCTGGCGGCCGGCGGCGGATGCCGCAGTAAGCGCTCATCTGATGGCACTTGTTTTCGTGCGGGCGTAATGAGCGCACGCACACCTGTAATGAGCCGTGGGAGGTCGCGGCGTGCCGGCGCCCGGCGCGCGGCCCACTCCGCCAAATGATACACATTGTTCGGAAGCAAGCGCGGCTTCGCGTCGCCGCGGCGCGCTGTAATTTCCAGCAATAAACACCGATTTAATCTGTGTTATTCGGCGCGGCCGCGCCGGCCGAGAGCGGCCGTCGGCGGCATGAATTAGGCATAGCGGCCGAGCGACACCTCGTCAAAACAGCCGGCCGGCCGGCGGCCGGTTCGCGGCGCGGAGCCGGCGGCTCGTGTCGCCGCGGCAGGCCGATCTGCATACGCGTCAAAATGGCCGCCGCGCGCGACTGCAGCCGGCAGCCTGCGGAGACGGCGGGTGGGCCGGCGGGGGGGGGGGGCGCCTCGCGCCGGACAAAGTACCTGCCGGACGAGTCCCGGTCTGGGGACCAGCCGGCCGGCCGGCAGACCGTCCGACGGACCGGGGCAGGCTCGCGCGCCTGGGAGGACCCAGCCCGGTGGGGGAGGGGGGGTGGGGCTGGCTGGCTGCTTACCCTCAGCCGCGCTCCCTAACAGCGCGGCCGGGGCTTGATTACGGCGCGGTGTCGTCTGAGTGTCTGTTATCATGTGTCTCGTCATTGTGCTTGGCGCACCTCGGAGATTGCGCCAACAGACAGTGTCCGTGACCATCAGCGAGTGGTGCAGCAAATGGGCTAAGTATTTCTTGGTGTTAAGGGCAAATCTGAGGTTATATTTCGATTCCTTTAGCAGATTTAGTGAATAGAAAACGGTTTTTGCAGGCTCCCAGGCTTTAGTATGATGCTGAAAAAATGACGTTCTTTATGCTACGACGGGCTGGGTTACACACGTAAAAGACGTGTATTAATTTTCGACGTAACGCTCAGGCTCTGTGGCATCCTTAGCAATTACCATAAAACTATGTAACACAGTTAAAAAAAGAACTAAGGTACACGGCGTTCAAATAATCAGCCTCAGAGCAGCAGATAACATAGACATCGAAATACAAACACACTATATACACTGACTTATTTATTTGGCGGATTTTTTAGTAATCCACGTAAACGGAAAGAGGCTAGGTAGCCTTGCGTTATGTAATAACCAGGAAAAGGATAACAAGAATACAAGTGAAGGGTAAGAACGAAACTGAGACAAGAAAACTGGGAGCACTCTAATAAAAGCACATACAGACCTACGCACTTGAAAAGGTTCGTGGAATTACGGGCACCATAGATTGTCGGATGTGCCTTTTAAGAGTAATGTTAAACGCGCTGCCCATACAGCTGGTGATCTCGGTTGACAGCGTGCTGTACATAGTGGAGGCTCTAAAACGAAACTGTTGCTGGCAAGCGGAGGTACGACAGCGAGGAACCCACAGCCGATGATCCTGTCGGGTGTTGCGTTCACGAAGAGAATGGCTGAAATGGAGTGTACGGCGAGGTTACGTGGCTCTCCAGACGACTGGATTTGACGACCAAGATAAAGGGTGTGGAACGTGACAAGGCTTGAACCAGGACAATCGTCATAAACGGAAAAGCAGCACATGAACTGCCGTCATATACCGACGAGTTGCTCTTCCTGTGTTCTACTTTGTACCATGTCACCGTGAGAAAGAATGTGGACCTCAAAGTTTTCAAGTTACTACGCTTCCGAAACTATGTTCGCCGTTTAAGACGCAAGCTACATGTTAACATTTGAGTCAAACAGCTGAAGGGAGTAATGTTGGAATATTTTTGTCCTTCTTAATTCGTACGTATGTGCCGTGAACGGGCTTGTCTGGATTGTGGCGAATCGCACGTATGTAAAAGAATGGGATGTGTTTGCGATGTATTTGGTTTATTTTTGTCCATGCTGTTTGTACATTTCATTCGTATGTGAAGCGTAACAGCCGTGGAAATGAATAAGGGGTTGTGCCGAATGGCATATATGTAAATGCATCTGATTGTACATTGTTCCCCACATTTGTCTCTGCTTTTCTGAAGCTGGTTTTGTAATTGCGGTGCACCTGAGTTTTTTTCGGCTTTGTAGCTCAGTTTTGTAATCTCTCCTGGAGATGGCCTAGAGCTGAAACGTTGATTCTGAGATTAATGCATATCCTTAAGCTGTAAACCCAGCCTTGCCACAATTTTTTTCCATAATGATGCACCTTGGCAGATTGAGCCAAAAAGATTCGTCTGCTATAGGCGAGTTTACGACGTCTCTGCACCGTTACATGTTGAACAACTGAAATGGACAGAACAGAGCCCTTGATAAGGATTTGATAGACGGAACATAGTGAGACACCTGAAGTGAGTCTGCAAAAAGGCGATGTGTACGCAGTGGAACTGATGCTTGAGTAATCTTCCCTGTGCATGTCTTGTTATCGTTTTCCTCGAATCCGTCGTGGGTACCAGAAATGATGTTCACCTTCACCGTACACAGTGACTTGGTTGAGATTAGGGGGCCGATTTAGTGGAGGCAAACATGTGCATTGGGCAACTGCACATTCGGCTGATCATCAGCGAGCATATCAAATGTCTACTCGGATGCTAGCTGTCATTTTTGTGCTACTCGAAGAAGCTTCCCCGGCATTTCACAGATTTTATTCGTGTGTGATGAGATTCATCTGCGACAAGAGTGCTAATACACGACGTGGCTTTTTCGTAAAGGCCGTTCCGAAGCCGGTCTGAATGAAAAACTGACAGAAGAACCTTTCTCCGCTATCCCCAGCGAATGAGTATAAGAAAAACCCAACATATTGCAAAGCAGCTGCTGGAGGTGGACTTGGTCCGGGAACCAATCGTGGGGCTTTCGAAGACGGTTTCTTTGTCTTCTTAACCCTATTTCCCCTACCCATAGCGCTAGGGTGCATTCCCATATGGGAGAGGTGGAGGGGTATTTGCACCCCTGAGGTCTCGAGAACTACCCATTCGGTTTAAGCGCAACAATGAACGATCGATTCGCCACGACGGAACGTACTTCTCTGTTAAAAAAGTGTTGAAATTTTGGGTGGGTGGATAGAGGGGTGCAAAAAAGTTAGAAAGCAAGTATTTTTCCTTGCTATAGCTCCTCTGTTTATGAGCCGATTTTGATGCAGTTGACAAGAATCGAGTGCTAATGAATGTATCTGTCTCATTGTTCCATACTTTTGAAATTCCTAGAAAATTTATACGCGTTTGAAGGGCTGGAAAATGGAAAAATTTTTTTGAACACTAAAATAAAAGTTAAAAGTATCCTTTTAACTTCTACTATTCATGTTGTAGTTTAAAAGTACAAGTCGTATTACGTCGTTTGCTTAATGTTGGCATAGTCGACGCCAGGGACATGAAAAAGAGGAAACTGTTATGGCCGCATATTCACCGGGTCATCTTAAGAGCTTTGACCTTAAATGACTCCAAGTGACCTCAGAGTTACATGGGATAGCCATGAGTTTATAGTGTTTGAAAATGCTTCCAGTCATTTGGATTGAATATGTTTCTAAAACTGCCGTTGATGGCCTGCGTCGCATTTTGGATCATAGCTCCGTGGCCCTGAAACTCCATTTAGAAGTAGGGTGTATTGTGCTAACTCATGAATATTCCGTATTTTGAATTTTGATAATTAGCGTCAAAAATATTTTCTTAAAATCAAATTTTGGCTTTTGACAATAGCCTGACCTTGTGAAGTAACCCCAGATCAACCATAATACTTTTGGATATTTTCCCTCTTATTCTCCTATTTACTTAACTAAAGCTCTTAGTTCTATTTTTCCATCTTTTAGATCCATTTTCACCTTCAACAGTGTCAAAAATGGTCTCAGGTGCCTCCCAAAAACTTGGCCTGGCTCCACTCCCTGCACGAAATGAAATGAAAAATTTGCCGTATTGCATAATAAGAACAGGTAAAAAAGGCACAAAATTTCATGATGATGCCTCCAAAGTCCGGAAATGGCGAGCAACAAAAAGACGAAGTGGGCTTCTGGAGCCCATTCCCATTCGGGAATAGTGTTTAAGGATGACACCAACTCCGTCCTAAGCTTAAAGCCTTAATTTAGGCTTGATATTTCCCATAGAGAACCAAACTTTGCAGCTCCCCTCTTCTTCGCTGGCAAGACTGCAGCAGCCCTCTTCTTGTATGACTTCCTTCACGTCGGATTTCTGTGTATCGCATTGGACTGGTGGTCTGGAGCGGGAGTACACCTTGTCAGGTGATCTAGTAGGTGGAGGGAAACGCCAGAAATTATCCATGTTCCTTAAATCAAATTTGGGAAGCCCGAACGCAATACCGGGAACGGAAATAATTGAAAAACTTCGTGCTTGCGATGTTATCGCCGTTTAGTGGTCTATGAATATTCCTACGTTTTCAGTTGGGGCCGTAGTCATAAGACTGGCAGAGCAAGCATGTTTTAAGCCATTTGCAATGTTGCTTAAAATGTAATGCAACCCTCGAAAAATTGAGGTCCAAACGCAAACGCTCTAACCAACAACAGCACTTACTGATCAGCAAATGCTGACGAAGTTAAATCTTAAACTCCTTGTAACACGCATGTATGTTTATACGCCATGTTAATGGTGCATGGTTTCCTCTGCCTCGCCTTTAATGATTATGGTTTTGGCGACTGCCTTGTAACCTGTCACTTGCGCATAGAACCAATGGCTTTTCTTACGTTCCTCCAAAACCCTCAAGCTAAGCTATTCAGTCCTTGCCTATCACAGCGTCAAACTCTTCCATCAGGTTCTACATGTTGCCGATAGACATGGACAACTGCGGTACTCAAAGGAAGAGTCACCAACTCTAAACCAATTTTTGTCGTACGATCTCCGTACTATGCCCTCATTTTGGATGTGCCACGTTCCCGAAAAGCCATGGTTCAGGTACTATTTGTGGAGCTAGAGTTGCCTGTCGCGGCTGTCTGACGGAAGCTCGGCCAAAGGTTTTGGTACCGTTCTCGAGTTTTCACATTGCGAGCTCAAAATAAAGGGGAGTGATCAAACATCTAGCATTACTACAAAGTAGGCCAAACAAAACATAGTAGTGTATAATAATCTTGGTGCAAACATTTTTCGGCTCGTTGAATGCAAAAAAAAATTCTGCTGAGTGAAAAATTCGGCCCGCCATCTACAAAAGAATCAAAAGCGTTCACAACTCGAAACACACTGGGCGCGGGTCATTTTTAGCAAAACGTTATGTCCCTGTCGGCTTTTCAAAGAAATTTTCAAAAACGGTTAAAGGCATCAGAAATCTAGCTGCAATGCATGATTAGACCTGTCTCTAGACCATAAACAAAACGATCATGATATTGTCTTTCAGCCCGGCATCTGGAATGAAATATGGATTGCTCTAGGCAGCTTTCGGTTTGTCTAATTTAACATGAATTTATTTTAGCGACGGTAGGATTGAATTGTTCAGTGGTATCCAAAGACATCTTTTTGGCCAGGACTATGGATTCTGAAATCCTTCCCAAAATGACTGAAAACTAATTGATGACAGTTTCCCGAATATTTTAATATTTTCGCGATGTCATCTTTCTTATCAAGTCTTGCACGACCATGCAAAGAAACCCCTGCGTAGGTGCACCCCTAAGCGTCTCAGATCCATAAACTTTCTTAGTTTCCATCTAAATATCATAAACAATCACAGGCAAAAAGCATGTAAGCCTTGGCCTGACAGCCTGCAGGATGGGAGGGTCCAGGTCGTCCCAATATTCCTGAGATGCTAACGTCAGGCTTATGACAATTACTGGAAAAAAACGGTCCGGAATCTTCAGCCTAGCTGCCAGCCTAGCCCGCGGCAAATGCAAAACGTGCAACAGACTCTCCGCCTGTACGGCCCTAGACGCCACGCTGACGATATACGAGCCGCAAACGCAGATCCAGCACCTCAGTGGTTTTCAACACATCCCAATAATGTCCCATTCCGCCAGGACGGACCTGATTATCTTGCAGCCATTTTAACTTAAGATGGCAATTTACTCCCGGAGTAAGTTATTATGAAAAGTAGGGTCGTCTGTTTCACAGAAAAATTGTCGTTTTGCATGCCATCTTTCCGTCGCCGAATTAAGTTCAGCGACGATGCCAGTCTCGCAAATGATGCACCATGCTGGGCGTTTTGTGCATGACGTGCACTAATACCTGCGATGACGCACTGGTGCATGCATTGCTTGTGCTACCTGCACGCTTTGAGCGTCATTAAATGCAAATTAATTATAATTTCGTGTCTTGCGCTTCCATTGAAAACCATTGAGTTCAAGTAGACTGCTAAATGTTCAGCTGATTCAGCCTTACAACTACCATTTTTGTGCCTTATGAAAGGACATTATTGATAATATGTATATTTTTGCGCTTTACAAAGCGCAAAAAATATTGTGCATATCATGAAAGGACCCTGGAATGTCACTTGCCCAGTGGATTGAAGTAAATACCTTAGAACGATTTTCCGGGCTTTCTAGTCACTTCACAGTCAATTTTGGGATTCCAGTGAACTCCGTGCCCCTTTTTTCAAAGCCTCCTTTCCTTCTTCCTTTCCCCTTATCAAACCAAGATCAGAGCCCTTTTCGGTGGCTGACAGTAGCTTGAAGTCCGTTCCACTAATTCCGAACTGAGGAATTTCTGGCACCTAGCACGCCAGAGGTCCATCTTTTTGAAGCACTCATCCGCAATATTTCTCCAGTGGGTGGGAACTGAGGCTAAGATCCTTCATCATAGGGGAACTGAACCGACTGCTCAGTATTGTTACGTAGCGATGAAGTTAGGTAATGTACCCAATAGAGTTGCACCTGCCACATCGTTTTTATCTTCTTCGTACCGCTGTTTTGTTTTGTTCAACGGCGAACATTAAATATGATACCATGCGATAGCGAGACAAAATTCAGCCAAGTTTTCTTGACGTTGTTTTGCCTGTCCGAAGACTGGCAGGCTCGGTCGGCCTCTGACAGAGCTGCGCAAAACGAACCGTATGAACCGACTGCCACTTATGCAAATTTTTACATTTCTTGAATGTACCAGTGCACGTAATACAATTAAGCTTTACCGCTAAATGATCTGGGAAGCGCAGGATTTTCGCCCATGGCCAGTAAAACTCACCATTCGGAATTCGCAGAGCACCAGTGTATGTGAAAAAAGTCGCAAAGTGGTGTTTGGCTATGAGCTTATCGTCCCGAGGCCAGCCATTGATCGTGTCCGTGCTGGACTCAGTAGCAGTGTGGTTGTGTAAGCCATGCACCGATGGGTGCACCCACACTCATAAATCAACATCATGCCTGTCTGCTGCTTCCAGCCAGGGCTCCTGCAGCTCGGTTGGTGTCCGTGCGACCTGTCAACACGCTGAGCCGCAAGTTTTAAACGGCATTTCCATTTACAGCCACGCCGACCGCCCGGCGCCTTGGATTGTAAGCTTTTTTTGGCTTGTACGCTTTTACTCCAACAAACGTGTAGGGCTGGAATCAGTCTTGTGATGACTTGCAATGTAGGAGCTGCTTGTTTTTTGGCGGGTGCAACTGAATAACTGATGAATAAAAATATGATTACAGGTATGTAGCTGGTAACTGGCTAGTCATAAATCATGCCTGGTTTTGTTTCTTGCAACGAAGTAGCACAAGCCCCTGCTATTTTTGCAGGAAATGAAGGGCATTTAGATATGCTCGTTGCACAGTTAATTAACATGGGGTGTGAAGATAGAAATGAACATTCCAAACTTCACCAAAAAAAATATAAAGTGGCACGGAACAACTGAAATCCAAGCATCTTATTACATGTTTGTCCTCGACAGTGCCTAAACATCAATGCAGTCGCCGCTTCAAGTGTGTATACCATAAACAATGCTGAGCACCCTTGCAGCGGTCTCGGGTAACAAAGTTGTCCTCACGACGTCTCGCAACAAAGAGTCAGCTCTACGTTGGTGGCAACGAAGTTAACTGTGTCCAAACAATACTGATTGCACCCATCATGGTCTTTGAATGATTCACGGTTTTTTACACGGCCAGAGTCCCAAGAATAGAAAGCACCCGCAGCAGTCACAGCGCGCGTTATACAGTGGGAGGTCGGCGTTTTGTGTTGTCCGCAAGGGGCCGATACGCCTGATTTCGGAACAAAGCAACGCTCTTAATAACATTTCCCGTCCTAAAATTTCATTACCGCTCTTTCCA
This sequence comes from Capitulum mitella, assembly GCA_030062745.1. Classification (NCBI taxonomy): domain Eukaryota; kingdom Metazoa; phylum Arthropoda; class Thecostraca; order Pollicipedomorpha; family Pollicipedidae; genus Capitulum; species Capitulum mitella. Next base: position 3,173,353 of record CP099840.1, read on the forward strand.
TTCTTTGCCCAAATTAAACGCTAATTTCGGATGAGATCAAAATAATTCGAGCTCCATCTGTCTTGATTAGTTCCAAAATCCATGAAATTGGGAAGCTTCCCGTTACCGAATGGAAACAGTGCCGATTAGGCGCGGCGCCTGCCGTGCGCGCCGCCGGCTCACGTTCAAAGCCGAGCCGGGCGCCGCCGCTCCCGGATCGGCGGCTCGTGCGGTTTGATATCGGAGAATGCGGCCCGGCGCTACCGCGGCCGCCGCTGCCACGCATCCGACCACCTCCGCCGCTCATAAACTGGAGGCCATTACCGGCGCCGTTTTTGTCCGGCGTCTCCCAGACGTGAATAAAATCGAATTAGTAAACAGACGCGGAAATGAGAGAGCGCCGATGACTCGTCGTCCGGTGGCACAATTGAATAATTAATTTGAGAACTCAATGAATCGCGAACGGCGGCGCGACAAAAAGGCGCCGGAAATCAAGACAGGGAGCCACGCTGGGCGGGCGATTGGCGGCGGCGGCGGCAGCGGCGGCGGTGGCGGCGGCGGCGGCGGCGGCGCGGCGCGGTCGGACGCCGGCGGTGGCGGTGGCGCCCTCCGGCGACGCCGACCGCCGACGCCGCCAGCTGGCGACAGATGGCCAGCCCGGCCCGAGCCGCATTGTTTTGCTAACTTAATTAATTTCCCGCGCCGGTCTCCGCCGGCGGCGCGCCGTGTCTCCGCGGCGTCTCCGCGGCGTCTCCGCCGGACTCGGCGGACCTCCCGCGCGCTCGCGGCGCGACGCGGCCCGTCCGCGCGGTTCGCGGCGCGAACTGGCGCGGCCGGCCGTGCGACGCGCCGCCCAAAAATTAGACTCCGACCAAAACACGTTACGATCATTAGGTGGCGGCCGGCCGCAAATGACGGACGGTTTTACCGGATCGCCTTTCTGAGTGGCGGTTCTCATGAGAAGAAAGCACCGCAGCGTTTTATGGCGGCGGCGGCGGCGGCGGCCGGCCGCTGGTCGGCCTGCAGAATTCACGGCACCGCCGGCGCCGGCCGCCGCCGTCGAGTGCGGCTGCGTGCTCCGCTCCGTAAACGGCCTGTTTAGGCCCCGAGCGGGTAATGGACAGGCAGGCCGGCCGGTTCTCGGGGAGGTGGCGTCGACAACGTAGCACAAGGTGGCCGCAGAAGAGAAGCTCCAGCAGAGGCAGGCATCGGTGAGGGCGAACTGGAACAATGGAATATGCAGTTTACGCGATCTTGCATAATCTGTTCAGATAGTACAGCGAACGTCACGCGCTTGTGACTAGCGTCAGCGACAGGTCTAAGGCGTTTTCTATGTTCGTAGCTTCCGAGGGCAGCAGTTCAATCGTCTACAGAATCACTGGATGCCGTGTGAAAGTAGAAACCACCACGGGAGAATTCTAAGAGTGCCCAACCTTGCGGTTGTTTACCGGATTTTGCTCCCACTTTTTTCTCTGATGCCTGCTATTGTCACGCAGGTACGTGGTAATAATGCATAAACAATGAACCGCGTATGTCCCGCAAATAGTCCCATTTTCCAGTAAATTTCTCCAGTGACGTCATCAGGACCATAAATTGCAAGCCTGGTTGGCCTTTTCCGTAAACCCTGCGTCCTTTCCCGATCGCGCCGGATGCGCAAGCATGTCACGCATCAAATCTATCGCGTGGCTAACTGCCATTGGTCACCTGAATAGCACTGGCTGAGCTCTACCACTGTCAGGCCTACCGCCATCGGATCGCGTGGCACTGGTCGGGGTAGCGCCGGCAGGGGTGGCGCCAGACGGGGTTGCGCGGGTAGGGTAGCGCTGACGGGGCGGTGCCGGCCGGGAGGCTCGGGCCGGGCGCCGCCGCCGCGGGATCCGGCAATTACAGCAGATCGATCACAGATCAGTCCAAACGCCCGGCTGGCGTGCGAGTCTGAAAATCCCATATCGCCAGCGTGTCATTACTCCCATTATGAAACACGCCAGCAGCCACGCCAAAGTGCCTACTTTAATTCTCGTTTTCTCCTATCCTTTCAAGTCAATCACGTTATATTTATTTTGTAATTTGGTCCGGTCGGCTTGAGAAAAGAAGGCGATTCGGCCACAATTTACTGCGAAACAAAGAGCGCGGATTATTGGGTTTAGCGAGCCTGATAATGTAGCGTGGTCCTCATTACACACGAACTCCGCGGTAGCCATTATTCCACAGTGGGCCAGGTCGGAAGTTGACCTCGCGCCCTCACCACCGTATTCAATCTAAAACGACACCGACAACCGGTAATCTATTTCTGATCGCATCTCGGTGGCCGCAATTGGTGTGATTGGCCTTCCCATGGATAAATTGGCATACATAAACACGGTGATGGTCGCCGGCGGTCCCCGGAGGCGCCGTTCGCTCGTGAGGCGTGCGACCGAGGGCCGCGCGAGCGGGCGCCCTCCCGCTGGACCCGGCCGCCGTTTCGTTCCGGCGCATCTCGGCGGCGCCCGCTGCTCGGCGGCGGCGCGGCTTCGTTTATCACGAGCGCTCGGCCCGACTTTTGTTTGAGGCGCCCATTGTCCGGCTGTCGTCACGACACAAAGCCAGCGACACGGAAGGCTAAATGGTGCGGCCATAAGTTAGGGAAACGCAGTGAAAGATCGCGCCGCGGCCGCGAGGAGGGCATGACGCGGTTCGCAGGCCATGCACGCTGCGCCATTACGGGCGCCGCGATGCTCGGCGTGCACCCCGCCACCCGAAACAGACCCGTCAATGGCTAGCGGAGCACTGACGCCGTCCGTCCTGTCGAGAGCATTCGAACTCGTCATCGGACAAGTGTTGCGATTTGCGCAGGCTTTATGCGGCCGGGATCAGCACGCCGCCTTTTACAGCGGTAAGTGGACAACAGAGATATCCTGCCAAATTGGCATGGGCGCGCCTGCCAGCAACACATCCGCTACGTGAGCCCTGTGAAGGATTATTATTTCAGCAAGTCTGGGATCGATGGAGTTGAGCGGAAGGAAAAGCGGCTGCCCGAACGGTCTGCCGACCGGGTGTTTTTCACAACATCTGACTCCACCCAGGAAGCGCAATAGTGGCTCTTTCCCTACCTTGTCACCCCAGTAAGAACTCAGATTACTTATATCAAATTTATGGCGTTACTATCCAGACAGAAAATACCCCTTTGTACTGCAGAAGCTTACGAATCGTATTCCTATGATTTGCTTCATGGAACGGCAAGGCATGACCGGTTCCTGCACGTCTGCCACCTTCTCCAAGAAGGACGAATGGTAGACACATTGACAAATGACGGACGTTGTTCAAAGGACAGAGCAAATACAACATGGCGATGGCTATACGTAATCTTCGACATGTCAAGGTTCCACTGACAACCACTCCTCTTTTTAAGCTGCAAGCTGTGTTGCAATCCTATTTCAAGCGAGCTATTGCCTATGATTACAGGCTACACGGAGAAAGCCTGCCATATTTTTAATTAGGGAAGACATAAACATCAACACCTAGGCTTCTTGCATAATTGATTAATTGCACGCCGAAATTTGGTTCATAGGGCATTCTGGTCTCACAAAGCTCCCGTTGTTTATTATTTCCCCAGGCACTCTGTTTATTATTATCACAGCATTGGCCTGGCTTCGACCCAAAGCTAAAAAGCTTAATCGCGGGTTTCGTATCCTCCCCAGGTAGTGCAGCCTGCTACAAGGGGCGTTTGATATGCATTGGCACTAATGCATTCGCGGAGTGCACTGTTGATGCCCGTGCCAACATCGTCAGACAAAGCGTTCGGTGCCAAGGTAGCCAGGCTTAAGCATCGCATCACGATGAGCGAATATGCAGGCGAAACATGTTTTCTAAAGATTCTAGAACTAAGCGCATTCATTCAGACAGTTAATTCAGATCATCATTCAGATTTCAACGACGAGCTGTTGCTCTCTGCCAATTTTTTCGTTCTAAGGTGAAGCAGGATGGTCGTCTTGGAATGCCTCAGACACGCTAGCGTTAGTTTTTCAACACGCTTGCCTCAAGCACGCGTCCTTGCAAGGTCAGGGAGTTGGCATCACCTGGCACAGTCCATCACGAGTCCGCCACAAAGTTAGCACTCATGGTTGGCTTTCCATGTTCAGTTTTCCGCGTTCCCATTTGTTTTGTGTTTACGCTTTTCTATAGTGTTCGCGGTCAGATTTGATCAAGCTTGCGTGCTCGTCGGCTTGACTTCGATGTATCCGTATTAACTACACGGAATGGTACGTTCGTGCCAGACCACTTACAGCGACAAATCCGGGATTGCCCCGGGAGAGAAAAAGAGACGGAGACGTATAGTTCGGGGCAAAAGCTATCTGTCCTAACATGCCGGCATGGAAGTTGCCAATGCTTTGCCAAGCCCAGGAGACATAGTTCTTGCCAGTATCACATCATATCATCATATCATATCATTGTCATATCATAGGAATAGTTCCTGCCCCCTCAGGTACATCTATAGCTTGTTATAACCATTGCTTACGCTTCCTTAACATGACATTATCGAAAGCGCTGAGTCAGCCTCGGTGTGGCCTCGGTGTGGACAGGTTTTGTTCCCCATCCAAAGAGATACGTCCTCCGAGCACATCCATGTGCAGGGGCTGCGATACCATGTTACCAAGCCATTACGTCGTTGAAAATGTAATAATTTACCCGGCAAGTGATTTATTTTTTTCAAAGACAATCTGTACATAGCCCGCAAAAACATCTTATCGCGATACATCTGTGTTGGGCAAAACCGGCCTTGGAAGGTGGGATACTATTTAGTTTGTTTTTTTTTTACGTAACTTAGTTGATCGTATCTGAAATAAAAATAAGATACTCCCTGTTGCAGTGCATGCTGATTTACGTCAAATTTTAGTCCATTTGCTCATGTTTCCTTGTTAAACGTTTCCAGCGGATTTGCATCACTTTTAAATAAAGGCGATTCCAACAACAAGTGACAGATAGGTTGAATCATCATGGGCATCTACGGTTACGTGAAATGTTACGGTTGTCAGTGGCCTTCACTGAAATATTTTTTTTCTGCTCTAGTAACGCTACAAGTAACTTTGCTACAAAGCATGATAACGTATGCTATATCACTCAGACACTTAAATCGCGATATGTGGCAAGCTCGTAATACGGGTGTCTCTCCACTCGCTTCCACTGGAATAGTTCTGAAGAAAACAAATGGTATAACTGTCTAGCAGGACATCTTTGAAGGTACATCATACGAACTACAGTTTATCACTTACCTCATTATCTCCAGCAACTGGCTTGGAAAACTCGAAACTTCCAACTTGCCTTTAGGGGGCTTTCACGACTAGTGTGCAATAATCATTCTGGGCAATAAAATCGGCATCGAGAAGTTCCAATACATATTCACAACGCACATGTATGGTCATTTCTGGGTGCGAATAATCCGACGCCACCAGTGGGGTTGCAACGGAAGTTTCCGTTAAGCCAGCTTCATTTGCCCGCTGCACTCCTGTCAGTGGCCGTTACAGTGTCACGTCACGTCCCTCCAGCGTCACTCGGGAATGCCGCTCATTGACTACTGCATAGGCGAAGAACAAAAGTCGGGTGAGCAGACCGACGGACCGACCGAGTCCGTTCCAGGTGTCAGGAAAGACCGTTGGAGTCCGCTCCGGGTGTCAGGTAAGACCGTTGGAGTCCGCTCCAGGTGTCAGGTAAAACCGTTGGAGTCCGTTCCAGGTGTCAGGTAAGATCGTTGGAGTCCGCTCCAGGTGTCAGGTAAGACCGTTGGAGTCCGCTCCAGGTGTCAGGTAAGACCGTTGGAGTCCGCTCCAGGTGTCAGGTAAGACCGTTGGAGTCCGCTCCAGGTTTCAGGAAGGCTGACTGTCGCACGTGGCCCAGTGGCACTGTTACAGTCCCGGAGTCTGTGTCACAGTCCACCAGGAGTCAGTGGTACAGTCTTTCTGATGGGGACGAACCCGACTGCCGGGCGTCGCTTTTCTTCGTTCAGATCCGGTCGCCTCTGCAGTCGATATGATGTGACAACGTGATAATGATTGAAGCTTTCAGTAGGTCAGGATAGACTTATTGTCAAAAACGGTATAGCGCGATTTAGATGATTTCGCAACATCTGGTTGTTTACGTTCTTATTTCTGATAACGGTTAAGGATCGAAACCGGTCTTTCTTGCAGCGTTCGCTTTTCCCTTCTAGGAATTATCGTGGTGTATGGAGGACTTGATAGCCAGTTTTGCTGTTTTGCTAATGCATTCGAACCACTAATCGGAGTTACCCGTTTAACTTTTTTCCTGCCTTCGGCAGCATGCAGTGTACTTTTGACAACAGCAGCTTCAGGAGGCTGTCAGCTCTTTCGCCACGTAACGTGGCTCTCGCGACAGACGCCATCCGGGCGACTGACTCCTGGGCGCCGTCCGGACGACAGGTCAAAGCCAGACGGCGGCACTTCAGGAGCGTCGGCTGGTTCGGTCGACCCGAGCCGGCGGCGGCGGCGGCGCGCCCTGCCGACAGAGGGCGTGGCCTGACCGCCGGCGACGAGCGCTGCTCTCCCAGGGAGACAGCTGCCTCTGTGGCGCCCGCGCTCCGTCAGCCCCCGGCTTCAGAAATGTCCGCGGTTGTCAGCTTCTGCTGCTATCGGGCAAGCGTCTCAACGTGCGGCGTTGAGTCTCACCAAGCAGAGGTATGGTTTCTCCGTAACCGTGGTGTTGTCATTTCCCGGACGCCATGCACTCAAATGCCTGCGAGTCCGTCGTCCATGAACGCGGACGGAGGCTTGTGTGTAGGATTTTGGATCCAGGGTCTCATGCCCCGTCAGAAAGCTAGACAACCCTGCCCTGGCACACCCTGTGCGGGCCCTGTCTGTGAGTTATACCTCCCTGCCCATGGCCTGATGCGCCATCCGAAAGCCCGACTTCCTTGCCCCAATGGACTGTCAGTGTGCCCGGCTACCCACTGGCCCGTCTGTGACTTACCTTAGTGTCCCGTCTGTCTAGGTAGCAGCTGGCCCCGCCGTGTGGGACCGTTTGTGTGTCCGGGTACTGAGCAGTCTGTGACCTACCGTGGTGGACCGTCTGTATGGGTACCAGCTGACCCTGCTGTGTTGGGCCGTTTGTGTGTCCTGGTACTGAGCCGTTTGTGACCTGCCCTGGTGGACTGTCTGTTTGGATATCTGCTGACCCCGCCATGTTGGACCGTCTGAATGTCCGGGTACTGAACCCGCTTGTGACCCGCCCTAGTGTAACGTCTGTTTGGGTACCTGCTGACCCTTCCGTGTTGGGCCGTCTGGGTGTCCGGGTACTGAACCCGCCTGTGACCGCCCTGGTGTACCGTCTGTTTGGTACCTGCTGACCCTTCCGTGTTGGGCCGTCTGGGTGTCCGGGTACCCACTGACCCGGTCGCCTGCCGCCGTTCCGTCAGCCGGCGGTGATGACACGCGGCTGACCGACCGGAAGGCGCCTCCGTAATGGACCGTCAGAGGCCTGCAGCGGCGGGCGGCGGCCGTAATGACAGGCCGACACACCACTGGGACTAAACATCGGCCGGCACCGGCTCCCCGGGCGGCGCAGAGACGGGCCGGCACCTGCAGCGGGCCGGAGGACAGGCGAGTCCTCTGGCGCTGCGGAACGCGTGTGGGAACGGTGAGGAGAGGACGCAGGCTGGATGGTCCATGCGGAGGAGGAGTCGGGGTGCTGTGTTCCAGAACCTCGCACGGCGGAGAAAAGACGAAAAGAGATGGTGAATGGAAAGCGGGGACAAAACTGGGACGGAGATGACGAATGAATCAGCTGACGCGGACGGAGATCAGTCATGAAAATACGACGGAAGGGGATTCATCACCGGGGAGCAGACGAGCAGAGACGGTGGGCGGGGAACTGAGGACTGTGGGATGTCTCCGGCACTGATGAAACTGACTGAAGCAGAAGACGAGGGGTGGGCTGGTGACAGAAGCTCGAGTACCAGCAGAAAACAGTCAACGAACGCAAAGGGTGGGAATCTAAAGCCCGACGCCGGGTGCCCTCAGCGTGTTAAGACAGCTCTGTGGTTTCCGTGTCAAGCACCGAGGAAAGTGTTGTGCAGCGTATAGTTAAGAAATGGAAATGAGCTCTTTTGGAGACCCACACAGCTCCATGCAGTCACACTGGTCATAGGACCAAGATGCCGCTGGCATTGCAATGGTTTCCATAACTCTTTACACAGGCATTGATTGGTCTGTCGCCACATGTTACTGGCTTGAATGAAATGCGTTTCTGAATTGCGATAAAGATGCGAAAAAGACTAAGATTTTGGCACAAACAACCATAGCAGCGGAATGATAATTGTTAAGTGGTAAAGCATGGTGTTTACAAAATGTGAGGCACCGGCTCATGAAAAGTGAAAAACGTTTAAGTGCCAGTGTTATTTACGTTATCCTGCACAATGTGTTTGACTCAATTATACAAAATTGAAAGTCGATATTCATTAGCAGAACGACGTCCGTTTTTATTTCATTTTTTGTGGTAAAGCATCTGATTTGCGTCACTCACGGCATTCTCCTTCTTGCACGATGCTAATCCAAATCTAATGCCAATGTCTTTGAGTTTGAGAATGTTTATACCCATAAATGCCTGGAATTTACTAATTCGCATTTCCATTCCACAAACAACAGATGAAATCGTCAACTCCGACCAACGGTATCGCTCGAAAACCCTTCATCCGACCGAGCAGCGACCGAGACGCCAGCGCGCGCGTCTGGAGCAGGCCGCGGCCGGGCGAGCCGCCGCCGAGACCCGCCACTCCGCGCAGATGCAGCCGGACCCGTCCCGACTTGGAGACGTCCGCCGGACCCCCCAGGTCGACGGCGCGCCCGGCGCGCGGTGCGATATGAAAAACACGGCGTCATTATCGAGTCTCCGGCCGCCTGGGCGCGATGATTTACAGCGGCGCGGCGGCCGGCAGACGGGCCCGTGACGGCCGCCGGCGCCGATCGGATCGGCGCCGTGACGCGCACCGGCGGCTGCGACGTGACGCGCAGCCGCCGCTGTGACATCTGCGGGCCGCCGGCCGGCCGCGCGGGTCATTACGAGGCCAAATGATAGCGGGATGACGCGGCCGGGGGAAATGGCGTGTAATGGAACTACATGATGCCGGCGAATAATAAGCGTCGCCGTCCGGATGTTTTTATCCATTACCGGCGGTGATTTTCCGCCCCGGGTATCGGACGCCGGCTCTGTTGTGACAGGCACACCTGCCCGCTCTGCAGCCGGAGATTCGCCGGCGCTCAACCCCGCCTGGTCATGTTCCCAGGCAGCGGAGGAATCGCTGGTTCATCAACGAGGCATAACCGCTTATTTTAAACCTTCTGAGTGAACGCCTGAAGGCTGTTTGCCGCGTTTATCCTTGAACTGGCTGTTTTGTTTCAGTTGCACGCACTCGCCTTCATAAGGAGCGTTCAGTTTCAGGCTTTTCAACTGAGATAGTAAAGTCGTAAGTCCTCGCAAAACCAACAGAATTGTAACGTATCTTTGCTTTCGAAACCATATAGTTACTGCATTGAAAACATAATTTTCCCGAACTGCGGTGCGCACGATTTACTGCCGCTGATGTGCACAATTTGCAGATATCGCTGTTTTTGACGAATGACGAGTGTGTATGTAGGGAATCCATGTATGTATGTAACGAATGTAGCGAATCCAAACAAACAAACGCAACGAAATGGCCAAATTCTGACATGGAAATCGGTTGACTACTTAGAGTGTGTTTCATGGCTATATCAACTGCGATGTTGGGACCGTTCTCAGGATTACGTTTTCAAACTGTTACTGGGAAATACACCAGTCAGCATAAAAATCCCCAGCAAGAACGAAGCATGATGGAAAATTGTCTCAAAGTCGCATGTTTCTGCTTTTTACACGTGCGTCAATGTTGAAACGCAAACATATTGAGGTTATTGTCGCGGTCGCGTCGCTATAAAAATGCCACTATAAAATTCAGCGAGTCGCTATTAAAAACATCCAATGAGTCACTTTTCAGAAACTGTTTAAGAAGTAAATATTTGGCATCGATATAACAAACGAATCTTTGTCGCGAATCCGTACCACTATGAAAAACAAAAGAAATAGTGGGGCGGGATTTTTTCTTTGATCAGTCATCCTATGTTACATTTGGTAACTATGTGATGCATCACCACGAAAAATGAGATCACTGCTCTCGATGCAGTGCTTTCTACTTGGATATTGTATGAACCCAGGCGCTACCACCTTTACACATTTAGATTACCCGGGTGTGAATTAAAATTCCCTAGAGGTACTTGGATCACAGACGACGATATTTTCTTTTCATGTCCACGGGACTATATAATCAAGTGAATAGTGTGATAGTTTCGAGATAGCATGGGTCCCACGCAAAACCGTTTCAGCACATCCGGGAGCAAATCATTAACAAGGAAAACAGACAAACCTACAGTCTGTTAAACCACAGAAAACATGTTTGTTATCCTATCACATCTTTCGTGAATTTCAGTTGACGCCATTTTGATATCAGTTTTGATTGATACTATCTCACTACGCGATATTGCGAGAGCTTAACGGTGACAAAGTCTGGGTAAAATACGAACGAACTAAAACACAAAAATTTCAACATCGTCACTGCATGTTCCATTATTTCACTTGCAACGTTTTAAAAACATTGGCAATGACATACAAACATGCAAAAATCACAGTGCTGGTGCACGAAAAGTTTCGCATATACTAGGAAATGGGTGAACGTCCTACCACGAGTACTTTAAATGCAGCGAAAATATGCCATTGATAAAATGCTACTGTGTAAAGCCAGGAAAAAACACTCAGCTTGCGTGTTCTGTACGTAAGGCCACGTCTTTTAAACAGTAAGCCAATGAAAAGTACCCATGCACACTGAAGTTCAGCATTAAGCACAGACCCCGAGAAGGTTACACATTCTTTTACCATGTTCCCACGCCAGGGCGATGGACCGTGCTACCCACATGCCCGGGTTATCCAATGAAATGTCACACAGACGAAAAATGCCGGGCGATTGGCGTGCCGATCGCGAAGTTAACGTTATCTTCCGTGCACGCAATGCTCGTCGCCCGCATGAACATCGCGAGCCCTGACCGAATCGATCGAGCCCGTTTCTTTTACGAGCCCGGTTTTGACAGTCATCCATCACGGCGTGACAGGCGTTCGGGAAACACGGGCCACACACCGCTCGGCCGCGGCTTACGCGCCGTCTTTTGACGCCGGGCGCCAAAAACGCCGCGGACCGCCGCCGCCGCCGGCCGAGTCTCCCGCAAGCGGAGGATCGGCGCCGATTTTTCCGCTGCCGACACGGGCCGCGGCCGGGCTGCACGGCGGCGCGGCCGGTGGTCCGGCGGCGCCCTGCAGCCGCGCCGGACGGCCGGAACCCGCGCGGCCGGCTCCGGATTTACCACCTCGCTGACGTCCCGGCTCAGGCTTAATCGGCGATCGATTGCCGGCCGCCGGCATCAGCGCGCTCCGAGCCGGCTCCGGATTGGCGGCCGCCGAGCGGGGCAGGAGGAGGAGAGGGAGTGGTCGCCGTCAGAAGCGGACCTGTCGGTTTTTAATGTAGCGGCTGTCGGTAGCTGCTCCGGTGTTGATCCGTATCGGACATGTCTTTTCATTACGAGTTTTGCGGGCCACGGACTTAGCGGAGGAGGCAGCTTTGCTTTGGCTCATTAAACCTTCTCAGAGGGGAGTGATAAAGAAGCGATCTCTGAAATGCTCGGGGCTCTCGATCGCTATCTAAGAATTTAGTGTTGCTGGGTTTGACAAGAATGACTGTCGGCGCCAGCCCACACAGGGAGCAGAAATGTAGCCAGTAGACGGGCGATGTGGTTTGCAACTGGTGAATATATTGCTTACAAATAGTGCACCATGCATTAAGAGATAGCCTAGCCCGTTTCGAGCACGGTTTTTCTTGTCCTGAAGCACGGTACGCCGAGTGATCATGTCCGGGAGAGGCGAGCGATGCATGTTTGTTTTGTTTGTTGATTGCATGTTTGCGGTCCGCCGGCTGGACACCACGTCATGCCACCCTTAAAATGCTCGGTGGCCATCGCGGCACGGTGCTGCCACACTGCTATCGCCGATCTGTCCGTTCGTTAATGAGCCGCTATCTCCGTTGTCCCGGACTCTTGTGAATCACTTCAGAACCTCGCGGTGCCCGGTGAGCTGGCGGCACGGAAGCCGCGGCACCCCGTCAGGCCGGCACGGCGTGCTCGGCGCAAAGCCGAGCCGCCGCAGCTCCGTGCAGACGCTTTGTTACGGTTATGACCGTCGCCTGTGAGCCGAATGAACTCACGACGCTCCCGCGCGCCACGGAGAGTCCAGAGCCATCTGTTGAGAGGGAATTGAACCGTGCCGCGGGCAGTCGGCGCAGAGTTGAGTGGCAGGCACGGCTCATCGGCAAGCCATGCAAAAGGCCCGGGAGCTGCTTAACTCAACAGGGAGCCGCTGGCAGCCATGCAACCGGGCCTGATCTGGTGTTGCATGAGCAGCCAAACCAGTTTTCTAATCGGAGAATCACGCGTTTAAAATTCAATTTAGTACGCCGCATGTAGCAAGGGTGTAATCGCACCATAATCGCTCGATTCTCAATAACTAGAACGACTAATACAGCATTCGACCATTACACTATCACCTAATTAACCCTTATCGCGGCTAAACACAGCTTTTTGCTGTATTTAATTAACACACGAAGATGGTGGTATCAAGGGCTCGTCCGGCTTCCGATATGTTACGACTTACAAATACAGCGGCCGCGCAGGTAATTGCGTAAACTCCCACCACACTGACCGGGCTGGCACTCTCGAACGTGGCACATGAGCGCACGCACAACACCCTACATGCCCTCGTACTTTCACCACTCCCCCAGTGATGATAACAAGATTATCTAAAGGTGCGTTCGCGAGATAACTCTCGTAAATGCGTCACGAGGCCTATGTTTACCAGAACGATGGACCTGTACAACATTGACAAGTTCAAGATATTCATCATGCACGTTTGAGGGCCACGCCCAGGTGTAATTGAAGAACGATGTCATATGTATAATGGTTTGCTAAGACATGACAACGATAAATAGGGACTGTGAAGGCGTCTCCTCTGAATCACTGTGCTAAAAACAGGATTTCTTTGTTTCTAAGAAAATACCTAGAGATAGCAAGACATTGGTTGTACAGGAAGCATACTCTGACGTCATCTAAGGGAGGTGACGCAATACAGGTCTTCTGCTAATGTTCATTAGCCTATGTCCTCTCGTACCGTCATCAAAACAGATGTTAGAATGACATGGATAAATAGAACAAAAAGGGCATTCGTGAAAAAAAATGCTTTGAAACCCCGTGAATATATTGTTCTTATAATGTGCGTTATAAAGGTATATTACAGGCTTACTATTTTAGACTAAAAACTACAACTTGTCATTCATCTCAAAGCACTTGTTCAAGGTGGAACATTCTGTTCATCGTGTTTTTTTCGCAGACAAGGCTAAAGATAAATATTTTGGTTGTGGAGGTTTGGAACGTTTTAGATAATGAACAAGAGCAACAAGAGTTTGACGAAGACTACTGTATATCTTTGAAAGAACAGCAAGCGCCTTCATTCTTTTTCTCTGTATTTCTCTCTCTGTCCGTGTCTCTTTCTGTCTGCCTCTGTCTGCCTGTTTTTCTGTCCGTCCGTCTGTCTGTCTGCCTGTCTCTCCTTATCTCCTCCTCCTCCTCTCTCTCTCTCTCTCTCTCTCTTTCTCTCTCTCTTTCTCTGTTTATTTTACTTATTTCACCGTCAGTCCCTTTTTTGCTCTGTTTTCTTCTCTCGTGTTCAGTCCCTTTTTTGCTCTGTTTTCTTCTCTCGTGTTTGCTCTTTTTGATCTCGATTTATTCCTCTATCTGTCTATCTCCTCTTTCCATCCTCCTTTCTAATATGCATACGTTCTCTCTTTTTCCTGTCTCCATCTCTTCCTTCACTCCCTTTAGTTTTGATCTCCTCCTCTATGTCCATTTTTATCAGCACTGCCTCCCTTTAAAACCCAATGCATTGTCACCAAATTCGTCGTCTTTGGTTAACAGGCATGACCTTTTCTGAGTGACCTCTGTCATCACATGTACCCTTACGTTAAAGCTCTTTGAGCTTTTGGGCACGTTTTTTACATACTTGTCTGAACCCCACCTGCTGGCCAATAAATCTCATCGTTCATTAACCGATTTATCAGTTCATTATTATTTGATCCGAATGGTTTCATAGAGTTGTCTTAGGGACTAAAAATCGTGTTGAGCAGAATTTGTTGCATCGACTCCGACCATACAACCATTTGCGCAATTCCGTGTAGCGACCGATTTCGTGGAGGAAATTTAACGTGTGGGCAAGGGTGCGACAGCACCGTATGGTAATCAGCATGACCCAGTGCTGGCCAGTTGCCAGCCGGCCCACGGGCCAAATGTTGATCGTCGGGCGACCTGAACACATCTAGCAAGGACAGGGAGACCAGCGTTCTACGAAATGGGCTAACGATCATGATAATGAGGTCACTACGAAATTTTTAACAAGAGATTTTTACAAGATTTTTAAAGGCTTATCATAATATAGTGCTACAGAAGGAACTAAGACAACGAAACTTGACCTTTTCCCACCACCCAGAGATGACGAAGATTAGTCGTGTGAAGTGGGGAGGAGCGTGCTGGTTTTGTTTAAACAAAAAGGATTGGTAATCTAGTAGTTGTGAGAATGCCGTTTCACTCAATTATTCACGTTTCCATGTACTGAATAAAGCAACTGTAAATAAACGCTATTCGCAAAAAAGTTTTGGTAACTTCTTCGTAATACGAAGAGCTAAATCAACCATAAACGATGCAAGGGTTTCAATGTCACGTGACCTCAATCGCCGGCGAATGAACGTACGGATTCGGGATTGAGCCTAGCCAATTATCAAACGTTTGGAGACACGCAATGTTATCATGTGAGGTGTCTTTTACCGACTGGCTCGCTCTCTCCCACCAGTTTTTGTCCGTCTCACATTAAGCCTACATTACGAGTAACAATGGCCTGCAGCTAACCTGGGCAACTGCCCGGACATGAGCATGTTTGGCCAGCGGTGTCAGCCTGGAACAAGTCCAAGGATCAGAAACAGCCTGGTCCCGATCCTACCGCTGACGCAAACCCCGCTGGGTAATTACGCTATAAGTCTTGTCACTTGAGCCGAATTGAGTTGGCAATAGGCTCTTTGTGGTCAGGCTGACTGGTAAAATGCCAGTTACAGGAGTGTCCTGCCGGGGACTTACACGATCCTTTTTAAGAGCTGTCCTGCCATGGGAATAAAATCACA
The DNA here is from genome assembly GCA_030062745.1 of Capitulum mitella. NCBI lineage: Eukaryota > Metazoa > Arthropoda > Thecostraca > Pollicipedomorpha > Pollicipedidae > Capitulum > Capitulum mitella. The sequence goes on from CP099840.1 coordinate 3,188,648, forward strand.
GCCTGGGACCTGCTTTAGATTGTATCTCTTAATAACGAGTTGTTCACTCTGACAAGCGACTGAAAACTAAGATGTTGTATCAGCCAGAGGACGGTGACCTAGGAAAGTCATATGAACTGTTACGTTTTATTAAACTGAATTCTGCGTGCAAGCCTTGAATAACATTGGTGAGATTTACGCCCATCATGACGCATGAGCTTGAACGACTTTTGCCACGGAACGGCGACTAATAGCGGGCGATCACCAAGACAAAACGTCGTGTCTGTTCACATTTGTTCAGATATTCTTGTCCATTATCCCACGTGCAACTAACGCTTGGAAAAATGTACACCGCTTTGGATAAGTATTCGTGGAAGCACATCGATCTGTGCCTGCAGCATGTCCTGTGTTTTCGCCAACACGATGTTCTTAGCTTTTTCTGTCTTAAAGGTTCTGTGTTACTTCCCTTTTAGTGAAGTAATTATTAATCTTTTACCGGAGGCAATCTTAGCAGCGTCATATGTCGCTTTAGTAAAGTTGATTGAAGCGCCAGGTGCAGAGAGGCAATCAGCGTGTGGTGCCGGGAAGGATCCGTTGTGTTCACGGGTAAAAAATTATAATTAAGAGTATTTGTGATTGCCAGCAGGCCAAAGAACGTAAGCATGGTAACACGTAACACGTGATAGGGTTAAGAGATTCGGGGCCAGGATCAGGGTGTGCTGTTTTCACACAACTAGGCAGGTCCTCGGCCGAAAATCTTCCATCCGCCATGACAAACATTTTCCAGTCAGACACACAGTGATGCATGGTAAACAAAAGACAGTTGGACTGTGGACCAAAGCGGTTCTTCACCGTTCCTTTCACCACTGCGTGGGCACTTGGTGCTCTCCACTGACCGACTGATAACGGCGGAAGTGAACAGCAAACACACGGTAGCTTCTGTCATGACCTGCTGCCTCGATCGTGTTCCGGAAATAGCCATTGTTGCCGCTTCATATGGGCCAATTCGATGAGTAAACGTGAAGGAAAATTGCCGCAAATGGTAAAATCGCTGTCTGCCCGGTTCCCAAACAATTTTCTCTGGGCGCTGTAGGGCAAACTCAGCCCAAATAAAAACCTTGAACGAGGAAATTGAGTTAACCGTTGTCCGGTGAGTAGCTCGAAGCACGAAAAAAGCGGGTTGCCAAACAGTTACTTCGGTCACGCCGACTGGAAACTCGTGCGGGTAATGACCACAAGCCGCGGACACAAAGGCTTCTGCGACGGAAACGCTGACCATCACTGCCGCCGTATTATCCCGTTATGGAAAAGTGTCATGGAAGCGAGCTGCCCTGCCCAACGCTACAGTGGGACCCATTAGCTCCGACTGCGCTGCGAGCTTCCAACTGTCGTCGAGCAGAACGGACACAAAACGTGTCAGGAGACCCCAACGCTTGACGGCGACGAAGGGTTCCGCCTCTCAGAGCAGTCATTTCTCGCCGTTTGAAGCAGCCCCGCGACCGTAGCTCGACGCGACCGTCCGATGCTGTGTCCAGCACATCAGCCGGCTGTTCCCGGCTGTCACAGCGGGGTTTTCCGACTGCCAGTCGGGGGTTAATGCCGGCGGAAGACGGCATTAACCCCCACGGCACTTACACGGCAGAAGCCCGTCTGCGATGTAGGCCAATGCACAGAATGCGTCGTCTACCTGTGAGACGCCGCGCAAGTGGAAAAGTTGTCGTGCCTGCCCACGGTGTCTTTTTAAAATGTCAAGCCGCTGACCGATTTTGGCAATATGCGGCATCTGTGGTGAAGTTTCTGAGCCGTTGACCGAATTAAACAAACATTTGGCAGACATATCTTGTCTGTAAAATGCTGACTGTGCAAATTTTGTTGGCAAAATACATAAGGTAATTAACCCGCGCACAGCCATGGGGCCTTTGTTTCCCTGTTGTTCTTTACGTCGAGAACCCACCACTGTGATCTGAGGAACTAGTGGAGTGAGAAGAGTTAGACGGAAGTCAGGCCAATCTCATAGCCCATACAATGTTGGAGGGAGAAACTAAGCTAAACTTCCTTTCTTATGTTTCTAGCCTAACTTAAATTTCCAAATACTTAACAGGGTGAAACAGAGCAAGGTCAAAGTTAACTGTTTAGAACCAACACTTCGCTTTTCTACGAGAATTTCATTTGAGCTAGTATCCGAGTCAAGGCAGATGTCGGTAACGAATGTGTCACAAAAAGGCTTGATGTTCCGAGATAGTGTGGAACGAACTGAGTTTTTCAGAGGAGTATTTATCGTATGGCTTGTGTTAAACGACACTCGACTCTTGTGAGCGGAGTTAGAAAAACAAAAAGCTTTGGGTGCCAGGCTAATTAATTTCATGCCTTTTTGTACCATTTCCCACCCATTAGTGCTGAAAGCTTGAGCCACCGGTTCAATGGGCTCGGCATGTTTCTTATCTGAAATAGCATGTTACATACGTTCTCCATATGAGACGTAAGAAGCACACACGTATCCTGACAGGGAAGTGCTCTGAGACCGCGTCAGCGTTATTTGGCCTTAAACATCAGACATCTTTGCGTTACATGATGGATCTTGTTTGTTCAGTATCAAATTTACTGAGATGACCGGATAAATATGGACTCATCAGAGCGTCCTTTACATGTTGGATTTGATATACACAACCTTACAGTATGCGTAGTTTACATAGTTCAGACTAGGCTCTTACCCTCTCTGTCTTCGCACCCTCCTCCCCTCCCCCCAGCGACCCCTCAGAATCTTGGCATCGCCCCTGTAAAATGCTTAGTGACGAATGAATTTAATTGCATGTGACCAACCGTCCTGATTGTGCAAAAGAAAAGAATAACTATGTAATTGCCGCTTCCTGTTAGCCTGATTTTGCCATTATGGTCAGATGGCAGGTACCCTCGTGAGAGGCCTATAAGTATGGTGTTGGTAGCCTTTTGAATGTGTTAGCCCCGCCGACACCGGCTCCTCAACTGACCTACGGAGATGCATGACGGTAGAAGGCAAAGCCGCAAAGCCGCTTCTCATTGCGAAAAAAACAATAAAAAGCGTGTTACGCCCGGACCAGTACCATCGAACGTCAAAAACAGAATAAGCACCATATGCCACCTTTTTCCACAACGATGTATGTATAAATTTTCACCCATGCGTGACCCGAAACGATTTCTCCAATATTTAAGTTTACCCTAGAATGGACGTCGAATTAACATTGAATCTTTAAACGGGCGATGCGTTCTGATCAGTTATAGCACTGCGGTGTGTTAGATCTCATTTCTGCCGTAAAAGATAATTCAGGGGTCACATCGGATCGCATTTTTAACTTCAACTTTATGAAAACAGCTAGCACGTTTCTCGTTATGAAAACAGCTAGCACGTTTCTCGTCACGAAAACATTTAGCACGTTTCTAGGCTAGGATTACCTGCTGGCGGGGCGTTTCAAGGCAGCTTAACCTGCCTGAATCTAACGCACTGCCGCCAACACACCAGACGAGCATCTCATCCCCAGCTCCATGAACGCGTCAGTCTGCTGGAGCGGCCCCTTCGATGACGGGTAAGGCCGACAGTCACACAGCCGCGACCTTAAGCCGGGACGAAACCCAGGCTCTCGCGCGATAACGCGAACGAAAAGCGACCATAATCACAAACCGGCCGCTGTTTTCTGGTCAGTCGGCGGGCGTAGCACCCCGCCCCGCGCCCTGGCGCCGGCCGCCGGCCTTTGCATGTGCCGACCCATTTGAGGTCGCCCGCAGGCGCTGCAATGGAGGGCAGGCAGACGTTTGTGCGCCATGCGGCCGGCCTGTCTTTTGACTGGACACATAACGAATCGGCCACAATGAGGCCGACGTCGTGACGGCCGGGGAACGTGCCGACAACGGCGATCAGTCAGTCGGCCCGATGCCATCAGCGCGGCGTTTGCCGCTGGCGTGAAATGGCCGGCGGCGGCGCGGCCGGCCGCTGCCGTTGTGACGAATCGCGAAGTTCGCCGCCCTCGAGCGGTTCAGGGTTCGGCGTTGATACGGAGCCTGTTGTCGGCTCTTAGCAGCGCTTGCATGAATTGTTTATGAGCTACTCAGATATACACATGTTGCAGTTATGCCGTACGGCAAATGCTTGAACAAGAGGACTTAGTGATTTCTATTCATGTGTCAAACCACGCCAGTAACCTTTCCTTGCTGTCTCTCGTACGGCCACAGAACTGTGCTGACCTGAAACTTCTGTCACGGCGTTCGATATAGTGTTTCCTGCCGGTGATGCGGCGATGTGCGAACGCGGCTCGCGATGACACCGTCCGGCCGCGAGCGCAGCGGCTCGCCCCGGAGCCACTGCGTGCAGCCGTCCAAGTCGCTTCGTGGGAACGCCGATTCTCATGCGCCGCGGCCAGGAGCGGTAAAAAGCGGGCCCGGTGCCGGCGAGACCACAGCCGGGCCATTTTACACGGGCCCATCCTGCAACCAAATAGGACGGACGAAACCCAATATTGCGGCCCGCGCGGCTGCAGCACCATTAGGGCTCGCCAGGCTGACGCTCAATTGCGCGACGCCGGCGTCGCGGTGTCGCGGCCATCGGCGGTTCTGACGGCGGGCGAGCGGCTGGGCTCCGCGAACGACGCGGCCGGGCTTTGTGGGCCTGCCGGTGAAAACGCAGGGTCGCGCGCCGAACGTTCGCGGAAACCATTCGGCGGCAATTTTCGTCAAACGCAACGAGTACCGAGACCGGTTAGAACCACCGCAAGACTCCGCGCTGCCGCAGTAATGACATGGTGGGCAGAATATTACTTTTTAGGCTCCCCATCTACTGACGACGTCAGGAGACCGCTCACGGCTTTTTATTTGACCTGGAAATAGCTACCTATGTGGACATTAACTGACCGTGGAATCGTTCGGAACAAAACGCTAGGTAAGAGCCAGCTGTTGCGTATTCCATAGAATTCTGACAGGTATCTGGAAAGCCCCTGGATGGTGCTACTGACCACCCACCCTGGGACAGATGGCGACAAAACGATGAACGCATGGGGTTTGGCGACCTGTAAAGGCCTGCTGGACCGTAGGGGACCGATATTTTACTTTAGTTCTCAGACTCTAGAGGCGGACTAAAATTACGAAATTCTAAGGAGAACGATATGTCCCATAGTGTCAGGACCTGATACTTAAGCATAAATGGTAATGTCCTGGTCTTTTTTTGTAAACGCATAAACATTTTGCCATGTGTTTACTGTTCGATAATCATGAGCTATTTCCTTGATAGTTACCTGCCCCGGTGTCGCTGCTCATTCTGCTTCTTTGCACTCTCCCGAATTCATCACTCATCATTTGTTTCACACCTCAGCCCTCCTCTCTCTCCCTTCCCTCTTTCCCTCTTCCTGCCCCTCTCTTTTTCTTTCTCTCTTCCCCTCTCTCTTTCTTTCTGTCTCCTTCCCTCTCCCTCTTTTCTCGCTCTGTCTTCCCAACCCTCTCTTCGTCACTGTTAGCCAGGCGCGCGCACAGTAGCCGCGTGAGCATTCCAGAACAAAGCTGGCATCACTATCACTGACACCGCGGCGCGCTTTATCAATGGGGACGCACGAAGTGTGATCGCCTCCCCGCAGCTGACGGCATTCTGGCCCTTCTGCGAGTGCCATCGCCGCCAGGCCGGTGCCTCTTGTCTAAAACAGAAGTGATGTCGGCCGATGGCGTCGACCGAATGCCCAATGAGTGGCGGAGATGCGACCTGTGATCCCAGCCCGCGTCCAGCAGCCGCGACCACCGCACTCCGCATAGAATATTCATGGTGAAAGGCTTAACGCTGCTTCTGTTGTGGGTGCTCAAAGATGTTTTTGCCGACGTTTCGCCATAGGAGATGCACGTGTGCGCATACACCATCTTGGGAGCTTTCGGGTTTTAAATGGAGTGTGAAGGTGCTGCCAAATCGGATCAAACCTGGACCAAAGTGAGCAAACCAGCCGCATCTGCTGCTGTTTTTGGAACGTCTGTACCCGGAACATCAGGGCCAATTACGACCTATTTGACTCGTTAGCACGAGGCTCTTGACATTAATTCCCACGGGCTTGTTATACAACCGAAAACCCCTGGTTTGTTTATCCTTCCGTATGACTTTCTTTTTCAAGGAATGCTGGATGTTTTCTTGGCGGCACAAAACATCGTTGTTGAGAGTAAGTTATTGCCACCGTTTTCTTAGCCCTTATGAGCCTTCGCCGGACGGGGGGAAGGGGCTCATGAAAACACATCTCTGGTTTTCTAAGGCTAAATGAAAAACGAAAAGGCGCAGAGATTCAAAGCTTAGGGTATCTTTTCATACGTCATGTTTTCACCCTGAGTTAGTTTTCAAACTAATCGCCACGTCACGTCAGGTCATTGACCAAGGAAAGATCAAGAAGACCACATTCCAAAGAAACGAAAGTGGCATAACACTTTGCGAAATGCATCGATTGACACAAAATTTCGCATATTGGTAGACTATGACAGAGGGAGCAGCCCTGTCTTCTCGAATGTTTCGGAAATCTTAAAGTCATTGACCTGAGATCAGCTAAAATGTGGCCTTACTTGCCTTTGCTATTGAGATTGTAGGGCCGATTCGGCGATTTCAAAGCCTGAATATGCACCCTAGTGCTTCTCAGCCATTTTTTACGCTTAATTGTACTTCCTGTTCCTTGACCTGGGGTCCACGTTTCATACCGAATTTTTAGACCCACAGCTGAGTACAGGTATTTGATTTACAGCCTTGAGATGTTAATTTTGTGAAAAATGCTGCGGAGCACGGTTTTTATAATATAGAAGAGACATTACATGCTCCGGTGTTATAGAATTTTATGCTTGACCGTGTGGCATCAGTGGCAATGTGCAAGATGATAAGGCAGACCACAAAACGCCCAACTTATGGGTGCCAGTAAGTTGGCCTAAGTTGACCTTGTTTGGCTTTAATATGACAATTAAACACTAAATATGCGCGCTAGGCATGTTTACTGCGTTTTTCAGCCAATACGGATCCTTAAACATTCAGAAAAAAACGAGACTCTTCTCTTTACAGTACGACGATTTTCGCCTTCTTCTCTGATTCCCTTGAAATTGCCGAATTTGGCCTCAAGTACCTTATTCCTCCTCACACAAGGCCCCAGGGCATTATTTTTACTGTTAATCCTCTTTGGAGCCATGTAGGAGACTTGGTCATTAATTTTTTGCCAAAAATGTCATCAGGGTAATTTGACCTTGGAGGACCATTAGTGGCCTTAGTATTAACCTTACTAAAAAAATCCAGTTGCTCTTCTTCTAGTTTCGTCAAGGACTTTCCAACGGCGTTTTAATTTTTCCTGTGAGGCCTATAATTTTCAAGATCTTGCGGGGTTCTCTTGAACCCCCGGCCCGGCGAAGATGAATCCGGATATCGACCCAACGATGGTGAATAAAACTGCTCATAATCGTTGAATTTGTAACCGCTGGTAGTTATTCGACATCAAAAGGTTAGACAGACGACATGGTTTCTGTGACAGTGTTTTGTTTCTTTTCGAAACCGAGCCGGATTTTTTAAAAATCCTTTGGGCAGTTATCAGAGTTTTCTAACCACACCTTCATCGTTTTATTTCCGGCAGCAATTGTTTGGCATGCTCTAGCACTAGCCTTCCAAGTCTTGTCACGGCCAAATTATGGAGGGTCTTTGCAGTGCTACCGTCACCTGTAAACATGGCAGTTTATAAACAGAGCCGTTGGTCTTGTCTAGACGAACTACACAAAGTCTTTTGAAATATGTAATGTATCTGTTCTTATGGCGGGGGCCGCAGAACCCGTTCCGCCAACGACCACTGGACAAAAGCGAAACGATCGCCCCGCTGCTGACTTGGCAACTTCGTCAACCCCGCCCCGTCGGACCCCCGGCCTCCGGCATCGCTGCCCGTTTTCCGGCGGACGCAGTGAATGGAAAACTGCAAGGGAACGAAATGCAGTGCAACGGAAAACAACGTGCCGTCGGCCTGTCGCTGAGGGCGGGCGGTCGGCGACTGTTGGCACGGTTTAGCCCGCTCCGCCGCCGCCAAATCGAGGCTGCTCGCCGATAAGCCGAGCGGCGAATGCCGTGCACCTGTCGCGGCCGGTTAGCAGATGCAGCGGTCGCCGTCGGCCGTATAATGTCCATCATGCATGCGACCGGCCAGCCGACAGCCGCGCCGCCACCGCCGCCGCGCCGCGCACGCCGCGCCACCTCCGTGGGCGACATATGGGGCGCAGATACGAATCTGGCGCAGAGCCCGTACGTGTTCGGCCGGCCCAAACACTTAGCTTTTTACCGCGCCATATCAGATGCATTTAACACATATACAATCTGGGACGCCGGGAGTGGTAATGGCTATAAAATGTCGTCGATAAAGGCCGGACGGCATCGGCCGGCGTTGCAGTGGGCTTCAACTATGAATAATTGAGGACATACGCCGCGGGTGCGAGCAACGGTCATAAATCACCGCGTCAGGGCGCCGGGCGGGAGGGGCAGGCGTGCAGCGGTCACGGCGCCCGGCGCGCGATCCGGAAACGCCGTGATAGCGTGCTGGTCGGCCGGTCCGGGCGGCGGATCGCGGACGGAGCGGACACGGCGGCCGGTTCGGGAACCCCTGATCCGGAGACCGGGCTGAGACCCTCGACGGACGCCGCCTCAGGCGTCTGAAGACCCACGCTGAGTACGTGGCTGGATCTAGCACGAAGCCGACTGGGAAGAGTTAGAGACCGCTGAGGGGAAGAGAGGGGGGAGGAGAGAGAGAAAGGAAGAGGGAGGGAGGGAGCGAGCGAGGGAAAGAGGGAGAATGATAAGAAAGTGAAAGGCAACGACAGAGAAAAAGAAAATGAAGAAAGAAAGGGATGAAAAAGAAGACCAACAAGAGAAGGGCAAAAGGGGGAAACGGAAAGACAGAAGTGGAAGAGGTAAAAGAGCGACATCTACTGTTCTTCTTTTAAGGTGATGGCACCATATCGTGCGCTTTCACCTCAATTAGCAAGGTACCTATTCCCAGCATTTGTGTTGTTTTAAAACTGTCCCGTTCTCTTGGACATGCTTGCAGTGCCTAGCAACAGTATGGGAGTGAGTGCCAAATGATCGTATCCCAAGCTCCTCGGGTCACACTGGGCCCCGTCCCGTCGGTAGATGGACAGCAGATGGCTAAGTCTACCCATCAGGGACATTTTACGAGCTGATATGGGTACGGACAGGCGAGGGTGTTGGTTATGCTTGAATCAGAGGCGATTGACTTCCCGCTGCTTTGCCCATCTACCCGACGTGTTTTTCATGTGCCTGCCAGCTGACGTTGACGGTAAGTGATGCATGTATTCAAGACTGGATTAACCCCTATTCCCGTATAGATGGGGTGGGCCTCAGAAGCCCCTTTGGTTTGCTGCTCGCTACTTCCAGGGTTTTTAAAGCAGCTTTACTTTTTATCTGAGTTCATTTTATGAGACCATACCAGGGTCAAAAGGCAAAATCTGATTTCATATAAACAATTTGACGCTTATTCTTAAAATAGCAAATCTGGAATACATGCAGTAGTTTCGCACAATGTCCTTCACTTGACTTTGAAGTTTCAGGTCGATGTCGGGTCGGACCATGGGGCTATGACCAAAAGTGTCAGCGCGCTCATCCTGTATCACGACGATCAATAACAGAAATTTTAGAAATGCAATCCATTCAAATGACTGGAAACGTTTTCAAACAACACGAATGAGCCCAAGGCATTCCAGGTTACTTCGAGGTTATCTGAGGTCATTTGAGGTTAGATTAACATGCAACCATGACAGTCCCCCCTCTCCACGCCCCTAGCGCCACCTATGCCAGCATTATGTAATCAATGCCATGCGATTTGCACTTCTGAATTATCGAATGACTAGTAAAAGCTTAAAAAAGGTATTTAACTTTTATCTTAATTCGGTCTTCAAACAAACAAATATTCCTCTCATTTCTTCACCCCTGTGAACGCATATGAATGTTCTCAAAATTGTAAACATTCGGCCAAAGGGAAATTCCATCGATCAGCTCTCGAATCATGCCAATTGCACCACAGTCAGTCAATAATCGTCGGAGCTATAACGAGTAAAATTACCCCTTTTTCTGGATTTGAGGTCTCCTGTATCCACGCCCCACAAAAACTTCAAAATTTAGTTTCATAAAAATGCGATTCACGTCATGGCGAATCCATTGCCGTTTGTTGCGATAAAATCGGATTGGTAGTTATTGGTGCCTCAGACGGGGGGGGGATTGAATAATCCCTTCCCATGCGGAAATGCATATCAGCGTTATGGGTATAAGGGAATAGGGTTAATGCTGGTACCCTGCTTGAGTAACACTTCATTGATTTGCCCGTAGTTTTAAGTAATAGGACCTGCATACTTTATGAAGATAAATGTTACCCCCCAATTTTCAGCACACCTTCAGAGGTAGTACTCAACAAGATTTTATTTGAGATAAAAGTGAAAGTTCAACATCTTTCATTTCAAAAGGTCCTGAACTGGCTTGAAGAGAGTTTCCAAGCAGCCATTGATAACACATTATTGCATGGCCAACGTTTATGACCTGAATTTAGGTGAAAAGGGGCACAATTCATGCCCCTAGGGATAAATTATCGTACTGTTACTAACAACGTCATCAAAAGTCGTTAAACCAGGCGGACCAGTCCACCCAACCGTCCATTCGCGCCCAGATGACACCAAAAGCCGACCTCAAACGGCGGAGCTCTCAGCGGACATCAGGAGCTGACACCGGGAGCTGACCCTCGGGCAGTGGACCGACCGGCCCACCTCGCTGTCCACTTTCTACGGCTGCCGGGCGGCGGCGGCGGCCGGGTGATCGATTTCGGCCGCATTGCTCCGGCGGCCCGGCAGCCGTCATTACCGGGCAGAGAGGCCGACCGGCGGCGGCCCGGCCCGGCCCGGCCCGGCCGCCGCCGCCGGCAGCGCCACCTGTGACCGCCGACCGGCTGATGAGCGCCGCCCGGCCATAAAATAACAATTAAGACGGCGGCGCGGTGTGATACCGTGCTCGCCATCGGTTGAACTGTGCGCTCGTGAGGCATTATCGGCGCCGGAAATGGGAGCGCCGCCGCCGGCTGTGACCCGAGCGGAAGCCGCTCCGATTTGGATCGGAGCCACTCTGAATGCGCCCTGAAGACGGAGGTGCCGGAAGCCGTGACAGCTTTCTTTTTGTGCCGTAAACGGCACCATGTGCCGGCACCAGAACGCCGTAACACGCCGCGGCAGTCGGCATTTTTATTGGAATGTGATAACGGTGAAGTTTTAATGACAGATTGCAGTCAGAATGCAGTGTGCTCTTATTTGTTAAGCTCACGGCTCACGCCAATCGTGAAAAATCCGTTCTTGACGGCTCCCGTGACGCTCCGGCATTCGTTCTCGTTTGTCAGCGCAATGGAGACATCCGCGCGAAAGTCTCAAGCGGAGAGCAATCGCCAGCCAAACTGTCGACTGTCACAACGTGCCGTTACTCGAGCTCGTCAAACGTAATGTTTAAAATCGCGCCACCTGGCGCGACGCAACCGGCGCCGCTGTCGTAATCTGCATGTGGAAACCGTCGGCGCAAATGGTCGTAACTGGCGCGGCAGCTCGATCCATTTGGCAGGTCCTGTGAGAAGCGATTTCGCCGAGCGACGCGCACCGTCTGGCCGGCCGCGTGTGACGCGACGTCTTGTGACGAAGCCGAGTGTGACGTGACGTCTTGTGACGAGGCCGAGTGCGATGTGACGTCTTGTGGCGAGGCCGAGTGTGACGTGACGTCCGACGACGAGGCCCTGTGAGGCGCGAGGCATGACGATGAGGCCGGGTCTTGTGATCGCGTGACGTCTTATGATGGAGCCACGAGTGACGTGGCGTCTTGTTACGAGGCCGCGTGTGACGTGACGTTTCGTGACGAGGCCGCGGGTGACGTGTAGTCTGCGGACAAGGCACCGTGTGACGTGTCGTCTTGTGAATCGTGGTTCACTGGAGGCAAAGTTTCCGTTTCAGTGGCCTTGGACTAGGAAGGGATCAGCATCTCTCCATATATGAATATATCAGTATTTCTGGGGAGATCAAGCAGACTGATAAATAAAGAAGTCGTCTCGAAGTAGTCGTGAAGAACGCTTTGGTAAAGGATGCCGTGAGATGCACACTGCCATTGTGTTTGCCTGCTCAATCGGATGATTTCCAAAGTACTCGGAAGAGGCTCATGAGTTTTTTTTTTTAAAAAATTCTTTGTGGGGGGGGTTGGGGGAAGGGGGAAGGAGGGACTTTTGGGCTCTGCAGCCCCTAATGATACGCAGTCATCCACCCGTGTGGTCAGAGAGTGGCAAGATCCCAGTAATGGTAAAGCCATGAATCTTCTCTGCGAGGGACCGACCGGGAGGCTCCTTGTTCGGCAAAGAATCTTAGAAGCATCATGAATTGGGTAGTAGGTTACATGCATTTTGGGCGTTTACGCTTGGGCATTTTGCTACATGCATCCCGAAACCACGCAAGCGCCTCCAGCCACACCGATCAAGACTCTGGGGAAGCAGAGGTTTGGAATGTATCCGTGCAGCTTTCATCGACGTTTTATTAAATTTCCTTCAAGTTTTGGGCGCGTTTTTGTGTCCCTGGGTTGTGGGGGCCTTTTTTCCAAAGGCTGGATCACCAGAAAATGCGTTCCTACCAGATAACATGTTCTCTGCTCAGTTTCTGCACGGACTGAAAAGCCTCAGAGTTCATCACAGCCGGCCGTCCGTGAGGAAAAGGACTCCTGCCTTATGAAGAATCTCTTTGAGTATTTTTGTTCCTGGGTGAACACGGGTAGAGCGGAGAGGGTTTTAGCACCTGGGTCATGACATAAAACTGTCTACGTTAATGCGGGTAGGCTCCTGAATATTTTTTTTCGGGATCGGGAGGATACGAGGCCATGGGCAACCTCTCGGAAAGGAGCGGTGTTGTATGTTCATGTTATTACGACAGCAAGTGTTGGAGCATTTTCTTGCTTACATAGCGTAAAGGCACCTATCTATTATTCAACATTTCCAGAGGACCAGGATGGTTTTTCAATCAGCACATCCGCCTGTGGAATGTCTAGTTCCGTAGCCAATGGAAGGCGGGGGACTGGCCGTGTGTCGACACTGAGACGGCCACTAACCGATTCCTCCAAGCAGGAGGGACATTTGTAACTCAATACAGTTGTCTGGTGGTCGGCAAAATGGTGCACGTATTCAGACTGATGCCGTTTACATGTTGGAATTCAAACAGGTGCCCCACAAGGTCTTTTTGGCTTGTACGCTAGTGTCATGGCTGTATCAGCTTGCGTCATTTCGCGGAATCTTGCGCAGTCGTGGGTCGTTTTGTATGAATGTTAATAGTAGGCTGTGTGAGTTGGCGTGAAAGTGTCAACACACCGTGTTCCCCATTCAGTGGTTCAATCCTAGCCGTTACATTTCTATAAAATGGGCTACTGTAGGCATGCTCTTTTTCCCGGCTCGTGAAGATCCTAATACGTAGTTTTACGTCATTACCCTTGTGTCATGAGCTCAAAATCACTGTTGTCCTGTTGCTGTTCGTTTTGTTTTCTTTTTGCTATTTTCAGTTCCCAAACACTGCGCTTAGCTGTCACCTCGCTGTGAACGTTCTCGCCAGCTCCGTCTCCCCCCCCACCAGCTCTGTCCCCCTGACGGCTCCCCGCGCCGCGGCCCCGCGCACCGGTCTGTAGCGAACCCCGGGGCCGGCCGGACCGACCGCCGCCGCCCCGTCCGCGGCACAACCCGCCGGCAGGGGGCGGCAGCGGCCGCATCCCCGCGGACGCAGCATCCGCGCCGTCGCTGCCAGCCAATCAGCGGCCGGCGCGGCGGCGGGGGCGGAGCCTGGCCATCTCGCGGGCGCGCGCCGGCCGCCGACCGGTCCTCTGCCGCCGCCGAGCAGGGGTCACGTGATCTGTGCCAGATGCCGCGCGGGAAGCCGCTGAGAGGAGGTCGGTAGAGCGGCGAGATCGCTGTAGAACGCGGTAAGTCTCGGGAAAAGACAGGTGGTGTCACGCTGTGTCGCCTAGGTGCAGACGACACAGCGTGAATGCTATCCTGTGGTCGTATCAGTCGTGGGTGCGAGCGACAACGGGAGACGGGGAAGAAACCCATAATGCTTAGCTCCCGGAGAGCAAGATAGTATTGCACATTTAGGTCCTGAACAACGAGAATCAGACTAAAGAGAACGGTCGCCTTCATTGACCGTCCTTGATATGTCATCTCTGATCTGGCGCTGTGTCGCCTTTTAATAATGCACGTGCCATACCATTTACCACGCCGCAAACCATTCATCTAAAAAAACAGTTTGATCCTTCGTTTTGATGCTGATTGAAGTTGCATTATTCTTTTAACCCAGTTGCGCGGGATGTCCGGAAATGTTTCGCAAGTCTTCAATGATATGGCTGCAATAGCGCAGCCAAAGCACAAACGGTCAAATCAATAGCCCAACCCATTCAGTCATTTCTCCTGTGAGCGGATTTGGTGGCCATACATTTGGCGTTTTTCATGATAATTTTTAATTTATTGTCTCTTTAACTTATCTTTGGGAAATAAATCCAATCTTCTGATTTTCGTGCTGCTGACTGTTTCCCATTTCTGCTTGGTTGTTTCGAAAGAGACAATTTATTGGCGAAAGCTAAGAAGTTGTGGTTTTTAATACGGTGTGAAACTGCAGCTGCCGTTTTTTTGGTTTTTTTTTTGCTTGTTTCATATTCAGAGGCAATCCAAGCAGGGTCAGTATGCCCATGAGCCCCAAAACTAGTTTAATAAAAAGGAAATACATTGACAGCCCAGCTTTTCGCCCAGGCGGGACGATGATGCGGACATTTAAGAGACACTCGCAGTGCATGGTGCATCGTGCCATGCTTACTGGTTTAATTTTTATCATCATTTAGCGAAAGTAAAGTAAGCTTCTGAGCTGCCAAATTTGTCATCGTCAGCGGCCCAGATGAACAAATGAGAGGATTTAGATCAGACCCGTGTCTCCCTGGATCATGACGTGGATGTGTTTTCTCTCGACGCGTCCGCAGTGACTGTAGTGTCTACAGTGACTTGCCGATGGCGCCTTTACGAGCGCACTGGCGGGAAGTGCAAACAACAGTGGTCGTTGTTTAACCCACGCCGCTGCCGGCTGTTGGTGTAATTGGAGTAGGCAAATGGCTTTTTCATGCCACCTGCACCGATGCACAGCGAACAGCCCCTTTGAGAAGCGGTGCTGGCACGGACCGGGGCTCGCGAGCCACTCAGCGCCCGCCGATTTCGTCTTGCGTCGTGAGCACTGGCTGCGGGGGCATTAGACGCCGCGCTTCGGAACGGGAAAAGGATGCCCGGAGCGTCTGGTCGTGGGCACGGCATCCTGCGCGGAAATCAAGTGCAGTTTGTGCTGCACACTCGGCAGACATAATGCCGAGGGGAGTGCTGCGTCTGCTTCGATTCGCCCGCCGCAAACGGCGGCGGCCGAGGCGGAACGTGGCGTGTGTGCCTGCCGTTCGGCCCGTGAACCCTGTGAGACGGTGAAGTTTATGTTTTTGTGTCACTGCACCTTTGATGTGGTTCGCCCGCTGACGTTAATGCAGCGCAGGCCACTCCGCTCAGTTCCGATTGGCGTCAGAAGGCTGGCCAGAACAAAGGGCGCTTATGCTCGCTCTGCCGCCCTCAGGAGGCAAAAATCAAAACGACATGGCCTGCCACCTACCTAGACATGCTGAATGAATATAATTTGCATTGCAAAGGAGCCGTATAATTTAGGACTACTTGGGTCTTGCTATTTTTACTCCCAAACTACAAGCCAAGAGTTACATTTAAACATGCGATCCCATTTTATGAGCCAATGTATTTAAAAAGCGCGTGCTTGTCCATGTCGTAATAGGAGAACACTTTACCGCGTTTGCTCTCCTTCCTGTGCATTATGGGCCATTTGACCAAGATACTGCATACGTCGGCAGTCAGCCAGCTGAGCAGCGGCAGCTTTCAAGGGATGTCAAAGAACTCGGTTGACGTTGACTGTTGACAAGACATGACCACAGAAACAGTATTGAAAAAACAATGATGCAAAAATTTCAAGCACGTTTCTTTAAGTGTGTTGCTAAGCACCAGTTTTTCGGTTTCGGAAACCATATAATGGAAGAAAAACGTTGTTTCAAAAACGTTATCAACCTCGGCAATCAGAAAAATGAGTAGGCTGCGAGTTCGCCCATGCTGAATTCTGTATAGAATTGGTTCCGTGTATATGGTTTGCAACAAGCCGTCTACTAAAGCTTCTACATTGTTTACGTTAGAAACCAGTTTTATTAAGCATGACAGGGTTTTTTATAACATAGCATGCCCATGTGCAGCGTCGTTGGTGAAAGTCCCAAGTTATTCTTCATTTGAAAGAAATGTTTATAATTTTTCCTGGCAGATTAAAATCAACTAAATATATATGGTTGTAACAAACGAGGTAAAGCAAATCGGGCGAAACAACAAACGTTAACAAGCATGACGTAAATAAACTTATGCACCTGAAATCCTTGTTGGTTATGGTTTGATAAATTCGCGAATCAAGCCTGAGGCAAAGTGGGCAAGAAAGCTCTCGAGCGGGGTAAGTCCAGGATTGGTTTAACCAAATTTTTTACTATGCAGACAAAACTTTCCTTTCGTGGAGACACCAGGGCAGCCAAAAAGGGGACCCCCCTTAGGCCCCACATTTTTTGTGAAAACCATTGTACATCGTCTTCCCAGTAGGCCCTTTTCGTAAGTTTATTTCCTTTCGTATGATATTTCCACACTGAGCTCCGCCCCCCCCCCCCTTCAAAAAATCCTAGCTGCGCCGCTGCGTGGAAGCACGTTACACGTAAATTGGCTGCAGGGTTGGAATGCTACCACAGACAGTGAGTTTGTGTTTGTGCCAAACAAGTCACTTTAAGTGGGTTGCGGATAAATCCTGTACTTTATTTTATTGCTTTATATTTTTTATATGTATATTTTTTCATATTTTTATTTAATATTCATATTCTTATTTACATTCATACTCATATTCGTATTCATATATTTTACTTTTTATTATATATTCGTATACTTATATTTATCTTATTACAACATTTATTATATTACTAATTTTATTAGTTGATGTCAAGTCCATCCGAGAGGTGCTGAGAGCAATGACACAAATGACATCGCTAAAATGTCAACAGCAGGGACTTTTTGAAGGACAATGGAAGAACATGGCAAAAGAAAATGCGAAAATTTTAAGGGGTGAATGGAACTTCGGAAGGATTTTTTTACTTGTTTACCCATTTTCAAGGGCCTTGCGTTGCCCCTGTAGATAAGGTCTTAACCTGAATGAGAGCATGGCACATCCATGACCAGGATCAACACATTTGTTAAAATAATCAATTTGTGTTTTTAGCCCAGGGTTCAAACAGCCAGTTAGGGTTTCTTGGGGTCACAGTTGACAGTTCGACAGGAATACAAAATTATTAAACGTGCTACAGCCCACCTAAGAATATGTGGTATTTCACTACCCGAACACGTGCATTGACATCTACTTACGAAAAACGCGAAAAGGATAAAACAGGCTACAGAGAACTGTTGCCACCATTATTCTGAGACGTGACAGACAATGACGTAAAGAGAATGCACCTGGACGGCGACTGAAAAGTCCGCCAATGGCATAGGCCTAACAAATCCACGGATAAAGACATGGAAATCCGTAAGACTTTACAAGCCTCCATTCCATTCTTAGGTATAGAACGAACATGTTCATAGACCGGACACAGATGGTCTGGAACGCTTCCTATGCGACATGCAGCCTGCTGCCACGTGATGAATTTGTGGATTTGAGCGCCTTCTGGGCACTCGGCGGTGAGGCAATACCGGGTGACTGCACAACCGTTTTAGCGGAGAACGGGAACACCTTGATTCCTGTGAGCTTACCGATGTAGCACCATGTTGCACACTAGGCTGTTGTGTATTGCAATTTATAGCCGCATTTGAAACATATTCGCTACCGCTGTTCTCACAATCATTGCTGCAAACTGCTAATGAAATGCATCTCTGGGCGCCAAAAAGTGGGCAAAAGTGCTGAAACTGCTATGCGGTCAGATGTACGTCAAGGAATGTAAAACACGATGGCGGAAGTACGATTAGCTCAAATTTATCACCGATTTGGCGAAACTCAGAAGCTTGGACTAATCTCGAAAGTGTCGTTTGTTCATCATAATTCCTTCATTACGAAACCGAAGCTGACACAAGCATTCGTACCAAATTTGAAAGGCGTCTCTATATTACAGAGAAGTGGTACAACACTACAGTACCGCAGTGCAATAGTGATGTGTCTAAAGAGCTTTTAGGACAGGCAGTAACGACCAGTTACAATCTCAAGAAGCGATAAAGGCTGCATCATTGGTATAAAGTTTCGGACGGGATCAGTGTCATCAGACATTTCTTCGAGTGCCCACAGACTTCATTTAACATGTCTTGTGGCGCTCCCTTGATGGGGAATATTTAAGGATTTCAACAAAGCGTTGCACATACTACTTTATATAAGCAGGAACTGTTTTTGGCTATGGAAGTGGTACATCGTCTTATCCTCTTTTTCTCGTCTTTTCCTTGTCATGGTAAACGTCGAGGGGCGAGTTATTACTTGCTCTGATGCATCGTTAAGTTTATGAGGGTGTGGGAGCCATTTTGAACAGCATTGACTGGTTAATGTGAGCTGCTTCCAGCTCAAAAGGGCATATAACGGCCATGAGATGGAAAAGGGACACACATAGAAAGTTGTAACGGCCAACCTAATCTAAGCTGGATCGCAAATTTTACCTTACGGATTATTTCGTCACCTAGCGAAAAACTCTTTGTATGGTGCCTTCCGGGACCTCTGTGGATGTCCGTACCGTCACCAAATTCACGTTGGCACTAAAAAAAAAGAACTCCTGGTTTATTTGGGACTGTGCAGAATGTCGATAACATATCTTGAAACCACTAATAAATCTCAGGGAAGGTGACGCCTTCATAGCCTTTTTGTGCAGTGTTCTTCGTGCGTTTTAGCACATAGGCCCAGAATAGCGGGCAACAACCGCTTGCCAACCACAGCCAACTTCGCAAAGGTCCGCCTTTCATTCCCACCGAAGGCGCTTGGAAACCCCAGGGCCATAGGTGTGGGGCCGTGACAGAAGTGTAGATTGTAGGCGGGTTTCGAGGTTCTTCCTTCCGGGTAGCATCTGTGCCTGCTGTTAAACCTGAAAAACCGACGTCAAAAATTCCTGTTATCCCAGCTCCTGCCTCTATGCTCCAGACTCTTTCATACTAAGTCCTTCGTGTGTATCTACATCTAATAAAGATCCAACTCAGAAAACGAACAAATACGCATGACCACGTTTCGTGCGGAAGCAAGATTAGTCGCGATAATGAGTTTATGACTCCATTGTGTTAGCTGCGTCTGTTATCAGTGAACGAGCATCGACACTGTACGTCTGTACACCGAAAGAGTAATAGCAAACACCCAGCAGCACCAGCGCATGTCTTGAGTCACCGTTTCGGCCTGTTATCCGATCGCTGTGCTTGCGAAACCTTAAAGACAGCTCTGTCTGCTTCACGGCGGCTTTGGCGCCATCTGTTGCCATCGTCAGAAGGCATTGCAATGGTGCGGCGTTCGAACCCAGCGGCGCGGAGCCTCCATACATAGTCTCTGACATATATGACACTGGGTATGTCATATATGACATATATGACACTGCGCTGAGTTGCTCCGATTTCAAACCAGCAAAGCACATGATACGGTCGTAGACGGCTGAGTCCTCGTCAAATGCCAGATCATGGCACAAAGTATGTCATTGATCAGTGTCGAGGTCTTTAGGAGCTTGACGATAGCTTTGACATGTGTTTTCAGCTCGGAACACAGATGAGGGAGTTTGAAGAAGCCGAAAGCGGTGACAATTTTGGCTGTATGCTTGAAAATTAGATCAAATGTCTCAAATCAATTCATTCACGGAAAGTTAGCTAGTTTTCCAATTAGTTTCACCTCTCCTGGTATGCGCAACCATCGTGCTATTTTTTCCAACATATGACGCATATTGTAGTGCAGCGTCGGCGCTAAGTATTCAGGAAAGGAGGAAAACAGCTTTTCTGAGTCCTTTCTTTCGATGCATCGCCAATGGGGTAGCGCTAGTTTAATCCGAGTCAGGGGGCAAATATCCCTGCCTCGTCCGCCCCCCGTGGCGCCGCCTTTTATGTAGCGCATGCATTGTGCTTTTTGTCAAGGTTACGTGGGCGATTGCCAGATACCACCCTAGATGCAAATTGTACCTTAAAGTATAGACTAAATGGCATGTTTCATTGCTTTCTCTTATTCTACACAATGATATATATATATATATATCTGTGTGTGTGTGTGTAAATAGAAGGAAGATGATAATGGAACCAAACTATTTCGAATGACAAAAACAGTGATCTACGTTTCGGCCTTATTATTGCCTTCATCAGGAATGTATTCCTGATGAAGTAATACATATAAGGAGTACAATAAAGGCAATAATAGGAATGTATTCCTGATCATAGGCAATAATAAGGCCGAAACGTCGATCACTGCTTTTGTAATTCGAAACAGTTTAGTTCCATTATCATCTTTATTCTATGTGCAAAAACATCCTATCTGAATATATGCGTATATGCATAATAATAATAAATCACCAAACACTCGGACCAATGAAAATCTGAACCTCTCTGAGAGCCACTCTAAGACGCTCCAAATGAGCTCGATTCACCGTCGTAAATACAGGTAACAAAACCTGACCTCCAGCCTGAGACAATGCCCCCGTAAATCAGTTTAAACGAGCTCACTTTACCGGCGGTAATATCTTGATAAGCGCGTGGCGAATGGCGTCGAGGACGCCCGGGCTCACGCCATTTTCGGATCAGCGCGGTCGGGCTGGGTAATGAGGGAAAGTGGCCGACCAGGACGAACCGTGTGCTAATGGTGGTGGCCACGGGACTAATGACGGCATTGTTTATTTAGATCAACGGACGGCCGCCGTGGAGCTGCGATCATTTGGAACGGTCGGGTTTCCCACGATTATCACTCACCCCTTCTGCGGCGGTGATAATGAGGATATTATCGCCAATAATAGGTGGCATTCTCGTTGGTATGGCTTTTAATGGAATCAGCATACCTTGCCACGACCAGACGATGTTCACCGACGCCGCAGTCACGGCCAACATCCCGTTCCAGGTCACGGTTGTCAGCTCGTCGCAGGTCCCTGCCATCGGCTTGTCGCAGGTTTCTGTTCCCCCCCGTCCCGCTGTCCCATCCCGGTCGTAAATATCAATTCGTCGCAGCTGTTAGTCCGTCATGGATCCCGTCTCAGTCCCACAGTCCCAGTCTCAGCCCGTCCCGCACCCCGTCCCTGTCCCGGCTGTTCTGCGTCCCGCCGCCCCTAACGTCAGCTCGGCCCGTCCCGCCGTCCCGTCCCGGTCCCGGCCGTCACCGTGTCCCTGCGTCCCGTCCGGTCCCAGCCGTCCCACCGTCGCGTCCCTCCCACGGGTCGGCGGCCGGCCCGTTCGACAGGTAATTGGCGGCGGAAGCGGCGGCGGCGGCGCGCCACCGGCCGCGCAGGAAATACGCGATAAATCTGGCAGACACAAAGCGCCGCGCGCGGCCGTGCGCTGATGGCTCTATTAAATTATTGTCAGCGCCAGATTCGCCTGTTTGGAGAGAGAGCGCGCCCTAATCGGCGCCGTCACGGAGCCGGCCGGCCGGCGGCCATTGCGGAGCGATTGCCGCGTCGCCGGCCGGCCAAACGACGTCCGGCACGCACGGGCAAAAACGGCGGGCAAAGCGACGCGCCGCGCCCGTCGACGCGACGGACGGCACCGTTATCGAGCGGCTCGACCGACTGGTGAGCTGGTGATGGGCGGCCATCAGTCGGGGGACGCACACCCGGACGGGGCTAGCTGGGATGGGACGGGAGTGTTGAGATTGGTAGAGCTTCCGATGGAGAGCTTCCTGACGACTCCCAGAGTGGTTCTGTGTCAGGCCGATGGGCGATGAGCTACATGAAGCAAAAAGAGGCTGAGAGCTTGCTTCAGAGCAAGTTCAATGATTCAAAAAATGAGCAAAGATCGAGGTTGGATTAAAATCTCGGAAATAACCCAAACCAAATGTGCTTACGTGTCACCCAGCTAAAATGATGGCAACGATGATTGACATGGCACAGCAGTACATTCTGCATTGCATGACGTTTTACCATGAGGCACTGTACGATTGGGTTATCAGAATCTAATCAACCAAAAGTTTAACGGAGGATTCAGAAACCAACTTTAGGTATCAGAGTCTACATCGGAAGTTTTTGTTGTGAAAATATGACGTCATGAAGCAGGCTACTTGGCTGATGGTAATGCTCCTCGCTGCGTCGGCAATTTAAGGTTTTCGTGCGGTCTACGAACGTGGGAGTAATCTCATTTCAGTCCGTAATAGATGATAGTCTTAGTGATGGATGACAGATTAATGACTAAATTACTCGCTTCTGACGTCACGCTGCTCGTATCCTGCGTCAGGGGATTCAGACCAGGCAGGCACGTCTTTAGTTTTTGGTCGCAGGAACATGCAACATGTGAAGGGAACTCATTAAAGAAGCACAATGCTCCACAAGGAACAATACCAGTCATGCGCCCTGTGGACGGGGAGGCTCTCACTCTTTCTTCAGATTTTCGAGCATACTTTAATTACTTACCTGTGAATCATTTCTAGACTTCTTGATGATGCTCCTTTGTCCTGCCCCGTTGCGTAGTGCAGACATATGAGCGCCAGCGGAACTGTCTGTTAAAATCTGACGCTCACCCATGACATTGCTCATTGGCATTACCGAGCTGTTTTCAGTACAGTTGCAAAACGCAGGAAATAACACTCTAGGGGTGGCGTAGTTTAGTGGTCACCGTGCTCGCCTTGTAACCGAAAAGTCCCCGGTTCGAGTCTGGGTAATAACGACGTTTCGCCGTCCCTTGCAATAACCGGCGTGAGGGGTTGCGACGCGAAATGATCCTGGCAGTCGAGAGCGTCGTTAAATAATCCAATAACCAACCAAATAGCAATCTAGCAGAGTTACATGGACAAAAAATGCGTCCGAGGTACCGTATTGTGAATGCAAATGCGACACATCTCAATAATTTAAAGCATCTTTAGCAGAAAATGGCATGATTTTAGGTCAGGTGTTTGGAATGCTATTAGGTTGCCAATGTCGTTACGGCTAAGTCGATCCTGGGTGAGCCGGCTACCCTGATTTTTTCTGCTTGTCGAAATGGACTCACTCAGCCTGCTGCCTCGCTCGTGATCAATTGAAGACAGTCACCTGGCCTTAGTGAACACCCTTTATGCGTTCCTTTTCCACGTGACGATGGTCAGATCTAGCGATAATGGACGAAAGACATCATTTGCGATATGACGAGTAAGCCACGAAAAAGCCACAAAAACATTTTTTGGGCAGCATGGCTATTTCCTATCCTCCATTCATCACCAGTAAGCTGATTGTTTTGGGCCTCTCATCATACGTTAACGACACTGAGGAGCGTTGTCACGTCATTGTCCTGCATCGCTTTCAGCTGCTGCCTGCTACACCTAAATGTAGCCAGAAAGCATTGGTCCCAGAACCAAACGGGCGACGCTTCATGCTTCCAGCCATGTGGCCAGGGTGTGGCTAACCTCCCTCCAAATTTTAGCTTCTGAAGGGATTTAGCCCACTTTATTTTGCCTGATGGGAATTTTTCCTTTGTTTTGTTGTTCATCAAATGGCAAGCTGCCGATATATACGCATATATATATACATATGTATATATATGTATATATATATATATATTTCAAAACTTTGGAAGCAATCCTTCTTCTAGGATTTTTTTTATAAAGGTTCCCGCATAGTTAGCATCAGTGAGCCCTTTTCAGTTCTCTTTTGAATTCGGATGTTTCTTTGGATAGCCTCGTTTAGGGTACGTATTAAATCACCAGTAACAGTTTTTCTTTATCACACTCAGACGAAAAGAAAAAAAACAGAAAGGTCATCACTGTAAACCTGGGAACATATCACGCAGGGTAAGTATTCCCTGACGGTCTTGCTGCGTGCTTAGGGTTGGATGTCCTTGACGAATCAGGAACGCTTCCGTGGTGTGCGGGCGTTTCCTTTTCGGCTCGTGGGCCAGGATCATGGTGCTGTCAACCAAGTCTTGCGTTCTTAGAATTTTCAAGGCCTTCAAAGGCCTTCAAGTCCTGAGGCCTTGGCCTTGGCCAAGGCATTGAAAGTCCTGAGAAGGCAGAACCTCGTTACGGCCAGGACCACGGTGTCGCAAAACACCGTGGTCCTGGCCCGTGAGCCGAACAAGAGACGCCTGCAAATCATGAAAGCGTTCCTGATTCGTCAAGAACGTCCGGCCCTAAGCACGCGGCAAGACTGTCAGGGAATATTTACCCTGTGCGTTACGTTCCCAGGACTACAATGCTGATCTTTTTTTCTTTCCGTTTTAGTATAATAAAGAAAACCTTTACTCAGAAGGGCCTCCAACCATAGCAAGTGTTTTCGAAAGCGAACGTAATTCAACAACTTGTACTCACTTACCTCGCTACACATGAACATTATTTGAAAATGTCTGACGGTAGACGAAACGTCACAGAATGAATATATTTAAATGACTGTCATTGACGATATAATACGTACTCTTAACGAACCTATGAAGAGTAACATCCGAAGTCAAGAGAGAAGCAAAAACGGCTCATTAATGCTAAATATTCGGCGATCTTTACCAGCACACACACACACGCACACACACACACACACACACACACACACATATATATATATATGTATGTATATATATTCAAAAGAGAGACGGACATGTAAACCAATAGAAATTATCAATCAATGTAATATAGACATTTCGACAACAACGTGCTCTCGCCAGTGTATGCAGAAAAGATGCAATGACGAAGTGACGTTGTCGAAAGTTCTGTGTTATCTTGATTGATAATTTCTATTTCTTTACACCTCCGTCTCTCTTTGAATATGTCATTTAGTGATATATATATGCGCTCCTTTGAACAAAAAATTGTATATCTGTACTACCACTCTGAATGATGTATGAATGATGGATGACATTCCTAATTCTTTGTTCCATTTCGTACTCCGTTGCCTTTTCACATGCTCGTACATCTACGATTTAGGACTTTTTCCTATAAAATAGATCCTCTGCACGTGGCCGCGCGGTGCGGGCCAGACACCGGCCCACCTGAATCAGGCATCACCTGAATCACCTGAACCCGGCGGGCCAAACGGCACCGGCGGCCGCACAAAGTCCCGGACCACGAACGAACTCCGCGATTGATGATTCTCACCCGGCGGCCAACCGCGAAGCGCAGCAATCCGCCACATCGGCGCGCCGCGGCCCACCATTGAGCGCACGCGCGGCGACCACTTAGAGCCGCCTGCGCGCGCGCGCGCCGAACGGTCGCCGGCACCGGAGGAGACGTCGACCCGATAATGCGCTAAAGATCAGCTCATTTCGCGCTCTGTAATCAAATCATGGTCCGCTGAACGGCCGGGTGGGCGCGGATAAAGACCGACACGGCGGCGCCGGACGGCGCGGAACGGCCGCGCGCGGCAGAGCCTGGCCGGGCCTGGCTGAGCCGCGCAGAGCCGGGCCAGGCCTGGCTGAGCCGGGCAGAGCCGGGCCAGGCCTGGCTGAGCCGGGCAGAGCCGGGCCTGGCTGTGGCGGGCAGAGCCGGGCCAGGCCTGGCTGAGCCGGGCAGAGCCGGGCCAGGCCTGGCTGAGCAGAGCCTGGCCGGACCTGGCTGAGCCGGGCAGAGCCGGGCCAGGCCTGGCTGAGCAGAGCCTGGCCGGGCCTGGCTGAGCCGGGCAGAGCCGGGCCGGCCTGGCTGAGCCGGGCAGAGCCGGGCCAGGCCTGGCTGAGCCGGGCAGAGCCGGGTCGGGCCTGGCTGAGCCGGGCAGAGCCGGGCCTGGCTGAGCCGGGCAGAGCCGGGCCTGGCTGTGGCGGGCAGAGCCTGGCCGGGCCTGGCTGAGCCGGGCAGAGCCGGGCCTGGCTGTGGCGGGCAGAGCCTGGCCGGGCCTGGCTGAGCCGGGCAGAGCCGGGCCAGGCCTGGCTGAGCCGGGCAGAGCCGGGCCTGGCTGTGGCGGGCAGAGCCTGGCCGGGCCTGGCTGAGCCGGGCAGAGCCGGGCCAGGCCTGGCTGAGCCGGGCAGAGCCGGGCCTGGCTGAGCCGGGCAGAGCCGGGTCGGGCCTGGCTGGGTCAGGCAGAGCCGAACCTAGACGAGTCGACACGAACCGAGCCAGACCGAGCCGAGCCGGACTGAGCTGAGCCGAGCCGAGCAGACCCGAGCCTCGGATTTCTCCTACCTGTCGGCGCCTGCAGAGGGCGGCTCGCAAGGCGACGCGGACCGAAGCAGTCCCAGTCGGCAGTCACATCTGAGGGATTCGCGACACGCAAACGCAACGGAAGGGAAGAAGCCAGGTGTGGCACTAGTCGCCTGTCATTGGTCCGTCGTTTCTCAGGCTACAGAAATATTATTTCTAGTTTCTCAGGCCATAGAATAGCCTTTCTCAGGCTATTCTATGTATTCTATTCCTTCGACGCCGTACAATATGTCTCGGGCTCGCCGGGCGACGAGGCTGCTCGAGGCCGTCCGAACATGCATGATGGATGGCCTCCGCAATCGCTTTGCTCAGAAGCCAGGCGTGAAAAAGCGCGGCTGGCCTATAAAGCCGATACCGGGGAATCGTCCTGCTCTTTGTAATAAGCGGCCGGGGTACGTGGTTTTATACGAGAGCGGCCATGCGCTCAGGGTAACGAGGCATTTTATGCCTCCCGGAAGCATGACATGCGAAAAAAATCGGACGGACGACGTTTTTTCGGATTTGGTCTACATTTACGGACGCATTTAACGGCCGTTATTTGCACTAGATTTAACTTTCAGAAAAAATGTACGTTGCTGAAGATCATGTATCATTAGTCCCCATTCGCGGTTACGCCGTACCTCCGCTGCTCATTATCAGAGGCCTAGGCACTGCGGGAATGGTGTCGGTTCTGAGAATCACAATCCTCGTGCCTTTTTTCATAACACGACTTCTATATATGACCCTCTACAAAGTGATTGACCTCCGTCAGAATCTGCTGTGTAGCCACCTAGCCACCTTCAACAGTACAGTTGGTACGAAGCTCCAAGCCATTTCCAACCCTGATGACGTACTACTGCAACAAAACAAAAGTAAGCTTGTCGCTTGGTGTTTTTACCACACTGTGATACCCATCTTGACCTTTTGAGTCACACAGCGACCTTACAAACAACCTTCAAAGGTCATGTCGACGGATTTTGTTCTGTATTGAGTCCTATGGGACGGAACCTATAGGGCAATTCTGAGAGGTTAACAACGACTTTTGGCGATGAAGAACTCAAGTACTAATACTGTGAAAATAAACGCTTCGGATCACACCACGGCACCTTGCAAGGTCAATGAAAATCTAAAAAGGCCAATGACCTCGACTTATGACTCTGACCTAAGATGACTTTGACCTTATTAAGGACTCAGGGCGCCACTTATTGACACTATGGGTGACACCCATGCATAGGATTTTGTAATACTGAATACCTACAACACTCAAAACGCTTCTTATCCGATGACCACAGTCGCCGTGTCATGATTTCCCCACGACGTGCCCTCGAGAAAGAGAACATCGGTGGGTGAACTGTCAAGGTACTGACTTCAAATTTTCGGAGAGTATGTAACAAGGCTCGAAACGCTGTTGAGCACAGTTTCAGGACGGCCAAGATCGTGATTCTAGGGCAACTTGCCAAAGCACGTCAGGGGGTACACCAGCCCCTATCCTGAAGAGTGCTATGAAGAGTACCCATCCTCTGTACACATTCTGATGTCTTAGCACTGAAAAGTGGTGACAGTACGAGCAGTATAGGGACTAGTGATTTAAAGAGTTATAATGAAGTCTTACATTTCCCTTCGGCTTATGAAACTGTCTAAATTCATCTTCAGGTTGAAACACAAAAGAATTTCCTTTGTAAACACTAGCCTGAATTTATCCGTCAATGTCAATATCAATATTGCGACTGGCTCAAAGCCATACAAATAATACATACTTTTCGTGATCGGCGCGCGATTACGTAAAGTATTATTTATATGGCTTTGTGCCAGCCACGATGCTGATTAGCGACAATGTCGGATAAATTCAGGCTAGCGTTTACAAAGGAAATTCTAACAAAGGCTGTCCTGAAAAGGGCAGGAACAATCGTTGGGAGTCATCAGCTGAGTTCATCCAGGCAGGCTTCTGTCTTAGGACGGCCTGCGACCACGCCCTGAGCGGCTCGTGCCATCTGCCGCCGCCGGAAGTGCCCACTTCCGGCCCGGCCGAGCTTCACGGCTGCGGAGAGCGGCTCGGCGCGGCCGCAGCTCTAGCGTAAACACACGACGGCAATGAAAAGTAACGAGGTCAGAGCACCCGCCGTCGCCGCCGTAATCGCCGCAATAGCGCCATTGCCGCCAATTTCGGGCGTGCATGAGGCGGCGTGCAGTGCACGTGCAGGCCGCGGTGGAGCGTCTCCGACCGTTAGCTAGGCCGGTCTGCCGCGGCTGGCGGCGACCCCGACAGCCAGGCAGTGAGCGCCGCTAATGTTCGCCTAGAGGGGCTGCGTTAACAAAACGAAATATCTGCGATTTGTTAGCAAGGTGGTGACTTGTTGTGAACCCAAAATAAGGTTCGATGTGGGAATTTTTTTATTTTGCGTTGCTAAATAGAACCGTGATATCCCGTGAGGTAATGGGTAATAAACTCGTTGAAATTACGAGAAGTGACGTGGTGTTAATTGAATAAACTGTGTGGACACCCAGTACACATTACTGATAACATCATTTCACTAACATTACCTCGGGCTTGTGCTCTTTCGTTGAACAGTGGGAAAATGGTAGCAGAGGTCACGGGTTCGAATCCCCACAAGTACGGCACATTTCTCGTGGAAAGGGCAATGTTTTCTCCGCATATAGGAACATAAATAAAGAGAAATTCCAAAGCGTCACGAAATAGCAAAGATCCTCTGCGAGCCCACACGTCGTGTAGACTGGAGTCAGCTCATCCCGAAACTTACTACAAGTTTAGTATTATGTGGATGAGCCGCGTATGATCGGCGCAGTGCCGCCGGAAACAACGAAACAACGCAACCGAACCTCATTTCTCGGAACTTTGGGTCAATGACCCGCAGCATACCAGTATCCAATGGCAGTTTTTGCTCCAGAATTTCATCACAAAAATCACGCTTGCAGAATCACTGAACTGCTACCGAAATGCAGTTATTTTATTACAAATTAACTTGAGAAAATACGCGAGACATGTGTTCGGTGGCGTTGGGTGGTGACATGATCAAGGGAACACTTTCACGGACTAGAAACAGAAACACGTGTGACGCTATGGGTGACACCCATGCACAAAATTACGTAAGACTGAGACATGACTCGTAATTACCGCAATTTCAGGGTTATTTAGCTCAGAAGGCCAACCTGCTTAATGAGCTTGGAAAATTAGCTCACGTCAGGAGCTTCCAACCCACTTACGCTAGTTTTACACACGCTCATCACGAAAACCCATGCTTCTTGAGCTTGTCCAGCGGAACAGTTAACCGAAACGCAGACAGCGTTTTGAATCTAATTTCAAAGCCCACAGTGAATCATACCACATGTCAAAAAAACTTGCTGCATCTGACGATTGTGACAAGAATTAGAAGCATTTTTATTCCGGACTTACTTCCTAACTATTAACGACAATTTTACGATTCTGCTTCTCACTCGTCGGAAAGCATGTGCGAAACCACGAGCAAGAGATGGGTTGTTGGTGCACGTCGCAATTTGACCTTGAATGAACCCAGGGCCCCAGGCCAATGTGTTGAGTGGCAGTTTTACTATGCAGCTGGATTTTGCTCTTTATTCTTAGATACAACTGTAGATTTCTGTTTAATACAGAAGTAAAATTAGTTCCGGCGGGGTGATGTGTTTTGCGAATACGTTTTAGGATATCAAGGCTGTCTGTAACTGCGATAGGAAGAATCTGTATGGGAGCTGCAAAATGCCACGGTCATAGTGTGCCTATATTTACGTTCACTGGCATACTAATGTCATGCTTTCCAGATCCTCTTAGTCTAGGTCGAGCTTGACCTGCTAAGTCAGTTACTCTGATTTTTAACGCCGTTTTCACTACTCTTTATTTCAACTCGAATTTCTGTCGCTGATAACTTGCAAAGATTACTCGGAACTTGAATTGGGCAAGATATCTCGAGTGCTCTTTATTTCCGTTCTCTCCAAAAACAGTTCGAGATATGGCAATTCATTTCGTTTCGGGGTAGTTTTTGGCAACCCGGCTTTCCATGTGGTAAGTGGATATATCCGCTTACCTGTGCATGCGTGTATGTGTGCGATTTTTTGCGCAAGGGGATTTTTCATTTCCGTATCGCATCCTGTATCTATCATCACTTTCTTTGATTTCGAATACCAGTTACAATGAACACAAACAGGAGGAAGGCATGTCGGCATCAGCTAATCCCTTCATGTTCTGACTGGAAGTCATCATTTCGCGACAAGCGGCTTGCATCTTGAAATACTACGATTTCGTAACAAGTGACTCGTAAGCACGTCGGTGACATACATGCACTGGTTCGTAGAAGACACCAGACACTCTGCCGTTGAAACGTTTTATCATACATCGTGGTCATAAGGACTCGTTTTTACCGATTCACTTAATTCTATAAAATTCAGAGGCATCTGTTACCTGCAATGGTGCATATTTCCCCGAAAACACAAAACCATGGCTATAATCGACCTAAGTATGTTTTGTGCGTTGTCCCTACGAGTGCAGCAATTAGCAGTCAAGGAGAACTATTTACACAGTCACGTTTAAGAACAAGAAACCGACATTCCTTTGTCACGAATCACACGCAATGCGAACAAGCGCTCCAAAAAGCACCGCCGTCGTCGCTTATAAACGTTCTCCGCTCTCTCATTATTTATCACCGCACACAAAATCCCAGCGACCCAGTCCAAATCCTCTTCAGAGCAAGGACGCTTCGCCCTGAATCAACAACGAAAACGGCTCCTAGTGTTAAGCAGTCCGTCCCAGTCAATCACGAGTATTCCACCACGATACCGCGACGGTCCGGAGAGCAAATCTTTCGCGTGTTGCCGTTCTCCGCAAGCCGGGCCGCTATGACGTCACAGCCACTAGATGGCGCTCGCGGCGGCGGAGGCGGCACATAGGTGGCGCTAGTAGTGCTGTGACAGCGAGAGCACGATCGCCTCAAGGCGGGCCGCTGCCGGGGCGCATGGCACCGCATGGCGAAGCGCAGCTCGTTGCCCATCTCCAAGCAGATGGATTGCTGAAATATCACGGAGAGGATCTGTCTCACTTGAATTAAAGTGGTGTGGGCATTGGATGAATCGTCGTGCGATGTGGTATTAGTTTAAAGTTGTAAATAGCGCGACGGATTACCAAATACGATACGTGGTGAATTATGTTATGCGCTCGAGCCACAGCATACGTTGCGATAGAGAACGTTTTATGACTATGGCGTAATGAATAACGTCAGTTTACTCAGTAAACACTACCGGCAAGTATGAGCCAAAATCACAATCTGGCACCCATGAACAAACATCGAAGAAAACGGGTTCCTTTAGCAACTCAACCAACTAACAGATTACAGCAACTGCTACTTTTCGGTGGCGATTTCACGTTAGAAGGGAAAATTTCAATCACCTATTTCCCTGTCATCGAGTAATTATTGACTGCTTAAGATCACACATGCAGACGTTGTCAGTGAACCAATCGTTGTGGACAACTCAAAACGATAGGTAGTTATCAGTCTGTTATGACATTTTTACGCATTGATTGATTGTGTTTTCTGGGCATGCATGAGTAACAGGGCCGTTTGATAGCACTAAAATCTACATATTTAGGTACAACTCGACATGGCTTCGTCCAGCCTTGCATGCAAATATATATATATATATATATATATATATATATATATATATATATATATATATATATATATATTATATGGGCCGTTTCACTCACGTATCCCTCGAAAACGTTTGCCAATAAGTGGTTCTATTTTGTCATTTTGACTTCCTATGACATGCACAGAAACAGCTCTTACCCGATCGGTTTGCGCGTTTTTCTTTGAGTTCCAGCAGAACTCAAGGACGGCGACAATTATTGCCAAAGCTAGACCGCACAGCAGAACTACGAACACGCCACCTAAAAGACATTCAGGCAGCTGTGAAGTTATTCAAACAGAATGATTACCAACGGTCAAAACACTGTTAGAGTAAGCAACACATTTTCTTGCGTTTGCATCGGTTACAAAACGGCGATAATTATAAAAAGGCAGGGCTTTGATAGCATTGAGAACAAATAGAAGACGTTATGTTTATTACATTCATAAAGCTAGACAGACGACTACATTCAATGATATCAAGTGCAACTGAACAATATTTATATGTTTTTTAGCGTTTGAAGACTTAAAAGAAAATGTATGAAAAGCATAAATTGCCCATTGCCCTATTAAAACCGCTACTGCGCAATACACTTACGTAGCATCTTTTCACAAAATTACTCTTACCGATGTTTTCTATGCCCAGCTCGCTGGCCTTGGAATCGGATTTTTTCTCGTCCCTATTGCAGACGTCTCCCGTGTCCTTCCACCATTTGTTGTACAGCATCTGCACCACCCCGTTCTCCTGCAGTTCCAAAATGGCCAGGGAGATGCGGTCCCGCCAGGGAGAACCTGCCGTAGGCAATATTGGCGATTAAGCGGCCTATTTCACGTCATATCGCCAGCACGGAAGGGATGAGATGGACTCGCGGGCCAGTCCTGGGCCTAGTGACAGCTGCGGGTGGCGATTTTGTTTGTCGGGGGGGGGGAAGGGACAAAAGACAAGAGCAGATTCGGAAATATATGCTCGTGCAATGTTATTGCCTATATGAAGATAAAGTCCCTTCAAGCTAACGTTAAGTCTTTTAAACCGATGTGGTTGTTTTTCAGAAAGGATTGTACAGGAAAAATGTACAGAGTCTGGATTATGAAGCATAATTATTGAACATACTTTAGACGCTATGCAAAGTATAGATAAGTATAGAAAACAAAAGGGATCAAATACGTGCAGGTTTACGCCCTTTTGAAAGACTATCGCATTCTGGTATTGCTAAGTAGCACACTTTGTCACGCAGAGTTTCCCCCATACTTAACCGCATTTGGTTCGGCGACAATGTGAATTCTTTCTCCGATCATGACTAAGGCGGACACCATGTTACGCATTCGTCGTCATTTTACTATGCCGATATTACTACTTACAATTCAGGGAGTTCCGTACAAGAAAACGGAAAGGATGGACTGTTGCATCGTTTGGCATCGACTTTTTCGAGACAACAAAAACGAATACCAGCCATACGGCACAGAAACTGACGAGGCTGAAGCCAGCCGAGGCGTTCCTTGACAATCTCTCTCAAGGCGTCAAAAGCGCAGCACCCACCGGCAGGCGTGGCGATGCCGTAGCCTTTGGAGTCGAGCAGGCCTCCGACCTGCGTGAGGTTGCAGTTGCGCTGCACGATGTAGTCCAGCGCAGTGGACTCCATCAGGTAGGCGTAGTTGCCCTTGAGCACGCGCTGCACGCCCTCCTCGTAACTCTTGGCGAAGACGGACGTCTTGCGACTGTTCATGAAACGCCACATCTTCTGGTACGTGTCGATTTTGGAGTCCTGAAACAAACAACAAAGGTAAGGAGTCTAAATCAGAACACTGACAGTTGCGAGCTTCATGTTTCAACGAGTCTTTAACACAGCATGATTGCTTCCGACGTTAGAGTTCCGTGTGGCGTTCTTCTCTTTGGGCGCAGCTGTGCCCCGCTCAGATAAACAAGAGGACGGAAATCGTCGATGAAATATGGATGGCATCTGCCGGTGCCGCATGCTGCCGATCGCCTGGCGAACAGCCAAACCGTTCTGCGGGGCTAAACGGACGAATGGGTGGCACGATATTTTCAGTTATGACGTAAAACCTACTGGGTATTGCAAACATGCACTTCCCGGTGTTATTATGCGAGGGTTTGTTCCAACCACGGCCAATATTCATCCTCTAAACCCGAAATATCGATACTTTTTCAAAAGCTTCACAATTTTATCTTTTGCGTTCCGAAAGACATTTGTACTCAACATTTTTAATCATTAGCTGTTTCATGGCCCTCTTGGTCCTCCCCTGAAACCACTCATGTCATCTACAATTCCACTCTAAGATTAGTTAGATATTACTTGATTCACGCATTTCAGAATAAGGGTTTTTCTGCAGCTTTGACGTGCCATGGGTATTGATTGCATAAGCTATGATAGCCAATGCAGTTGTATTCGAATGCACTTATCAAAGCCGAGCCGGCGAATGAGACTGAATGTTGACCAGTGGGAGCCGGCTTTCTCCTCAATTGCTGACGACAGCCGAATATCTGTAACTCACTGGCAACGAGCTGCAGCTACCGTGCTGTTCGAGACACTCCAGTGGTTTTAGCTGCAATTGCGTGATCGGACGGAATCAAATACGAATATGGCATGGGTATAAACTTCGACCAAATCCCCTTAACGACTCGACCCAGCTAACTGACAGGTCTCGTGAAAAGTAAAAAATGACAACCTTTGCAGTAAACAGTAATAAAATGCATGTCAAATCAAAAATGACAAGGACGCGAAATGTGTCTAAATAAGACAGTGCGAAAACGGTGGGCCCCTTCCAGCATAAATCAAATGATCCGCGTCATCAAAGCCATCTTTTCATCGATGAAAACATGGAAAAGCTCGGCGACGCCAGCGACAGCCTCGCAATTTCCGCAAGGAAATCGCCTCCGGCATCCAGGCCAACCAGGTGGCTGGTTACGGTCCAATACGACTGGATCTCGACGCGGCTGCGACGGAATTTCAATCCGCTCTCGTGTTCT
Organism: Capitulum mitella; assembly: GCA_030062745.1. Classification (NCBI taxonomy): domain Eukaryota; kingdom Metazoa; phylum Arthropoda; class Thecostraca; order Pollicipedomorpha; family Pollicipedidae; genus Capitulum; species Capitulum mitella. The sequence continues at coordinate 3,223,625 of CP099840.1, forward strand.
GCTGAAATAGATCCTGCTTGGCAGAAATACGACGCCATCCTTTCTACGATCCATGCATCCTTTTCATCCTTCTTCAGTGGGATATTCATTATTTGAATGGATTACGAATTCGCGAAAGGTTGGGCTGCAGTCCTTCTTCGAAGCTTTTAACAAACACGCGTAAAGGAATTTTGAATGTGCTTTTTCTTGAAAACACTTCGCCGCTTTCCAACGTTTCATCGTTTTTCTGTTACATTGTTCAGTTTCTCAGCATGCGCATGGATTAATAACAGGTAGTTGCTGTTGCCACACAACAAGCATAGAATTGCAAAGTATCGTATACTTGGTATATACCTCTTCTCTGTACTTCGATAATAAATCAATTGATAATGCAATTATCAATAATCAATAACCAAATCAAATGCTACCAATGTTGATAAATGTCTCTTCGTTGCAAATGAAGCATGCAAAAGCAATTTTGTCTATGAACCGCATGATCATGAATTTAGGACACTTGTACGGCGAAATATGAGCTGCTTGAACTTGTTCGAGTAACATCAGCCAATAATGCAACCATCATGATAGCTGGATCATGAAGCGCAAAATCCCGTTGCTCTTGAGCTCCGACTTTTTAGCGATTAACTTACACGGAAGAACGTCATTGTCGAGCCTCCTTCCAGCGTCCCGTACTCGATATCCTCCTGATTAGCCAGGTCAGCAGCACTTTCTGCGAGATGAACAATTTGTAAGAGACGTGAACATCTGCAGCACTTCAAAGGTCGGCACGTAACAGCACTTATGACCTTTGTGTCTCTTACAAACAAATCAAGGATGTTAAGATGCTGCAGCACCTTGATAGTCACACTGCGCTTAGGGCGTGCAATGATGCTCATCAGGAAGGATGTCGGTATATGGACAATGATATATTAATCTAATCATAGCAACAGTGTTCCTTTCGCCGCAAATGAAACAACTGCCGTACGGTTTCCATTGGCTGTTACTACTATGCCGTCGTCTGGCACAAGGGATCAAATGAACAGCCTTGATGACGGAGTCCGGCATTCTCATTAGGTTCCACCCGCGAATTTCCAATTTGCAGATTCCATTTCGCTGTCGATTCGAGCTTTCGTTCCTTTCACGGCTGGCCTCTCGCTCGCCCTGGAAACGCGCACCGGACCCGAGAACAGAAGAATAGAATAACTGATTCTCCTGGGGCGCTGTCGGCTCGTCGATCAATGGGCAGAGGCGAGCCGGCCGGCTGAGGCGCGCTCCGAACCGTCACCGGCCGCCGCCGCCGCCGCCCGACCCGCCCGACCCGCCCGCTACAGGGCCGGTCCGGCCTGACGCTGCGCCGGCCGCCGCCGGCGGCCTCGGCTGGCAGCCGACGGTGGGTTCGGCTGCCATGCCGGCGGACCATTCGGACTGGTCCGCATGGTCAGGATGGTCAGATGATTCGGGCCAGACCGTTCATTCGAGCCATTCTGCCACACCGGCGTCAACAGAGCACCGAGCTGGACGTGGGGACCCGGAAATCGTGACCTGCGGTACCCTGGCGGCGGCCCTGACTTCAGTGAACCACGCAGCTGACGGCCACAGTTGACTGACGGCCGGACGCGGACTGCGCCAGCCGCCGCCGCCCGCTCCGGCATCGGCCGGCCTCAGGCGCCGCCGGGCGCCGCTGGGCCGCCGCCGGGGCGTCAGCTCGGCAGGCCGGCTCGGCAGGCCGTTAAATGGACGGGAGTGGCCGACCCGTGTTTTTACCCGCCCCCGGAGGAAGCCGATCGGCGGTGACCTGTCGCCGGTCGTCGGACGCGACGGAACGCGATTATCGCTTCCCGAGACCCGGACGGACGGTGCCGGCAGCGCGAAAAGTTAGCGGCGTTTAGGGCCTGGATGCCCACGGCAACGCGGAACAAAAGGCCGGGCTGAATTGGTTACCAAAATAAAAATGAAAAAACGTTATGATGGGCATTCATCTTTCCATCAAGCCATGATGAAGAAAACATCAGAACCAACCAAGAACCGTGAATAGCTAATAAAGATAGTCATATTAACACAACCTTGAATATAGTACTTAGCTACTGACTGGAGGCTGCTTTGAAATGGGTATTTGGATGAAATATTTTGGTACGCATATGCAGGCTGCTTCCGTGCCATGGAAACGTGTTTTTGGCGTATGTAAACTGAGATTGGGTAGTGTAGTTTTCAGGAAGCATTTCGAATTTAAAAATAACTGCTTGCTTAACAAAACGTATTTCGTCCGTTTACAACAGAAGCAACCTCAAATATCATATTTTGAGGAGAACCAATCAACGCGGAAATGGGCGTGGCTAGCACCTCAAAAAGAATAGAAGCAAAGTCTAATTTTACCAACCTCATTCAGGGCGGCAACAAGGAGGACAATGTGCGCATTGTAGATTCCTAAAGGAAACGAGATCGTCTGATGCTTTAACATTGTCTGAGGTACGTTATTGTCGATGTGCGGACGTCGTCTGCCGTCTGGATCGGCTGGGACCTCACCGATCTCCGTGGACGTCCTCTCGACGGTGAGGAACGCGGCCAGGTTGGCCGTGTACGACGAGATAATGATGAGCGTGAAGAACCACCAGATGCTGCCCACTATCCGGGTAGAGGCGGCCTGCAAGCGGGCTAACAGTCATTTCAAATACACCTACTCGCCGATGTTCCCCAAAACGCAAAGGCCCCTAAAAATATAAAACGTTTTACTGGACAGGCTACAAAAGGCAGTAGAAATCAGTAAATGCGTTGCAACCAGCAGTATGAGGGAAAATAAAGATAATTTCAAACAGGTTTGCTAATGAGCAACATCCAAACATTTGAAATTATAGCAGACAAGCAGATCTTACAAAAAGATGTGAAGGAAAACGGCCTAGACTTGAGCTTTCAAAATATTGTCTCATCGCATCAAAATGGTTGATTTTAAATCCAACTACAACCGCATATGTGCCTTCTTGTTGCTTTTCCGACTGCCTCGTGGTGCAGTTATTCTGCAGTACCCCTTAAATGACCAGCACGTGAGGTAATAAGGCATAAGATTGCCGCCGCTGGAGATTGTGCCAATTACGGCGAGGCCGCGACAGTTTCCTGACAGCAATTAGCGGGAGGAGGCGCGGCCGTAAGCAGCGTCCCGAGTCTCGGCAAAATATCCGAGCCGGAGAATACGGCGCGATAGTGGCCTCAACTCGCCTCGACCACAGCAGGCCGTCTTTGGCCTGTCGTGGATGAGTTCCAGGGTTCGGCAATTTTGACTGCGCATGCACGCAGTTCATAGCAAAAATATAGGGGGTTACGTTCTAGGTTCGCATACTTCCGGGATGCGTCACCTCATGATTTTCATACGCGCTCCGTCTGTCACGTCAATGAAACCACTACTGACACCTCACCAAGATCTGCCATCATCCGACCCCAATGGTTCCGCGTTATTTACTACCCCTCTGGCACAGATCAAAGACGTCTGCACTCCTCCCTCTCCCCCCTCCGAGCCCCCCCCCCTCCGGTCTGTTTGTCCGGCGCCCGTCCGCGGCCGGTGACCGGTTGACAGTCATTCGGTATGCAAACGGCCGAATCAATGGGTGCGGTGTGGACAGCGCCGGTCAGCGTAATCCGAGACTGATCACCGGACGGCTGAGACAGCGGCTGCCGGCGCCAGCCGCCAGCAGGAAGAGAAGGCAAGAAGGATGGGTCCTGCTGGAAATACTGCTTATGACGCGGCGTGGGACAAGCAAGTGTAACGCGGGCCGTGTGAGTGTATCACTTATTTCGGTGCTGCGTGGCGATTTGCTATTATTTGGATCCAAGTGTGATGTACTGTCAACAACGGTAGTAAAACAATTCGAGAAGCATGACCTTCCCAGCAACAACAAAAAAAAACAAGGAATTCCGTAGAGGGTTAACAGACTTAGTCTTCGATATCACGACAACTCGAAAACGTCTTAACATCACAATGTCTTTAACATTTCTGTCACCTTAAACGTCTCAGCTATTTATCGGTGCATATTCAAACAAGTCCCAGGAATAATACAGCATGTAGTTACAGGTTTTACATTTGCGTCACAAGTTTTTACCAGAACAAAAAAAATAGATTTTGTTGTCGTGGGGGCCTATTAGTTCAGACCGCAACAGACCTAGTTAACCGACGCTGACGCGCCCAGAGCCAGGACAACAAGAAGACAACGCGGCAAGCAAATCAAGGCTGCGGGAGGCTCATTTCCCGACAGTCCAACCTTGGGGTTGAGTCCGGACCCCTGGCGGAGCAGCGTGCCCGTGATGAACCAGAAGCTGTTGCTGACGCTGAACTGGTTTTCCACCACGTCGTTGTCGGAGAAGCAGGGGTGCGGGTTGTTCCACTCGTACGGACTGAAGCGCGCCATCACGAACATGGTGAAGGAGACGATGACGTATGCGGCCATGACGTACAGCCAAATCTCCACCGCCAGCGGGTTCATGAAGCTGCAGGCGAAACCGTTCGTGGTCACCGACTGACATATTTAGAAGAGTCTTGGGTTCTTTTATGTGGTATATGGATCTTTACATGGTGCCAAGGAAACGTATTCCTTGGAGACTGAAAGTTCTGTGTATCTGGAGTCTGTGTTCCAAGTCTGTCGTTTTTTGGAAAGATTCGGATACAGGTTTACCAGAAATGCGATTATTTTCCCAGCCACATAACACACAGTCATAGTTAGGATAGCGCTAATGAGGCGATGCTTAGTGTCCTTCTATGGGAATATTCCGAAATTTTTGGCGTAATGCGGAATAGAATTTTACGGCTTAAAACGCAAGCACCGTCTCAAAAGGAGTTAGATCATTTATCTGGTGGGATCACGATGCAGTCTACAAGAGAGGCCGGCGCTTGCCGATCTGAGAATTATTACGGTGAGACCGTCTGCTTTGAGTCATTGTGAGCTGGGAGCTTTTGTTGGCTGAAGGACAAGAGATTACAGAGACAATTGATGAAGAAAAACCGAGCCCATCTGCATTCCGTCAATGTTGGCTGCGCATCATGGGAGCTAAACATCTGCCGTTGAAATTGTTCCTGCCTGACGACAAAATCGGACATGTGGAGCCCTAACGATTTTCTCTTGATAAGTCGCCACAAACTGGATTGAAATGGAGCGCAATAGCAATTTCAGCAGAGGAAGTTGATTTATTCAGGCACTTGCCTGAATAAGCGCGTGGGCTGACTGGTTGGCAGCTGCAAACATAGTAACAAGAACGTCACGAAAATGTGCTGCAGACTCTTGCACCTTTTAGACATGTAATTAAACTACCGTCAATGAAGCATTAAGATTCATTCTTGAATTAAACCCTCTTCACGATATCAAAACGAGTACAATGAAAAGTTATCTAAGACAAACTGTAAAATTTTGCGTATGCTTCATACCGGCTTCTGCTCGCAAAGCGGCGAAGACATCCAAACACTCCCCTTTTTATGGTTTTCAGCGCATAGTATTATTGGTATGGTCAGGATATTTGCATTAACGCAGTCAAACGTCAACAACGTTTACCTTGAACAGGATGCTGATGCCCAGGTTCATGAACGGTTTGGTAAAGTCTATGACACTCTCTCGATCGTGTTTGATGGTCATGGATGCGACGACCAGATCAGCCTTCTGCCAAGCACACCAAGAGCAGACGATAAAGACGCGCACGTTGTGGATTGCTTCGACAGTGATTGATCACAAACCTGGCACGAACGAAAACGATTTGAGAAAATGAAGTACGCACAGAAACGGATCCAGGGGAGAGGGTTCTCGATCATGCCCCAGTTTTGTTCGGAAACTCGGGGCAAACATGTCTTTCAGCAATTTTTTCGGAAGGAGACTATAGATATGTTATTTTCGAAGAAGAAATTCGTATATCTACATGCAAGTCTTCGAAAATGGCGAAAAAGGGTAACTTAAATCAGTGGAGAAATCAACATTTTGGGGTGAGGTAGGTTAAACAGATGGAGATTTGCCCGCCCCCCAGCACGTGGTCTGGATTCGTCAGTGAGTACGCACGTAATGGTATGGGTGATACGGCAAAGGAAAGTAAAGGTGATATGGTAAAATGGGAAAATATCCTTATGTGCGTAAACAAATCAAAGCACAAATTCCTTTTGAAAATTGCACCAGGAAAACGCAATTACCCCTTCATTAGCACCAGTCTGTGAACTTTAAAAGAAGCAGTGGTCTTCAACGCACTAGTCCTATAGTACACACAGTCGCTCACTTTGTCCATGAGTCGCCGCACTACGCCGTTCCACTCTCCTGTCTCCTCGTCGCGGTAGCCAAAAATACCCTCCGGCGCCAGCTCTATCTGGTACCGGAACCCGACCACTTCCGCCACGCGCTCCAGCAGGTCCACGCAGAAGCCCTCGAAGCGGTCGTTGCCGGTGACATTGGGGCCGGACCTCATCATGAGGAAAGGCTTCTCCTGCAGCACGAGAAAGGGGCTCTGAGGCGGCTTGAACAGAGTTTCATTTGGTATCGGAAATGAGAGGTGATCCGTGTCCATCGGGGCTGAGAAACGCCACCAGCAGCGCTATACGCCTAAACATGCGTTGATTTGCTGGACTCCAATGGTGTGCAGCTTATTTAAGCGCTGCTGCAAGTACCAAATTAAAACGACGTCCTTAAGTAGTGGCTCGCAATGTTTAATGGCAGGGTTTGGTTACAGGAGCATTACGGGCTTCCCGTTCAAACCAGAGTAAGCACCGAAAAGAAAAGGCCCCAACAGTGACTTGCCTCCTGAGGAGGCTGTAAGAAACGTAGGGCAGTATTTTTGCCTTTCCAGAATTGTCAGTGATTACGAGAACCCACAGTATTTCATGAAAGGAAATTATCACAAAATGGCTCTGGTTCTGCTAACTCTACCACTACACGTGCCACAAAGAGGTTCTACTCTATTGTGCGCATGCAAAGACGTTTATGGTTAAATATGTCTTAGTTGAGTGCAGCCATCTGTACGTTTCCGGAAGGGACAAATGTATGCTCCGATTCGGCTAATACACAAAATCTGTGTACTGTATATTTACGAAAATACCAAAAACGAGCCCATGAAGGACACTTTCTTCCATACGTTTCACATGTGAGCGTAAGAAGAGACCTTTGCCATGTCCAATATTTAAATTTCAGTGTTGAGCTTTTCCCAGAACTGATTCAAATCGCGGTGTTATGGGACGTTCTTCAGGCAATAAATCGCAGTCAAAGAGGATTTATGTCACCATGAATCACACCTTAGCGCGGCCTCTAAACAAACGAGACACTTGAGCATCAGGGAAAAGGCTGAAAAATGTGTTAGTTTTGTCTGAGCCTTAAATAATATCCTGCAAAACACATGAAGGATTGCGGGAGCAACGGCACCGTAACGGCATGTGAACACCAGCTACCCGATACTGTGCCGCGGGCGCGTGGAGATGTGGCACAGCATAGCTACTAGCCTTACTAGTCGTTTCGGAGTATCTCAGGCGTTCACAATGTGACCGGGGCAGGGAAGGGGATGGAAGACGCCGGGTGTGGGTCGGATTAGGAGTATCCAGCGGCTCTTCAGACCTGGTTGTTTAGTAAAAGCCATGTCTTTTGGGGAGGGAGAGGGGCAAATGGCTATCCCCCCCAACAGCGGTTGGGGACCATGGCCGAGATGCCCCCTCTGGATCTGCCAGGGGTGGATTCTCCAGGGATGTTTACTAAATTTGCTCTACTAACTAGGAAAATGCAGCGAGAATATTTCCGGCTAAATTTCTCAATATGCTCTAGGCCCTTTCAGACTGGTATTATTTTTAGTGTATTCGAAACAATGTAACAAATTCCCTCAGGTATTCTTGAAAACCTAATGTATTTTCCCTTTAAAGTTAACTGTTTGTAATAGACCAACTGCGGTGGCTTATTTACACTAAATATCTTAGAACGTTCGGGAGGACTAAGAGAGTGATTGCGTGTTTTTTACACGCTATGGCGCGCTGCCAGCGCCAAGGCGTCTCGCCGTTCCTTCGGACATCGTCCGTCCATCCATATCGCTGATTGCAGCACAAAGGCATAATAAATGACATCGCACTATCGGCCGTTTCCCGACTACCGATCACGAGCGGTCGTGAGCGGCCGTCCAACGAACCGGCGACGTCCTGCACGGCGCCTAACGACGCCACCGTCCGCGCCCGCGCGCCGGTCATCGTCCGCCTCTCATTGGTGCCCTCTGTCGACCGGCGACGTCGGGCCGAGCGAGAACCGATGGACGCCGCCTAACTGGGCAAATCGCGCGTGAAATCCCCCGATGAGGCGTCAAGGCACGGCTCTGTCTGCTGGCGGCGGGGGCGCCGGGGTGGGCGAGGTGAGAGTGGCTGGCTGTGGACTGGAGCCGCGACCAGAGGACACACGGGGAAGCAGAAGTGTCTGGAAGCCGCAGGTGTGATGGAAAAGCTTTGGTTTAAATATCAGAATGGCAGCAGGCATCCTGATTCGACCCGTTTCCGCTGAGGCTTCTTAAAACAGGTATTCACAGCAAAATGATGCTATAGTTACGGTCTGGAATGAGAGTAATGCGCCAGGAAAGGAAGGAAATCATATGCTGGAGTTTTCATGCTTAATGTTTTACAAATCTGCATGCAAGCGATGTTCTTAGGGCTCAATATAAAGGGAAGAAAAGCCAGGACACTGAATAACAGGCAGCTCTTCCTTGACCCATGTGCATTTATCTGCCATTTCAATCTTTTCTTTTACTCCATTTCTCCTGTTTGTTTCTCCCCATCGTCTCTCCCTCTCTCGGTTAGTTGTCTTTCTTTTTTACCATCCTTTCTCATCCAGAGTTCCCCTATTATCCTCGACGGCGACGTACCAGTATAGTGGAGACCAGCAGGGTAACGTTGGGTGCGCCGTCGCCGTAGAAAGCCTTCCTGTCGCTGACGACGATGCCCTCCTGGCGGCTCCACCAGCCGACCCTCTTCATGCCGACCCCCATCAGCTTGAGCAGGTCCAGCCGGAAGTCGGAGCGGCGGCCCTCCACGAACTGGACCGGGCCCGTCAGTCCGGCCATGCGAACCTGCGGTCGCGTGGCCGAGTCAGGACTCAGCTGCTCAACAATCGCTAGTATGGGGGGAACGGTATGGTTTCAGCTGGCGGCGAGTAGCCGAAGCACGGACGGACGTGGTTTGAAGGATATTCTTTTGTCGAAGATATTTTGCATATACGTTTTCGTTTTGTCCTTTTTATACCTTTGTTAGCAGGGAGTATCACAACTTGTATTATGCTCTTTGGTTTACAGTTTCGATTGTCCTGGGAGTCAACGTACGGTGCTTCGCGTCGTGGTGGTTTGGGGCGAGAGCACTCATGGCTTCCCCGAAATTTCACGTACAAATGAAGAACTTCACGACACGAAAATACGCAGGAAACAAATTCTGACTAGCCATGGATGTAGTATGGATGGATGTATGTAGACAAGGGTCCTCTGAATGGCTTCAAATGATCCACGGCTTATTTCCTACCCCACGCCACCCAAAAAACGCCCGAGCGGTGTGCGCAGCGTGCCCCGGCACGCGGAGCCGCCGGTGCCGACGGGACAGGCCGCTCCGGCCGCCGGCTATAGTCGGCACACGGGCCTGTTGTTCTGGCCGTGACAGGTCTGCGCATTGACCTGCCGCCCGGCCCGCCCTGATTATTCCACTGGACGGAGCCGCTGCGGCCGCAGGATCGCGCCGTCCGCCGCCCCGCCCGGCCCGGCCCGGCCCCCCGGCCCGCCCCGGCCCGGCCCGGCCCTCTTCGCAGAACTGGGCCCAGAGTCGATGAACGGAGCCGGAACTAAGTGTACCAGAAAAATTCCTTTAAACTGTGAAAGTTGTCACCTTCTGGATAGATACACATCTTTTTCTTGCGATGTGGATGTCTTTTACCAGACGCGTAGTTTTCAATTAATGCACAAACGCGGAATGCGTCAGAACATGCCAAATCAAGCAGTGTTTTTCCCCGTCATCGCTTCTCTCCGACAAACAATGTCCGTCGTCTTCGAGTGGTTCAGTTCCCCTTCCTCGAAATCGCAGAGTACAAAAGCTGACGTGTGCATTAGCGTCTCCCCGAGACAGGAGCCTGCCGTGTAGGTGGCAGGAAACTGCTCCGCTCACCGAGGTGATGTAGTTGTAGAGGCTGAGGCCGCCCGGCCAGGCCGACAGGGTCTCACAGGTGACGTTGGGCGGCCCCAGCTGGGGCCCCGAGCCTATGGCGTGCAGGCCGCGGGCGAACACGTTGACGCTGTCGACCATAAGTGCCGTCGCCGCCTGGGGGCGAGGGCAGGTGTCTGGGGTCAGCAGACCGGGCGGGGGCATGTGTCTGAGAGCTGCAGACCGGACGGGGGCAGGTGTCTGAGGGTGGCAGACCGGTCGGGGGTAAATGTGCGGGATCGGCAGGATGATCCGTTGTAGTGGACACCTCCTGTTCAGTCGGGGACGAGGATGACTGCCACCAACAAATGGCGTGTTTCACTTCGTAGCTAGCTCGTGAAAGGGTGTCGGGAACACGGCTGGGGCCGGATGTTGGGTTTATCATGCCTCAGGGCAGATAATGGATGCCAGTCAACTGGCTGCAATGAGGCCGCTTATACGGTGAATCAGCTGATCGCAAGGCATGATTTTCGTGCAAAACAGTCTTAGGTGAAATAGCGCCCCTCACAGCTCATTCCCGTAGACTCAGCCATGACAAATATTGACCGCCCGAACGGCGAAAGAGGCCCAGCACCATCGCGAAATGGCATGAACTGACAAGATGACCCCGCCAGTACGTGAAGCATCCACAGGCGGACAGCAAAACCCTCCCAGCCGTCCCAAACGCCGCAGCGCGCGCGCCACACCTTGACGACGCCGCGGTGGTGGACCAGGCCGGAGCCGACCGGCTGGAACGCCTCCATCTCGTCGACGGCCTCGCGCACCCAGCGCGTCTCCGTGTCGACCAGCCGGAACGCCGTCATGTTGACCAGGTTGTACCGGAAGTCCTCCAGGTCGAACGTCTCGGCGTCCTGCGGCTCCCGGGGTCAGGCAGGTCACGGTCTGAGGTCGGCCGAAACGTGACGCCACGATCAGACCGCCAGTACTGTTCTGTTGACCGCTAAACTTTGATGGAAATCCTGCGGTGTCTAGTGAGTGTAGGATACGCACGATCAACAGAATGCGCAGTTCATGGTAGGCATCCAAACGACAGATTTTTATGCGTACTGCGTGCAGTTTTAGCGTCGTACAGGGAGCCGTGGCTGGATGGGCTTTTCCGTACTCACGAAGGACGTGAAGAGATAGTGGTAGCGGTAGTCATTCATCTGCAGCTGCAACAGCTGAAAACGCCCCACTTGTCAGCAGAGGCCTTGGTCGTGGCCAAAGCAGCCGATGCCTTACGCCTCTCAGTTATCATTGTTTATCGGTGCATGTGGAATGTCAGTGCAATATCAAGTTTTGAAAATTCCACATGATATTTCGCAGTTATGTGAACTCACAGACTATTTATATCTGCTTCAGATGAGCAGCGCTTGTAATGAAGTCAACGAAAATATTGAAATATCCAAGTCACAAAGTCCTTGTAAAGCACAAACCTGATAATTGCATCATAGTCCTGGCAATGCATTTAAGTATCGAATGGAGCCTGAACATCGAGAGCAATATTTAACAGCATTTCGAGAGGTGTTTTCATAAACAATAAATGTTTTGCAATACCTCGTATGTATTTTCCTATGTTGCCATTGCAATGAGCTCAGGATGATGCCTTGAAATGTGAAACCACGAACAGCATGGGCAAGTATGAAACAAAATTTCACTGACCAGCCTAAAATTCTCCCATCACTTCAGAGACGAAAACAAAACAAAAGCGTGCTAAGCCAACAGATGACGTCATCCGCAGAAAAAGGGACTGCGTGGAAGCCTTCAATTAGCATTTTCTCGATCGATACTGAATCACTCAAGCCGACCGAAGTGGCCCCATAACTGGCAAACACAGGCGGAGCGAACGAAAATGGGACATTTGCCAAATGAAGACTAGTGGGAAAGACAGCCGGGGATTACCACATAACGGTCGTCTTTATTACGCATACTTTTGGAAGACACCCAACTCGAAGAGAACGCAGACGATTTGGTGGACGCTGAGAATAAGGAGAATTCAACTAAGAGAGGCAATGAGGAAGCGCAGACAAGGAGTAAAGGAGAGAGGGAGAGGAAGAGAGGGAGAAGGTAAGAAAGAGAAGAATAAAAATGAGAGCGAGCCGGTGTAGAAGCATTAAGATACATAATATGGAGATTGATTATAGTGACTGAAAATACTTACATTTTCCTAAATGTAACACTGACGAATGAGCAGTTTTCAGGAGACCCTCTCATTCATTGTCATTTTTATGATTGGTGTAAAGCACTGACATGTTGCACCTTAAGTCACAAGAAAATGAAGACATTTATTCTGACACCTTCACATTCCACAAGTCTGAATCCATCTAGACCTGGATAGCTGTTAAGTAAATTACATTCTTCATAGATCTGCGAACCCGCGATGCGAAATATGCATTTTAAAGTCGTTTTAGCCCTAAAAGCAAAAAACACAGGGTTTCACGAGCAAAGTGTGGGGAGAGTTATAAATTATCTCAGAAACAAAAGACAGCTGCGGGTGATGGATGCCGCCAGGATTTAACAAGCCGTCTGGTGGGCGCACCCTCAGTGTCACAATTAAAACCTCCCGCGCCTATCTGGATAACAGTTTTGAGACAGTTTCCGACGAACGTGCGTCAAGAAACGTCAGACGCATGCTCATTCGGCGGTTTAATACATCGGGAACGGAGTTTTGTTAACGCACTCGGGCGGGTGGAGGTGAACTTGGTCCCCATAAGGGTTTTCCAGTATAGGTCCCGAGCAGTACAGTGCAGCCACACCAAATCTGGTGCACCTATATAACAGTAAAAAAGGGTCTTTTGGTTTATAAAATTGTCAAGGTCACTCAAGATCACCGAGCTAGAGTGGGCCAAAGTCATGCAATGCTTTTTAGAAATGTTTTTTTTTTACGGCACTCTTCGTAATGTTGCCACATATAAAGTTTTCAGGGCAGTCGCTCAAACTTTGTATAAATGTACAGATGGCCGCCTAAAAAAATACAAAAATGCTTTGGTAGATCTGGAGCCCGCTCATGAGGTCATGTCAGTGCCTAAAATAAAAAAGTATCTCCCAACATGAAACTTACGTTCTTAATATCTCAACCAAACACCCGGAACATGTATACTGGGCCACTTTATCGTTTGCCGGTGTACCAAGATTCAGATCGATATCGGGTTAGGTCACAGACAGATGACAAAAAATGTGCTCGGATGTCTCCATTTCTGTAAGAGGTCAGACAATGAAACGCAGCCAGTGTCTTGTTCAACGCCTAATTCAAGACTAAAATAGTGCAAAACAATCTCGGGAATGGCCAAACACACATTCCTTTTTTTTACCACATCTAGGTCATCTGAGGCCGCTGACTGGAGATGCACTTTATTGACCTGGGTAGACCTTTTTCTGCAAAAGGCTCGCTTTCTTACCTGTTTTTGAAGCTGACTTCGAATCTAGTGCCCGACATTACCTGTGTACGGCACGCGCTGGGGTAAATAGGTGTCAAGGAGAAATGGATCTGATGAGTTTTGCCTCCAGTCTGCCCTACCCTATCCGCATCCTTTTCTGAGGCAGCGAGAGGACGCAATGCCATTGTTATTTACCAGTGCTAAATACTTGATTGGGGGTAAAATTGCTCAGGGTGGCCGCAGTTGGTTCTGTGAAACATATTTTCGCGACTAGCACTTTTCAAGTTCACTGTAGGTCAGCAGTCTCGGTTGACCTCACATGACCTTGGGAGACCCATTTGGCAAATCGAATTCAGTGGCAGTGTTTACCCTGAGACCACAAAACTAGATAAATGTCACTTCGTGAAATTACAGCCATATAGCTAATATGAAATGAAGTCATAATTTAACCAGAAGTACTGAACCAAATGTTACGAACTATATAGCGGTATAATGCAATTTTGTACGCCCTAGTGTTGTGACGAACGGTTTTTGCGCTACAAGAAAAAGTGCAGTGAGAAGCAACGAATTTGATCTGAGATGACCTCATTTGATGATCATGAAGATGACCTCATGAAGATCAAACTTTCAAAACATTTAGCATCTATGCAAGAGAGTTGCTAGGGTTGCTCTATCCTGTGAATTTGGTGGTTTGCTACTACATTTAAAAACTACATTTAAAAAAAGGTGTAAGCTACATTTAAAAAAAAAATGTAAACTACATTTAAAAAAAGAAACTTTCAAAATTTTGATAGGGTTCGATACGGGGGCAAAATGTCGAAATGGAGGGTACTTTTTGACTTCTTATACCGCTGTTGTTTATGGACCGATTTCAATGAAATTGACATGAATCGAGAATATATGGATAGGGTTTTTACCATTGATACACACATTTGAAATTTTGGGGAAATTCATAGGCGTTCACAGGGTTTCAAAAATAGCAGGATTAATTTTCCAAAAGCTGAATGAAGAAAAAAGGTAAAAACACTTTTTTGGCCTCTGCTAGTCATTTCATGCTAAACAAGTACAGATCGTATTACACTGTTTGCATAATGTTAGCATAGGCGGTGCCAGGGACATGAAAAAGGGGGAACAGTCATGGCCGCATGCTCTTCAGGTCAACTTGTGACCTTTGACCTTAAATGTCCTCCAGTGACCTTGGAATCACTTAAAATGATCTCGTGTGCATTTAATATTATCTACAAACGTTTTCAATCATTTGAATTCACTATTTCAAAGATTCCATTTTAAGGCTATTGTGATATAGGGCACGCGCACTGACATTTTAAGTCATAGCTCCGTGACCCGAACTGATATCAAGCTGAAATTTGATACACAAGTAGAGGGCATCATTCTACGTCATATAGGTTCCGCGTTTGGCATTCCAAAAAATACCGCCGAGGTTATTAATGTAAAACCAAATTTTGTCTTTTGACCTTGACCTGACCTTGCGAAGTGACCTCAGATGAACAAAATTTGACTTGCATGTTGCCGAACCATTTAGCTATGCATCCATATAAAGTTTTAAGTTTTATCTCAAAAACACGATTTTTGGCAGTAATTTTCCTTTACCCTCAACAGGGTCAAAATTGGCCTGGGATGCCTCCCAAAAACGTGGCCTGGCTCCGCTCCTGAGCAAAACAAAAGTTCGAAATTTTGTCACAGTACGTAGAAAGAATAGCTAGGAAAAGTGACCAAGTTCCGTAAAGTTTCGTCAAAAACCCTGGAATTTGCAGAAAAAACCCGAGGGGGACGGATTCGGCCCCTGCCGGGAAGAGGGTTAAGCCATTCCGAGTAAAACGTACATTAATCCCTGTCAAGCGCTGCTCCTGTGCAAAGAGCTAGTATGCAGTACGCCGTTCAAATGCACATGCCAGTTGGGTTTAGTTGTGCAGCCATTGAACCTACTGATCGGAGAAACTGCTGTATGTGCTGCGGCTCAGTGTCGACGATCACGTTGAAGATCTGCTTGTTCTTGATGTCTTTGAGGACGTTGCGGTAGTCCGCCGGGTCCGCCTGGCGAATGTACACCTCCATGTCCGCGCCAGGAGGGGCGCCGACCAGAGCCTGCATCTGCGCCAGCCCTGAAACCGCGCAGAGCGGCGAGAGGCGTGACTGGAAACGCAGCCAAACGGGGAACGGTCCAATGGTGGGGCGGTAAGGTGAGAAGTCCAGTCTGATTCAATCACAGTCTGACGTCAATGCTGGGTGAAACGCCAACTCGAAACAGGAAAAAGGACTTTGGGATGGCGATGAAATAAAATCATTTTTCGTTTCCTTGGCACAAAAATATCCGAGCCTACGTTGTTTACGGATTCTGAAATGGCAGAATCAAAAGCGATGTTTTTGAGTTGTGTGGAGCAACGACTAGCATTTCCAAAGGCAAAAGTCGGAAACTGCTGTGTTCAAACCTCTTATAAGAGGCTAGTAAAATCAGTCCAAATATCACAAAATCATCTGTCTGTAAAGGGTAAAGCAACGCCAAACCTTTGCCGTGGACATAAATGAATGACTAACATTTGATACCTTCTGGAAAGTAAGATATTAAGAAAGACAAGATATATCGGGAAAGACAAGATATTAAGCTCCTGACCATGACATGACAGCTGAAAAGGAAACCGCGCCTTTTCCCCGTCCCTTACAGCATTTAACACAATGTCTTAAACTGACATTGGTAGGATGGTGAAAAATAACCCAACTCATTTTTGCCGTATGCCTTATCCTCTAAGAGTGGTCAAAAACTATCCACTTGCCTTCCAAATCCCAGCATACAGCTTTCCCCCACCTTCATTATTCTCGTAGACGACAGCCAGGCGGGTCCAGTTGAGGAAGCCGATGAGGTCTCCGTAGGCTCTGGCCAGGTCGCCGTGTCCTGGATACAGGTTGACGCTGAAGTCGCCCGGGTCCGTATCGGCGTGCGGTCGGACCTCCACGTGCGGCACGTCCACGGCGTCGCAGATGCTCTGCACGTGCGCACCCAGAAGAGGTTCGGCCGGCCCGAACAGGGCGTGGACGCCGTACCGCAGCTGGCTACATACTGCGGCGGAGACGTCATGGTGGGGCTCAGAACCAGGCCATCGCCTGCTGACGCGGCAGGGAACGCTGCTGATTTGAAGAGGACAAAGAGGTCAGACGGTGTAACGGCTAGAACGACCCATCTGACCTGCGTTTTGGAGTTCGCAACTGACTGCGTATTCAAATGGTCCCAGGCGAGACGATTTCTGTGAAAGCTTTTGAAGTTAACGGCTTCACCGGTCAATAGAGCTGTTAAAAACTTTCGTTGCTAATGAACGCAGAGACCTGCCGGCACTGCATGCGCTTTTGCTGGGCGCGCGCCACCGGTCGAGACGTTGCACGGTACGGACAGTGCATGGTTTCGGCTGCAGCACTTTCAGGACCGTGGACTGACGCGAGTTGACTCGGATGCGCAGCGCTGGAGGGATTTGATTCACCTGGGCGATAGGTTCCCAGGATGAATGATCCTTTCGGCTGCCGTGGTCATTAAGCGTAAAATGGTACGAAAATGTCCCACCTTTCTTAGCTGTATGGAAACTGTCGTCCTTGTGCACGTATCGTACGTCGTACTCGAGAGTAGTGTTTGGAAGCAGTTGAGTATTATTGTTGACATTTAGCACGGCGTACATGAAGGCCATCTCTAATCCACTTCCTCTCTGATCCTCGGTAAAAATCGCCCCTGCGAACATCGGTCGTCGGTTAAAAAAAAAAAAACGTTAAAACTGCACCAACAACACAATGTTGAGAGTATTTTGCGATGATATTTTTCAAGTGAGCAAGCCTTTACCTGAGGTGCAACAAATACAAACTGAAAACATCAAGTCTTGGACGTTTGGAGCCCAAGATCCCTTTCAGATTGTCAACTTGGAGTGCGGAGTGCCCGCAGCAGTCTTCTGAAAATATGCTAAGGCTACCCTCTTTGTGACAGAATAACATTTTCCGACGTTTAATGGAATCTTTACCTGACTTCATCAGCTAGACAGCATTATCTACACTTATGCAGCAGCATGTACCACCAGCCATCCCTTAATGGGCCATTGCTCATAGGAACCTCAGCGTCCTCTGCTTCTCGTCGCCATCAAGAGCAGCATCCTCGCATGAACAAACCGCTCGACAATGAATGTCAAAAACATCAAATATCACGCCTCTGTGCCATCCCCGTTGTCAGCCTCCGCCCATGGTCGCCAGGTCCCTGTTCTCGGCACACTGCCGAGACTGCGCTCGCAGCAACGAACAAAAAAGGCCGCTCAGCCGCCGCCGATGCCGCCATCAGCCACCGTGATAACGCGGAAACGTCGCCGTCATCCGTCATCGGCGGAGAAATTGGCCCGCGACAAAACGCCACCGGCGGCTGACGTCGTCTCCGACGGAGGAAGTGCGCTGGCGGCCGCTGGCACCGGCCCCGCGGCCGCCCCCGCCGCCGGCGCCGCCCGGCACCGCTCCAGAACTGGAACCGGACGTCCGTCGAGAGCCGTCCACGCGGCGGCCTGCCCGGCCGGACGTGAACCAGGGCGCCGGCTGGCGATGACGGGTCGGTGGCTAAGTGATCAACGCGTGTTGCGCGCTGTTGGGCTAATCGCGGTAGAAACGTTTCTGACTTTTAGGAGGAGCGACAATGGGGTGGCCGCTGACGCTCTCATCTTGTGGATCGGGTGACAGAAAGATGATCGGAAGCTTAACATCGTGGAAATCTTCAAACAAAAATCGGCATGGGCCATTTAACCCTGAAACGCCGATCTCCAGCACCGAAACAGGGCATTCACTGTACGCCATCCCTGTTAATATGCTGCGCCAGAACATCACAATTTTTGGAATTAATTTGAAATTGTCAAGACATTGCAAAATGAATACAGATAATCATAACAGTCCGGCCTGGTTATCACCAACACCCATGAAGACGTCGCCCATTGTCGGGGGGGGGGGGGCTGCACAGCCCTGCTTATTGGACGTAGACGGAACGTAGACCAAGGACTCCGGAAACACCGGAAGCGCCACTAAAAGGGAGAAAACATGGGACAACAGGGATGTATACCCCGTCTTTCCCATGAATAATACAAGACACTGATGTTCTACCAGATGAGGTTTCTGAAGCGTAGACAGGAATCTCCGTACATTTCCCGGTCGCATATACATCTTTCAATCAGACCTTTCAATCTGTGCAAGAAAATAACAACCGAAAAATCAGGGCAGAGATGAAGCGAATATGCAAAGAACGGTGAAGAAAGTCGTCAGCAACTATGTCAGTAGCAATGGACATCGCTCAAAGCGGCTTAAAAAACAGACACTCAAACATCCATACATAAATCACGATAGTTATTTTACCTCTCTCGCATATGGTATTGATTGAGGTCGCAAGAGTGACTGATCGATGACCACCTGCTTGGCCATATACTTTCTTATCGTTTTTAATGTGTCGGCTTGTTTCTATCGGTGCAGGAGCAGTTTCGAGGTTAACAGGACAGGAAGCATTTTTTGGCCAATTTCTGTCCAGCAACACCGAATGGTTCATGCCCAAACTATCCAAAATTGGCAGGGCCACGACCAAGCTGGGAGGCCCTCCGTCCTACCTGCCCTTTGGGCTACCACGCAAATGCCTATTTCACTTAGCCAAAACTATCGCAGGCCCGCCACAAGAAGGGATGCGCCGCCTGAAAGGCTAGGTTTGTCTATTGTGAACACGAAAAGCTGGCAGCAGAGCTTTCCACTCGTCTTTGGCGGCCCGCTGTTGCGGCCAGCCGCCAGGGTACAATAGCATTACCGGCCGAGGCAGAGTGTTTGGATACCACCCCGCCAGTAATTATCGCCGCTAATTGGCGCTGACTGCGAGTGTGAGGGGAGCGAGGGAGAGGGGGCGGAGGGGGAGAGAGCAAAGGGAAAGAGGGGGAGAGAAAGGTAGAGAGGGATAGATAGATAAGGAGAGAGAGAAAGAGGGAGGAGGGGAAGAGGAAGAGGGAAAGGGAAAGGGAGAGGGGGAGGGAAAGAGAGATAGGGAGAGGGAGAGAGAGGGAAAGTCGGTTACATTGGACTGGAGTTCTGCGTCCGTCTATTGATTTAACATTAGCTTGGCGAATCAATGAGCGGATGAATGCGGTTGTGTCGTTTGCTCTGTGGGTGTCTCCTAAAGCGCAGCTGGCATCAAAAACGCCTCATCAGCGGAGATTATCGAGCTTAATCTTGCGTGGAAGATGCACTGATGTTAGCCACTTCTGATGGGTATTTCCGCAAAATGCGTTGCAACGAGAAGAATTGCTGTCCCTTTCCGGCTGCCTGTTTGAATGAATTTCGTAAAATCTCTGCCAGTCTTTTTATCTGGGCTTTGATGCGCCTGGCGCTTTCCACCTCATTCTCTGTCTCAGTCCCCTCTATTTCTCCCTCCCATTCTCCATCGCCCTTTCCTTTCCCCCTTTCTCCATCTCTTTTTCCTTTTCTCATTCTCTATCTCTCTTTCCCTCCTCTCACTTTCCATCCCCTTCTCCTTCTCTCTTTCGCCAGTTCTCCTCTGTACCCTTACCTCTCTCCCATTTTCCCAGTCCTCCCTCCGCTCTACCCGCTCCCCACGCAGCCGTGCCCTTCCGTCAGCGGCTGCCGCGCCGCCCGGCCGGCGGCGGCGTGACGCGGCCGCGGTGAATCTATTTGCCGCCGGCCGTCCGAGATAAAGACGGCGTCGCTAACGAGAGGCGAGGCGAAATCCGCCGGCCGGCCGCCGCCGCCGCCGCGCCGCGCGCAGGAACAGGCCCGGCGGGTCGCCGCCGGGAACGGCGGGACGTGGCGCGCGTGACAGCCGCCGGCCGCGCGCAAATGTGACGGAATGATCCGTCGTGGCGCGCGGCTGTGCGCTGGCCCATTTGATGGTGCGGCTAATTAAGCGCGTGATGGTCGCCAGGCCGACGGCGAAACTAACAGCAATGTAGTTATGCAAAGTACGTGGGAATAGTCGAAAAATAAAAAAAAAGATTTTTGGAAGCAAAGTTTACGAATTAGTTTTGACAAGAAAAGCCCGCAAATACTTTCATAATCATTGACCAGTATGCATTTGAACATACGTATTCCGGTTAGGAAATCGTGAAGTCTTGCAGGCACGCGACAAAGTCGCCCTGATTCTCTCACCGGCTCCACTTTCCTTCGCAGCTCGCAGGAGAAAGTCGCCGCCCGCGTCTTCTTCCGGTATTTAAACGCGCGTTGGCTGGCATTCAGATAAGCGGCACTCGTAAACCCGGACGGTCCGGTGGTGCCAAGTTCCCGCGGTGCGTCAGCACTTTTCGCCACCAGGACAGTGCGTCTACGGCAGATTTAGAGTCGCCATTCGACGTTTCGTCGACGCCGCCCGTCCAAAAGACGCTGGATGCCAACGCGTCCTCCGACTTTTATTGTCGGCTCCGCGTAAATGTCGAGGTCTTTATCAAGGGAGAGAAGAAAACTCGTTATCTGATGGAGGCAAAGTTTGCGTTGTTTCTTTTTCTAGGATTGTTGGGAACGGAGAAATTCCATCAGGAAAGTTATGACAGCACTGGCAGATTTCTTACGGGTCGAGAGGCGGCTGTGGTTTGTGGTCTTTGCTATCAAAAGTCCAGTTTATTTCTAGGTGAAATTCTTTGTAATTTACCCACTGCACGCTTTCAACGATTTTTATCAAGACATTTCCCCATTTCCTCGGTGAGTCCCGGGGGACATCAGCATGTGACAGCTCGTAGCCGACAGGTATGTGGAGCGTAGTGGATGCATCACTTCTGATGTGATGCTCGTTTTGACTGACAGATGGTTTATAATGCAAATTCGCCTTTTTAAAGCTGGTAAGCTTGGAATAGATATGTCCGGAATTGTACAGACGGGTTCAAAACTCTAATCAAATCAGAAAAATATTTCCAGGGATGTCGATCGATTTCTGTAAATGATTAGGGGGAGGGGCAAAACCAAGAGCCCGACAACCTAACTTCTCCAAAATGTGGGTTTCTCAACTAATAACTTTATTTTGATCAACGGAAACGGAACGTCAACGGAACGGAAATCTATATTCATCGGATCTACGGAAATTTATAAATTTTTGTTATTATTTACAAAATAGAAATTGCATTTATCCCCGTGCATCTATATATATATATATATATATGTATATATATATATATGTGTACAACACATATATATATAGAAGACATAGAGACAAATACCTTGCTGTAGACTTTATGCTTTACTTTCTGCCTATCTCTTATATATTGTGGCCGTTCTTTTCGCCATTATTACCCATTTTCCTTTAAAACCGGCAGAAAACGTTGGGGGGGGGGCAAACCAGAATGGGGCCCAAATTAGAACTAGGTAGGCCAGGGCCCTCTTAAAAAAATACAAAGCGACACCCCTTAATATTTCCTTTGTCAATAGCACTAAACCTGTAACCTGCAAGCATTCATCGCAAAATGTTCTATCCAGCTGCCAACCATACCAAAGATATCTTTCTATAAATTAGAATGTTTGCTTTGTGGCAAGATAGGAAGCTTCAATTGACATATATGAAAGGTACTAAATTTCATCGACACCTAATTTTGGTTCTGGGCGACCAAGTGGTAGTCTTCTTGGCTTGTTCTTGGCGGCGCTGCACTGGAATGTACACACTGCATAACTAATATTGACACGTACCAACTTAACGACCATAAAAACATCCAAATTACTCCCGTGCTACCAGTTGTACGTACATGTGTGCGTTTCTGTACTTTGCATTTCCCTTCATATAATAAAATGACGTCTAAGTGGGAAAATCTGAACTCTTTTATTCTTCTCTTTGTTATGTTTGTAAAGGGGGTGAGGAACTCTGTGAGCCTAGCTCAAATCCCCCAAGGCTTTTTTCCTACCAAAATAATGAGTGTAAAGAACACCAACTCGTCATAATATGCATGACTAGTCGCCTGCGTACTTCCCGGCTACGCTCTCGCGATCAGCGGCGTCTCCTCACCCTCCGAAGAGGAAACACTATCCGACTCCCGTAATGCGTCTCATCTGCCGCGCGTCAGCCGCGAGGTCTCAGCGCGTCACCTCCGACCGGAGCGGCCGACCGCCGCTGGTTCCGGCGCGGCCAGGGCCGGCGGACGGACCGCATGCAATCACTGCGGCCGCCGCCCCGCCGCAGATATGGCGGCCACGCTGTCAATAAGCTTGATTGCGCTAGCGATCAGGCGGCCGAGGCCCTGTTCATGCGTACCGATGCCCGCCGCCGGCACGGGGATGCGGTTTGCCGGCTGGCCGGGTGACGGGGTTCCTTGATGAGATTACCGTGGCGTGTTAAAACCAGGCAGTGGCCAATTTCCCCAATTTCGTTCGCCCTTGTTGGCGTTTTCACGTTTTCTGCTCCGGCTGACGGCGATGTATATTGTACCAGTCCCTTCGTTTCATTCCCATAGCTGAGAGTGGGACAGCCCGTCAACACCGCGGCGTGTTTTGCCGCGCTGCCGTTGACGTCCAGGCCTTCCCGCGAAGCCCTGGGGCGTCATTTCCAGGTGATCGGTGAGCCCCCGGCGAAAACACAGCGTCTGCGTCGAACTCGGCTAGACCCCGGGCATGCTGACCTCGCCGCCACATCACTCACACACACCCTTCCGCACGCCGACACACACGTCCCCCCCACACACACGCCGACTCACCGATTCTGATGGCTGACGGCAGGGCGTCGGCGGCCGTGGCCAGGGCGGCCGCCGCCAATAGGAGCCGGAGCGGCCGGGAGCCCATCAGCCGAGCTGGAGCGAGACGGGGGGACGTCGGCGGGAACGGAGACGAGCCGACCGATTACCGGGCCAGGGTGCGGCTCCATCGCAGCGCGCGGGGAGGCGTTTGTCGTCTCGATACACAAAGAAGAATGATGCGAGCAATAAGGCAGTCAGTCGCGCTGTCGGAATCGGTGGTGAAATCACGCCGCGGTGCGCGAGAACGCAAGTTGGGGCAAGATCTTTATCACGCGCCTTAAAATCAACAAAGTCAGAATATCCTTTTTCAGTCTAAGGGTCTTCAGGTAATTATAGCAGTTCCACACAATGAAGTTAAACGAATAATGTTGTCATTGTATTGCTGTCCTTTTCAGCAAAGTAAACGCACACAGAAATTTGCAAAATACTCAAGAATTTGTCATAATCAAATGATAAATGTGTTGTGCCACGGACGTAGATAAATATTGGAATGAGACAAAGTGAAATGCGCTGAGCAAAGACTGGGTTCGGGCCATCGGCAAGTCGAATCGGAGACTGCTAGGAATATTCTGTCAGTTTGTTAAGAGTAGGAGGCTCTAGGAATTCCGCGACGTCTGCTAGTGAAGTGGGACCATGGTCACTGTCATGCGACAAAACGGTAGACGGTATGGTCTTTCCGGATATCGTACGTAATATACCAGAACATTCAACATTTGCTAGCCCCATATTTTAATCAAAAGACAAATTTTCCCTCCTTGCTCATGACTACCTCTGCCTATACATGTTGATTCGGCTCGGACTTGTAGAAATACCGTCCTTAATTGTCCTGAACTGAGCAGAAAAACAGGACGATCCTGATCAAACAGAAACCAAGACGTGACTTACATCCAGCTGGTATGTGGGTAACCAGTCACATGGCCAGAATTCCCGTAAGGGGGGAGGGTCAAGGCTAAAATAAAAAGGCCTCTTATAAGTAACTGCTCTTTTTTACCTTTTCATTTCAAACATCGGGATTTTGGCCGTATCAAATAATGCAACCAAAGGTCCCAAAAATAACAGTATGTTAGTTTTCATTTCATTAGTTTTGTCTTTTAACAAGTCATGTGTGATACCGGCCAAATTTTGGAAAACTTAGACCAAAGAGGGGGATCAAATGACCCCTCTGATCCCCCTCTGGCTACGCTGTTGTAGATATTCATCGTCGATTGCACAATCCCTTCCCTTCCTCTCTTTAAAACTCACCCTGTCTCGTTAAGACAAACGTAAACGGGCACCTACCACAAATAACACAGCACGTGATGTAGGGCAAAACCACACCAGCTCTTTTCCCCAGTGGCGGGCCACCATTTTGCACCACAGGGCTGTAAGTTGGGAAAAGATCATTCCGCCACGTTTGATCTCAAATGCAGGGACACATTTCGTTTCGCAGGAACATTTCAGATTTGATACGAATGAAGATATGAAGCGATACCACAAAGGTATATTCAGGCCACACATACAGAAAACTCACCACAGAGCATCAGGCTAGACCGCCAAGGAGAAACGCACTGCCACAGCCACACGCAAGCGTCGATCAGATTCGGGCGCCCCGGAAATTAACGGTAGTCGGGTGAGTGAGAAGCTGACCAATCATTCGCCAGGCAGCAGCACTAAATACCATACCACACCGAATTACGCCCTACCCCATATTCCTTTCACGTTCCTATTTCCCTGGTAAGTTCATTGGAATGGACCATTGGTCATTTGGAAGCTCCGAGCGATGGTTTATAAAAAACGTTTTTAATTAAATCACTATTCCTCGCTTTTTCATAAATTTATCGGTGAACTGCCGTACATACTGCTCGTTAAGCAATAGCATACTTTTTAACTTGAATACATCATGATTTCAAACCAAGTGACGCACATAAGAAATTCAAAATGGGGTCGCACTTCGTCTTGGATTGGGCCGTACCTACCTGCACACGGGAGTATGAGCACACAAGCGGTGTGTCAGTCTTCGGCCACTCAGATGATCACTCGCCCCTGGAAAAAATCGCCGGGCGCTGGCTGGCAGTAGCGGACGGTCGGCCTTCGCTGTTGTCGGAGTGACAGGCTCCCTAGACACTGCTAAACGACAGGAGGCTCAACCGGGGGTAGTTAACGAGCGTGACGCTGACGGCTCGATGTTCTGGTAATTAAACCATCGCCTGGGGAAACATTCTTCCGCTGTCGGCACCTCCGATCGACTCCGGCTCGGCCGGACCACAACACCGCCACCTCACCGTCGTGCACACCGGCGAGCTGTCACGCGCTCAGTCTCCCTGCGGCAGAGTCCCGGGCAGCCGTCGCCGACGAGCCGCCACGCCGAGCGTCACCAAGCCTCCGGTCCAGCGCCGCGCCGCGCCGCCGCCCTCCGAGCGACTGGCCGGGGCGCGGGCCGGCAGCGGCAGAGGGTCGGCCGTCCGGCGCCGACGCCGACGGAGACGCAGCGCCGGCGGCCGCGGACGGAGACGCATCGTCTCGGTAAACAGGAGAGACGCCGATCTCCGGAGGAGGCGAGACGGGACGTCAGTGGGGCCGACGGCCGGGGGGTGGGCGATCATGTGGAGACTGGGAGTGACGCCAGCTCTCGAGGCGAGAGGAAGTGTAGGGAGCGCAGAAAACAGTTCGTAAGCGTGGGCGCGTCTTTCAGTCGCTGTCGTTTTGCCCACGTGCGTTGACCCACTCGTTTATCAGTATACATGCGAACAAGGTGACAAGTGCTCCGACACGCCTCTAGCCCTGATCGCGCCGTTAAACCCTTAATATCTCCAATTATTCCGACTGACCATTTTTCTTACTCTACACCGACCGACTTTTCGCTGCTCCGATCTTCCACCTTCCGGCAGGTTATCTCACTCACGCGTGCCACCTGCCGTCAACTCTATCCCCCATCCGTGTTTCTTTAGCGCACTGGCATCCGCGTTGGACAGGTCGAGAATGTTGGGTTAGAACACCTGCCTTCGAAGTTTTTAGGTACCTTTGAATAAAGACTCCTTTATCCAAAGCATCTTTTTATTCCAAGCCTGGGACGTGCACAAAAATGCGAACACCTACACACACAAACAATCGATAGCGTGGAAAACAGCATGTTGTTATTTTAAAGGTCCTATGCGCAACCGCAAGTCGTCTAAGAAATTGTGTTCTATGGACTGTGATGCGATGGTTCTGTTCCTTGTCATTCATAACCTCCGTTCTAGCCACTGGGTCCACATCCTAGAGTGATTTCCCATTTTCCGAAGGATGACCCCGTCCATACCTCCCCCCCGCCACGCTGCTCCGAATCGCGACCGCGCTGCCACTGCTCGATTTGTCCGCTGTTCCACAGACATCGCTTCATTACTGGAAACGTGACACTGAAAACCGAGTGACTCGTCCTGCGATGGGCGTTACGGGTTTCCGTTCTCGCCACAGCAGGTTGGGACGGTTTAAACCCGAACGGGCTGTTTTCGCGATCGAGGGCATGCCTCAGCCAGCCCCCCCCCCCCCCCCAGGTCGCGGATCAGGGTGACGGCAGCGTAATGGAACCCCATCAATAAGTCATGTTTGAGGCTCGATGGACGAGACTGATGCACTGAGATAGGTCTCGGTGGTTCTACATGCGCCGGCCGCTGGCACTTTGGCAATGAGGTCGAACACAGTCCTTCGAACGTTCCGGCCACCACGGCGTGGTGTCTTCTAGTGCTGGTGTAAACTGTGCGCATATACAGCAAAAAATTACGTCCTAATAAAAAATAATTGGCTTTCTATGGTCAGACGATCAATTAGAATGCATGTATTTGGAGTAACATACAGATATCGTGATGTTCGAAATACGTGAATTACGTATTTAAAAATAATGTCTCTTTATATGAACTTACAAAGCTCACGGGCTGTTTTTCCCAAAAATCCTGTCACATATTTTAACCCGAAACATCCTTGTGGTAAAAAGCGTGGAACTGAATGGACAGGAGAGGAAGGGTCTGGGAGGGGACGTCATCAAGGTCACACGTGCGGAGGGGACGCTGAGCGGCTGCTGGTGGCGCTGATGCATCGCTTGGCACCGGTGGCAGCACACGCGACGAGGTCAGCTGTGTGTAGGGGGTAGGGGAGAGGGGAGAAGGAAGGCGAAGTGCTCCGACTTCGGCTTCAACTCTCCTCACCTCCGCTTGCCTGCCCTGCTGCTCCGATAGAGAATATGAATGAGGCTCTGTCGACTGCGGTTTATCTGTGGAGACCGGGTCTTGAGGTCTGATGAGTGGTACGGGCTCACCAAGGCGACAGCTGACCGAAGTATTCGGACAGTCTCAGGACCTCAAAATGCCATGCCCGCACAGGAGATCTGCAGCAGGCCTATCAGATGGCTGCTTGGTTAGGGAGGCATTGCAATTTCGCTTGCTGTTTCTTTCTGTGCGACATCCATGTGCGTAGTCGCAGGGATGGGTCCTCGGCCTCGGCGGCTCTCGAATACCCAACGCTATAATGTCTGCAGAGCGCAATGGGTCTCCCGCTTTGCATGCTTGACATCTCTCACTTTCTCTTTCCCTCTCTTCTAAGGCCGGCCGACTGACCCGACCGCACGTAGCAGCCGACCCCAGCGCCTCGCTGCCCGGCCGGAAGCGCATCAAGCCTCCGGGGAATAAGCTCGGCTGCCGGCCAGGCATCGCCTACCAACGTGGGAGGAGGCCCCCCAGCCCGGGGACGACAATTCCCACGTCGAGCTCGGCTAAATACGACCAGGTGCGCTCAGACCCAGCCACGGTCCCGACCGCTGGAAACGCCAAAACTGCAGCTGAGGATGAACAGAAGTTCGGAAATACCGGACCAGCCGACGCGCAGAAATCGCCTATAGACGGGACATGTGTGAAACGACGTGAAACGCAGTGGTGAAAGAAAAATCGCCAGGCGCTGCTGGCGGCAGCATCGAGCGGCAGGATCCGGTAAAAGGGGACATCAAGGCCGGAATCTGCCGGCAGTGGCGGGTCGGCAACGCATGCACAGCACTGCTGCAGTTTACGTGCACCAATGGCGAAACGGGAGCAACCCGCCCCAAAGCGGACTTCGAACAGCACGACGCGCCATTAGAAAGCGGAGAGAGCCTAAGAGATGAAAGTCGGAGCCAAAGCCGCCGAATGAGACAGCAGGAAAGACGGAAGCCTGCATCGGGCCACGAAATCGGATGATTCCGCCCGGGAGCAGTCCGTTGCTTTGCATCAGGCGGAGCGACGCCGAGCTGGGCAGAGTCCTGGCGTCGAAGACCAGCCAGCGGCTGGACTCCTGTCGGAGGCTCGGCCGGGTCCGGCGACCCCTGGCCGCCGCCCGTCTGGACGACCGCTGAGAGGCGGTGAGCCATGGTGAGACGCTGAGCATGGCAGATCTTCATCATTGCCCGCCAGCCCTGAGCACGATCGGTCGAAGTGCATTGAAGCACCGGCGCAACCAAGGGGGAGGGGGCTCCTCTTTGTGTTCCAGTTTCCAGTGAAAAACATTGCACGTCGTCCTACCAGCGGCGGTTTTCGAATGATTTAAGGTCACACTGAGTTCCACCCCATCTTAAGAAAATCCTGGCTGCGCCCCTGCATGGAAGCCTCGCCGATTCGCCACTCACCAGCGGCGGCGAATGGTGAGGTCATATAGCTCCGTACCGGTCAGCAGAGGCGGCAAGCAGAAACAACCAGCGTGCTTGCGAGGCCGTATTTCATTAGAAGACCTCCACGCCAAAAATGCCCAAAAGATTGCATCATAATAATGGTTGCAACGTTCAGAAACAGAGGAAATTCGTTGCAACGTCATAGCAAGACAATGCTTACCGTGGACTGTATAACGCCAACCGTTTCCTTAGTGGGAACCAGAGACATCTAACAGAAGCTGGAGAAACTGAAAGTGCTGCCTAGACCCGATTTTGGTAAGTAACACCAAAAAGAATGAAGTTCCCGCCCTTGGATGAACCTGAACCTATAGGCTGTGCCGCATTCCCAACAGTTCAGCGGTACAGCTGTGATCAGGCGGTGCCGACCCTATCTCCTAAACGAAAAAGATCAGCGGGAAATCGTCGGCGGACGGCGTGAACAGTTGCTTTTCCCGTAACCGGGTAAAGACAGCTGCAGATCAAGTAGTTGAGCTGGGCCGAAAATTTCACTTTCGTATACATCGTCTTGGTATGTCGATGTCATGAGTGCTTCGACGGACATTGCCGTGATTCCCACAAAAGAGAAGTACATCATGGAGACATCGCATTACTGAGAACACTGCTAGAAATCATGGAAGAGGAAGTAGAAGCATCCGTAATAAGACATAGAAACGGTTGGGAACGGTTCTTCCCATGAAAAAGAAGTACCATTAAAGTCCATGTGCCTGTCCAGTCTGTTTGCTTGAGAAGTTTCGATGTCATGCATACCTTGCCTTACGTCTGCAGTTGCAGTAAGATGGTTACGACCATTATTAAGAAAGAGAAGCTGGTCAGGAGGGGTGTCGATTTGTATTCTTGTGTGAGGGTCTCGCCTCTCTCCCCAATGTTGATTTGGGTCCCCCAATGTTGGTTTGGGCCTTCCAATATTTTCTGCCGTTTGAAAGGAAAATGAACGATAATATCGGAAAGAACGGCCGTAATAGATAAGATGTAGGCAGAAAGTATGGGATAAAGCATAGAGTGACCCATCTATTGTACATTCTTTCTTCTGTGTCTGTACGCACCAACCAATAGAGGATGGCGATATATGTAGTTTCTTATTCGAAAAAATAGCAGCGAAAAAACTTATAAATCTCCGTTGGTCAAAATAAAGTGGGCTAAATCCGTCAAGAAACCAACATTTTGAGGAGGTTAGAATGTCGGGCTCTCGGCTCGGCCCCCAGTCATTTACAAAAATCGATACCCCTGCTCGTTAGTCTTAACTCGCCCCCGACTGGGAGGGCAGTTGACTACCCTCCCCCCCTGAGGTTTTCTAGGATTGCGAGAGAACGAACGAACACAGAGCCACGAAACGTCGTGTACCTTTTGCTTGATCATTTTTACACATTGCGTCAAAGTTTTGACCTGAGGCCAAGTCAGATGTCTGGCCTAGGTTAGGTCAAACGGACCTATGTCAAAAAAAGTCTAGCGCACTGCAACTTTTTTGGAAAACAACATATCACAATAATACTTTCAGGGATTAGTGACCGTAATAAATGCAACAAATGTGCCTTCTCAGATTTTTCGGAATTTTCCGGGTCATTAACCTAAGGTCAAACCCATATTTAAGATATGCCGTCTTTTTTCGGAAATTGGCGGGATTTTTCGTAACATTTTTGGTGTGGACTGAAACAGACATCTAGTTACCGTCATTGGGAAAAGTATCAATGACTTCCAGCCGTTGACCTGAGGTCAGGTCACGAATAACTGTTGTGAGCCAAAATGTACCACCGTTAAAATCAGCGATGAATTACTCAGAATCGGTAGAAAATGGCAGAACTGGTTTGCACAGACGTAAGTAGTACCAAGATCCTCAAAAAATTGAAAAATTGCATATTTTAGAAATAAGCAGGCTCTCGCGAATAAAGCTCCGTCGTAACTAATAAATGTTTCCAAGATTTAAGCAAGAGACACCGTCACAAGAACCACTAAGATCAATACAATTTACATGGATATGCTTATGTCGCGAAAATGAAGGAACGCTAGAATTAGTTTCCGTCAATTTCTTACTGCGTACGGCTGCGGCGCCCGCCGACATCGGCGCGAAAATTGCCTTGTCTTTAATTCTACGTTTCGGCGTATCTATTGGACATATCTGAGAAATTAGACATGAATCACCATCTGCAGACCTTTACTTGTGCGCTGGTGCCTCTACCTATGCGTTATTAGTCACAGCCCTTGAGATTCAGGCCGTTTCTCGGTCTCATGCAGTCGGCTATGATAAAACATATATAGGATGTAAATTGCTTACATATTACCTAAAACTAAAAATGAGACCAGTTTCGAGCTCTACTCGTCACAAGCTTTCCAAAGGTGTGCTTATTTTTATTGTGCGACCAACCGTTCGTGAGTTAGAGGGGGCGGTGAAGCGCCCCCTCTAACTCACGAACGGTTGGTCGCACAATAAAAACAAGCAGGTCGAGCGTTATTGTCGCCGACCGACGGTCGTGTGCGGGTTAAAGAGCAGTACTTTTCAGCAACAAAAACGTTCTAAATGTCACCACAGTAAGCACACTTCCATCTCTGAAGCGATACCATTGATCCAACCAGTACTTTTTAGCAACAAAGACGTTCTTAATGTCACCACAGCAAGCACACATCCATCTTTGAAGTGATACCATTCATCTATTTTTTTTACCGATTTGGCAACAGTTGCCTCTGACCTCCCGTTCATGATTTTATGTTGCCAGACATAGCCTATTCCATAAAAAGAAAACAAGTGCTCTTCCAGCCACCGATATCCGGAGGGACCTTTCTGTTCCGCAGACAGGACTGGTACTGCCCGGCCACCAGTCGGTCGCTGGAAACACGACACAACCCGCGAGTTCAGGCTCAGGGTGAGGGCGTTATTTCTGCGGCAAGATTGCGCTGGGAAATGAGACCTTTGTGCTCTGCAGCAGCTTTCCATTTTCATGTGGCCCATTAGCACTATCCAAATGGATGCCACCAAAGGTATTGGTGACTGGTAGGATTTGCTATGAATGAAAGCAACGATGCCAATACGCCCTTAGGAAAAAAGTCGTATTACGGGCCACGACTGGTCCCAAAATCTTCTGTTGCGTAGCATGAAAATGCATTCTTCTCTAGGATGCAAGCGTCAAGACCAGACATGTGATACTACACAACAGCTCTTACATCTGCTTTTCGTTGAGACTACACTGCTGGGAGCAGTCGAAACAGGTCAAGTCACAGGTCCGCCAAAACACGGCAGGAACATTTTTCGGCATCACGTACTTTCGCAGGATTCGCAGGAAAGTGGCCGAAGGGCCATTTATGGCCCGCCGTGGGTGTACAAGTACTGGTCACTGTCACTGCTCCAGCTCAAAATGCTCCTTTGACGACCGGTTTGTCCGAGCGGTTCGAGACAAATTGCATTGGAATGCAATACATCTATGGGATTGCAAAGGGCTTGTCCGATGCCCAGGAGGCACGTAATTTCCGGGACCGACTCCCCAAGCAATACGACTCAGACACTCTTCAATTTTACGGCGCCGTGTCGTCATATAGCGACTTTGAGACTATTTTCCCCAACGTGCGCTTCCGCATGTATACGGCGCCCTTGCCACATGTGCTCGGTTCATCTACATCAGCTGGACAAACACTTTGAAGTGAACAGTCGGTGGCAGCCTGTGAATGGGCCTCATTCATCCCGTTCCCCGAAGTCCAAGAAAGACGCTCTTGTGTGAAGGTATATTTCATACTTTCTGAGACTTCAGCCTCAGGAAATAAACGTGATCAACAACGTCCAGCGATTCACTTCAATGCAATTTCGGGAATCATGTGTCAATGAGATTAAAATAACCTAGCACATTACTTGTTCCACCAGGGCACCTAGTAAGCTCCCTACACACATAAATAAACCGCCGCGCTCCGACGCTACGTTTGGTGATAATTGCGCAAAGTTATTACAAAATTATTAAAATCTCCTCTAACGAACATGCGTTCACCGGTCCGAACAGAAGCGATAATGTGCAAGGCTACACTACGGCGGCTCGCCCGGGGAATGGGTTCAACAAGTCACCACCGCTCCACGGCGCTAACACTACACCGGCCACAGACACGCATGCCCGATCACCCGCCGCACGCCCACGCGGCCAGTCCGTCCCGCCGCGGGGCACCAGAGCTTGAGAAGACTCCGCGACAATCGTCACACGTCACCGGCCCGACCGTCACGGCCGTCACGCGGTCCGGACGCCACCGGCACCGCCTCGAGGGACGGGCGCGCGCCGCAGACCGCGCCAATTTCGCCACCAATGGAGGATATGTGTTTGGAAGCAAGGTTAGGTGATATATTGTACGTGATATGCCGCGACAGTTGAAGCATCGTATCAAAGTTTGCACCGAGGAGGATCCCGAAGAAAAGCGCACGACCGGTGGCCTCGGTCACCGGTCGTGGTGGGCGACGGAGCGGCGCCATTAGAACTACTACTTTGGTCGATCGTCGGGAGATGGCTCTTCATCCGTCATAACGTTCACCAGCTCGCCGACAGCTTTCCCTAAGTCTCCTGAAACGAAACGGTGGCGTCTAAAGTCAGACTTACCACCCCAAACGACTTGTCAACTTGATCGCATGCTTCACGCCGTTCAACACTAACGGTTTACGAGAAATTATCGAAAACATTCAATACAGACGCACCCGGCATAAACCATCTAAGATGAGCAACGCTGACATAATTTGAGTTCAAAGAGAAGTTCAACAACCATCAGTAAAGAAGCATTCCTATGTAGGAACAACAACCACCGTCACATGTCAACTAATGCAAGACTCGACAATGACTACGACATAAGAGGGTGGTCAGACACACGGGAAGCAAACCTGAGAATCATGACGAATGACATGCACAATTTAATGTACATCCGCGGCACGATGCAAAAATAACTACAACTTACAACAAAACCCTAAAAAATACTGCTTTATCACATCAAAATACAGCACCACGAAAACAGATAAACTAATTCAAAAACACATTTAAGCAGGCGGGCGTGAAGAGGCGTTGTTAATAAACATCTGCAGGGCGTCCGAGGGTTACGCGGCTGCCATTCAGAACCAACAAGAATCGCCACCTCATGCAGCGGGCCGGCGCCGTCACGCCGCATTCCAGCGCGCGGCTGGCGCCGCGCCGGCCGGCCAGCAGGCGTCTAAAAACCAGCCAGAGCGTCACGACCGCCGGGTCCACGGCATGCCAGCCCGCCGTGCGGACGGGGCGCGGGCGCGCACCGCCGCCGTACCTGCGTATGAGAACAGGTTGCCGACGTAGTCGGCGTGTCGGGGGTGGGCCAGGGGGGGCGGGTAGAGGGGAGCCGGCGGGGGCCGCGCCGCCGCCGGGTACTGGTACTCGTCGCCGGGCGGGTACTCGGGCCGCACGTAGCTGCGCAGCTCGTGCAGCTCGTGCAGCTCGCGGCCGACCGAGAGCCGGCGCACCTGGCGCTCGAGGCCGGCGCGCGCCGACACGTACTCGGGCGGCGGGTACCGCTGCGGCGACGGCTCGTGCATCTGCCGCGCCGAGCCTGCGTGCAGCGGCGGCGGCGGCGCTGTACGGACGGCGGCAATCGGAGGCGGGGGGGGGGGGGGGGAGCCCAGCGACCGCAGCCGACGACCACAAGGCGCCGACACCCGGCGGCGGGACCGTGCCCTGACAAGCGCCCGACAAGCCCAGGCACCAGCAACCGCTCCAGCGTAAGCCCCAGCACCGGCACCGACATCTCCACCACGGACCGCCAGCTGACTCGTTTGCGACAACCCGTTCACAAGACTGATGCTGCAAGCGCACGCGAGTAACAGCACCAGGCACCACTTCCTCACGGAAGGGCACTGGAGAAACGACGCAGCTCTAGCCCACCATCACAGCAGATCAGAACGACGGACAGACGGTCTGACACCCAATACTCAATAGGCTCGACAGATTTCTTTCACAATAAAGTCCGGATAGCTGTTACCAGTCGTACGCTCAACTGAGGACTCAGACTCAAACTCAACGGCTCAACTGAGCACGCAAACCCACGGGGACGTCAAAACGACAGGCATCCCACACGAAACAAGACCAGCGCAGTACAAAAAAGAAGCCAGCAGCTGATACGCCCCAGCGGTCCATCTACCAAATCCTTATTCTCCATCCCGCATCATTCACCCGGGCGCAAATGCCCCAAGCAATCGCTTCCAAACTCCATCCGCCCGCAGCAACAGCGTCCGACACCGCTTCACTCCCGCAAACAGTCCCGGTGCGCCTCCGGCCCCAGAGACCGGGCCTCCTCCAGACGAGAGGTGTACCCACCTTCCCGGGAGAGGGAGCTGCCGTTGGTGCGCGCCGGGGAGTCGGTGGCCAGCTGGGAGGCGGTCACCGCGCGCGTCTGCAGCGTGCCGCCCCGGGACAGGCTGCTGCCGCCGCCGTCCTGCGCCGGACCACCAGAGCACGTGTCAGCAGGCGGGGCCGCACCGAGCCGCCACGCGTCGGCGGACGGCGCAGCGTGGTGGAGACGAACGAGTCAGCGAGACATCATTGCAGGCACCCTCCGCAGCCGATTAAACCGGCCGCGTACGATTCGAACGAACGCGCTCCTTCCGCACCAGTCCAGAGTACCATCACCACTAACACGTTTGGAAAGACCTTTGAAACATTTTTACTTTACCATAAACGCATTTTACACCATCCGCTGGTTTCCACTCCACGGCCACGCTGTTACCATTCCTTAACCTCCCACAAGACTGCCTTCCAAGCCTGCCCGGCCCCCCGCGGCGCCCACCTCGTCCAGGAGACGCCGCAGCTTGCTCAGCTGCTGCTCCAGCTGGCGGTTGTGCTCCTCGAGCACCTGCATGCGCGTCTCGAGGCGGCCCTTGTGCTGGCGCAGCAGGCGCGCCTCGTTCAGCATCTCCTGGTCGCGCGGGCCGGCCGGCGCGTCGGCGCCGGCGCCGCGCAGCCGGCGGTACTCGGCCTGCAGGCTGCGGTTCTCGTCCTCCAGGTCGCGGATCATGCTCTCCAGCTGGTGGCGCTGGCTGCCGTCGATCTCGCGCACCAGCTGGACCGGGCTGCACGGCACAGGGCCGCCGCCGGCCGCCGAGCCGTTGCTCGTGTTCAGGCTGTGGCAGTACTGCATGATCAGCTGGTGCTCGTCCTCGCTGCAACAGACGGACGGCGGTGCCGGTCAGACGCGGCGGGAAGGCCGGCCGCCTGCTCAGGAAACGGCTCAGAATTCCTGTCACCGGCGAGGCGGACACAGTGCAGACGGAATGTGCGTGAGGCCTTCCTGCTGGAGACGGAGCGACGGACGGTGTCCTGCATCACATTCAGGCCGAGTGACTGGGAAATATACGGGACCTCTGAGCTGTCCGAGACGACGACCACGAACTGCAGTACCGAACGAGTTGCGCGTGGCCGCCAAGCCGTGCGCCGGAAGCCCAACAACAGCCACTCCCACATGTCTCTATAAGGCCCCCTCCGGATATGTCTTGGACGATGTCCAACCCAGTCCACACCAACCGCGCCTTCCGCCCCGCAACACGCCACACATTTCTGGTCCGGTTACCCCCGACAGGTAATTTCCCCAGGAGACTAACCGCCCCGCGGCTGCCGTGCCGGTCTCGGGTTCCCCTCGGCCGTCAGCGGGCCGGCCGCCGGCGGCTCACCTCTCGGGCGTGGAGAAGCTGCGGGTCTCCGTGTCCGAGAGCCGGCTGTTGTAGAGGTGGCCCCGCTCCGGGGATTGGTGCTGCGGAGACGCCGTCGGCGACTCCAGCGCGTCACCCTGCCGCACGTCACGCGTCACGTCACGGAGGCAGGGCAGCGCGGTTTGCGGAGGCAACATCGCAGGCTGACCCGCTCAGATCAGTCGCGACGTTGGTCTGATTGGTGCAGCACCCAGCCCGACTGACGGCAAATACCACGGCACCGAGCCGACTCGCTCCACTGAGCCCGAGGTATGGCTGGCGCCGAGCGTAAGCACGTGCATAGCGAGAGCGGCGTTATCGTCAAGGCTGACAACTGTAGCCTTGACACCTTCGTCACAGAAGATGTAGACAACGGCAGGACCAGCGCAACGATGTGGATCAATTTCACATCGCTGACGGGACTCCATGCAGGGGTCAAGTTCGATGTAAAACTACGCGGAATTCGCAGACGTTTCCGTACATTTCTTTCAGATCTGATCGCAATGGCTACAGATTACACAGACGACGTACCTCCAGGACGGTCTGCACTGGCAGGTATCCCAGCTTCGGATGCTTTTTGAAGTACCGTTTCGACTTGAACTTGTTGCGCAGCGACTTGGTGAAGTCCTTGATGTCGTCGCTGGATGAACTCTGGGGAGAAGGCAAATCCAGCGGTGATGTGCTCTTCCTTACTTTTCTGTCCACCTAATCCCAATACTGTTACGTGCCAAGGCCGCAACTGGCGGAAACCATATGCATCACAAAGCAACGGGACGCTTATCAAGTTCTGTACAACCAAACGTTATTCACGTACGCACACAGAACGTTCATGGGAATCACTCACCTCTGTGCAGTATTCGTGCATGGGATGAGTCAGCTTATGGCTCTTGGAGACGCGTCCAGTGAA
The DNA here is from genome assembly GCA_030062745.1 of Capitulum mitella. NCBI lineage: Eukaryota > Metazoa > Arthropoda > Thecostraca > Pollicipedomorpha > Pollicipedidae > Capitulum > Capitulum mitella. The sequence goes on from CP099840.1 coordinate 3,261,037, forward strand.
GAAGCAATCTTGGCACATGTCAAAGTTGAAACACTTCAAGCAGCGGTATCTGGAAAGGCAAACAATGCGACCTTGAAGTCGCCACACGGCCGACGCCTGCCAGCGCCACGGCGCGGCGCGGCGCGACAAACCTTCGCGGCTGAGTCAACACGACAGGCAGAGCAAACACGCGAGCAAACCAGCAGACACCGTGCGCACTGGTTACATCCCCACATCGAGGCTCCGAGCAAATTTACAGGGCTTTATAGCGTGGCTATCGCCGGAGCTATTTGCACTTGTCTCCTTTCTCCTGACAACCCTGCTCTGTTGTCTGATATCTTCTCTCGTTGCCGCTACCCTCCGCCTGTGTGTCTGTCCATCTTTTCTCCGCCTCTTGCTCTTCCTGCTCTCCTTCCCTCTCTCTCCCCACTTCCGTCTTACTATTTCCACGTCCCTACCCTCTTTATTCCCTCGCTCCCCGTCGCCGCGCACCTGAAGCCGATAATCGGGTACTCCTTGCAGACGTTGCACTTGGCCTGGTGGCGGGCGCGCTCGGCGCCGGCCACGCGGTGCAGCACGGGCAGCCAGACCAGACTCTGCGGCTCGTGCTTCAGCCAGGCCAGCAGGTGGACGGCCTCGATGGTGGCACGTTCGCCGCCCGCCTGCTGGAAGCAGCTGCGCACCGAAGGCTCGATGTTGGAGCCGCCGAACGCGGCCACCTCGCCCAGCTGGCGTGGCAGCTGGATCAGGTCGTGCAGCAGCAGGCCCAGCTTGCGCTGGTCCGCCTGGCGCTGCGGGTCGGCGATCAACCGGAACATGTCTGCGGGAGGGGGGGGGGGCGTCAGGCGTTGCAGGCGGAGCCGAGCAGACACGGGCCGCACGCCGCAGACGGCCGGCCAGACACCGCAGACAGGGCCGCGGAGAGACGGCAGGGAGCAGGTCAATCCAGGCAGGCAGTTGGCGAGATGCCCGCCGCGCGCAGCTGGTCGAAACACAGAACGCGGACAGACATTTCCGGGGCAGACAAGACGGACCCATGTCAAGACATCAGACACCCAGTCACGTTCGCCGTGCACGCAGCTGGTCCGAAACGGCACACAGACGGACAACAGGTCAAACGCCCAGTGGTGCTGGTCGTGCCGACAGCTGGCCAGACAACAGGTTGTGAGATGACGTTTGGTAATGACAAAACACACAGCTGGCCAGAGAGAACTGACACCGGAAAGCACGAAACGAACAGTCGTTTTCAACGAAACTCGTTCCGAACTCGGCATAACTTCGACCACAAAGGACAATGGGCTACAAGCTGATGAACACGAGCCACTCCAAAAGACACGACGCAGCTGCGTCAAAACACCGGCCGAAGAATGACGAGGCCACAAAAGGGCCGAAAGCACAACGCCACGATGAAACAAACCCGTCACGCTGCAAGTCATGCGGCAGAGTGGACGGCCTTCATCCTCCCATCAACAGCAATACCGGTTATGCCCGCATCTGGTGGTTCACAATACCCTACACGCTACACAGGGCAACGATCCACTCAGCGGCACAGCGCCAAAATCTGCAGACCCGCGCGCATGCAACTTGCATGCGACTGTCGTGAACGCGCCGCCGCTCCGGCGACTGGAGGTAAAACCCGTCCCGTTCCTGTCCGGTCACCAGCTTGGTGCATGAACTCACAGCGGTATTTCTCCTCCAGGTGACCTTTGGAGAGGGCCACGATGCCGACCTTGAACGAGAGCACCCTCAGCTGGCCGGTGCGCTGGCTGTGGGCGAGTCGAAAGGTCACGGGTCACACGGAGGTCACCTGAATGTCACGGGAAGGTCGATGGTCGAGTCACCCGCCTTGGACAAGTCCAGCAGGCGCACTGCATCATTCACCGCGGGTGGGCGCCCTTCTAAACGTGGCCATGAACATCGCTCACGTCACGCTGGCCACGACGGCTTCTGGCCGACGCTGCGGCGCGAACCAAATCGCATGCAACGGGACCACCAGGCCGGTGTTCAAGTCACGCCACCGCTGGCGTTCGGTGACGGACGCGTACCAAGTCTGTCCATTCTCCGCCAAAGTGTCGCGTCCCGCGCTTCCCGGCGAAGTTGCAAGCCGTCTCCGGGCCGCTCGGCTCATTTACATTCGTTTTGCGGCGCGGGCGGCACGCCAGCTGCGGCGTAGCCGGCAGCCATCAGATACCGCCGGGGACCGCCGGCACCCCCGGCCGCCGACAGCCACTATTGCATGTCAACCGGCCTGATCCACAGCGCTGAAGGCGACCGTAAAATACTGGCCATCGCCGCCAGCAATGGTCGATCCCCGGCCGCGGAGGCCCGGCTCCTGATGAGGAGAGCTCTCCGCGCCGGCCCGTCTCCGCTTCGGTATCCATGGCAACCGACACAAACCAATCTGCAGCGATGTTATCAACGCATGCCATCGAACGAAAATCTATCTGAGGCTTGTCAGCATTCACAGGCAACAACGCCGATTTCCAACTTACGATCAATAAAGATCCAATACCAAGAGCGATACTCAAGGCCGCATCCAGAGCTGTCCGAACGCCACCGAGTGCCCACTTAGTCTTGCAGACCACGGCGACCCATTCTCGATGATCGGACCCATCTTGCATACCGCAGGAGCTCATTGAATATAGAACGCCCCGTTCACTCGCAGTGTCGGCACGAGCCAAATAACACCACGACCAATCTGAACGTCCTCCATCACGCGCCGAATGGTCCCATCCAAAACGGTCCGCCGCCAACGCTCGTCGAGGCCATGGAACCCCTGTTCCGCCACAAAGGCTCAGAGGGCGCAGTTCGTCTCGGCCCCGCCTAATGACTGCATCGCTCACCTGCGATTTAAAATTCAAATGGCGACGGTACGCAAGCAACGGATGGACATGCATTAACCGCAGAGAAAGCGGACGCATTTCAATATTCTGCGGAAAAGTCGCGTAGGCAGCACAGGCGGCGGCGAAGCGCCCCCTGTAAGCGTTTTCCCCTGTCCGGCAGAACCACTTCAAACGATCGGGTTCGGCGAACGGCAGGCGTCCGAACGACACCAGAACTGGATCACCGACGCTTTTTTGCCGAAGCCGAGACACCTGAGCCTATACTGGGAGCGCCGAACAACACGACCGTGGCCAGCGAACACCAGGATCCGGCTCGTAAAACCGACCCCGTGCTGCCGATCAAATTAGAGCCAGGTGCTGGCTGGCGGCGGACGGCGCATCAACCGTTCGTCGTACAAGGTCAGCAGGCGCCCACCCAGACCACACACAGCTGTCATCGCATGCCGCGAGTTACCATTTGTTTACAGATTCTAACCATCCGTGGTAAAGACTAAACAAATGCTTCATAACCACATCTACAGCTGGCGCATTTTTTGCAATTTTCGACTGTGTACAAAGGAGTACTCCTTTGTACTTAACTACTAGTGGACTCCTACATGCCCGTGTGACCACGATACGTTGTGTACGTTATAAAAAACAAGCCACACACCCAGCTAGTTACCCACGCCATACACATATAAGCAGAACAGTCCCCTGACGCAGTCTCCACCCACCTGTCGTAGACGTTGAGCAGCCAGTTCATGCAGAGATCGAGGCAGACGGGCGTGTCGATCTGCTCCGGGCTCTCGGCCGCGATCGTCTCGTACAGAGTCGCCAGCACGGTCAGCATGTCCGGCACGTCGATCAGCTTGTCGTTCTGCGCGCGCAGGCCGTGGCCGTCGAACGCCTCGACGGCGTGCGCCAGCGGCAGCCGGTGCAGCGCCAGCCGCCGCTGCAGCCGGCGCAGCTTCAGCGACGTCCGGTACGCCGAGAAGCGCACCGTGTTCAGCTGCGCCAGCGACTGCATCAGCTCCTGCAGCTGCGGGTGGTCCCACTGGGTCTGCTGCGTGGCGTGGTTGATGTAGTAAGGCACTTGGTTGGCGGCCGTGCCGCGCTCCCAGGGCGGCTGGACGGAGCGGCTGAGGAAGGCCGGGGCCGGCGGCGCGCCCGCCTCCCGGCCGCCGTTCACCTGCTGGTACCGCTCGTCCATGGCCGCCGTCAGCGACTTCATCCGTCCGTTGAGCGCCTCCAGCCGCGCCAGCTGGGCCGGGTTGAGCGGCACGCTGCGGGTGCGGGGCACCGGTCACCGGCTGCCGGCCGGCCGCGCCCAACACAGAGCGGTCTCACGAACGCCAGCGGGGTCGAAAAACGGTCGAATCAGAATCAGAGTGCGACGTGAGCGATTTCTTCTAGACTGAGACCGACAAGCAACAAATCAGCCTACAAGCTCTCTTTATAAACTCCTTTCAGTAGCACGCAGTCTCAAAAACAATATTCAAAACAGAACAAGGAAAAATATACAAGAAACGCCCCAGAATAAGTTCTCATGCACTCCTCTTCCATTCGACGTCCTGTTTTTCTCACAATCAAACAGGCAATCGTGACAAAAAACGTGCGCACTATTTTACGGTCCCTTACTTCCTCTCTGTTGCTGAGCCCTCAGGCTGTTTCCCCACCGCTTACCTGTTGGCCGCCAGCCGCGCCGCCTGGTCGTTGACGTCGTCCAGACTTCGCTGCGCTCCCACCAGCTGGTTGTTGAGCTGCTTGTACTGGGTGACGTCGCCGTCGGTGGTGACGTCATCCTTGCTCCAGCCGCCTCGCGCCGTCTCGGCCTGGCTCAGCCGCTCGTCCACGTCGTTCATGCACTTCTCCAGCACGTGCATCTTCTGCGGGACAGCGAGGAGGCCGGCGCGGCGTCAGAGCGGCGAACACGGTCGGGCCCTCGCCAGCTCTCTCCCGCGCCACCCACGACGTGACGGGAATCGCCGAGACCACGTTAGGGAGAGACACGCAGAACGGCGCTATTTCGGCCGGCCGGCCCCGGCAGCAGGAAGCGGACGTGAAAAGCACCGCGCACTCACAGTCGGCACCGTGACCGGCATGGCGGCGGCGTCGCTGGGGACGGACGGGCCGGCCGCGGGCGCCGCCGGCGGGCAGCCGGCGACGCGTGCCGCGAGCCGGTGCGGGAGACTGGCCTTCCAGGGACAATCTCGGCCGCCGCTCCCGGGGCCAGGGGCGTCGGGCATACGACTCCGGGCGAAGTCCAGAGCTTCCTCCCTTTACGACCGCCCCAGGACGCCCGCGGCGTCACATCGTTCAGCGTCGCCACGGCAGCAATATAGCTCATTATGAGTCGGTCCTCGGAGACATCGCGTCGTAAATGACGACGCCGTGAGCTGCCGAAGCGCACGGCGGCCAGGGCGGCCCGCGGTTTCGCGGCGTAACCCCGCCGGGGCCCTCGACACGCCTCTGCCCTCTTGGCCGGCTCTTGTTATCCAATCGAGGGTAATTGGAGCACGGCTCCAGACGCCAGGCCAGCGTCGGTGCCGCCGCCGCCGCCGCGGCCGCCGCCCGAGTCGGGCGCCTCCCCGCGCCAGACAGGCCGACCCGAGCGCCGCCCTCCGCCACCCTGGGCGGGGGCGGGGGCGGAGGCGGGCGGTCCGTGGGCGGCACCTGACGGCGGTGGCCGGGCCGCCGCGATCCCGGGCTTGGCTCCTCATCAGGCGCGGCCGGCCGAATGCGCGCTGTAAATTCGGCCCGCGCCGACCCGCTAATAACCGGGCCAAGCCGGCCGCCCGAACCGACCCAGCGCCCCGCGGCGGCGGCGGCGGCGGCGGCGGCGGCGGCGGCGGCGGCGGCGGCGGCGGCGCCGGGTCTCGTGTTTTTCCGCCGCAGGAAGCCGCGAACAAAAGTGGCCGGGCCGGAGCCGCGCCCGCGGCGGTGCCATTGTCCCCGAGAGCATTGCAGAGACAAAAGACAAACGGTCGAGAGCTGCGGCGAGTGCAATCCAGGTCGGGACGAGACGGACCACAGAGAAAAGTTCCCAGACGAGAGGACGGCGCCGCAGGAAATCCGGCGCGGACCCAGGCTGCGGATGTCACCCCCAGGACACATTACGAACCTCGGAGATCCCCAGTTCTGATAACCTTAGTTCCGGAAATAAAGGATTCCAGCGCCGTGACGTACGCTTCCTAGTTGTGCCCAGGTTATATGCACGTTGTACGAGCGAAACTGAGGACATTAGAAATACCAGCAGCGCTGCTAGTCCTAGTCATGTTCGTAGCTTTGCGCTTTCAGTTCAACAAATTCATATTAACCACTACTGCACAGCTTCATGAAGTCACACGCCAAACCATAAATTACACGTAATGCCACTATGTTCGATGTTTTGCTTTCCGGACAGAATCACGAGTAATCGCGTTCATGTACGCGTTTCATTGGACGCCTCAATGTATTGAAGGACCATGTACCGACGCAGGACAGAAACTGTTCAGTGTTTCAGAAACATTTTCTTGCCCTCGCCAGCCGTACATTTATGACACGGCCGCACGGGCTCCCCCGGCCGGGGCGACGAAGAGAGTACGTCCCAAACCGTCAAATCGGGCGGAAATCAGCAATACGCTTATGGGTCTGCATGAAAATGAAACACCTTAAGAATCTCTTTGTCCTGCCGACTTCTGGCACAGGACGGAACTCTTACGCTGCCGGTTGTTTCGTAGTTCGAAAGCACTGGAAAGTACCACGGAGCTTGAGCATCGTCATCGTATTAATGTGCATACACCTTTGGCCTCCTTTAGAATATGGCACAAATCAGACGGAAGCCTTGTGACGTTTATGATGGGCAAGGCCTACCGCGTTTTTCTTCGAATCTTAGAGTATATTTTAAAATTATCTTTGGAACAAGTATTTTGCACTGTTAAATTTCACAAGACAAACGGGCATTTGTCAATCCATTTCATTGTTTTCCACACTAGGAGCATTTGAATCCCAATCTGAAGTCTGGAAAGTTTCACGTGCATCTGGTAACCTCGTAGCAGTGCATGCTTTCCAAGCAATGTTGCGAGGTTTTGTTGCTGAAGACTCGTCGAACAACGAAACGTCGCCCTCGAATAGTTTTCTTGGACAAAAAATCGTACAAAGTAGCATAAGTGCGGGTAAAAGTGCGAAATGTTCAAAGAATTCAACTATGTTCCCGTGAAAACCGCATAATTCAATGCCAAGTGGTTCCGATGTTATCAGCCAGCAAACAGCGCCATGCCCAGGCCGGGCCGGGCCACTCAATTATTTTCTGCTTGTTGAAGTAAGACTCCGTAGGCTTACGGCCCCGTCCGTAAACACAGTTAAGTGCATTACTACGTAGAACTTGTTTTTGTTGTGCAATTCTGAGAAGGCCGCATCATCCACTGTACCGTGATCCGAGCCCAAAACGAAGGCCTGTGCTCCGGACGGCTGAAGAAAACTTGTTATACAACGCTCACCATTTCTGGGTCATGTCCGCATGCATCCTTGTGATTGTCACCGATCTCCTTTAGAAAAGCTTTCGTCAGCTGTTTGCGAAAAAGTGGTTCTGGATTTAGAGCGGAGGCATGAATTTCCACGTCCAGAGCCCGCTTAGTGCAAAACAGCATAATACGGAAGCGATCCCCTGTAGGATGTTTGCACGTGTCTTTTTGGACGACTACGGAAGGGAAAGCACAAGAGTAACGCATCCATTTCTGCCCATTTCTTACGCATAATTTTGTGACTGTTTCCGGTCGCGTTCCTTTTCAAGACGCTGCAAGATATTCGTACATTCGTGGACTGTGAATTATTGTCGCTCTTGCCGTTACGAAGAGACTGCACCGGTATCACGTCCAGGGCTATCGTTTGCCATTATAACGACGTACCTTGCAAGTCTCCTCTTCCTTCTGCATCTGGTTCAATGTAAATCTCAGTCTCCACGATAAGGCTCCTTTTTATCTGATTGATATTTAAGCCGTCGCGCATTTACCGTACTCGCTGACACTTCCAGATTTCCGGTTTCCAGGTTTGAATAGTGCGACTCAGTGAAGGCAGTTTTTGGTACTGTGCAAGGTTAAATGACCAGCACTGAAAATCGGACTCTGGGTACTTAATTTGCTTTGGTCGTTGCAAACTGCAAATCCTGTGTAATTTTAGACAAGTTCTATAGTTTTCACGAGAATAACGTTTTGAAGACAACGCGGAGGGCAGAATTCAAAATAAAAACGACTGGAATTCCGGGACAGACAAATTCCGAACGCCGTGATCAACAATCATTCCCAATCCCTGAACCGCCGGGACGACACCCCTAGCCAAGTCGGAATTTATGATGCGCTTCAAACACGCTCACATCGACTGGTGCTTCCAGCTAGCCCACGCCTCATTCGTCCAAGGCCCGGAGAGGTCAAATTCATCTGCTGAAACGTAAGACGCGGCTTGAGTGGACTTCGGAAGCCAGATGACTTGGCCAAATGGAAGTGCTTTCTCTCCCACCGCCACCACATTTCATGGGCCTCTCGGAATAATTGGCGCTCTCCAGAGACGTCCAAACGCCTCCACAGGTTACCGAACATGGACTCCCACGGATGGAACACGTGTCACGCAGGACTCGGTGTCTGCAGCCCTCAGTTCAGGCAACCGGCCAACTGGTCCGCCTTTGTACTGTGAAGGACAGTGTACGCCAATGTGGACTTCCATCTTCTGGCACAAAACATTTTCACTTGCACAAAGGACGCACTGAATAAACTCTGAAAGTTTTACAATATTCAACTGGCCTCTGACGATAAGCCAATAGTCTTGGCTCCATCAAACCGTTATAACCCTTTGCCTCCTGGGGATACCAAGCGCACCGTAGAGCACCGCCTCCGGCAAAGCAAAATATTGAAGCAGGTCACGAAACGACAGCAAAAACGGGATGAAACAGCGCTACTTGGAGGGGCGCCCGGGATATCGATATGTCGACTGTCTACAGATCGGAGGCAGCCGAGGAAGTTCCGGAACCGGGCCGCTCCGGCAGTTCGTGTCCCGCGGTCTGCGGTGGTGCTGCCGTTCAACAACCCGCCAACGCTTCCTCCCCTCCCCCCAATCCGGGAAAGTCCGGACATGCAGGCTCCGCACGTGACACGTTCGGCCCGGCGCGTGGCACGTGCCAGGTCCAAAAGTGCAGCCCACACCTGGCACGTGCCGGTCGAGCTGAGTGGCCGGCGCCGGTGCGAACCGTCCCCGCCCATACATATTGCAGATCCGGCCGACCAACGGTCACCGGCGTCCCGCCCCCGACCGTGGCGGCGGACCCGCACCGTGTCGGCGCCCACCTCTCGGACCCAGAAGGTGTCGGCGTGGCGCGGCAGCGAGCCGGTGGGCGAGGCGCGCGCCGCGCCGCGGCCCGGCGACGTCTCCCAGGCGGGCCGGCGCGGCGGCGGCGACGCCTCCCACGCCGGCAGCGGCGACGCCGGCGGCGGCGACTCGGGCGAGCGGCGCGCGCGCCGCCGGCGCAGCGTCATCAGCAGCGGCGAGCGCGGCGGCCGGCCGTCGGCGGCCGCCAGCTCGGCGTACCCGTTCAGCGTGTTCAGCGTGCCGAGCGAGCAGAGCGAGCCGAGCGAGCCGGGCTCGAGCGGCGCGGCCGGCTCGCCGGGCCGCGCGAACACCAGCAGCGAGCCGGCCGCGCTCGGCGAGTACGGCGAGCCGAGCTCGGCCAGCCGCAGCGGCGAGCGGCGCGCGCGGCCCGCCGCCGGCGAGCCGGGCCCCCAGTCGGCCGGCCCGTGCTCGGCGATACTGGCCAGGCCGGCCGCCGCCGGCGGAGGAGGCGGTGGCGGCGGCGGCAGCAGCAGCCGCGGCGCCACCGCCAAGGTCGCCGGCCGCGCCGGCCGCGCGTCCACGGCGGCATCCATCGTCACATGACCGCTTCCCGTGCCGCAAACACCACCGTCCGCGCCGTCCGCGCCGGACGGCCGCTCGCGACCTCAGGTCGCCGCCTCCTGGGCGCCGGGTCGCCGCGGTCACGCACTTTCACTGGGCGCCGGCGCCGGGTCGCACCTGGGCGGCGCGCGCGCTCGCGGCGCTGGCCGGCCGGCACGCGGCCCGCCGCCTGACTGGCGGCCGCCGCTGCCGTGCGGTGCCGGCGCGCCGCTCTGACCCGGCCGGCGCCGCCGGGTCAGAGCGGCCAGGTGCGCTGGCCGCCGCCTGTTTGTGCGTGAGCGCGCGCCGGCCGGCCGGCGCCGCACGCCGCCGATACCATCGCCGCTCTCTCTTCTGCCGGCCGTCTCCGGACGGGCGCGGCGCGGCGGTCCGGCGGCTGAGACCTCCATCCCGCGTCCGTCCGCCGGCTGTCCGTCCGGAGACAGGGACAGGACCGTCCGTCCGGCCGGCCGGCCGTCCCGCGGCGAGCCGGCGGGGCGCCGCGCCTGACAGCACAGGTAAAGTGGACCCGGCCGGCAAAAACGCAGCGGCGGCGGCCGGGTGCGGGCGGGCGCATCCCGACCGGCCGGCCGGTCTGCCGGGCCGCCAGATGACGTGAGAAAAGGGAGACGCCCGGCGAGGCGGTCCCACGTGCCGACGCCGGGCCACGGCCGGCCGGCCGAGATGGAGCGTTTCACGCTAGAGGCGCGGAGAGAGCGGCCGGCCGGCCGCACCACATGTGGCGACACGAGACGACCGCGCCGCGTCCCGCCGACCGATGGTCCCGTCGCCGCCGGAACGCGTCCAGAGAGGCGAGAACGCTGATAGGACGGCATCGCTGCATACCAATCAGCGCAACGGCACCGCAAAAAGCGCGGGGACGGCGAGCGGGGGCTCTGAACACAGCGTTAATGGGTCTAAACCGTCACGCGAGACGCGGCACGAGCTGCCGAGACGAGACGAGCTTCGTAGCGCCGTTCAAAGCCGGCCATATTCGCCTATCACTCGAACACGCGGAGACCACGTCACTCGGGGGCCAACCCGGTCATTCCAGGAACATGCACGGCCGCAAAATGCTTCGGAGATCACGCCGAACGGATTGGAAAGGAAGCAGGCGGGCCAGACCACGCCCACTCGCCAGAAATAAGGCTCAAGAGCCCATCCAGCGTAAGCCCAGATTGATACCGGGCTCAGTCGATCGGCCCGCTAGCCCCCGACAGCGTCACGGCCGTCCGCGCCGCCGCATCCCCTGCCGGGCAACAGCGGCGAACGAGGAGGTGAGAGGGCGGACCGCCCGGCCCTCGAGGCGCGGCGCCGTGCCCGACCAGCGGCCGACGCCGGCCGCATTCGGGTCAGGGCCGCCACCGCGGCGCGCCGGGAGCCCGCTCTGATCGGTCAACAACGGCCGCAGCCGCCCGGGGGACGGCCGCGTGCCGTCCGCCAGCCGCCGACCAGGAAAGAGCGCCGCCCGCCGGAGAACGACGCGCCGACGGCCGTCACGACCGCGGGCCGTCGGAGACAGCGGTCACGACAGCGGCCCGCCGGCCGGCAGCTGGCGGCACCGGCCGAGAACGACGCCGTCCAGGATCATCACAGGGAGCGCGTGTCGACGTCGTCGGCGCGGTAGGCACAGTCGGCGCAGCAAGCAAAACTGCCGGCCCAGCAAGAACACCAGTCCGCTGTCGAGAGCCGACAGAACGATTGGCGGCCACGCCTCCGTCAACAACACGGCCTCATTCCGTCATCAACACGGCGTCATTCCGGCCAACACGGCGTCATTCCGACCAACACGGCGTCATTCCGGCCAACACGAGACCGGCCCGACGTCCGGCACTCGGCACTCCGGAACGGCCGCAGGAAAACGAACGCGGCGGCCTTGGCGGCGGCTTTGAGCGCCCGCGTCGAACGCGACAGGACAATTTCAGCGGCCGTTTTTGCGGCCTTTTCGCGGTCCCGCGCCCAGCCGGCGACGGCCGGCCGGCACGCCACGCGGCCGGCCGCCACACGCGCCGGCCGGCCGCGGCCGCACGAGGCACGATCGCCACTTTACCGGGTGCCCTTATACGCGTCGCCGCCGTGCACGACACGAACGGCCGCCGCGCGCCACGGCCGGTCGCGTGAAGCGCGGCCGACGGTCGGTTCCGTAAACTTGCCGCCGCGAAGATACCGCGGTCGCGTGGGCAGCGCCAAGGACGGGCAGCGCGTCGCAGTGGACCGGTCGGCCGGGCGGACGCTCCTCGCCTGCCGCCGGCGCAGAGTGGCCGCGTTATCCTGGGACAAGGCGGCCGCTGTGCGCCGGCGGCCGGCGTGGCGCCCCGCGCGTCCGCTGAACCGTCCCACCCATGGTCCATTGACACGACCCGCCAGTCGGCGCGCGACAGCCGGCGTCTTATCGGCGGCCGGCAGCCGGCCGCCGGCCGCCGGGCGGCGCCCAGGCGAATGTGGGGCGAGAGATGCGCCCGGGCCTGATGTCCCGACGGCCGGCGGACGGCGGGCGCCGCACGAGCAGCGGCGGCGGCCGAGGCGGCCGGCCCGGCGACCGCGGTCCACAAGAGAAGCCGAACGCGGCGCCGCGTGGCCCGACAGGTGTCACGCGGCCGACAGGCCCGCGGCACGCACGGGGAGGAGCGAGATTCCCGCCTCTGCGTCCTCACCCGCTCCCCCTCCCCCAACTACAGCCCAGAACCGCGGTCCTCAGCACGAGCCGGCATAACAACCAGTCCGTCCGCAATCCGCGAGACCAGGTGGTAGTGATTTACGACGACTTCTGTCCGCACCGGCGTCTCCGGATCCCCGTCTGCGGCGGGCGGCCCCGACGTTGGGCGGTGAGGCAATCGCTCCGTCCGCCGGGAAGAGCCCCGCGACCTCCGGTCGGCACCCCGGACCGGCGCCGGCCGGGTTCCACTCCGCGTAATGTATGCAGGCGAAACCTGACCATTTCAGTGCAGAGGCGAACGGAGACCATAGGCGTCCGCTTGCAGCAGTGTACCTTAAAAGGACAAACGGCAATCGCATCTGCGGCTTTCACCCCCTGACGAATGGTCGCGTTTGTTGCAAGGCCAGAATGGCACCTTGCCCAATGAGGGGAGTCGTTTTTTCCAAAGGGGAATGATTCAAGACGGAAACCAGCAGCAGAAGGAACCACTGCCGAGAGTAAGCTACCAATAAGAGCAAGATTGGTTCATCTGATCTGAATACTTGCGAAAACGCAGAACAGCACACAATGCAAATGCGATCTGGGGAAACTCGGCATATAACATTACGCATCGGCATCGCACTTCCAGGAATTCTTATTTCTCTTTTGCGTTACGCTCCACCCACGCTCTTCATACAGTTGAAGTCTTCAAGAGCGTTCGTTGCGCACTCAGCTGACATTTCCTGAACAGTAACACGTCCCAGCTGCGGAGTCTTTGCGGACGCTGAACAGTTTAACGGCAACTTCCACGGAACACTGCTAAGACAATCCGGCAAACTTCTGCTCCGCCCAACGCTGGGCGTCCGCCGACGCCCGAACTTCCACCGCCGACCGACCGCCCCGGAGGCCTTTTAAACGGACCGGCGTATCCCCGGCCGGGCGGTCTCCGCCGACGCCCGGCAGCACCATCATTACTCACTCAAACGGCGAACATGAAGGCGGCGGACGGCCGCTTTCAGTAACACCAATTTGGCCGCGGCCGGGCGCCGGGAAAGGCGCCGCGGCCTGGAAGAAGAGGGCCGCTCTTCCCCCTCGGTGAACAGACGAAGGCCACTTTAACCCGCGCACGACCGAAGGCCACTTTAATTCACGAACGGTTGGTCGCACGATAAAAATAAGCACACCGTTGGAAAGCCTGTGACGAGTAGAGCTCGAAACTGGTCTCATTTTTAGTTTTAGATAATATATAAGCCAATTTACGCCCTATATATGTTTTCTCATAGCCGACTGCATGAGACCGAGAAATGGCCTGAATCTCAATGGCTGTGACTAATAACGCATAGGTAAAGGCACCAGCGCACAAGTAAATGTCCGCGGATGCCGATACACGTCTAATTTCCCCAGATTTCTTCAATATATGCGCCGAAACGTTGAGTTAAAGACACCGTAATTTTCCCGTCAGCAGTCAGTGTGCACCGCTGCCGTATGCGGCACAAATTACGGGAACTAATTTTAGCGTTCCTTTATTTTTCGAAAAAAAACGATCTATGTCAATTTTATTGATCTTTGTGGTTCTTGTGGTGGCTTCTCATGCTTACATTTCGGAAAAATTGATTTGTTGCCAATCTAGAAAGTTGGCGGGGCTTTATTCGCGAGAGCCTGTTTATTTCCAAAATATGCTACTTTTTCAAACTTTTTGAGGTTCCTGGTATTAATTACGTCTGTGCAAGCTAGTTCTATCATTTTCTACCCATTCTGAGTAATTCATCGTCGATTTTGACGGTGGTACATTTTGGCCCATTACAGTTATTCGTGACCTGACCTCAGGTCAATGGCTGGAAGTCACTGATACTTTGCCCAATGACGGTAACTAGATGTCTGCTTCACTCCACACTAAAAATGTTATGGAATATTCCGTCAATTCCCGAAAAAATGGCGATATGCCTTAAAAATGGGCTTGACCTTAGGTCAATGACCCGGAAAATTCCGAAAATTCTGAGATAGCAGATTTGTTACATCTACCACGATCACTAATCCCTGAAAGTATTATTGAGATATCTTGTTTTGCGAAAAAATTAGAGGGCGCTAAACTTTTTTTGACATAGGTCTGTTTGACCTGACCTAGGCTTTTTGGGTTTAGTTTAATTTTTTTTTTTGTGTTAATTTTTTTATTTAAAAAAGGTAAAAATATTTTTTTTTTTTTTTTTTTTTTTTTTTTTTTTTTTTTTTTTTCCAAAAAAAAGGGGGGGGGGGGATACCCCCCCCCCAGTCGGGGACGGGTTAAGGATGAAGCCAGGCAGCGGCCGTACAGCTCCTCGGCACAGGAAAACATCGAATGGCCTCCACGAAAATGCGAGCACGGATCAACCATCCCTGACAGCACGCAACGCACGATCGACACGCCAGTGAGCGGATTGTTTTCGACGTGTGTAACACCGCGGCCGAACCAAGTTTTTGCCTCCGCGCCAGCGATGACCGACGGACATCGGCGACGAGAATCAAACGCACGAACGTCGGGAACCACTGTCGCAACAACGTGGACGACGTGCAGGGACCACAAACAGGCCACCGGGACAGACCACCGACCGCCGACAAAACGGCGGTCGGTGCTTGCATTTCTTGTGCCGAGGAGCTATACAGCTGCCGTCTAGCTCCATCCTTAACGGAAAACGGCGGGGGGAGGACACTCTAAACAGAAGGCGAACAAAATCAGGCGACCAGCTCTCCCGAACGCTCGGAAAGCCGCTAAATCGGTCCATCCAAAACAAGCAGCGACCTAGCGACGCAGCCACGAACTACTGGACGACGCACAACCCAACCGCATCCGTCCACCCCATCAGAGAACGGCGCCGCTCCCGTGAACACCCGGTCATTCGACGAGCCATCACAGGGTCGGACGCCGCGCCTCGACGGGGCGCCGCCCCCGCCCCGGCCGTCCCGCCCGGCCGTCCCGCCCGGCCGCCGCCGTCGCCGCTCTGTCTCCGCCGGCGTCGTAAATTAGCCGGCCTTCTGCACGGCCCGCGCTTCGCGGAGCCTTCAGCCGGCTTATCAACGGGCCAGGGCGGCCCGCGGCGCCGGCACGGAACCCAGCGCTCGCGCCGCACCGCTAATGGAATGCATGACATCGGACCAAATGTGCCCCGGCCGATGAACCGCACGAGGCAAGTGCTGCCGATATCGGACCAGACGGCCGCTCCAAACGGGACGCCCGCGGCAGCCGGCGGCTAAGATAGCGATGCCGACTGCACTGGAGGGACTGCACTTTCATACGGGCAAAACGAAACGACGCACGAGCGAAAAACGAACGCTGGAAAACGACAGTAAGACATCGTGAGTAGAGACAAGACATAAGATACCGACAAATAAGACATAATAACACAAATAAGACATAAAACATCGACAAACGACAAATGACAATAAGACCATCGTGACCGCAGGACGATCAGCAGCCAGCCAAAGGCCCCCGGACACAACTGAAACACGAGAGCACTTCCAAACGAGCCAGGACGTCGAGCTCCTGCATACTCGAAACCATCTGAGGGCGAGCTCGTCACTTCCGGCCTATCCTCGCCGGCCATCGCTTCATTTCCTCCGCGTTTCAGGCCGGCCCCTCAAAGCTAATACGGCCACATTCATCACACAAGACCGTCGGAAGCCATCCGTTAGCCGGTGTTCGGCCGTCTCTCACAGGCCCGGTAATCCTCCGGCGGGCTCTCCGCCACCAATCAGCGCCAGTACGGAGCCGGCCTCCGGCGGCCGGCCGCCGCCGGGCGCTGCACGTGCAGAAGACGGCTTCGGTTCCGCGCCGCCTCCCGTCCCACGGGCCCGGCTGCCGGCAGGACATCGATTTCGGCCGGGAATAGAGGGCGCCACGCGTCCGGCCGGCAGCCCGAGCGGAGGCGACGACAAGCGCCGCCGGCGGCGCCTGCCGAGGACGCGGCGCGGAGGACCGGAGGACGACGGCGGCTCGTGAGAAACTCCCGTCCCGCACTCCTCACGGCCGTGCGGACAGGGAGGGACGACGGCAGCGAAAGAGGCCGGGGCGAGGACGGCGGTGACCGGCGGCCCGCACGGAGCCGACCCGAACGCAGCGAGACCAGGCGCCAGCCCGCAGAGCCCCCAAAGGAGCGGCGCGGGACGAGCGCCGGCGGCAGAAACTCGGCGCCACTCCCGGCGCACCGCAGGGCGGCGGCCCGGCGCGGCAGAAGCTCGGCGCCACTCCCGGCGCACCGCAGGGCGGCGGCCCGGCGCGCCGACGACCGCGACGGCGTCGGCTGCAGGTCAACGACCCGGGGACCCCGCGACACCGAGCCGACGGCCGATCTACTCTTCGTACGCCGAACGCACGGCAGCCGCCCCTGGCACGACCCGCGGTCGCTGATATGCCGCATACCAGCCGACCGAATCCCCGGCAACTTTTCCTCATCGAGCCGCGCCGCTTCCCACGCAGCGGACGACCGCTCGTCCACGAGACCAGGACGTCGGCTCGCGTCCAGCCGGGGGGGGGGGGCGCCGACGATCCGGCTCCGACGCCGACGCCCGTCCGGCCGGCGGTGGTAAGTGCCGGCCGACACGGCGGAGCAGCCTGTTCTGCGGCGGCCGCGCGCGCCGGCCCGCCGCAGCAGTAAATAGCCGTCCCGCCGGCGGCCGCCTGATAAATCGGTCGCGTTTGATAAGTTTCCCGCCATAAATTGGCGCGCCGTCGCCGGCGGCGCGGCCGCCGCGGGCGGCACCCGTCCGTCAGGCAACTTGGGCGGCGCCCCCCCCCCCCGACCGGTGACGATCCAATCGGGCGATGGCGCGCGCCGGCCAGGTGAGGGCTCCGCCGCAGGGGGTCGCCGCCGTCGCCGCGGCCGTGGGGACCGCAACGTTCGGCGTCCAGAGATGGACACACGCGTATCGACGGTCACCAGCTCATAGTATCGGGCCATATGACGCCTTAATCGGCGTGTACTGACTGCTGGCTGATGAAGGCCCCAGATCGAGGCACCGTGTGGGTACTATTCAGACTGATATGAGATGCTTAATATCAAAAGTGTCCCTGACAGGCCCTGTCTGAAGACCTCAACTAATCTTCGCTGTCTGCCTGAACCGCCCTACAATGCGGCACAAAAGCTATCAATACATTCGCTCATCATGCTGTAAATTAGCAACTCACCTGGTCCTTTTCTACATCGTTTATAATCGGGTCTTGCTATTCACTCACGTCCAGCAAGTAAAACAGATAATCTATTCGAAGATATTGGTAACAATGTGTATGAACCAATGAGCTCCAGTCCTCTGTTCTTTCGACAACGAAGTGAGCGCATTGTACCTGGTCGGTTTGACCTAGGACATCTGGGAGAACGGAGGCCGCTAACTGGTTTTCGGTCGCAGGTGATCTTTTTTTCGACACATTTAACACTGAAGCCTTTCACTACTGGTAATGCTAGCGAAATCCCTTCACTGCCGTCAGTGAACCTATAGGGCATTTCGGTGTTTCAAGCAACGGCAAAACATAAAAGTTTACCAAACGCTTCTGACAAATCAGTCACTTATATCAAGCATACGCATGTCCAGTCTTCAAACAAGGCCTTCTGAATACTCTGAGAAAAAAGAAAACGGACCTGGTACCAGCAGCAGTACAACACGAAGCCCACCCAGCTAATGACCCCACCAGGACACGACACGTCACCATAGCAACCAGCACGCACACGGGCGGCGTCCCGCCCCGCCGTCCGGTCTGCGTACTCACCACCAGCGTGGCGTCGATCTTGCGGCGACACATCTCCGTCTGCTGGCGCAGCTCGGCCCACTTGTCGTTCAGCTTGGCGGCCTCGCGGCGGATGGAGCGCACCAGGTCGCGCGTCTGCTCGGCGTCCGAACGGTACGGCCGGCCGTCGCCGTCCGCGTCGCTGCGAGCTGCAACCGAGGTCAGGTCAAGTCGGGTGAGGTCACGGTCACGGTCGGGTGGGGTCACGGTCACGGTCGGGGCCACGCTCATGATCGGGTAGGGGCATGGTAGCTTATCGGCAAGCGATGACGATTTTGTAAACATCGGAGACGATCTGATGACTCCAAGAATGAAACCCTCAGGCTCCACTCTAATATCGATCCTCTTCTCGGCGCAAGCACCAACACCAAAACATATGATCTTTCACTACCGGGACGACCTCCAGCCGAAGTCTTCGGAACCTACGCAACTCAGTTCGGCTCGAGCCGCGGCGGCCCGGCGCTCCTCGCGGACCCCGGTACCTGACGAGCTGTCCTCCCCTCATCTCGGGAAACGCCGTCCGTGCCCAGCCACCGTATCGACGGCAGGCAGCCGAACGACCGACGGCGGGCGTTCGGGCCGGCCCGGCCCGGCCCGGCCGACCAGGTGCTCCGACACGGCGCTGTGACACGCGCTCACGGCCGCAAGCGGTCACGACGTTCCGCTCAGGCCTGGCACGGCAGCGGCGAGCCGGGCACGGCTGCACGTCGACCGGTGGCGGCTGCGCGCGACACTTCCCGTCGGCGTCCCGCCGGCGTCCCGGCCGCCTTCCCGGAATCCCCGGTCCAGTCACCACGTCCAGCCGGGGACAGTCGGCGGCGCCAGTCGCAGCCGCGTCGGTCGCCGTCGGCGCGCTCGTCCCACACAGCGCAGGCCGGCGCCCGGCTCAAAGCGTTCCGCCGCCACGGACGGGACGTGCCCCGTCTGATGTGGCCGCCCGCCGGGCGCCGGCGGGGCCTCGACGGCGAGAGTGCGGGCGAGCGTCCGTCGCGCCGCCTCAGGAGCTCCTCTGCCGGCGGCGGCCGCGGGCCGTCTCCGGCCGCGGAGGCGCCGTCGTCGCGGCGGAACCGCCGGCAGGGGAGCGCCCGACCGCCCGCACCGCGAGCTCCCCGCTAGACGCTGTCGGTCTCGCCTGGCGGCGCGTGGCGATAAACACGCAGGCTCAATGCTGTACATTGCCGGCGAAAAACCGCATCGCTAGAAGCGGCGCGGTCAGATGGACAGATTACGTCCCGATCAGAGGAGACACCAAGTTCCGAGGAGAGGAGGACGCTGCCGATGCCCTCCCACCCCCCGCCGGTACAGCCGCGGTGAGGCTAAGTGATCACGACAGCGAAATGCACCGCCAGATAATCCTGCAGCGCGCGGATGAGTGGAGCGACGCAGAGTCCGACGGCATACAGTCCCCGCAGCCAGCCGGGCCGGACTGAGCGGCAGTCGCCAGAGCGCCGAGACCTCAGAGCCGACGGCTTAACCCCCGCAGCCGCGGCCGCGCCCCGCAGCCGCCCCAGCATGCGGCGCCGCGGCGAGGCCGGATTCAGTGCTGGAGACCGACCGTCCGCACCGGGTCCCGGCAGCTGCTGAAGGCCGCACGGAAGCTGCCGAGCCCAGCGCTGCACTCAGGACCGGAGGCGCAGACTCGAGCAGCCCCTGATGAGCTCAGGCTTTGACGGCAGACGTGGACAACAGAGCAGCCGGTGAAAGAACGGTCCAAGGAGTCCGGGAAAAACAACAGTTACCGGGGAAACGTGAAAACAACCGGCGGACGAACCCAGACCAGAAACGACGGACCCGAACCACAATGGGGCTAATTACGTCCCACAGACAAGATAATTATGCCTGTGAGGATCAAGATTTGCTCTTCCATTTCATCTCAAACCAAAATAGCGGGTCGAACAGTGTAAACTTTGGCTCTGATTGAAACACGCGCATTATGTGTCGCCAACCGAAATCCTAACACCAAATGTAACATTAACGCAAACACAACATGCCAAATGAGCCTGCAGCTGGACATGGAAAACACAGGCGTTTGCATCTGGCAATAGCTCTCACATTTCACTACCGCGTGTTCTGGTAGCTGGTAATATTGGCATAACAGCGTTCCAACTGTCCGGCCACACGACGCCCACGAACGCCCAAATTAAGCTTCGGGCGGCAGAGCACCGGAAACCGTCAACGCGTTTTACACAGGTCCTAGTGACTGTCCTTAGCGAACTGCACCGGGAAAACTCGGCACAGTGGGGCGAGGGCGTCGCGGATGTTTTAGGGGTCACCGGCGGTAGCATCCAATCCGGCCGAGCCGGTCGCAACATCCTGAGAGCCACCGCCAGACAGTGCCAGTTTCCCGAACCGTGAGGCTGACAACAATACCGAAACGTCTGAAGGTCATGCTCCCGGAGCTCACCGCGTCCGTATTCCTGCACGCCGCAAATCACACAACAGAGGAGCGCAGAACTCGGCAATACCATGATTGCCCTCAAGCCCCCGAGAGCAGGATTCAATCAACAGCGAGCCGTAAGCATCCCAGCGGCGATTACCGGACCGTCGCAATACTACACAATCGCAAGAACGGCCGCTGGGCAAGAACGCTCGGACCGAACCCTGCGTCCCTCCCGGCCATCATACAGAATCGTCGTATCGGGCCATTTTCCACGAGACATCGTCACAGGAAGCAGACACATGAGGAGCTGGGATAGAGTTCGTGCCTGCCCCTCCCCCCGCTCGGAGGGCGAGACGTCCTCACGGACGGTGATCTGGCTGGTTCAGAACAGGGCCGAGGCGGCGTTGTCTTTTCATTGGAAGGCAGCCACTCCAATGGCGAGGAGAGGGATAACTCAGTGTCGGCGCCGTCCTAACTTTGCTGTCGCTGAACTCCCAGTAGGCGGATGACTTCGGGGAGACAGCGGAGTACACACGGAGAAACATCCCACCTCTGTTGTCTCTAATCTCTGAAAATACGGAGGGCTCTAGGGCACGAGCGGACTGAGAGTGCCTCCGGGCTGAGTAAGTCCTACCTTCGCTGTCGCTGGACTCGGAGTAGGCGGCCGGCTCAGCGCCGATGGCCCGCGCCGCCTTCAGCTTGCTGTCGATCAGCGCCTGTTTGTCCTCCAGCTGGCTGAGCAGAGAGCGCACCTCCTCCTGTCGGCAATGGCGCGCGTCGGCGTCGGGAACGTGGTGTGACCGCCTCGTGAACGCGAAACGACGCCACGTTCAAAATGAACACGTGGCATTGGCATGCACGTTTGCATCGCCAGTGTTATGTTCATGTAGGTTTCCCAGCGTTCATTTGGAGTAGTGCGATGTCCGAGTGCCACCAACAGAACAAAAGCAGAGACGCCATGAAAAGACCAGTCTCGGTGAGACCCACTCTCACACCCACAGAGAGCACCAAGTCACGAGCAGACCCGACACTTCACGAGCAGACCCGACACAGCAGCAGACACGACTTCACGCCACTAAATTCGCACGCCCGGCTCGCAGGAACGTTAACACCAACGCCGGTCCGTCTTCCGTCGTCCCCGCCATCCTCCAGGACCATTAACTAAAACGTCGACGCTGTTTGTGGGGCCCGGCACGCTATATTTGACCGACGGCGTGTTTCCGCCAAAAAACGACCGCCGTCCGCGATGTCTCGTGCCGACGCTCTTGCTTTATTCGCCCCCTTCGTTCGGCCGCCGCACGGCGATGCTATCGTCCGTTATTACGGAGCTCTTTAGGGAGGCGCTGCCGGCGGCCGCGGCGCCTGCAGGAAGGCGCAGGCGGCGGCGCCTACGTCATGACCGCATGCGCCGGCAGTCGTGACGCAAAACCGACGCCCAGGCGGACCAGGCCGACGGCGCGCTGGCAGCGGCACCACTCGGACAGCCGGACGCAACATGCGCGGCTTAAAAACGGCCGGTCGAGCGGGCCAATTTAGCGGCGCAGCGCCGACAGGAATGACCGGATGACGTGACACCGAGCCAGCAGCGACCGTTCGCAGAACAGACAGCCGCCTACACGACGGGTAAGAAGAGGACGGCTCCATCAGCGCCGGGGGACGCACGAGGCATCGCCTCGGCCTGGACCCGCGGGTGCGGCCGGGTCCAGACGGAGGCGCGGCCGCGGCCCCGGCAGCCGCCGCCCGGACCACGCACCTGCTGTTTCTGCAGTGTGGGCACGTCGCCGGTGATGAGGCCCAGCCGGCCGAGCTCGGTGTCCTTGCGGATGGTCCATTCCAGCAGCTCGCGCAGCGACAGCAGCAGCGCGCTCCAGCTCTCCGAGCTGCTCTCCACGCGGTTCCTGCGAAAACGGCCGCCCGTCGGTCGTCAGTCGTCACCCGTCGGCCAGGCCGTCACGTGGACGCCGGGCCCAGGTGGACACCGGAATCACGTGCACTCCGGACACGGGTGGACACCGGAAACAGGTGGACGCGGGCTGCAGCATGCACGGCGCGGCGACCCGACCCCCGCGCAATGACAACTCGGAACCGGCTCTCAGCAGGCGGCGGCCGCGGTCGCCGACGTCGCCGAACGGTCTCGCATTAGAGCCGCAATATCTAATTTCGAGTTTTCCCGATGGCCTCCGAAACACGATAACCCCAGCGATGATGGCCACATTGGGCCGTCGCCCCCGCCCGTCGTTTCGCAGGCCGCCGAAATCTGACACATCAATAGCCATCGGGCCCAGCTGTGACGCCCCTATCTCGCCACATCACGCAACAGAGCAAAACACAACCGCTCCTCTCGATTTAAGTTCTCGGCGCCGCCGGCGGACGCGTTATTGAGTGCCGGAGCTCCGGAGAACGAGATAAGGCACGCGCAGATCGCATTCATAAACGGCCGACGCGAGGACGGGCGCCGTTCTTTCCCATTTCCGCCGTGTTTTGTCTCCAAACGACAAGCCTATCCTCGTCTCGTCTCCCTGCAATTCGTCCCGGTATTTCAATATGGCGAGCCGCCGGCGGCTCGGGATACTCGGCATTAATCCGACTCGAAACGATGCTGGGCCTAACGAGAGCCGGCGAGGCCGTGGCGCTCTCTGCCGAGCAGAGGGAGGAAGGTCAGGGGCGGGAGAAAACACCCACGTCTGAGGACCACGAGCCGAGACAGGCCACCCGCGGGGTGCGATCGCCAGGGCCGCCGGCGGTCGATCCCGAAACCCCATCACGAGCCGGCCCCGGCCTTACGAGGCGGCCGGCCGGCACGCCTGCCGGCCGGTCCCCAGTCGGCGCTCCGACCAGCGCCGCTCAATCCCGGCCCGCCGCGCGACATCGAGCAGCGCCGAGCCGCCGACCCGGAACCGATCCGGCGCCGATCGCCGCCCGGGCTCGGGTTCCGCGGCCGTCCGTCAACGGAACGGCCTCCCGCGGCGCGGCCCGGGCGTCGCGGGACCCGGCGGCGGGCCCCATCTGCGCCCCGGCCGGCCGGCCATCAGCCCTCCCGAGCGGCTCAAATATTCATGCGCCGGTCGCGCCCGCTCGGCCTCCGGTCGGCCGCATCGATATCTCGGCCGGCGCGACGCTCACAAGGCCGACGACTGCCGGGGTCCGCGCCGCCGGCCGACAGGCGGCCTGCCCGCGGCGGGACTGCACGAGCAAGCCGGCCGGCGGGGAGTCCAGAGCGCCCGAGGCTGGTTCTTCACTCGGCACCGCCGGGACAACAGCTGTCCGCCGAGACAGGGTCGCAGCCTGAGGCCTACTACACCGTCCCGTTGCGGTCCCGCAACTGGGTCACGCACGCTGGCGCGCAAGCGTGTTGTCATTAAGGAGGCCCTGGTGTTGAAGCGCGATTGAAACAACATCCACTCACTTCCGAAGATGCGAAGGCTTTGGCAATGCCCACGGTACCACACCAAAAATACCCCATTTCTTTCAACGACTGAGCAAGTCATTTTGCGTACGACGCAACCTCGACCTAATCAGACAAGTTTCCGTGTGGCGTACAACATCGCGACATGACAATTAGCCAAATGGTGAAAACAACCCAGCTTAACAGAGGTCACGTGCGTGACAAGGAGTTCCGCTATCCTTTCAATTACTTTGTTCTCAAATGCTGCACGCGTTTACGCGCTTACGGGCCAAAAAACAACGCCAAAAACCGGAACTTCTGTACAGAATACTTTTTTCGTAATGAAGGTCTTCAACGCGTCAAGAGCAAAACTCGTCTAATCCGCCGAGCGTCACGGCTTGAAATTCCTCCCGCGCACGGGTCTTGTTGCCGGGCATCTTTATGACGCCACCAGGCCACCTGAACGCGTCCCGTATTCCTCCCACCGCCGCCAGCCGCCATCAGCAGCGCCCAGTCAGCAGCGCCAAACGAGCCCCGGCCGCCGCCTCCGCCACACAATAACACCCGCAGGTGTATTTGCCCCGGGGCGACGGGGCTTCTTTCATTAGACGTGTCGCCGCCGCCGGCGGGCGTCGTCGACAATATTGCCGCCGACCGGGCGGTCCTCCCGGGCCTCCGTGCGCGGCCGGCACCGGCGCCGCGTCCGCCGGCGGGTCGCCAGGTCGCCGGGCGCCAGGTAACCAGAGGCGCGGCGGGCCCGCCGGCGCCCTCGGGGAGCGCCGGGCCGTGGGCGGCAGCCTGACCGACCGCCCACGGCCGCCCGGCCGGGCCGTGTCATTATCGCGCTAACAGAATTAACCTGGAGCAATTAGCGGGCGGCCGCCGGCCGGCCGATTGCCCGCCGCCCGCTCGCAGCCGGACCAATTAGCGCGGACGGCACGGCCGGTCAGGGTCCGCCGCGATACGGCTGGAGGTCACAAGTCCGGCACGCTCCACGCGGCGGTCACAGGCCTGCCACGCTCCCGACAGAGGTCACAGGCGGACGGCCCCTAGCGAGTAGCCTGGACACCCAAACCCGGGACCCACAGGTCCAGCGACAGACCGCCGCCATCCAGCACCCTCCCGCGTCCCCCCCCCCCACTCCGCCGGCGGCCACGCAGACCCAGGCCGGCCTCTCGCCTCAGCGCGGCGGTCAGTCGGGCGGGCCGCAGGAGCCCCCTGTCTCCCGTCGGCCGGCCGCTCGGGCAGGCGCACCGGCCGCCGCCGGCACGGCCGAGACACCGCCTCGGGCGGCGGGCACGGCCGTCGCCGGCGGCGGTTTACGGCGGCGGTACTTCCGGCCCGGCGGCGGCCGGCGGCACGTGCCGGCCGCACGGCCCGCCGTACGTCACGGTTACCGCGGCACGAGCCCGGGGGCGCCGCCGCAGGGGGCGGTCGGCACGATCACGCGGTCACGGCCGCCGGAGGCGTGCCGGGCGGGGATCGAACAAGCGGCGGTGCCGGCTGGAAGCGACGATTGGCGGTGGGGCCACGCTACACGGAAGCGCACGGAGGATTTGTGTTTGTTCAAGGATGATTGCAGACGGTAAGCCGTCGACCAAACGGTCGTCATCGACTCCCTGCCGATATAAACCATGAGTTAATCTGTTTGACCTTCGCATAACTTGCGCCAGTCAGCAAATCATGGCTAACTCTGACATGTACATCCGTAAGCTCAACGATATGAAAAAAGGAACAAGCCTTTTATATACTGTAAAGAACACGTTACAACAGGACAAAGGCCCATAACGACAAGAAAAAAAATGCAAGTAAGCTTTCCTGAAATCCAGATTGACACTGACTAACCTGTCGGCTATCGCAAAATACGCTTGCACGCACAGCATTTTTTCAGAGTCGCTTAGGCACGCCATACATTCTTCGCAGGCCGTCCATTTCCAGGCCTGCACAAGACGGCACCTCACATTTACCTGACCATCTTTCGAAACGACCACGGACCAGCAACAGGCCCAAATTTGTCTCCCCTCCCCCTCCAATTTGTCGCAGGGGCCGGAATCAGCCCCTCCCAATCATCGCGGCCACCGCGGGCCGAGATCGCAGGCCTGACGCCGGACCGTCTGGACAGCGTCAGTCGGCGGCGGCCGGCCGGCCGGCGGGCGGCCGCCGACTGGACGCCCACCACAGCCGCGCACACGGCGTCACCCGGCGCGCTCCGTCCCGGCCCGGAAACGGTCCCCCGGCGCTGCAGAACAGAGCCGCAGCGCTCCGGCGGGGAGCCAACAGCGCTGCTCACGAGACATTTCGCTGCACATTTGTGCCGGCTTATACACGCCTCTTTTGTGTCTCTGCTAGGCTATTGAGCAACAGGAATAGCGAAACAATGCAAACTCCATTTTGCTCTCCGACTCCACAATTAAATGGAGCGCAAAGGCGTGTTCCCTGAGGTAAGAGCTCCCGCGGACCCATGACCCCGGTCCCGGCGCTGCGCTGCTGCCCTCTGTCCCGCCCGGCGGCCCGGCGGCGGCCGGACGTTACCGCCGCGCGGGCCCGCCCTCCGCCTGTGGCCGCTCACTTGATGGCGACGGCGCGGTTCTTGAGGTAGTTCCAGCGGTGGTTCATCTGGTCGAGCCGGCACTGCAGCATGGACGCCTCCTCGGCGCTGTCGAGGCCGGCGCTGAGCTTCTGGCCGCCGGCGCTCAGCGACGCGTACACGTCCCGGTGCGAGTCGATCTCGGTCTGCAGGTCCTGCGGCACAGGCGGACGGCGCGGTCAGGCGGAGCGGCACAGGCAGGCGGCGCGCCGGCAGGAGACGAGAGACACCTGCCGTCTCCCGCCGGCGACGCCTGCGGGAGACGACACACGACTCTGCCGTGCTTAAGACGAGGCGTGAGCATACTCGCAGCAGTCCGCCGGCACGGAGGAGAGGAGCGAATTTCCCACGACATTGTGATGGCTACCCGCACCTCAGTAATCTTTGTGTTAGAGCGCAATAAACAATCCTCTCGACACCGTACAAAATGGGAACGCCACAGCAATTTACGCGCGCGTTTGTCAATGTCGCTTAGCTTCATTGTTCGCGAGATGAAGAACAGAATCTCGGCAACCACGCCATACAAATACGGCCCACATGAATTCATCCACCCAGGGCTGGTGTCAAGCCCGCTAACAGAGCGTGTTCGACGAAAGCCTTTGAGCCGCCAACCGACAGCGTAATGCCGCCACCTTAACACCGATTCATCATCGGACGGGAGAGCCTGCCGCGGCGGCTCCGGAGGTCCGGCCCTCCGGCACGCATTCGTCATCGTCCGAGGCCGGCGGCGCGGTCCGCCCCCGCGTTGAGCAACGCGACGTGACGCCACGCGGCGGCGTCACACGGCGAGCAGGGCGGCGGCTCGCCACGGGCGCACGTGTCCCGCCGGGGACGGTCCGCCGGCCGCGCCGGCACGTGTTCGGACTCCGTGCCGCCCGGACCGGCCGGTCGGACGCCGGCACGCCGTGTTGTCGGCAGCCGCGCCGCAATCGCCCCCGTCGACGGCGGCGGCCCGCGCCGGGAGAATTGGCCGACGACGCCGGAGAAGCGCGGCGCGGTCGTCGGCGGTAACTTTCCGGCGGCGGCGGCGCATCGGCGCGCGCTCGCCGCCGCCAAACTCGGTTATGATCAGGCCGCGTGATGAGATCAGACCCAGTATTGTTTTTCGCTTCCTCCGCGTGCGGTGCGGGAATGCCGGCTCGTCGAGCGCATCGGCGGGTCGACGTCACATCCGGAAAATATAAAATGGCGCTTCCATCGCTCCACAAGTCCAGACCTGGTCGCAGCTCCCGAACGACTTCCGGCGACAGCGAAGACAAATGCGCGCCTCCATCCTCTGACGCTGGACGTAAAGTCATTTACAAGCGTCTGGGACTAATCAAAACCAGGAACACCGGAACCAATTCGAAAGCGTTTCCCAGCGCCGCGTGAATGTCCGGCACCAACAAAACCCGCCGGACGCAAACACGAAACAGCATGAGAGCGCATGCTGAAACGCCAGCTGACACACGACCAACACCGGCCATTTCTCGGGACAATAAAAACGGCCATTCGTCTTCCGACCTGTCGGAAACTTCCGAACTGGACCGCAGTCTCGGTGCCGCTCGCGATGAGCAGTCGCCGACGGTTGGCCGGCAATGCCGCTCACTGGCGACGGGTCTGCGCTTCCACCGAATGATCGACGGAACCACGATCCGGCCAGCGAACGGCCGTTCGCCGGCTGCAAACTTCCCCGCCTGGGCAATCGTCTGGTGCCCAGACGGACCTCTGCATTGCGGTGGAGCACGGCGCCAGAACGTGTGGGAGGGAGAAGAGACAGGAGAGAGTGGCGGGAGAAGGAAGAGCTCTGCCGAGAGCAAGACACTCGGACGCCGACCGGAGGCGTGTTTACAAGTCGGCTCAGCGCATTGACACAGCGCACTCGACGTATAATGCCCAATATCCAGTGGAGGACTATCGGCCGGGCTCAAACAGCGTGGGCGGCCGTCTCCGGACCAGCAGCGACGGCGGCGGCGGCGGCGGCCGTGGCGTGCGTGCCGGCCATTACAGGGCGCGCGGCCGACCCGGGAGCAGCATCCGCCCGCTCCCGGCCGGTCGCGCCACGACCGCTCGTAAACGGCCCGCCGTCTCGGGGAATTTAATCCCGCGCGCACCGGCCGCCGACGGCCGACGAGCCCCGACCCGGCGGCACGACCGACTCGGCACCGAGTCGGCGACGACTCACCGACGCGCGGAGACGGCCGCGGGCGCCGCCTGTGTCCCGTCCGTCCCTAATCCCGCCATCTCCCACCGGCAGCCGGTGCGCCCCTCCCATTCGTCTCGGTTATTCTGTCAGTTATCTATTGGGGCCCGGGCCACCATCAATATTGGTTAGCGCGTGGCGCCCCCCGGCGGGGCCCGCCGCCGGCCGCTGCGATTATGGCTATCGTCCTGCGCCACTTGCCGGCGCCCCTTCCGATACGACACCATCAATATCCAGCGAGCCGGCCCGCAAGACGGCGCCGCTGCCCCCGGCCGCCGCACGTGGCTGCCCGCTGCCCGGCGGCCGGCGCCGGCACGTCGTCGGCACGTGCCCACTCGCCGCTGACGTGTGTGGCGGCAGGAACTCTCAGTCCCGAGCAGGTGCCGCCGTGCAGCCGCTTCGACCGCCGCCGCCCGCCCGGCGCTGGGGACGGCGTGACCCCGCGACGGCGCGGCGCCGAGC
Source organism: Capitulum mitella (assembly GCA_030062745.1). Lineage (NCBI taxonomy): Eukaryota > Metazoa > Arthropoda > Thecostraca > Pollicipedomorpha > Pollicipedidae > Capitulum > Capitulum mitella. The sequence continues at coordinate 3,290,118 of CP099840.1, forward strand.
AGGAGGGTGCGGACGGTACGTCTACGCGCGGCCGTGCGCGTGAGCGGTCTGCCCGACGAGATTCAGAGCTACGCACCATGGCACCTGTTGGGCGGGATCGACTAACCTCGGGCGTTCGAAGGTAACAGAAAAAAGACCAAGCGCAGAATACTAAAATCGGGAATAAAAAGAACGGCCGTCGAGAACCACAACAGCCCAGCCCGCTTCCGCAGGCTCGTGTGTGTTCAGCTACAAAAACAAACCGATCACACGACACTCGCTTTCCTAAGTGGCCGCAGTGTTTGCATTGAAATAAATGCGGTGGAATTCGTTCTCCATAAACTCGGCCAGCCATCATGCTTTTCCAATATGGTTCCCTCTACATCGTCCATTCGCCTTCAGGAACGGCGGCACTGTTCACATGTTTCCCGGTACGTCGCCTACACCGTTTTCGCCGGAACGCAACAATTCAATTGTCTCCTATTTCAGCTCTCCGGTTCCCCACCATAAATATCGTGACTCTCGGCAGGGCCTTTGGGGCCCGATCAGGCGAAGCAAGGGCCAGAAAGCCGCTCCCGAAATAGCTGACCTCTACAAATTAAATAAGTCGCCTGGTCACCGCCATAAGTTCCTTTAACCTCCTATGTGCCCGAAAGCTTCTGAAGTTAATGCGGCCGCTCGCGGGCGACGACTTTGCGTGGACAACTTTGAGCGGGGAGCGCCCTCGTGCCACGAGCGGTTGGCAGCCCCTCCGCCGCGACCGCCGCCGGAGCAGAGCGCGTCGGAGCGGCATCACAGACGGCGCCGTTTCATCTCGGCTCTGACGTGGCCGGCGGGCCGGGCGGGGCCGGGCGGGGCCGGCCGCCGGGTGACCGGCCGCCGTCTCGGGCCCGGGAGCCGGCCGCCGGCCGCCGGCGCGGCTCGAGGGCCATTCAGGCCGGCTGCCGGCTGTTTGCCCGCGGCGGAGGCCAAACACGGCGACCGGCTCCCGCGGCCGCCGCCGCCCTGACGTCACTCATTGAAAGACAAACGACGCGGCCGCCGCGGCCGGTGACGTCACGCGTCTCCGCCGCCGCGCTGCGCGACCTGGAGGCGGCCGGCGCTCTGCCATGGTGAGCGGCCAGGCCGAGTCTCGCCACCGTCGTCAGCCTCATCACCGTGGCCATTGTGGCGCGGGGTGCCGCAGACGGAGTGACAGGCAATAAGCGCGCTTTACACTTCTTCGACGGGCCTCTGCACTCACGGTCCCCGACCGGACCACCGCGCCAAGAGTAAAGCACACACAGCGGAACGGGCGCGCTGCCCAAACACCCTGCACAGTGCAGGCCCATCGTTCCCGCTGCGTCCCGGCCAATGACCGCCACGACGCCGAGCGTGCAACTCAGCACACACTGCGCAGTCGGCGCAGGCGACCGGCCACGGGGCGCGGCCGGCACCGGCACCGTCTAACGGACCGACCGCGCCGGTTAGCGCAACTCTATCGGGCCCATCTACACGACGCGTCCCGAGCGTGCAGCGGCGCCGCGCGACATTCCTGCCTCGCCTGCGCCGCGCACCACGCGCCCGACCGGTGCCGAAAGCCGCGCCCGGCGCCGGCACGGTCGGCCGGAACCCCGCCATGGGTATACAGTGGCGCCGGCGCTGGCTCACGGACGGCACACAAAGCCGCTCCCGGCCGGCCAAAGGTCGGCGGGCGGCGTGCCGGCCTCCTGTCTGCCGGACGGTGGGCGCTCGGCCAGCCCGTCTCCAGGTGGCGGCGGGTACGCCTCCCGGCAGCGGCGGCGGGTACCGCGACCAGCGGCGTCAGCGCGCTCCGGCGGGGCCAATCTCACCTGTCAGTCCACGCGCGCACACATCGACCGTCAGCCCGCCATCAGAATCGAACGGCGCCGGCAAAAACGCCCCGGCCGAAAACAAACTTCTTGCGTCCGGGACGCAATCAGCGGCGTGGCAAACACGGGCAGCCCGCCTCCCACCGCTAACTGAAAACGGCGCCGGCCGCGGCGGCCGCGGACTCACCCGCCGGATCTTCTCCTGCGTCTCCAGGATCTCCAGGAAGAGGTCGAGCTTGCTGCCGAACACGCGGAAGCCGGCGCCGCGGTCCGGGCTGGGGCTGGGCGGCGAGCGGTCGCCGCCGGCGCGCAGCTCCAGCGTGCGCGGCCGCGGCGGCGCGCCGCCGTCGCTCACGTACACGCTCGACGACGAGCTCACGCCGCTCGAGTCCTCCTCGCAGCCCTCCTGGATCACCATGCCGCGCGCCGTGAACTCGCCGAAGCCGGCGGCGGCGCTGCTCGCCGGCCGGCCGTCGGCGGGACTGGCCGGCGCGCTGGTCGCGCCCGCCGGTGGCGCCACCGGCGGCGTCGCGCCGCGGAAGTCCAGCAGCGTCACGCTGGGCACGAGCCGCGGCGCCGGCCGCCGCCGCGGCGCCGCCGGCACCGAGCGCACGCGGCCGCGGCAGAGGCCGTCGGCCGTGCTGCTGCGCACCAGCGGCGAGCGGCCGCGCTCGCAGGCGTGCCGCCACAGCTCGTGGTCGGACGTGGTGGACGGCAGCGGGCCGCCGCCGCCGCCGCCGCCGCCGCACAGTCGCGCCTTCAGGCCGGCGCAGTCGCAGCGGCCGCCGGACGCGTTGCAGCGGAGACTCATGCTGGCTCAGCGGCCGAGCGGCGCGCCCGCCGACCTCGTCGCCGTTGGTCCTGAGTGATGGGTCCAGTCAGCAGCGGCGGCGGCTGCGCTAACGGCGGCGGGGTTCCGGTCACCCAGCGGCGGCGGCTCCCCGGCGGTCCCGCCCCGGGCCGGCCACAGGTGGACGGCCGGCCGCCGCCGTCTAACGAGCGCCGGTTGTCGGCGGTAATGGGCCGTCATCAGGGCGGCAGTCCCGGGACGGACGGCGGCGGCGGCTCCGGCGGCCGCTTGGCTGCTAGCGTGGCGCCGTAACGAACCCGACCCTCCCACGGCGCCGTTTTTGTCGGCGTGCACGGCCCGCATTCCTGGCCGTGCACGGCGCGGCGACACGCCGGCAGGTGGCGCGCCGGTCGCCGCCGCGCCAGCTCAGACGCCGGAGAATTGTTCACACGGCGGCAGTTCCGCAAAACGGTCCCGCAAAACTAGCTTTCCGCCGTTTTCGAAAAACCCTGCGTCGAGCTCACACGTCGCTTTCAAAGTAAGTGATTCATGAATTAGGTTTGGAAAAGTAAAGTACGGCACGCCACACGGTTCGCTTGGAAAAGCACCTACACTCGCGAATACGGCAGCCAGGTCTGATTAATCATGACAGCAACCAGATACACGTCTTTCGTACAACACAGCGCATGATAAAGAAGCGCCATTTTTTCCGAGATACATCCCATCTCTAGTCGTCCAGGGTCTAGCCCACGAAGGTGGCTCCCCACCACGACAGCCTAAATCTCGTGCGACTCAGAAAACAACGCTGCGTCGGTCGCCGACGCGCCCTGTGAGGACGAGCGTCACCGGCGGCCGGCGTCGGCACCCTCCCGGGACTAGCAGCGGACCTCTGGAGCGGCTCCGGCGGGGTCGGCTAGCACAGGCCGCCCATGTATTTCCGATCGATTTCCGATCCGATCATCCGTCTGACCACCGGCGAATGATAGCCGCCGCCGCGTCAGCACGTCAGCGGACGGCAGTCTCGCCGGACGCAGGCGTTTTCCGGATCGGCCATTACCATATCCCGGCGCCATAACTAGATTTCGTCCGCATGTTTCTATGCAACGTCTGGCGCCCCCGTGTCTCACACCAGGACTTCTCCGAGGTATCCGTCAGATGAGAGCAGCATTACACGAGGGTTCCACCGGACGACAGGCCGTTCACGTCGCACCGCCGCACATCCTCCGTAAAGAGTGGACCTCCGCTAATGGAACCTGCGCCAGGGAGCCCTGTCGGCCTCCTGTCGAGCCGGCCACTAAGCCTGTCATTCATCACCCACGGAGAGGATTAGCCTCGGCACGTCTCGCGCCTCTCTGAGGCGGGCCTCGCGCCCAGCCTCAATACTGGAGCCTGTAGCCCACAGCTCGTCCCGTTCGTCCTCATCCAGGCGGGAAGCGTCGGCACGGGAGCTCAATACCTGATCCCGTGCCGGACACTGCACTCCGCCGCCCGCCCGGCTCCACCGCGATTCCAAGCCGGCACCGGGCCGCCCTCCATCACTTACCTCTCATCAACCCACTCACGCACCCATTACGCTGACCGAACGCCTTAATCTCGCCGGCGGCGGCGGCCGAGCCGATACCGCCGGCCGGCGCTCGGCCGCAATATGCCCGCTCCTCCATCGCGGGCGTCGTCGGGACGTCGGCGGCGGCGGCGCGGCGCGCGCCCACCGGCCCATTAGCCGGCCCGTACGTCGCCCGCGCCGCCGCCTCATCTCGGCGACCTGGCCGGCGACGTCGCGCGGCCCGCCTAATTGCAGCCGGCCGCCGGCGCTGCATGCAAACGGGCGGCGCGGGCGGCGCGGGCGGCGGCGGCCGGCGCGCTGTTATGCCGCCGCCGGCCGGCTATCGGCCGCCGCGACGCGCCCGGTCCCGCGGGCCGGCCGCAAGATGTATGGCCGCCGTATAAATCAGCGGCGCATGATCGCCGGCCGCCGCCCAGCTGGGACCGCGCCGCCGCCGCCGACAATCGGCCGCCGGGCGGGGGCGGGGGCGGCGGCCGCCGCGTCGCCCTGTTGCCGGGCCGTTTTTCGCCGCGCCTAAAACGGCTCGGGTCGTTAGCGCCGCCGCCTCTCGAGCCGGCGGAACGGACGGGCGGACAGCGCGCGCGGGTCGGATTTAAACCCGCCGCCTTTCAGGTCGCAAAAAGCCTTTTAAACCACCGGAAGATTGGAGTCCCAAAGCTGAAAATTGGCAATCATCGCCATACGTCTGTCGCATGCCCCGCACATTAGAAATTCCTGCAGGACCCCTACGCTGTGCACACTACAAATCAGTCATTAAAGAGCACACCGAAAATCTACGTCCAATGCTGCACGAGATGAACGCACCGCCAGCTGAGGCCGACCGGCGGAGAGCACGGCCCGACCCGCCGGCCGTCACCTTCGCCGCCTTTGAGCGGCGGCCCACTCGGCCGTCAGCCGTCCGTGGGAAGCCGCCTCCGCCGCGACTAACGAGCCGACGCCGGCGCGGCCGGCCGCCCTGACAATATCGTTGCAATAACGCGACCCGTCGCGACAAACGACCCGAACCCACGCGACTCCCCCGGCGGCCGGCGGCGCGCCGGGGCCGTGCACGGCCGCCGCCGACGCTCACACGACCCGGCCGGCGACCCGGCCCGCCGTTAACAGCCTCAATCCCGGCCGAGCACGCGCCCGCCGGCGGCGCCGCCGCCGGCCGGGTCGGGGACCGCGGCCGGCGCCGGTCGAGCCGGCCCAGGTCGGAGGCAGCCCGGCCGGCCGGCCGCCGCCGCAGGAGCGGCCAGGTCGGCGCGGCCGCCTGAGAGGCCGGCGGCAGTGAACGGATTACGTCGGCCCGCCGCCGTAACTTACGCCCCGATAAAGGCCGGCCATGCGGCGTTTCCATAAATTCGCCATCGGCTGGTGCGAGTCGCCGTCGGCGGCCATTCCGGCCGTAATCGCGCCTGCTTATCGCCGCCGGCGCCGGCCGGCCGGTCAGCGTCGCCGGCGCCGGCCGCTCCGCCCGGCCGGCCGGCAGACGGCGCGGCGCCCGCCCCGCCCCGCGGCGACACTTGTTAGCCGTCCGCGGGGGCGCGCAACAGGCGCGACATTCGTATGCCCGGCGCCGGCCGGCCGCCGACGCCACTAAGAGCGCGGCCGACGCCGGCCGGCCGTCAACGCCTCCCTCCGGCGGCGTCAGAGCGCGCGGCCGAGCTCGTTCCGGCCGTTTGGCGGCCGCGGCGAGCGGCGGGCGGCCAGCTCGGCCCGTTCTCGGGCACGATTGGATCACGGACGCGGTGGCGCGCGCGGCCGCCCCGGGAGCGATCGCCGCCGGACGACGACTCCGAGAAACGGCGCCGTCCGGCCGCCGCGCTAAACGGCGCGGCCGTTACCTCGGGCCGGGGACGCCGCGAGCTCGGCCGGAACGACCGGCCCCGGCCGCCGGCGCCGACACCGACTTAGGCGGGATGGCGGCCGAGAGAGCGGCATTACGGACAGATCAGGGCCGGGACGGGATCCGGCGGAAAGGTCGAGGGGCGGGCACGCCCATTCCCGACCTCAAACAGTCCGAGCCACGGACTCCGGCCGATCCGCGGACCACAAACGACTCACGACCCCCACTGCCGCCGGAACCGACATCGGTCGGCGCCGCGCCGCCCGGCCGCCGCTCATCGCCGGCATCGACGCGCCGACGGCAAAACGGCCGCCTCAATCGACGAGCGAGCGCGGCCGCTCACCCCGCCGGCCGACGCGGTCCGGACGGCGGCCGCGCGATCGGCCGCACTCGGCCGCGCCCACTCGACCTAATCGCCCGTCGGCACTCTGAATAATGCCGCCGACCGGTAACAAAATCAGCGACGACGCGGCCGCGGTCGCCCGGCCGTGCAATCGAATTATAATGCTAATTCCGCGGCGGCGTCATTCATCCGGCGGGCACGTCCCGGCCGCAGCCGCCGGCCGCCGCCGCCGCCGTCTGCACAATTCGGCGCCCGCGCCGCAGCCGAAAGTGTCGAGCAAGCGGTAGCGGAGCCCATGAAGCGGCCCGTTTGGACGTCATGTGCCGTCGCAGGCCGGCCGTTTACGGGCCGGATCGGAGACGGACCGGCCGGCTCGGGACGTCAGCGGTCCTGGCCGGACCGACAGAGGACGGACGGGCCACCGGCGCCCCGGACCAAACCGATCAGAGGACCGGCCACCGGCGCCCTGGACCAGACCGATCAGTGGACGGACTGGCCACCAGCGCCCTGGACCAGACCGATCAGAGGACCGGCCATCGGCGCCCCGGACCAGACCGATCAGTGGACCGGCCACCGGCGCCCCAGGACCAGACCGATCAGTGGACGGACGGGCCACCGGCGCCCTGGACCAGACCGATCAGTGGACGGGCCGGCCATCAGCGCCCCGGACCAGACCGTTCAGAGGACGGACTGGCCATCAGCGCCCCGGACCAGAACCGACAGAGGACGGACTGGCCACCAGCGCCCCAGACCAGACCGACAGAGGACGGACTGGCCGGCTCGGGACGTCAGCAGCCCTGGCCGGACCGATCAGAGGATGAGCAAGCCTGCTGGGCCCGTCAGCGGCACTGGGCTGGACCAACAGCCAGAGATGAGGCGGAGCGAGATATAGAGGAATTCGTCAGCGGCGCAGTGGTTCCCTATGGTTCAGATGTCCTAACGTTGGTTCCTGGACAGATCTGATGTCTCCAACTGAATGATGACGCAGGCCTCACGCTCATCAAATACGAGAAATAATGAGAGAAGTATGTCAGCAAACCAAAAGTTATTAAACGCAAACCGGACATTTGCATGAGCCATAAATTTCAAAAGATTCGACTTCATCGCACACTAAATCACACCCGAAATCGTTCCGAACAGAATAAACAAAACGAAATAACACGAAACAAAAGCCAGGATTCTCAGCACCGCCATGGGCCGAATCATTTGTCACGGCGAAATGGCCCGAACCGTCAACATCTTCATCAGGCAAACACCGGGCTTAGCGCGGTGTCAGCCGGCCGTCAGTTTTGGCCGCAATCAAACCCTGGCATTATGTATTGTGAGCCGCGTTATCGGAGGCAAGTCGGTTTTACCCGACCAATGCGACTCTCAGTCCGTTGGGCCCGCCGTCCGCAGACCTAACGGACGCGGACTTTCTCCGTTTCGGACGCGAGCGGAGGCACGACGGAGGCTTTGATGGCGTCGTCAACGGCGCAGAACCGTCGAAACCGGATCAGAGGTGACCGCTAGCCAGAAAATCTCGTCCTTTGACCGAATCATCCATCGGGTTCGCTGAAGCGCTGGACCAGGCCAGGTATCAGCTGCCCGCCCGCAGGTGAGATGATCAAACGTAATACCGAACGCCCACGTGAAACGCCCATCCTGGGCACCGCCTCCTGCCCACCGGCGCGTCAGGACCCTGAGAAGATGCCGCCATCTGACGGTTCCTCAATAAAACGACGGAAACGAAAAGGTTTTGTGGCCCTAAATCTTCAACAGCCAAACTGATAGCGAATGATAAAAACGGGGCAGCCGAAGTTGTAAGCGATCCATTACAGTGACCGTAGCAATGTCCAGAGAGGGATTCCCGTGATGTCTGTTGCGCCCTACGGTACTGCAATTCAAGGACTTTGTTCTGAGAACTGCATGGTAAAAAGTACCAGATCCAGTGTTCATGACATGCGGGAAAAGCAAGGCCTTTCTGCTACACAACCAGCATTAGTTTAGCTGAAATATATCATGAACGATAAACCAAATACGAGCCTGTGTCCCTCAAGATACCGCACCAAGTCAAGATGGTCCCACATGACCGTCCGAGAAGGGGGTACGCTGGATCCGCCACCAGAGCCCTGCCGCCGCCACCGCCGCCGAACCGCCACCGCCACCGTCACCGCCACCGCCACCGCCGCCGCCGCCGCCGCCGCACTAGCGCCACCTACGCCACACACGTTCTCCTTGCCGGTTGTGCCGCCGCGGGCGCACAGCGGCTGCGACCGAGCGCGGCCCGTCCACCGGCCGGCCTGACACTGGCGCCGTCCGCCGTCCGCCGGCCGCCGAGCCTCGTCGGCGGCGACGCGCAGCCACGGCCGGCGGGCAGGTGCGCCGCCGCCGCCACCAGCGACGATGGGCGAACGGCCGTCGCCGGCAGCGGTCCGCCCGGTGGCCGGCGAGGGACGACGGGGGGGGGACGGACGGCTACTGACGTGGGGATCACCGGGCGGGCACGAGCTCGGTCGAGCCCGCCGCGCAATCTCCGGACAACTCGACCGTCCGGCGCCCCATAAACAGGAACACGAACGCGGCGCCCGCCGGAGCCGACACGACGACCTGTCGGAACGCCCCGGGCACGTCTCCGCGCGAGCTCAGGCGACAACGACGCGACGCCGCGGCGAGCCGGCGCTCGCCACGTCCCGACCTCCCCCTCCACCGCGCACGACGGTCGGCCGCGTCGCAGGCACCCAAACGACCCACGCCGGTCGCGTCCGCCCCCGGCGTTGCCGGCCGCGGACCGCTCTCGTCACGCGGAAGCGCGCCGCCTGCAGCGGACGCGACAGGCAGCGGCGCCCGCCGCCAGACGTGCGGCCGCCGCCCGTAACGGGTCGCCGCCGGCCGGGCCTCCGTCGACGGCGACGGGCGCCGGCGCGACGCGGACCGCTCGACCGAGCCGGGCCGGCGGCGGCAGGCCGGCCGGACTGCGTCGGCCGGTAATGACCCAGCAGGACGGACCGTCCCAGGTCCGGACCGCGTCGCCTGGCCGCTCATGCCGACGCCGCGCTCAGGCGAATCTTCTCCCCGGAATCCGTTGCGCTGAGTTCGGTTCGACCAGTCGGCGAACAACAGCCTGTCCATGAGACATGAACATGGCCCGATGCTGGCTGGCTGTGGTCTCTCCGACTCAGCCGTGGCCTACCGGGACAGAGCCAAGTCCGCAGTCCACCAAGACCGTCCAGTCTCCGACTGGCCCAAAGCCCGATCCAATCTGACTCCCGAACGGCGGCGGCGGCGGCGGCGACTCCCTCGGCAGGCAATCGCCGGTCCCGGCCGCTCCTCCCCGACCCGGCGCAAGTCGGCACGGCCGGCGACGGTGGTCGATACCGGCGCCCGACGCCCCGTACTTCACCGTCGTCCCGGAACGGCCGAGGATGACACCTGCTCCCGGGCCGGAGCCGCGCCGCGGCGAGACAGAGTCGCCGACGGCCGCGCCGTCCTCTCGCAGCTCGGCCCGCCCGTCCGCCGCGTCCGCCGAGGACCGCGCCCCCTCGCCACACGGGGGCCGCTCTCCCCCACACCGCGGCCTCCTCCGTTCCCAGAACGGGACAACGCCGGCAGGCGGTCGCGTGTCGCGCGGCGGCGGCGCGTGCCAGGCCGACACGAGCCGACGCGGCGCCTGCATCTGCCGCCAGATGGGCCTTCCCAGTGTTTCATCACACCGAACGGCGGCAGCGACGACGGGTCCAGGCCGCCGTTCCATGGGCGACACCGAACTACGCCCGAATCACCACGACAAAGTTTTCTGACCCTTACAATGGCTCAAAAACGACGAACGGGGTAGAACAGAGTTCATCCCGATTGTTAACTTTCATGCGAATGCAATGCGTTCACGCCCACACTCGCAAAGATGACATGGCGCGGTTCACAGCATCCTGGATCAGTCAACCTTTTCCCAGGCAGGAGTCTAGTTCAAGACCAGTTCAGCAGATTACTGAATGAGTTCATTTCCGCATAAAAAATGAGTATTTCACCGGGTGTTGCAACAAGAAGAGCCACTTGGAAGCAGCAGCTGCTGCCAAGGTATCAGGAAGTTCCACTGTTCCAATTCTTCGTCGACGAGCCGCCCCCTTCATTATGAGCCAGACACGCACAGCCGACAGCGGCCGCCGACGGCCAGCCGCGGCCCGGCCGACGACTTCGTCTGGGCGTCAGCGCCGGCTGGCGCAGCTCTGTCATGCTGAAGAGCCGCCATCAGGGCCATAACAGTCGGGACAACGCCGCCCGGACCGGCTTAACGGATAGTTCGTCGCATCCGCCGCACCGCCGTCGCCGACGGCAGCATGGCGCCGCGTCGACGCCGACGCTCGTCGCGGTCGGCCGAGACCGCCGGCGGGAGCGGCGGCGTGCAGCTCCGCACTGACAGCCGCCGACCCAACGGCACGCCGAGACTATTACGTCATCACCGTCCCCGCGTTCAGGGACCTTCGCACGGTCGAATCGATCTCTGGCTGTTACCGCCGAGTCGGCCCGGGGTCTGTTGTCGGCACGTAAGCATATGCGCATGAGTGTGCTGAGCTCGGTCCAGACCTGCAACAGGGTTTTAACTCGGATTTCTCGCCATTCACGTCATCACTTACACAGAAAGAGCTTGGGCTTTCTGGTCTTCTAAAACAACTATCGGCCCCTTTTTGGAGGACCGGGCAAAAACTAGTCATTCGGGGATCAAAAGTAGGAATGACGATATGCGAAGGTCAACGTAGACCAGTCGCACAGCAGGCATAAAAGCCTGTACCGTGACAATCTCGGAATGCCTTATTCCAATCTCCCATTAGATCACTCCGGCGCCCTCAAGCACCCCCACGCGTCAGAAACAAGAACGAATGATGCCTCCGCGCGTAACGCGGCTGCGCCGGATCCACCGACGCCGAGTTCAATTTGCTGAGATTACACGGCATATTCCCGAGCATGCAGCGCTGGTCAGGGACTCCCCGAGCAATTCTACACTATCGGAGGGCCAAAATTCAATCCCTCAACCGGATCTTCAGTGGACAGGACAGCGCGACGTCTCCGAGAGCCAGCTCGCCGAAGTCGACGTTTGGACCCTAATGAGTTCCCGGGTCCCGGGCCCAACGAGGCCATTTTCCGTACGCAGCGCTTGGACGGGAAAGCGAGCCGTCCTGGCTCCCGCATATGCTCAATGCGACCGAATGCCGGCAGGACTGTTTTTGTTTTGTTTGATCGGAATGGTTGCTAGGGAGACGTGGACATCGGAGATCGGGGCTCGTATTACGCATGGCTTGTTTCTTACATTCCGACCACTATACCCGATCGAACGACTCCAAGTAACGTTAAAGACCGAGGCAACTGTGTTCAAGTATTGACTCTCGTCCTCCTGACGACCACAAGTCTCCTGGCCGCTCCGGCTCACCACGGCCAGACCTGGTGACACCCGACAACACGGCACTGACCCCCCCCCCGGGTTCCGCCGACTCCTGCAGCGATGACTGCCGGGATGAGCCTGGTCCAGTCTCGATCCGTCCGGCTGCCGGCCGCGGCCGCGACCATCCGCGAGGCCGGCCTTCAATTCGCCGCCGACGGCCTGGGCGGGCCGGGCCGAGCCGGCCATCAGCCATGATACGGCACGCGGCGGCGACGCCCGGCAGCGGCAGCGGCGGCGGCGGCGGCGAGCGGGCGTCGCCGGCGGCGGCCCGCCGTCACCGCCCGATGACGGACGGCCGGCAGACGGCCCTCCGGGGACGCATCTGGCGACGGTCAACGACGCGCGCCGAAGCCGGCCGCAGCCGGACTAATACCGCCGCCAGCGCGGCCTGATTAGACCAGGCCGTGCGCCGGCTTCTCCGCCCGGCGGCACCTGGCGGCGAGGAAACAGCCCGCCGCCGCCCCCGCCCGGCCGCGGGCCAGACAGCCCGGCCGGAGGGACCCTCTCCGACCATCTCCGGCCGCGGGCGCGCCAATAATTAATGTTCGCGGCCGAAGCGGCGTCGGCCGCCGCCGCAGCACGTCCGCTGTTTGCCGGCGGCGCCGGCAAATATTTGCGGCCGGCCGGCCCGACCATCGGAGGAGTAGTAGCCATCGGCGGCCGGCCGGCGGCCGGGGCTGGCGGCGGCCGGCCGCCACCGGAGCGGCATCAGCGGCCGGTCCGCGTGCCGGCGACGGAGAGGGATCGCGCCCGGCCGCCCCGCGCTGCATTCAAATGCGGCCGGCCCGCTTTATAACTGGATTTATGGTGATCTGAGCGGGCAAAAAGCTGTCCAGCTGGGACAGCCGGGCGGCCGGCGGCGGCGCGCGTGATGAACAGGGTCGCCGGGCGCGCGAGAGGGCTGCCGTATCGCAGCGCCGGGCACCGCATCGAGCCGCGACAGAGCGCTGACGGAGCGGGCAGCGGCACGACTGCGGCCTTCTACAGGCCGCCGTTCCACGTCACTCGACGGCAGGAATATGACGCAGCATGTCCCACGAGGAGGGTGAAAAATGTCATACAACCGGTAGCAATCGGACGTTTGTTTGAATGTTTACTGGGTAACTGATTGAAATTTATCCATCCATCTGGAAATACGCTTATATGGGCCGTCATTTCGATACATAGAAAAACACTCATTCAGCCTTCCAGTGTTTAGGTGAACTGCATACAAAGTCGGTTATTGGAAACACGAATCATGTCCTGACGTAAGGCTTTTAGTCGCCTCGAGAAACAATGCCAAAAATCATGTCAGTTAAGTTATGATGGCATCCTTGTCAGGCTTTCTTTCAAGGAAACAGAAAATCGTGCATATTTCAAGGGTAACCTTCCACCCCACGTTCCACCTTGGTCTACTTTCGAAAAAGACACAGCTGATCCCAAAAATACCGCTAACCACGTTTCCATGTCACGATCCGATAACCCCCATTTTACTCATTTACGGCACATTAACGTAATTTCTCTAACTTTCAAATCACAATGAGCTGATGATTCACAGACGCCTGATTTTGCGGGACGGCTTCTCGTCCATCCGATGGGCCAGGTGAGCTTCGCTGATTGCAAACAGAAGTTTGTTTGCGCCGGTATTCTAGTTCACTAAGTTTCGGCACATACGGGATGCCTAACAAGTTTACTGATTCGGGTTCACCAGCCAAAACCGGCCAAAACTGCAGGACCATCTAAACTTGTTCACGACGCGTCATGTCAAGCGAGCTAATTCAGTGTTGAATGATGTGACAAAGTTTGCAGTTAACTTTACTCATGATAACCTTTCAGGTATTGATACGATTAAAACTGGCATAATGAAGACGAATTGGGCTGCTTCACATCAATCATGAATTTACGGAGGCGAAACAGCAAACGCCTAGTGATAAATATCACGGGACCAGGCTTAGGAGAATCTGTTCTGAGACATTCAATGTACTCCTGGCTTGTGAGCACTGTTTTAACAGGCCCTGCATCACCGACTGGGGCAAAACTTTAGCACCAAGTGTACCTGGCGAGCAGGATGGTATCCCACAGCAGCCGGCGCCGATGACGGCTGTCCGTCAGGCGCCTGCTCCGGCGTGGCCGGCTCTCTGACAGTGTTCGGTCGTCGGGACCGTCGCCCGCCCACCGGCGGGACGTGATCCTCAGCGTGCCGCCGCGTCAGCCCGCCTGATCCCCGGGGGGACGGCGCCGATAACCGGCCTCACGCTCCACTGGCAGCGTCCAGACGGCGCTCAGACCGGCGACGGGCCGCCACCGCCGCGCCTCAGTCGACGGCCGACGCCGAGGAGACGACTGACGTCCAGAAGGAAACGGGGTAACTCCCGGCAAAGTGGGACCAGACGCCACAGACCGTAAACGGATATACGGCTGCCAAGTCGCCGACTATGCCATTACTGCCTCGACAAACGCTACGCGAGATGGCCAGGTCAGCCGTAATGGATTTTGCGTAGTGTTTTACGAAATTAGCCGGCTAACACGAAGAGCGTTGTACCACTGAGAAGACGAAGGGCGTGTTTTCACGTTTGCCAGCTCAGTTGACGACGCTCAGTTGACGTAGCCAACCGACTGGACCAATGCATATCATAAATATGCATCAGACTAATAAGAGCCTAACTTCTCTCCATGATTCCAGACATCCATCAGCAGACCGCGTGGTAACAGCAATTTGCGCTTCGATCAGACGTTCAAACCGCTAAAGCGATCATCGCCATGCCATGACCATTTAGTCAAACGAATGAGCTCGATAACATGGAACTTATCATCGTTCCATGAATTAATCAATGCTGCTCGAACTGACGACCACGAGCTCCCTCTAAAACAGCCGCAATAAATCCGTGGGCAATGGGCGGAAGGTCATCCAAGCCAACGCCGCTCTCCGACCCGTCCACCAGCACGAGCATAGCCCACTCTATGGAGGAGCCGGTCTCCGACCAGGCATCCCCGCTCCGTCGGCGGCGCGGGCCACTCCAATGAAGAGGCCCGTCCCGGCCCGGTGGCAGCCTATTAACTGCAGCGCTCTGCCGGCCGGCGGCGGCGATTCATCGCTGTGTCTGCCGCGCCCATCTCCGCCCGCGGGCGGGAGGGGGGAGGGGGGGGGGTGGAGTACAGCCACCGCCGACCCCTGCGCCGGCGGCCGGGCCCTGCCCCGCTCCCGCCGGACGGGGAATCTGCCGACCCGCCGCCGGCGGCCCGGCCACGGGCAATTGCCGCCGGCGGCAGCGGCCCGGTCGCCGCCGCCGCCGCTATCAATCCTCGTGAAATATACGCGAGCGCCGGATTAATCAACTCCAACTAGCCTTTTAAACTGATTAGAGGCGGCCGTGATATCTGGAGGAGCCGGGAGGGCGGCGGCGGACGGCGGACGGCGCAGCGGCCGTCACTGCTCTCCGGCCAGGAAACTCGTCCCGGCGGCGGCGGTCAGCCCCAGGCGGTCAGCGCGCGCGCCCGCCGGCCGTCCACCAGGCGCCGTCGCCGGACCCAATCTAACAGCGGCCGTCACTGCTCTCCGGCCAGGAAACTCGTCCCGGCGGCGGCGGTCAGCCCCAGGCGGTCAGCGCGCGCGCCCGCCGGCCGTCCACCAGGCGCCGTCGCCGGACCCAATTCAATCTAACGGCGGCCGCAGGTGGGTGGACGCGGCTCCGAGCGGGCGAACCGGCCGCCCGTCGCAGCGACCATCCGTCTTGCTGCGCCGCTCTCGACACCATCACTCTCCGCGGGACGCACTTCGCGGCCGCCTGCAGTTCGGCCGGCCGGGCGCCCGGCGACGTCGCGTCGCGCCCTTCGCCGGCTATTTCGCCCGGCGCACGCGATATCGACCCCGACGGACCGCGCGCCTCGTCGCCCGGCCGCCGTAAAACGCACATTCCGGCGTCGTTTGGCAATCCCCGGCCGGCGAGTTTGCGCGCCGTCGGCGGACGCCGGCGGAACTCCATTCGCCGCCGCCGCGAGGCGCCCCCCGGGAGGCGCATTCAGACCCCACCGGGGACCGATTCCCCGAACTGGCAACGGCCGAGTCCGCCGGGCCCATTTGCCAATCAAAGCAATGCTCGATGCAAATTCGCGCCCGCCTGATGGGGATGCATAATGAGAGCGCCGCGACGGCTCGCGCGATTCATTTCGCCGCAACAGTTCCGCTTGCGAGATCCAGGGTACGGCGCGGCGCACTGGTGATTGGTTTTGAAGGCAGCCAGGCGTGGCGATGGCGGGATCGCGCCGGCGCCCGATAAACCGGCAGATCAGTCAGTCAAGATCAGTCGGTCGCACTGAGCGCCGACGCCCGGGAAGCGGAGTTAAAACGGGTCAGTCGTGCAAAAATCGTCAATATACTGCATCCTTCTTTTGCGAATGTCGGTGCACTACATGACTCAGCAAATTTGGGTTACACTTAGGTGAACATGGGTGTTCAATTGATGCTTTTTGTTCAATTTATACACAAAGTAACGTAATAAACCGCGAATTTACGTCGCTTGAACGCTTGCGCAGTGCTATTTCACCTCGTTTTAGAGTGAATCGCGAACGACCGACCGAGGAAATCACTTTCCGTAGACCCACTCAGCGAGAGAATCAGCAGCCAATCCAAGGTGACCACCAACATCCTCTGCGTTGTCACAATATCGACAAGGTCCCTCTTAACACGACAAAGCACTGCGTCTCAGCCTCCCGAACCCATTGAAAGCAACGCACCCAAGGGCGCAACGCAAACGTAAAATCTCGAACACTGCGTGCCGGAAATTTCCAGCAGGCGGTCGGCGGCGCTGCGCCAGTCGCGGCAGCCGACAGCCCCGGCCGCGCCCGGCCGTCTCCGCCGCGCCCGATCTTCTCCGGGGCGCCGGCCGCGCCGGGCCGGCGAGTCAGCACTCCGGCCGGCACTTACGAGCCGTCCGGCGGCCGGAACGAGGCCGGCCGAGCCAGGACACCGGCCGGCGCCCATTCGGCCCGTCCGGAGCTCGTCCGGCGCGGCCGCCGCCCTCCCGGGAGGCATCTGGCGCTCGTTCTCTGCACTTTTACGGCCGCCGGCTTATCGTGAATACCCGGCCGCCGCGGCCGCCGCCGGAATTGGATTCGGCCCGACCGCGGCCGGAATAACCTCTAATCTCGGCGCCCGTGTCCGAGATTCGGTCCGGCCGGCGCGACCCGGCGCCCCTCGCGACACCGTCCGCAGCTCCGCGGTTTCGCCCGGCCCGACCGCAGCGCCACCTATTCCTCTATCGCCGCGCCGGTGGCGCAGCGGCGTGTCGGAAACGAGAAGCTCGCCGTCCGCGCGGGCCGCGGGCCGGGACTGACCTTGAGCTGGTTGCAGGGCGTGCGAAGCGCCTGGACGTCCTGGCGCGCGCCGAGCCGCTCCACCTCGCCGTCGATGTACTCCAGCTGCGACTCGGTCTCGGACATCCAGGCCGAGAACCGCTCCAGCGCCTGGTCGAAGTTGGACAGCGACGACACGGCCGAGTGCAAGCTCTTGCCGCGCGCGATTATGCTGGAAATGACAAGAACGACGCGTTGATGAGCGGTGGGCATACAGACAGGCAGAGGCAAGGAGATCACAGGGCGGTCTTTCAATGAAAAAGTGCCAGTTCCCCGCCGAGAATGACTCAGGGGGAACTTTCAACTCAAGACAATTGTCTGGAAAGGAACGAAACATTCAATGCGCCAGACACCAATCAGTAGTGTGTATGAAGACCGCGCCGGCTGCTAGCGCCATGCCTCGCTTCATTAGCATGGATCATGATGTCAGTTTAACTGGTACGACAGCTGGATCGAACCCTGTCCAAGATATGGCTGGCATTCATAAATTCCATCACTACAGACGTGAAAGATTTTACCCAGTTCGATGAAATGACAACATGTCATCGCGGATGTGTCAGCTTTCCAGATGCATCACTTCTTAGAGTCTCCTGGGGCCTATTACTTCATGACTGGAGCAAGCGTATCCCATCTTTCATCCACCAAACTACAGCTTCTTTTTCTTTCCGGCAGATGGCGAGCAAGGCGGCGTTTTTCTGAACGCGGCGGGAACACCGTATTGCCACCGCTGCCCGGGCACAAGAGGCAATTTATCTCGGGCAGAGGCCGCACGTGAATGGGACGGTAATGGCCGCGGCGTTATTGTTGGCGGCCAGGTTACTCAGCCTCAGGCATTTTTCCACAGTTGCCAGGGAGACGGTCAGCAGCGCGGCTGGGTAGAAATATCTGGCGGCGGCCACCAGACGGGGTCAATATCGTGCATTTCGACGGAAGGATGGACGGCCACTGCGGTAGGACACAGGTTACCCCTGGTGCTAGCGACGTCACGACAGCCCCGCCGTCGTCTGGACTGGAATCACGACCAGCGAGGGACGCACACGCGGGCGGCTCTTCGCGGAACGTACGCCCGGCGACGCACATCCGTCCCCTGGTCTTCTCCATCCCCAGGTAAGCACCTAAATCTAGCCAAAAAACTAAAACTGTTCCGCGACCACATAAAAACGCCAACAAGGCAATTACCACATAACCGCTAGCTCACTGCAATCCTGATCGTCGCGCTTCACGACCGTTTTGTACTATTTGATCCACTTGCCAGGGTTTTCACGTGAAATGATGTCGCCTGGAAACTCCGAATCGACTAGGTGCGCCAAATCAGGACAGTGCATGCGCCATAGCGCAAGCTGTAGCACACCTGCCCCGAGACAAGCATCTCCAAAGCGGCCCCCACGCAGGTCCGACGCATGCCCAATGCTGACCTTTTCAGTTATCATCCTCCTGCTGCCTATCGCGGACTCAATGCGTGTCTCGACGGAACCTTTCGGCCGGCCACCACATGGGCTCCACAAGGGGGATCAAACGCCATGGCTCGACGCAGCCAAATGGGCGAGCCGAACCGTCTTCAGCACGTCATCTCGCCGCATTACGGCATATGTTCCACTGCGCTCCAACGACCAAACTTGCCTCCTTGACGGCATCGATACGTCCTCCGGCGGGCAAACTTCCTATCGCGAGCACAATGCTTATCCGGGAAAGGGAGCAATCCCAAGTGCCGCACGTCAGCCGGCAAGAGTCATGAGGCAGCCGGGGCCGCCTAAACTTCAGCCGTGTCGTTCGGACAATGACCATCCATTGTCGGCATTTCATTTGGCCGGCCCGCCGGCGGGGCGCAGCAACACACGGCAGCTCGCATGGGGCCCGGCTCTTAGTGGCCCACACGACGCCGACGGTCGCGTCCAGCCGGCCGGAAACAGCACCGCCGGGGACGATTAAATCGACTCCGGATCCGGCCGCCCGACGGCTGCCCGCCGAGCGCTGAACATCGCCAGCAAAAACACAGACCATTCGTTAAAAACACTAATAAATGCAAATAGATTCCGTTAGCCTCCCGAAGTGTGCAGCGACGGAATCAAAGACGACAAAACCTGTTTGTCGCGCGAAATCCGAGCTCGCCACCCGAGGGCTTACGTGTAGGGAGTAATTTTGACCACTCACCAAAAAGGATAGGACTGGGGAAACTACATCGTACCGTCCACTTCAGGACAACGGCCGCTCCTTGCTCGGATACTTTGGTCTCGAAACAAATACCGGCGCCCGTTCTGGGACTCAAACGCCGTACATACCACACGTCCGACTGGCGACATTACACGAAACACGTTACACAACAGAAGCTGATTTCTGCGAAATTCATGAAGCAAAAAAACAACGTGAACCCAAGACAGCTTTGCGATGTTTTCAAGACATTATAACTAATTCCTGCTGAAATGGGAGCACGATGCTTTCTTCACATCAAAGAACACGTTGTCTTTTTCACCCGACCAAGACGCCATCGTAAATGCCGCAGTCCCATGAACGTCAGCCTTCAGCAATCAAAAGACCCGTAACCCACGCCAAGAGCCCTCGATCACACCGCGGCGCGAGGCTCCCCTGACAGCGGCCGTCGGGCGATTTACCGCCGCATCCCGTCGCGACAGGCGACGCCATCACTCGGCGGCAATCCCGCGCCGACATGAGCACGAGCGAGCGCCGAACGCCTTCGGAGACCCCTCGCCGACCGCCGCGGCGGACCAGATCGATGGCGCGCCCGGGGGCCCATCGAGCCCGGGATGAAGACCGCCGCCGGCCGCCGGCCGCCCGTCCGTCCGCGCTCAAATGCCAAAGGCCTGCTTAGCATGCAACAAGGCCGGCGTGGACCGCGACCGGCGCCGACTGAGCCGAGTGCTGGCCGGGATTTCCGGGCGCGGGCTCCGAGCCGCGCGGCCGGGACCGGGAAACCGCCCCGCTGCCGCGCGCCCGGGGACCAGGCCCTGACCGGCCCCGTTCCCTTCCCCGCACAGGGACGTGACGCTGCCGATATCACCGGGCCACCCGGCCGGAGGACTTCAGCCAGCCGACGGGCAGCGGCTGTGCGGGACAAATGCCGCGAGCTCCACGGCTCCGACCCGCGAACGGGCCGGCGTTCCGCAGCTGGGCGCGCGTCCCGGCGCCGACGCAAATCACGGTGTTCCGTCGGCGAAAAACGTGCCGAGCGGTGGCCGGACGACACACCGCCGGCGGGCGGGATTGGATAGCGGCTTCTTGCGCGCGCCCCAGGCGACCTCACGGATCGGCGGTGCGGAAATAGCCTTCTGTCGGGACGAATGCGTGGATTTCCCCGGGGATGACGCACGTGAGCGGCGAGGAGATGAGGACATGCTCGAGAGCACCTCGGTCCGCAACGGCGGCCCGACAAAACCTTTTAACACAGAGATACGGATGCATTCGTTGAACTCCGCTGGACAGGCTGAGCCTCTGTCTACACAAGAGTGATGAGACTCATTCCAGTCCAAAATTGGGGAAAACAGCACGGCATCCGAGCCGAAAACAAAACGAAACTGCACCACGGCGCCGCAAACTCGGGAAACCTGAACCTCCGTTAACGTCACACAATAGCCGCTTCCCGCAACACCAAGCGATGATTGTCACAATCAATTTCGCTCGCACTGTTTACAAATGCACCGCGGCGCCGCTGGCGGTTGGCAAGGCGACCCGGGTCCGAAGCCCGTGAGCCGGAGGAGCTCAACAGAGATCCCCACACGGGTGTCGATAGCGGTTGGAGTGACGCCACGTTTACGAGCATTTCGCAAATCCATACAGCCACGACCAACACTATGGGGACCGAGTCTGCCATGATGAAGTGCGAGGGCGGTGGACAGGATACGATGGCACGGTTTGTCGCCAGCCTTGTAGCCTCTGTGATCGTTCTATGAATTTGGAACATGTTTTTGCTTCAGAAGACCTAGCTGAAGTGAAAATGTTGCCCGTTGCCAAAAACTCCCAGAAGAAAAGACCAAAATGATTCCTCGATTAACACGGCGATTACATGATCTCGTTCAAAATGCCAACTAGTTACATGAAATGTATTCCAGTTTCAGAATGTTTCAGTTCCAAAATGCATTTGTTCACACATAATTTTTTGGCTCATAATAAATTATTCCTTTCTGACGCTTCTTACTGACACCGTAACAATTCAGTCGACTAAATACGTGAAAGAAATGTCAATGACGGAATGCAAGCAACCAAACATCAACGTCAAATCACAGGCCACTGGCAAACGTCCATCACAGCCAGAAGCGATCTACGACGCGCATCCTTCAGCCGAAATAGTCGAGCGCGGAAAGACTTTGTAAAAACTTGACAGAGAAAATGCTGGCGAGATAATGGAGCTGATGAGCGGCCGACGTCCAGCATCCTGCGAAGGCGGAGAGCAAACGTGTCTGGTGGCCTCCAGCATTAACTCCCGGCTGGAGATGTCTGCAGTGGTCCGCAGTACCGGGATGTTTTCCGAGACACTCATTACCCAGTCTCCAGAGCCCGACCTTGTGCCGAGGACATTGCGCGATAAACCTCTCCCGAATGACTGCAAGGCACCACATCTGGACATAAATCGCGTAATGAGGCGTTTTACAACCATCACAAACACAGTCCTGGATCCCATTAGGAGCATCCTCTCCCACGGCTGCCAGAGCGGCTCACCTGGAGTTGAGGCTGTTGTAGCGCTGGTTGACCTGCTCCATGGTTCGCTTGATGTGGCGCGTATCCTCGCGCTGACAGCTGGCGATCAGCTGTTGCGTCAGCTGACTGAACGCCTCAACACGTGGCTTGTACTGGTGCACCTCTAGGTGTAGCGCCTGAGGGCAAGGAGGTCACGCCAGGTCAGCTGATGGACCACATACGTGAGCACATTGTCTGGTCGGAAGGTCATCTTTCTTCTGCATGGCTGGACATCAAAGGTGTAGCCTGCGCTGTGAAATGATTGCTCGGGCAGCGATGCTGTGAAAATTCTGTCCGGAGCCAAACCAAATCGTTGCCAATCTTCCCCGCTGGCAAATGTTTCATAGAGTCAAGCCCATATCTGTCAAGCCCAGAATCAACGCTTTCGATCACACTCACGTGTCCAAAACGCAAATTAAAGGAATCCCCACACGAAATGAAATATACAAATGAATATTCGTTCAAAACAAGCGCAACGATTACCAATATGACGAAGATGTACGTGAAACAACTTAAAAGCAATACGGAATAGTACAAAAATGGCAACGGTAATCCTTCCAAATTACTGCTTGCCACAACATTGTTTTTTTTGTAAACACAGTCTTCGTCCAGTAATCTCCAGCCTCCATAAGACGCAACCTGACTCCATTTACTCAAAATTGCACAGCAGGTTGATCCAAACACGCCTGTACTCCAATGCCTCTGGGCGCCACCAAGCAAATAACCGATCTCATTCTGACGGAACATCAGACAGTCGGGAACGGCCGGCGATTCCCGAACGGCGACCATGCCAGAGCCAGACACGGCGCCCAACGACACCCCAAGGGCCTGAAACATGACCCTGCAGGCCACTGCCGAGGATCAGCCGAGCATATCATCTTCGGCGCAGCCATCAGGATCTCCATACGAACGCCTGAGGCCTCCAGATCTCCAAATACCACCGCCGAGGAACGGCGTCGCATACGCAAGCACATTGTCCGAAAAGGACGTCCCAAAGTGGCCGCGTCCGACACAGACCACGCGAGGACGTCAACCAAAGCGGGTCCGGCCAACGAGGCCATCGACTACTCGAGCCCGCGCCGCGTCCGGCCCGGACCCGAATCAAACGTCGCAACAGATGGCCGCCATACGCCCGGCCGAGTGGCCATATTAATCCCGAGCCTGGGCCATTGTGCCGCCGGCCGGGCGGCGGTGTTCCGCGGCCGACACGGGCCCGCTTCAGCGCAGGTGCCGCGGCGCCCGCTCGGCCACCGGGGACGGGACGCCGCCCGGCCCGGCCCGCCGCGCCACGGCCGCTGCACCGGCACAAACAGCTCTAACGATTGTAGATCGTCCGACGGGCCGCACGCGGCGCGGCCGCGGCTCTGACGCCGGACGGCGCCGCGGGCGCCGGGGCGGCCACGGAGCGCGGCGACGGCCGGCCGGCCGAGAGGCGCAGCCCTTCTCACCGGTCACCGCCAGTTCAAGAGAGCGGCCGGAGACGCCGCCGCGGCTCCAGCGGGATCGAAAAGGTCACGCTGGTCTGCCGGCATCTCCAGCGGCAGGCCGCACTGAGAGGAAGGCCTCCGAACCGCGACTATGAATTAAATTAGGCGCACTGGGTTTCCGCGGCACGCTGGTGCATGTCATTTTTACTACTCCAAGTACCACCCCATGGTACTAACGCCCACGAAAACCACAAGGAAGAAATTACAAGCTCAGCGTGCTCCAACCGTAGGAAAGTAAAAAAAAAAAAACGTCCACACGTCCCACACTGGAAATGTCAACATCTCGCCGGCGCATTTCAAAAACAAAGAGGCTTCATCGGATGTCCCGACTGCCTCCAAAGCATCACAGACGCGATCGTCGCCGTAAATAAACAATGAACCTCGGAGGCGGTCCACCGCTCGACTTCGCACAGCCTGCCAATATCGAAACGACACTTGGTCTCGCTTTTCCGGCGCCTCGGCGGCCCGATGGCGGCGCATGGGATCAGCATAAATGTCACTTTCAGGCTTTCGACGTCGGCCTTTACGAGCGCAGGTCGCACGTTACGTGTCAAGAGGTCCATATGCTTGGCTGGGGGTTGGCAGCTGCCTTCTGACTGACGAGGCCATTAAATAACGCCACCGCAACACGCGACGCCCTCTGAAGTGCCGTAGCGCGCGAGACTGGCTGGTCCATGCCCTGTGCGCACACGCCCAATTTCAAATCTCATCAGTCTCCACGCCGTTACCTCGGTCGCACACAGCGACGGGGGCGGCCGGCCAAGTTCGAGTTAATTCGTACCCTGCCGGCGCGGCAGCAGGGGCCGCGCACCGCCGGCCCGGGCCTGTTGACACGTCAAACAGCTCTCTCCGGGCTTCAGACGCCAGCCAGGACGGCGGCCGGCCGGCAAACAACGGCGCCGCCGAGCCGGGCGCGCGACACCTAGCCAGGCCCCAACGACGGCCGTGTGACTCCCAAAAAAGGTCGGCCGGGTGACGCCAAGCAAGGTTCCAAGGCCATGGCGGGTGACCTCTAAAAATGTTCCCAACACCGGCCGGATGAAACCTAGCTACACCCCGAGGCCGGCCCGGTAAAACCTAGCCAAGCTCCAACGCCGGCCCGGGGACACATAGCCACGCCCCTCGGCCAGATGGGCGACTCCTAGAAATGCTCACAACGCCGACCGGGTCACACCTAGCCAAGCCCCCGGACCGGCCGGGTGAGAGCCGGCGCATGGCCCGGACCGTGGCACGCTCCCGAACGTCATCGGACGCCGGCCGGGCCAGACAACGTCGCTCCAGAACACCGTGGACGACGCTCCTGCCGCGGCACGGGGCGACGGAACGCCACGCCTCGTCGGCCGGGGCCCCGCGGGACGGCGGCCGGGTCCGCTCGGCCGGCCGCGCGGTGATTGCACCTTACCCCGACCGGCTGTCGCGCGCACCGGCCATTTGATCAATCGCCCCGTGCCGAAGATCAATAGGCGGGCGGGGAGTTTCGGCGTCGGGCCCGGCCGCCGCGGAAGGCGCGGCGACCGCCGGCGGGGCTCCGCTGACTCCGTTCGCTCCGTTCGCTCAACTAGCCCCGTCTCCTCAACTCGCTCGACAGCTCCCTCCTCACGCGGTCCCAGCGCTCTGCCGCTCCGCTGCGGGCTCCCGGCGTGCTCCACACTCCCCCGCCCAGCTCCTCCACTCGGGAGACCTCAGCCGCGCGGCCTCCCGGCGTGCTCGACATTCCTCCGGCCGCCGGCGCGGCGGAAGCCATCGATTCCGTCGGTCACAGCTATCTGAGCGGCGCCGGCGGTCGGGCGGAGGCGGCCCGCCGGCCGAGGCGGCCGATCGCTCGCCTGTCGCTGCCGCTCCGCGCCCCGTGACCGGCATGACTGATTGGCGGCCGCCGAACGACGGCCGGCGCGGGCGGCGGAAGAGGACGCACTTCGGCGATCAGATACGGCTAGTCAGGGGACGTTAAAACTGAAATGCGCACAAAAAGGAGACTGGGGCAGTTGCAGCATGGGGTATGATGTCACTTCGCAAACACTGAGAAATATACGCGGTTACCAGCATGCATCATATCCTCATTGGTATGATGTCACTTCGCAAACACTGAGAAATATACGCGGTTACCAGCATGCATCATATCCTCATTCAATTAACTTCTGCGATACCCATGTTAAGACCACTGAAATGTTTCCAGGTAAATGAGGCAATTATGTAAATTATAGGCATTATTTCCACTTACATATTCATGGTACCCAAAACGGATTGCAGTTCCGTTCGAGAACAAGACTTGAGTGGAAAAAGGGGCGTATTACAACTTTTCCGATTGGAAGTCATCACAAAGTGCGTTACATACTGCCCCAGTTGCTGCAACTTACGCCTATATCAGGCTAAGTTGCAACATTGACAAGGAGCCATTTAGATTCGAATACTGCATAAATTTGTGGTTTCAGTTCACTGGGCAAAGCGAGCTAGCGACTCGCAGCCCTCAGCCATAACAAAAATAATAAATCAAAATCGAGTAGCCCCAGCAGAAACATAATCTTATTATCACGGTCCAAAGAAAGGTCGTTTCATCTTATCCCACTCTCCACGAAGACCCTGCTTTGTCCAGCCAGGCGTCAGTGACACCCGTCTTCTCAAACTAGACAAATGCAGGCAGCGATACGGAAGTGGCACTTGGCAATTCAACGAAGTCCTGCAAGAATATTGCAAACTTCAGGGACGAATTTGAAAGGCCACGTTCTACATATGGCACGCCAGATAACTTTCAGCTGTCCCAGCATCACATTACTTTCAGCTCTCAGCCCAAGCCTCTCGCTTGCACCGCGCTGGAGCGGTAACAAGCGAAATCAGGATCACCAGCGTGCGTCAACCGACCCCGCACGGTTTAACAGGGACAAGCGTTCTTCGGTCCGACGCTCGAGACCACTTCAGCCAGGCTCAGTCCTCCTCGGCCCCCTATCGGCGCCTCGCGACCCGCCACGACCACCCAGGCCGGCGCTCGAACCAAAGCTCCGCGCCGCTGATCCAAACTTCGGCCAGCCGGCTGTAAACAGCGGGACGGCCACCGGCAGGGCGCCGCGGGGGATCGCCCGGCCGGCGCGGCCGCCAGGGGTGTCGCCGAGGGCGCCGCCGGACGGCGGAAAGTCTCGGGTTCGGCCATCAATCTGCGGCGTCGCGGCGCGTAATATTAGTCCACGGCTAATTACTGAGCCAAACGCTGCGCGGAAAGTTTCCCGATAACAAGCTGGAGGCAATTTAAGTTGAACAAAGGTGATGCCTTATCAGGCATACTGTCAGGGACGTCTCGCCACCTCCAAATCACCTACTCGAGAAGGGCAATTATGGGGGCGCCTGAATGTATCGTAGAATCGCGCCATACCTCAGGCCCAATTAAGGGCAGAACGCGAATATCAAAAGGGATGCCGACTAATTACCTCGTTAAGTCTGCCAAGTGTTTTCATGCGATACCACACAAAACTTTCAATGAAGATTTCTCCACAACGATGAACAAAATGAGATAAACTAACAGCTGCCAAGCTACCGCAAGCATCCCGTGCTGGATGCCTGCCATGAGATTCAGCAGAAATTCATGAATTAAAATTTATGTAGTTGCCAGCCATAGTCATCATTTATAAAAACATTCAAATTATCATTACGAGACCGGTCGGCTCTTGGCAGCAGTCCGGCACACCTCAAAGCAAGGTTGTAGCCAGAGCAAGTCTGCTGAGGACCGCGAAGAACGAAATAATTAAATGTCAAGTCGCAGTTTGTGCCGAATCTAGGAGTATTCAAACTGGGATTCGATGTCAATCAACGAGGGCGAATACAAAGAAAACCCGGCCAGTCCTTGACCGCATCCATGCCTGGCCAGCAAACGCAAGCGGATGATACAAAAGCCCTGCCTAATGTCATCACTTCCTCGATGTTTGCTCTCCGACCCGGGCATTCTGTCAATTCTGCCAAGTGTTTTCACGTGATACCACACCAAACACCGTCGTCGGCTTCTCGCGGCCAACAACAACCTCTCGCTCACCTTCTGCTCCTTGATCTGAGCCTCGAGCATGTCGGCCGTATGGCCCATCGGCGGCAGCTGGTCGACGCGCACCTCGAGCCGAGTCAGCCAGGCGGCCAGCTCCGCTCGCGCCGCCTCCCAGCTGGCCGAGTCGTGCCGAGCCGTCTCCAGCTGGCCCAGCCGCCGCTGCACGGCCGACTCGGTCTGGTCCCAGCCCTCCCGCAGCTGGCTCACTGTCGGACAGAGGCGCGTGACGTCACTCTCCGGACCGGGACTACACACCCCGGCCCCGGCCCAATGTCGGCACCAAGACCAGTGACGTCACGCAGAGGACGCGGACGACAGGGCACATCGGGCTCCGGATCCAGGTTCGCTGTCCGACACAGAAACGATCGACGTCACGCGGTGGGCACGGAGAACACATGCCGGCCCCAGACTCACACCGCCTTCCGACACAGTCATGTGACGTCACATGGTGCGCGACAGGGCACACCAAACCTGTCCGGACCTCAGGCGGCTGGCTCTCTGACTGGTAAAAACCAGTGACGTCAAATGCCCGAAACGGCAAGAACGTGCACGACGCCGTCTCCTGCTAACGGCAGCTGACTCAATTTCCGGCGCAGACAAAGGCAAAAAGAGCCAATGTTGGCCCTGGATATTACGGAGTCGAACGCAGCCGCTCCCAGCGCTCCACGGCCGGATCCGTGTCGGGTGCGGAAGGCGGCGTCGTTCGCAGCCAGCCGGAGGCATTCGTCCGCCAGGCGGTCCCCGGGGTCCCAGCGGCCACGCAGTAACGCCCGAAACGGCGCCCGGCCACGGGGCACGGACACGCCAGCGATAGCGTCACGGAGACGGCGGCACGGTCGCCGACCCCGCCGAGCCGACGC
This sequence comes from Capitulum mitella, assembly GCA_030062745.1. Classification (NCBI taxonomy): domain Eukaryota; kingdom Metazoa; phylum Arthropoda; class Thecostraca; order Pollicipedomorpha; family Pollicipedidae; genus Capitulum; species Capitulum mitella. The sequence goes on from CP099840.1 coordinate 3,318,258, forward strand.
CGTCGCGCCGACGGCGGTCATCGCTGGCGACGCGCCAAGGGACGGGGGCGAGGACCGGGGAACGGGGTTCTGCGCTGCGGGTGGGTCGCCGACCATCCTGCTGACACAGTGGCGTAACAGGTGTACAAGGCTGGTGACACAGCAGGCGAGGCCGTGACCCTGCTGACAGGATGGCGTAACAGGTGTACAGGGATGGTGACACAGCAGGCGAGACCGTGACCCTGCTGACAGGATGGCGTAACAGGTGTACAGGGGCTGGTGACACAGCAGGCGAGGCCGTGACCCTGCTGACACAGTGGCGTAACAGGTGTACAGGGTTGGTGACACAGCAGGCGAGGCCGTGACCCTGCTGACACGATGGCGTAACAGGTGTACAGGGCTGGTGACACAGCAGGCGAGGCCGTGACCCTGCTGACACGATGGCGTAACAGGTGTACAGGGATGGTGACACAGCAGGCGAGACCGTGGCCTGGCTGACAGTCATGGTGTAGCAGGTGCACAGGATTGGTGACAGGGCAGGGAACTGTGGCCCTGGCGTTACAGTGAACAGAACGTGCATACGTTCGTAAACGACGGGACCAGACCCTATTGCTGCAAACAAATAACGAGCGCAACAAGAACGGAAACCACAGGGCTTCGAGTCAGCAAATCAACTTTAATGTTTTGATCCCGCCGACTCCATGGGGACGAACATTACACGGGTTGTGGTGGGATGCGGAAATTATTTTACAACTGTCAAAAGAACATCGATTATGGCCTACGAACACATGACCGCCCAGCAGATCTGACAGGCACATGGAACAGGTACTCTCCTCTCTAAGGATTTGATTCCGCGCAAATGCTATGAAAGTTAACCCTGACAAACCACAACTGATTGCTTTCGGAAGAAGATAAAATCTGCGGAATGTACATCATTCGGCAGGAAATTCCGGAAGTATACCATGCAATCCGTCTCAGAAACAAAAAAAAAAACATGGCGGTGATCTTTGATCGCCACCTATCATGGAACGTCCATGTACAGGAAATTACGCGCAAATGTTTCTGGACTCTCACTAGCCAGTCGCATATCTGTCATTATCTTCCGACCGAGATCATCCCGACCATCATAACCGTCCTGGTCCAGCTGTCCCGCGTCCGCCCTGCATCCCAGTATATGGCAACGGAACCCGCAATAACCTTGCCAAGATTCAAAAGACTTCGAATTTCTGCCGCTAAAGTCGTACCTGCGAAAAAGAAATTTAACCGGCCAACGGATGTACCGACAGCGTGTACCAGTACCACCTAGGGTGGCTGGAAGCGGAAAATCAATTCAAATGTCACAGTCTCCACTGCCTCCACTATCCAACCAAACCGTGCGGCACGAGTTAGGAGCACCCGTCACGATGACGACCTGCGCCTGCCATCAGTCAGGACAGAGAGCGGGAGACACCGGCTCTATTATCGCCGACCGGCACTGTAAGATATGCTGCCAGCTGAGAGGAACACGATGGAGGTCACACATTTCCACCGCGCTGTGAAACACCTTTTACTTGACAAATGGCCAAATGACTGAAAGTAACTGAAATAAATGGACTGTGCTGGTGGGTTCGTGTGTGTTTTTTACCCTGTGTTTTGATCATGTAACGTCTGCAGGGAACAGCCACTACTGTGTGGATTTGCCCAAACAAATGGTCCACGGTACGCGGGGACTCAGACCCAACGGGACAACGGCGCATGGAACCTCCCGTGAAATCCACAGTGCCGCGACTATTTAACAAAACCAACGGAAGTTGCACCATCACGAAAATTTAAACATTTCCCGCAAACTTAAACAACTCCTTCGATTCGAGACAAACTTCAGCATCGCACCGGCCCCGACAACAGGACTCCGACATCCTGTGACAGAAACGGCATTTCAACCCAAAGCACATTATCCGTCGCGGGCCGGTTGGCTCCAAACAAGGATAATTATAGTCTTCGTCACGACAACAGTCGAGTCGCAAACTTGTGGTTCCCGCCCGCCGCGCCGCGTTCGGGGCCACTCCCCGGCCTGACGCACGAACGACGTCCAAAACAGCGTCCCGGCCTCACGGCGCTCCTGTGGGGCTCGTCCGGACCACACTCCGCGAGGGGGGACCCCGCCAACCCCCGGGATCTCGTAAAATTACCGCCCGATCTGCTCGGTTTAGGTCAAAAATGATCACTTGGAGTCTGCTCTACACAATGACGTCTTTCAGTTTCAAAATTTCCCCAGAGGCAAAGTCAGGAGGTCCAAGTTGGGGTCAATGCTGGCAAATTTGTTCAAGTAACTGTAAGCCCATTTCTGCAGTCTGAATGCGGTTCTGTGGCAACAAGAATGTTATTTCAAGTGCCTTTTCGACAATGCTGAATTAAGATAAAATAAAGGAAAGATGAAAAAATCAAAATCTGGATCCTCCAATTTCACAACTAGGATCTTCAACATGTTCAACAGTTTTACTTTTGAAAATGAGAAGCGGGGTGTAAGACGTATAAATCTGCACTTTTATGCTCTTCAGTGCCACTAAATAAGAACATCAATATTTCAAATGCCATGCTTTACTTGGTAAACTGACCAAACGACTATTCATCTGGATTGCCGTAGGTCCGTCTCTGCCCAACTAAAACAATTATGTACGTCCTAGGCACGTCCAGTAGCTGACTGTCGTGCTTTGCTTGTGGATTTTCGCGAAATCAAAACATGCCCATCTAAAACCATTTGTGGTGACGTACCCGATCAAGCAAAGTAAAAATATCGCAAGGTGCAAAAATGAGGGGCAAGAAAAGCCATCAACGTCTTTACCTAGAACGGTTTAGAATGCGCCAGCGACAAACCTCAAAGCGCCCCCTCTCTCACCCCATCCCCCCACCCTATCATGGAACTCACAGGAAGTCACAGGAACAGGGCTAGTCAGGCAGCAAGGGGCCCTTATTGTACTTACAATGCATGATTCAAATGGATCTTGCAAATGTACAATGACGTCCAGGACAGATCGATTACTTCAAACTAAGTCTGCGGTGATGCAATTCAGAAAAGAATGCCATGGTCATGCCTAAGTAAATGTGTTGTTAAAAATGATCACACTAACAGGAATATATGTTGCCGCACGCTTCGCGTGATCAAGCTCTGAAGACCTCGAGTGAGGAGGCAGTGAATACCACACAGATGACAAACCATCACAAACAAGGACAATCCCCGAAACATGCACCGCGCATGAACCGTAGCTCATACACAACCAGATGTCTGAGTTTGCGCGAGGTTCATACCTTACGTCGAGACAAAGACCTTCCAATGGAAGACAGAGATCAAACTGAAAAATGCCGACAAGCGTGCGTCCTTTTTGTCTGATCTTTTGTTTGCGCGGGACGTCCAGTGCTGGTTGGCCCACATGATCAAGAACGGTTTCTCCGCAAAATCCAGAGGATTTGGATGCCCGCGTCCCACGGACGTACAATTAAGAGCCTTATATCTGCCTCACTGATTCCAAAGCTTTTAAGCTTCGTTGCGGACCACGTTTTTCAAATTTCAATTGCTCTTAAAGCTGGACTGGACAGCTATGACAGCAGACAGGCCTGTTTCCTCCCGCAGCAAGTAAATCAAGTTTGTTTATTTTTAAAGCTTAACATATCTAAGTCCATCTGCCCCGGGCTCTTTTGGTATGATGGACAGTCATTGGTCGATCATAAAATATGCAGTGAATCACATGTCCAAGTTGCAAAAAAAAACAGTTTTGCTGATCTCTATTCGAGTAAAACAATACTAATAAAACCGTAAGTTTCAAATCAGCCTTACCAAGAACACAGAACGTGAAAGTCACCGGGAGATGACGCAAAGGAAATACTGTTCAGTGGCCCGGGCAACGAAACAGTATTCCTCAGCAGCATCGCAAACGTGGCCAGGCGGGCGGAAACACTCACATCGGACAAATTTGGCACTACCCTCCACCACGGAGAGCTGCTCTTGGCTTCAGTCCAGCTAAGCTGGCGCTCATGCAAGTCACATTACAAGCACCGTTACTTCCCAGTGCGCACCACTGGTGCCCGCATCAGCGCAGTAAATGAAGTGCATGCAGGGCACGACACATCACATGGCCGCGCCCAGTATCAGAGCGACTGCATACTTCGGCCCTCATTGCTTCATTATGGCAACGCTTCCGAAAGCAAACAAAGCATCCTGGTCCTCGATTCGTCCACCCATCACGAAACGTAGCGCCCCTAAAGACAGCCGAAGTGTCGACTTCCCGTCCAGCCCGCCGAGCGTCGGCCACGGCGCGGCCTGATGGTTGACGACAGTCGGGCGCGACCGTAGGTCAACACAGCGGGCCGGCATCACCGGTCCCCCGCGACTGGGCCCGGTCGCTAACCTGGCGCCCGGACCGGGTCGCGCGCTATCGCACTCCGGGTCCGTCTCGAGCCGGCTCCAGGCCCGGCCTCCACCGACAGCCGTTCGTCGACGGACGCCATCACGTATCGGCACACCTACGGCCCCCCAATCGACCAGGTGGCGACCACGCGCTGCCACCGCGCGCGCCATCGCCGAGCTGGAATTGACTGACGCGACGAAGGATCGACGGCCGGCCGGCGCAGCTTTGCACCCGCTGCTTGCGCATTTGGCGACAGCTAAGACAAACGAACTGAAGCGCATTCACAGTCAGATGAACCGTGAACTTACCCGGCCGTACATGAAAGCGGAGCAATATTAATCTGTAAATCACTGGTCCCAATAAACCCTGCCAGTAAATAGCAACATTAACAATCGGGCCCTTCTGACCTTTACGTTTCACGCCATCGGTCTTCATTTCTCTAAACGCCCAACCGTCAAAACGCCATGCCCTTTAACAAATGGCCCCCGCAAGAGACATCCATCACTTTCGACCACTACCCCGCCACTGCCGCGCCGCCTACAGGTAGGCGACCCCGTGCCCCGTCCGCCGGCAGCGTTCGCCGGGGCGGCCTGGCGGCCACGTGCCCACCGCAGCGCCCATTTGCGTCCGGGCGACATTTGCAAACGACCTTTGGTGGCGCGCCGATTCGCGGAACGGCGGCGCCTCGCCCGCGGCCGAGCACGGCCGGTCACGGCCGGTCAGGCCGAATCAACCGCCGGCGGCGGCGGCGGTGGGGGAACAGAAGGCCAGGATCCCGGCTCCTGAGGCGGCGGCGAACAGCGGAGCCGGGCGAGGGACGCTGCCAGGTCGCGGCGACCTGGGGCGGTGAGCGGAACGCACCAGAAACGACGCTGTACATTTCAAATGAGTCAGTCAGGGCGGCGTGTGGAAGTCTGATGATGGACGGGATGTCCGTACCAGTCAATGCGGGGAACCTGCTGATTAGGTTCAGCGCGCAGGCAGCGCAGCATGGCAGCGTGGCGGGAGAATCTAGCACAACCAGTGGCTCGTCCCACATCGCGGGCTCGTCGGCTGAAAGGATACTCCAGGTCATGCTGCATTACAATGGCTAGTCATTCCTGCAGTCACTTGTATCACTTGGCGCCGGACCCACGCATGTCAGACTTTTAAGCCTCATGCCCTTCCTTCACAGCCTCAAGAACAGACCAGCAGACCTCGCGCGTCCCCCGCCCGGCCCGGTCGTCGCAGCCGACGCAGCCCGGCCGACGGCGGCGCGTCGCCGGCGTCGCCGAGACGGGCGGCCGTCCCTGAGAGGCCGCCGGCCCCACTAATGGCAGGTGCACCATCGATCAGCCGGCGCCGGCCAGCCGCACCGCGTGCGACACACGGACACAACAACACGCGCGTACGCACGCACCTGCGGACAAAGGCGCTGCCGCTGCCGCTGACGGGCGGCGCCGCCGGCGCGCTGGCGGCGAGCGACGACGCAGCAGAGCCGGATGCCACGCGCCAGCCGGCCGGCCGGCAGCTCGGTGATTAGCGGCCGGTCGTTGCCCGGCTCCCGGCCGCCGTCGCACCGGGCGAGGCCTGCACGCTGCTGGCCGGGCGCGGCAGGCACGGACAGTGCTGGTGACTAACGTCTGCGCCACCGCTACCGCCGGCGCGTCCGAGTCCCAGCACCCGGTAGGTGGACACCGGTGCCGCCTGACGCCGCTCCTGAGAGGCGCATCAGCTGACGCTGCGTCTTTCCGAGACCGCGTCCGTGTCGTAACGGAGCAATGAGGGTTCTCCCACCACGCGACTGCGTAGCTCTCAAACGTTCGCATCTGACGGGAAGGTAGGGGAGATCGATGGTAATTAGCCGTCCGGCGGCGGGTGGTGCGACGCGTCGGCCGCCACCACGTCCGCCGTTCGTCCGCTTCATCCGACGGCCAACACCGCTGCTCGTCTTCGATGTTGGTCATACACCTTTCGTCAACATCCTGGGCTCAATCAATGAGGTAGGCTAACAAAGAGCGTTTGTTGACTGATGACTGTTGCAGAGTTCAAGCCGACAGCGACTGACATTGCAGCCATGGTGCATTTGTTGACTTATCCGCACCTTGCGGCGCATTGATAGGATGGGTATGTTGCAACCGCGATGCATTTGTTGATTTATAGCTGCGTCTAAAGCGGAACCATTGGCAGCGTGATATTGCAGCCACATGCATTTGTCAAACGCGTGTCATGTCAGGAGCCAATGCTAGACGGTTATAACCCCGTGTCCGGCGTGCAAGGTAAATGACCCGACAGAACGCCATGCGGCAATACCTCCGTTTGTTCGTTTACGTCAAGGCTTCACCGCAAACTGACTGCACCGGATATTATGGTCATGCCGTTACTCCCGTAGTTTTAATAAAGAAGCGACCACTGTCGCCCATATTCAGGAAAACCGAACACCGCTGGAAGCACCGATCGAGTCGGAGGGCCGCCGGCGCGCGCGGTGACATCGCCGTCCCCGCCTCATTAATCGAGGAAACGCCTCTAATTGGACGCCGGAACCTCATAAGCCAGCGGCGGCGGCCGCCCGAACATCGGCCCAATCACCGCGGAGAGGGCGACGGCCCGGGGTCGACTGCCGGGGACGCTCCGCCGGCCGGCCGGTCCGCCGCCGACATCGGCGGCCACCTCCGCCGGGACAGCGCGCGAGGGCGGGCCGCATGTTCACGCCCTGCTGTTGGCATAAGGCGCACTGACCGGCGCCAGCCTTGGCGCACGATCGGCCGTGTGCGCTACGACACTGTCCTGGCTCATGATCTGGGTGGTGGCCAAATGCGGCGCAATATTAGCATTTTAACCTTCACCCGTACGGGGAAGGTGACGACGTAACCCCTTCGCCCTGAGCTTTTCCGAGGATAACTTCCTAATGGTTTGATTGATCCGTCTCCCATTTGGCGTACCCCGTGCGGCATCCTTTCTGCATCTTAAAATGTGAATTTTTTTCTTCTACGTTGCCGTAATAATGACCTATGACGTCGTAATAGGAGGCATGTCAGCCGTCTTCGCGCGCCAACGCGGCCAGATTACAGCGGTCTCATTTTTACGAACACTGATATCCGTTTTGTTTCATCATCATTTATTCTTTGATTTGTGCTTCAAATGGGAAAGTACCACTTTCTGCCAATTTCTGACATTTGACCCGACCACGAACGGCCCTACCAGCTCCCCGCCCCTCCCCCCTCTTTACGTCCCTGTTATACAGAGACCAATGCACGGGAGAGGGTCAAACCGTCGAGTGAGACGGGCGGGCCATTTCCCGCCAGCATCCAATGTTACTCGTCACTGGCCCACCCATCCGCTGCGCCGAAGATCGAGTGACGTTCCGCCTACCTTACAACGCCAACGGCACGGCCATGCACATACAAGCCACGGCAAAAACTCGTTCCCTTAACGTGACGCCACGTCACAAACCGAGCACCAAGGCGGGGGATCACACTGCCCCATCTCTCCGCAGAATCATCGATGACGGAGCAGTGCATACTTCGCTCCAGCACCGACGCCCAACGACCAGGCCCTGCCACTCAGCACCGCGACGGCAGCCAAACCTCCCGGCCGCCGCCGCCAGCCACGCCGGCCCCTCGGCGGACAGAGCGACTCCTCCGCGGCGGAGGCGGCGGCGGGCGGCGCGCCAGACCGCCTCCGGCCCGGCCGGCCGGCGCCGTGATATAGCGCCCACTTAGCTCTAACTGGCCGAATAAGTACGTCAGGCTGAGCGACGAGCGGCGGCGCGGCTCGGCCGGCGGCCGGCGCTGGCCCGGCCGGCCTCGCGGGGTCGGCCTGTCCCGGCTGAGCGAGTGCTCATTCCGGCACGCGCCGGCACGGTTAAGCCCTTTCACTTGTCGATTGGCCGGGAGAATCGAACATGGAGGTTTCGGAGGCTTCGCCATCAAACCGAGCTTAGAGTGAAAGATCTTTGACGGGGGAATAACCAGCCCACGGTGCTCCTTACTGATACGATATGCAATGAACGACAGCAATCCCTAAATATGGGACCATACAGTCCGATTAACTTCCGAGCTGAGGTCCCACAAAGCCCCATGGACCCTCGTAACAGCGAGCAATGATCATTGGCGCCATCCCAATCCCGCGAGATTCTCGCCTCACTGATAACACCCGCTGCGCTCCCTCCCCACGTCCAGACCCCGCAGTCCCCAGGCTATCAGAGTTAAAGCCCAACGCGGCCGCGCCGCCGTCACGGGCCGCGAATCTCAGACGGCGCCGGCATAATCAGCGCGCCCCGCGACTATCAGCCGAACGCCGACGCAGACGTCCATTTCGCTCCTCCGACTGCCGCCCCCGCCCCCGCCCCCGCCCGGCGCGTCCGGGCGCCGGCAGCCCTATCAGGGCGGCCCGCTCTCGCCGCGAAGGGCTATCGGGGGGCTAAAGTCGCGCTAACTCGGCCGTATCGACCGGCAGAGGCGGCGGACGCCCGGCCACCGCCGCCGACTGCATATTTCCGCCAACGCCGGCCGCCGCTCCTCAGTATGCCGGCCGCAGATTACCGGCTGGAAATGGTAACGTTATTATTACCGGCGGCGGCGCGCTTCATAAACAGGCGCGGATGGCGGCGCAGGCCGGCGGAGGCGGCGCCGGGGGCGGAGAGGGTAGGTCGGACATGCCCGCTTTGCGGCCGTGTTAAAAGTCACGGCCTCGCCCGGACAGGTGAGAAGTCCGATGGCTCGAGCGGACGAGCATCCGGACTCGGAGCCGATGCGTTTGATGGGACGCGAGATCGCACTACGTGGAAGTCATCGGAAGTGAAGCCTATCGCACGGCGACGCCAATGCTCTTCATCAAAAGAAACTGAGAGCGTGGCTGAAGCAATCCGCGAAACTGACGGACGTGAAGAAACGACGGACGACGAACGTCCGCAATCGGAATATCATTCCGAGCCGATTCACGCCATGATGGGTACACAAAAATTAGCTGAGTTAAACAGTTACACACAATATTTGTCAAACAGGTACACCATGTACACCACATAAGACCACAATTACAAATTTCATGACGGGTTCCAAATGAAATCATCGTAGCTGCAGCCTTTGACAGGATTGTGATAAGAATTATCTGCAATAAAACTCTGTAAACACAAACTGCTGGAGCAGACCGATCATAATTCCATTGATGGGTGATTGGTTTTTGACGCGAGGCATTGTACCCCACTAGCCGTAATGTTGACACACGAAAATCAGTAGCACCGTCTGTTCTCCAGAATTCTGCTAACATTACCCAAGTTGATTTGGGACATCACAGCTTAATATTTGATCACAGCATTGAGAGCAATAAAGACGGCACCAGAAATATTAAAACAACACTAGAATACATCAGCATCCATCAGACCACACTATTCCAACTCAGGGCACCACAAACATGGTCAATCGCAAATGTAACATGAATTCATCACCATTAACCTCCCGCACACGGCAACAAAACGGCGACTGGCTACACCACTGACACCACATCATCACACTCGAACCGCACACGCCGGTTCCGCCGCGAGCCACAGCACCGCGCCCCGCCCACCATCCGTCAGGAACACCCGCCCCACCACCGGCGGTCGTCGCGCCGGTCCCCGACCGCGCCCCCCGGGCCGGACGGGCCGCGGCGGCGATCGCCGCTCCCCGGGGACGGCGCCGGCCGCGACAGGGCCGCCAACTCCGGCCGCCGTCCCCGGGGCCGCACTGACCTTTCGAGTGGACCTGCTGCCGGTTCGAGTCGTCCTTGAGCCCGTCGGCCGAGTTGACCAGGTCGCTGAGCTGCGGCTTGCGCGACTCCAGCTCGCGCAGAACGTTCTGCCGGCGGAGGCACTCGCTCAGAACGCGCCCGGCCGGTCCGCGCCGCCCACGTCAACATCGCCGACAGCTGTCGCGTCGGGAGCGACGGTCGGCGGGGACTACGCGCCGGCCGCCGCGCCGTTCTCCCGCCGCCGGCGGCGCCGGAAGACCGCGTTCCGGCCGCGGCGACGGTCGGCTCGGCGCCGGGGTTCCGATAATCGGCGCTCTCGCCCGGCGCTGCAGACTGATTGGCCCGAGCGGCGCCGGCTGCCGGGGCGACCGGCCGCGCCGAGTCCGGTGAATCGGAGCAAACACCGCACCGCCGCCGCTGCATGGCCGCGCAGGCAGCAAGCGAGGGCGCCATTCTGCCCCACAGGGAGGGGTAGCACTCAACGGCGAGCTTGCAATGTCGGCAGATTGGAAATGCCGCGAAACCGAGCGTCTAATGAAAAATGTCATCTCCGGAAAGATCGCAGGATCTGTTGTGGAGCTTCTGTTGAGAACTGTTGGGTGCTCGTTCTTATCATCGTCTGTTCGAGACGAACATTGGGGACGGCGACTGGCACTGAAGCATTCGCACGACACCTGCGGCAAACGTCAGCGAAGGACGCTTTGCATCAATCAGTACCGGAGCACGAGTTTCGCCTATGGGCTGGATTTTGACTGGCAGGAATTAGGAGAAAAATTTTTGGGAACCCTCTAGTTTTTTTAGAACCCTCCGGCAATTTTCCAAATATTTGGGATCTTCAAAGCTGTTGTATGTCGCTTCTGAGTTACCCTGTTTTGACTAAAATCTTTTATCAAGAATTTGTCTCGCCACGAAGTATTCGGGTAAGAACTTCCATTCACATGTATGTCATGTCGGGAGGTTTGAAACCACGAGGTGTACAAAGCAATGCATTTGGGAATTTTCTGCACATGCTGAACAGATATCCACGGCTCCTTCGGTCTCCCAAGGGCAGTCAAAACACATTTTCTTAATAAATAAATAAATAATAAATACAATAAATAACAGGGATAAAATAAACAGAACGTAGACATAATAAATACAATGGAATCGTTAACTTTGCTCTTCGAAGCGTCGTTCATCTTACAGACCGCTCCAAAGCACAAGTGGTGCTGCCCACGCTCACACATGGATCCGCCTTTGTCAGACACGAGATGAAACATGAGATACCACGCCAGACCTGAACGTCCGGTACGGTTTCTCCGTCGAACTGCAAAACTCCCGGAGACGCGAAAGTGGCCAAGGCAGGGGCTGTGAAGTTAGCTTGTTAGTTTTGAGCAAGACCGGCAAAACTTATCCCCAAGAATGACAAATTGCGAGCAACAAAGCAGCCGAAGCATTTTGCTGAAGGGAAAGTTAGGGGGCAGCAATCAAATACGGTTCGAGAAAAGTCCCACACGTGTTCACTCAGCGCAGCAGCTTTAACTTCACCGGCAGTAGAGCTAAAGTGAACCTGTTATTTAACATTACTTACGTCGCAAAGAACAATGACTTCACAACGGAAAAAAACACAGCAATGTCTCTTCCAACCAAAAGTTATTCCAGCATCGCCAAACGCGCCTTCTGCTCTCGCCGCGCTTTAAGAAATAAATTAAAAAAACCCCCGCAGCGGCCTAAAAAGCACGGACGTCCCGCCGGCACGCACGCGAAACTGCGATCAAAACACAACGGAAAAGCATCTCAACCAACAGACATCGCCAAGCGCCGATGTCGCCCGACGGAAAAACGGCACAATGATGAGGAATGGCCATCATAAGCACAATGGGAAAGACGACCTTTGACCCAATCGGCACCAAAACTGTATGGGCAAATTGGCGATGAAACGTCAGTCATGTCACGCCATCATCCTTGAAACGCAGCCAGATTCAGATACAGCGGACAGAAACAACGTGAAATGTTAACCATTCACATTAAAGAGAAGCGCTCTAAAAAAAAAAAAAAAAAAACAACAATAAAAAGGTGCAAAACAAAGCACGAAAATTCACCTCAAAAACCACATGAATCCACAAACCAGTACAGAATGCCAGGTAAACACACGAGCGGATGATTTACCGACCCGACAAAAGCTCTCCAATCATCGACAGTCTGCCTCTGTATTCACGATGGCGAGCGTCGCTACCACTACCGGATTCCTGTCCTACAGTACGGTTCCATCAAGGTCAAAGCCACGCTGCGTCAGCTGAGAGTGATAAGACTCGTGCACCTAAAGCAAGGTGTGAACCACGGAACAGATCCTGCAACTGCCAAGTGAGGATCTGCAGACAGACCCCAAGGGTACATCCAGGTAAGCTTGCGCACAGGCCCGACGGCTACAGCCAGATGAGAGTCCCCGAACACATCCTACGACTGAAGCAAGATAACGGTCCCCGGAGAGAGCCTGCGCCTTTAACCAGGTGGCAGTACCCGGGCGAACCCCGCCGCCACAGCGAGGTCAGGGTACCCGGACACAACCTGCAGTTAAGACCAGCTGAGGCTCCGCAGACGGGCCCCGCGGTAACGACCAGGTGAGTCTCCCCCAAACAGATCCTGCGGCTATAGCTACATGCGTCTCCGCAGCAGACCCTGCGGCACAACCAGGTGAATGTCTGCAGACAGATGTCGCGGCTACAGCCAGGTGAAGGTCTGCTCCCAGACGCCGCGGCTACAGCCAGGCGAGAGCCCGCAGGACCACACACGCGGCCGCCGACAGCTCCGGCCCCAGCGCAGCGGCCGGCGGCCATTAGCGGCCGCGTTAATGACGGCGGCCGCCGGCGCTGTCGGCGCGCCGGCGGCCGCCGCCGATTTACCGCCGCCGGCCGCCGGCAGCGCCGCGGCGCCACTCACGTCGAACTGGGTCGAGACGGGCGGCGGGGTGCGATGCTGCTGCGCCGGCGAGCGGCCGCCGGCCGCAGCCCCGTTGGCCGGACCTCGCTGCCACATGGCCGTCGCTGGGTCGCGCGCCGCGCGAGCGCCGGCCGCCGCCAGTCACCTGGTGTCCGCGCGACGCCGCGCCACGAATCGATGTCGCCGCCGCCGCCGTCCGGGACGGCCTGGCACGGCCAGCGGCGCGCTCGGCTGGCACGCTCCCGGCGGCGGACGCGGCGGCGCGCGCGCGGCCGCGCCGGCCCGGCCCGCCACACTGCCCCGCCGGCCGCCGGCACAGACTGCGCGTCGGCGCCGGTATCGACGTGCGTCGTCGCCGGCGGCGGCGGCGCGGCGACAGCGCCGCCGCCGTCTACTCTTTCCCACGCGCGGCCGGCCACACCGGCGGCGGCGCGGCACGGCCGGCGCTCGGCGGGCGCCCGCCGCGCCCGCGGCCGCCGAGCCTCTCCGGCGACGCAACGCATCCGCATCGGCACCGGCAGCGGTCATCGATTCCGACGCCGCCGGCGGCGGCCACGCCAATTGCTGCCGCCCGGAGGGGGAGGCGGCCGGCGCTGTGATCCTCCGACGCTCCGGCGGCCGCCGGCGGCGCGCGGACAGCGCCGGGCTGCCGTCCGCGGCTGCCGGCCGGCAGCACGGGCGGCCGCCGCTGCGCCGCGACCTTCGAGAGCCGTATCGGGCCGGGCCGACCTCATCAGCCCGACTCATGGAGGCATCGATCACGGCCGGCTGTGATCTGACGACGGCGACAGGCGGCGGCCGCCGGCGGCCGACGTCACCCGCCCGGCTGACGTCTCCGTCAGGCGTCACCGGCGGCGTGAGGTCACGAGAGACGTCGTGGGAGAGCGCCGAGTCACTAAAAACGTCACGGAAGAGCGCGAGGCCACGAAAGACGTCACCAGCAAGCACGAGGCCGCGTCATGCGTCACGGAGCGTGAAGTCACGGCTCAAAGCCATGACCGAGCACAAAGTCACGACAGACGTCATGAACACACGCGAAGCCAGGAAAGACGTCAAGAGCGAGCGTGACGACGCAGTCTGACGTCGCGAGTGGTAAAATAGCAGCTACAGACCTCCGTTCGTTGAGACTCTCCGGGGAAAAAACTTTTACATGTTCCAGCATGGAACTCGGATCCGAATGTATTATGCCAGAATCATCCTGGTCATCGTAAACATTCAGCAGAACAAATATTAACATGTGCCAGCAAAGTGCTCGGTTCCAAGTGCGTTACACCAGGACCCTCTTAATAACCTACACCTGACCCCAGCTAGCATTTGCCAGACAACGCACCAACGACACCTTCGCACACACGTGCAAACCTCAATATTTCGCGGGTGGGTGACAAATTGTCCATACGGCAAATGCGGGTACCAGTCCCAGTCCCGCTACAAACGCGGGAGGCGGTTTCGTCCGCTCCTGAGCGGAGATGGTGACCTTCAGGGCCACCAGACAGTCGAGGCACCTCCTAGAACCCCGACAGGCATCTAGCGGCCAGAGAACGCCTGACAGCCGACCCATCGCCGACGCGTCTCTGGACCGCGCCGAAACGGAACATCCCTGGGCATCCAAGAACACAAACCACGGGCACATCCTCCAGCTGGTGATTCACGTTTACGTTAGTCTTACGGGAGGTGTGAAGATAATAACAGATACGCACTGATATATCGTAAGAAAAAAAAACAATAATGTATCTATGACGGGCCGGTGGTGGCGAGCTAAAAAACAATGTCATTCGCCATCAACGTGTCTGTTAAAAAGCGCAATATGCAGTTACAACTATGTGCATTCCAAACCACTCCAAAACCTCAACAGCTGACTGATCGGAACCACAATCGCAAATTTCGGCAATTCCGGGTGACTTCAGTCGCGCCAAAACTAATTTCGAACTATTATCAGGTTCAGAGGAATTTCCACTATTCACACCTAACCTGTCATTTACGGATGTGCCTTGTCCAACCTGTCACCAGGCTATGTCATGAGACATTCCCCGCTTTAAGGCCCATGTGGGCTTCCCAGACAGACAGATCATGACCCCTGCATTTCACCGCTCTGCACTATCTGCATGGAAGACGAATATCCCAGACCACTGGGGGACCCGGTTCATATGCTGGGGAGGGGGTGTCTCCATCCGTGTAACCTAAAATCGCCCCAAATGTTGATCTGTCCTCGGATTTCGGCCGCTTTGTTTCGCCATCTTTGAAAATGAAGGCATATGTGAACAAATATTTGCTTCTAACACAAGCGATTTCACCCGAAACGGGAGTCCGAGTCACGCTGGCCCGGTTTTTCCATCGAAGGGGGAACCATGGCCCCGAACCCGCCCTCCTTCCCTCCCCAATCCGCCCTGCCCCAGGCGGTTAAGTCCAATAATTGTCCGCTTTAATTATCACACCGTTCAGATCGCCCCGACCACATTCGGCGCGAAATGCGGGTCACTTAAGCCTTCCGAAATCCATTCCAACCAGAGAGGCGCGGCTGGAAAGCTGTCGGCGTACATCGGTACAGCGCAATGGTTCCTCGCGCCTATAAAAATTGGAGCAACATGACGTCCCTTTGCACGGAAATGTTAACAATTATAGTAGCAGGGCCATATAAATTATTACCACCTTGTCCGTAAGCCAACTACGAGTCCTGATAAATCGTTTCAGAATCCTATCTCCGTTCCCGCCTAACGGCCACCAGGCAGCCGCCTGTCATTCTCACATTAGGCTGCCCCGCATTACATTGCAGCCAGACGGTACAGCATAACAATGCCAGTGCGGCGGGGTGAGCGGGGCCCGAAACATATATCTGCTCCTGCTTCTGGCTCTGTCACTCCGGCCATCTAAACTAATGTTCCCTACGGAAGCTGACTATTAGTTCTTCCTCTACCATACAGATGCGACTGTCCCGCACGCTGGTACATCTGTCGTAACGAACTATTACGAATCCGTCGAACACATCTCTGTACCAGACGAGGCCGCGTGGCCCAGAACTAACCAAATGACAGCACGAAGAAGCAGTCAGAATAAAAAGGCGGTTACAAGACGATTCCGAGACGGCGAACTAAATGCCAAGGGTCATGGACACGGGACTTGAGGCGAGCAGTCGGCCGACGGCATATCTTATTCATGCGCACTGCCATGGTCGACGCGAGAAGGCAGCACATTCAGCGAGTCTCACACCCTTTCACTGGTCAGAAACGCGAATAGCTAAGACAGCTGCCGGTCGAGGCGGACAGGCCAGAAAGGATTACAAGGAAAGCCGCGGCAAACCACAAAATACAGAACGTCGCCATGCTGAGACGCAATAGACAAGGACAATGAAAAACTGAGGAAAACGAAGATAAAGACACAGATCAGGCAGGCTTCATAAACAGAGGAGAGTAGAAGAGGATGAACCAACGTAGAACGGGCCAGGGCGATGTGAAAACACCAGACCATGTTTGCAGCCCGGACAGCAGCAAAACAGGACAAGCGGTCGAAGGCAGCGACGGCAGACAAGCTCGCTCCAGCATCAGAAGACCAGGAGAGAACAGGGACCTTCCTAACGCGGAGCAGGGAATATGGACCTGAGTCACTGTGTCGACAAGGCAAGAAAGTCCAGATGTCCTGGGCGGTACCTGGCGTCACATGGGTACCTGCGAGACGAAGCAGTCGGCAAGACCAGGGAGCTGCCCTCGATGATGTAAAAAGCCAGTGGCACCATGGAAAAGGGTCTCTGGGATCGGGGGCCGAAAAAAGACGCAAGAAGCTCGGTCATTAAAATCCGGAGGAAGCCAACCAAAAAGCCAGTGAGTCTTGAGTCAGCAAATTGGTCTGGCAAAACTGAGAAAGACGACCAAGAGAGAGAGTGACAGACCGGTAGAGGCCACGGCAGGATTCGATGAAACCAACAGAAAGGGTACTCAAGACCGGGAAAGTGTCACTGAAAATCGGAATGTCATAAAGTTCCGAAACCACAAATCGAGAGTCGGAGACCAAGAGCGAGCCCGTGACGCCGACATCGAGTCACTCAGACTCGACATCGAGAGACTCAGAGAGAGACAATGAAACCAGGAGAGATCCAACCGAGACACTGGCAGAGAGTCAGACTGGGAGAGCGGGACACGGAGGGAAGGAGGAACTGAGAG
Organism: Capitulum mitella; assembly: GCA_030062745.1. Taxonomy (NCBI): domain Eukaryota; kingdom Metazoa; phylum Arthropoda; class Thecostraca; order Pollicipedomorpha; family Pollicipedidae; genus Capitulum; species Capitulum mitella. The sequence goes on from CP099840.1 coordinate 3,335,395, forward strand.
AGGCAGAGACAGAGATTGAGACACAGACAGAGACACGTAGAGGCAGAGGAAGAGGCACAGACAGAGGCAGGGCGAGGGAGAAAGAGGAGGAGGAGGAAGAGAAAGAGAGGGAGGGAGACGGGAGGGAGAGGGAGGAAGGGAAAGGAGAGAGAGAGGAAGGGAAGGAGGGAGGGGAACAGAAAGAGAGAGAGAGAGAGAGAGAGAGAGAGAGAGAGAGAGAGAGAGAGAGAGAGAGAGAGAGAGAGAGAGAGAGAGAGAGAGAGAGAGAGAGAGAGAGAGAGAGAGAGACCGATCGATGCCGCCGCCGGCTACACATTATTCCAGGTAAATAACACCGGCCGGGAAACAAAGGCCCACCTTCAGTCAAACGGGGCCGATCAATGGGCCCGCCCGGAGGTCTGCTGCCAGTCAGCGGGCACCCCGCCCCGGCCAGACGGGGACGGGACCGCAGCTCCTGCTTCCCAATCCCGTTAGCTTCAGAGTTACGCGGCCACTCGTCTGTACTGTATCCCAGAGAAAAGTTCCTGGGATGAACAAATTTTACCTGCGTCCTTTGCACGCAACAGACATAAGGTGAGTTCAGGAAAGGTTGGTGACACAAGCCTTTCAGCAAAATATGAATTTAGGAAACTGATCCGTCCTCCACCGCTACGACGGGCATGAGTTAACGGAATGTTCGTGCCTTAAAAAACGTCATAAGCCGTGACGGTATTTCTTCAGCTTTGGCAGGCACGACAGCTGCCTCCGGGCACCTCCACCATCAACCAGACGGTCCTGAACTACGGTCCCGCAGTGGTTCTGACTTCTCTCCTCCACGCTGACGGTAGTGACACTGCGGTGCTGCCCCGACGCCAGCACTGCAGCTCGCCGGCCGCCCGTCCGGCGCCCCCGCCCGACCCCAGCCCGGCGGGAGACCCGTCCGTCCGCACCCTTCCCCGCCGTCGGCCGGCCGGCGGCGTCCAGCGCCTGCAGCAATAACGCCGCGGGACGGCGCGCGGCGGCGCCCGCTCGCCCCGGCGGCGGCGGCGGGCAATTGTTCCGGTCCTCGCCGCCCGGTCGGATTACGACCGGTCCGACACGGCCGCCTGCATCTGCATACAGACAGCCGGCCGCCGGCCGCCGGCCGCACGCGGCGCCCATGCTGAGCGGACGCGCGAGGGGGTGGAGTCGCGCGGCGCCGGCCCGAGCCGCGGCTGCCGGAGGACGGGGAGGAGCGCGGCGCTGCGGGCGGCAACACAACACAACACGGCTTTCGCATCTCCTGGCGTGTGGCTATAAGGGGCTTTCAGCTTACACCGGCTTGGACTTAATTGCGTTCTGTCGCAAAGAACCTGAATCTCGAACGGTCTAGCTGTTGAGACGCAATGATGAAGCGTCTTCAGAACACAAAACACCGGCTAAACTTTTCACGACACCGATCGGAAGGCGGTGTTATTACGCCAAAGTGAGCAGAATATCCAACACAGCCATCTTTAGGTGCCAGTACCAACTATTTATAGCTATATGTTGGTTTCAGAAATTTATTTTTCAACTGTTCTTCCCTTTTCTTCGCAATTATCTAAGTTAATGGTTGGGTTCAAACACAAATATGAGTGACAACCCAAAACCTCCCATATAACCTTTAATATTTAAAGAAATCGTTGTTGAATACGGCTTTTACACAAACACCCGTTGGGAAAACGGCTAGAATACCCTTTTACTAGAAACACAATATAAGTCACTTCAAAACAGAACACTTAACGGTTCAGCACTAAAAGGCCCACCTAATATCCCTGTGCAGGACACGAGCGCTGCATAAATCATCGGAAGCTCTCATCCTGGCCGTACAAAAATATCACATAAGCACCTCTGCAGAGTTCCAGCGGGGTTCGCGAAAAAGCACTGTGTAATTCATGCGCGAAGGAACGGATTTCAATTCGACGGCCAAAGCGCAGTTTCCAAAACCGCTATCCGAGCAAAAACGTGGGGATCGAACACGCGAAACAGCGTCGTCTCAATCGTCCCGCCAGAGCCACGAACCGGCGGCTCGGTCCAGCACAACTCACCGCGCTCGCCCCCCGGCCTCGACAGCAAACAGAACCCTCCAAACCGCCGCGCTCCATACCCGCCACTAATGAGCGCCGGCCGCATTCAGCGCCGGCCAAAAGAACAACGAGCGCGCGCTAATCGCGAATTAGCTGGCTGCGCTCCGCCCGCCGCGGCGGCCGACACGGCGACGGCACGCGACCGCCGCCCGAAACGGGCCCGCTTCACGTGACACCGACCCCGGCCCGGACAGCCCCGGGCGGCCCGCGCGCCGACCGCGGCCCGCGCCACCGCGTTCAATAGAGCTTCATTCGCGTCAATTTGTATGCAAAAGAGCACACACAAAAGGCTAATTTGAAACGGCATGGTCCGGTGCGCCTCGTGCGCCGCGCGCCGCGCCGTAATTCGGACCCGAGGCGGACGAGCTGGATCACACGGATCAGGCGGATCAGCGGCGGCTCTGGGCGCCGCGCACGAACTCTGCGACTGGTCGCACGGATGGTGACACTACTTTCCGACGATACAACGCGTTACGACGGCGCCCTGCCCAAATGGCCGATGTAACATTCGGCAGGCCGTCCATTTACGAGGTCTTTCAGCCGTTTTCCATTAGCATACGGGTGACAATGACAATCGAAACACGCACCAGCAAACTGCCAACGTTCCACGCATGACAAACGGCCGATCATCGTTGGCGGAGTGCATGGCTGCCGCCGATGCTCTCCGCCTTCGCAATCGACAAAAGCACCACCCTCGACGGGCAGTAAGGGTGGAATTACGCTTTACGCGGTCAGCAGTCCTCGCAATCACACCTATGCCGGCCTACGCGGGAACTGGCCACCGCAGCACGGAAAAAGAACCCGGCGCGACCGACCGACACACACACAGCGGGGCAGTTCCGGTCCACGGAAAATCGCCGCCCGTCCGTGTGGCGTCATAAATTTCCACTGTACCCGGCGGCGAGACGTACATCATACGGCGCGCTCGTCCCGGCGCGGGGCCCAATGAACGATCGATCTCGACTCATGGGCGCGCGGCCCGCTGACAACGGCCGAGTCACGCCGCCGGGTCGGGTCGCAGCCGCGCGACGGCCGGCCCCGGCCAGTCTGTGTTTTAAGCGGTCACTGCCGCCGGCCAGCAGCCGTGCCCTCGCCGCCAGAGGGCCGGGAACGGGAGCAGGGCTGCCGGCAGTCGCGGACCGTTCGGCCGCCGTCCGAGACCGTCTAAATCTACCCGGCGTCACTCGATTTAACGGTCCAGGAATATGTCGCACTGGTCTGGACCGAAGACGGCCGACGGTCGGACCGACTCGGCACCGAAACCGGGAGCGACATCGAGGGATTTCGGAAGCAGCGACGATTTAAGCCACAGCACCCGCTCAGGTCGCGCCCCTGGCTGAATGGCACGCGTCAAGGGTCTGACGCGGAGGGCCACAGGATGGAACTCTGGCTATTACAACGGTCTCGGGAGAGTTCATGAAAGCCGGGGGGAGGGGGGAGCCCGGTACCGTCAGCCATGGCGAGCACCTGTCGTGGCCGTGTCCTGGTCGGCGCACTCACCTTGTGCTTGAAGATCATCTTGTTCACGTCCTCCAGGTCCCCGATGACCACCTGCCGCTCGCACATGCGTTTGATCAGGGACAGCCAGTCGTTGATCTGCGGAAATTACAGACGTTTTTAGGTAACGAGGAGTCGCATAAACATTAAGAAGATAGTATTCTGTCAAATGCATGCTTGAGGTGGCACAAAATAGACCCGGTGTTGAAAGAACTACAAGCCTTTTCCATCCAGGATCACATTTTTCATCCTTTTCATTTCCCATCCGGCTCGCCTTCGCCCAAAAGCGTGGCGGCATTTTCCCAACAGCAGCGGGTAAAACCCCGCCCGCACTCCATTTTCGAGCATCTCGGCGGCAACTGCGGCGCCCGACCTCCGTTCGCTGCGGCACACGGGGCCGCGGCAGCCTTTCCGGGCCACGACGGTCCATTCTACCGAAATAGCTCCCAGCTCATTGGCATATTTCGGGCGAAGGCTACGGCCCGTGAAGCGAGCGTAAGGAATTCTCCGTCCAGGCAGAAGCGACAGATTTATGAGTTGGCCTAGTTGCGCTCTCAGACCCTGTGTTCTCGGCTGCACCCACTGAATTCGCGGTACGCCGGTCCTATTCGGAGAAGTGCAGACAGGCACGAAGTTAAGCGAACAGTGCGGTAAATGAGGTGGCACCGATGGATTTATGATTATACTGCAGTGATCACTTATTGATTTCAAGCCATTCAAGACAAACAGCCGTAGAAAACAAAATACTTGGAATGAATTCCTCGAGTGCTGATATAACACAAAACGAACAATTCCTAGTAATGATACCGGGCTCGCAATGCCTGGGAGCCGACTGGACACCCATTTGTCTCAGTTCCACCGCTTACAATAAACCCCCCAGCTCACAATCCATCACAACGTGCCAACACCAGCACGGCAGCACAATCAGATTACAAAGCCCTTCAAACGCGCGTTAGCCGGCCGATTCGACGCGAAAATAATAGCTCACGCCGTCCTGCCGGGCTGCAGGCCGACAACGGCCAGAACAAATCGAACCAGTTGCCGGGCCGCCTCCGGGAACGGCCTCCCCGCCCGGGAGGCTGGCGGCGGCGCCGTGCCCCCTGATCGCCGCTCCCGGCGGCGGCTCGTCGCGACGTCGCCAGAAATGGCCCGTCCGCCGGCCGACAGCCGCACGTCTGGCCCGCCCGCTTATCTCGTTAAGTGGCTCTCGAATGAGTGAATCACCGCCGACCGGCGGCCTCCGCGGCAGCCGCTTAAGATAAGTTGACGAGTCCGAATATAGAACGTAAGTAAACAAATAACGTAAAGAAAAGTACGAAGCCAAGTGAGCAGCAGGCAAGCTGACCGGTGGCCCTCAGTGTCAAATTTACGTTGACGGGATCAAGCTAGCTGCTCGTATCCTGCTCTCTGTGCAGCACTTCAGAGCTCTTTCTGACCAACAACCGCAGTGAGACGACAGCAGCGCTCGTGTGGCCATCCGCTCCTCCGCAGCGGCCGCGATACCCCACAATACCCCGCTCCACCGCCAGACATGTCTGCCAGGTCCGCTCGACGCCTCGTCCCTCGCTGGCCGCCATGCCCCACCTGTCAGCGGCAGGCTGGAGCCTCGCCACCACCCACCTGGTTGATGCTCTTGTCGAGGCTGCCGACGAGCGCCGTCGGGCTGAAGGCGCGGTGTCGCGTCAGCGGCGACGGGAAGCTGGGCGGCAGCGAGCCGGCGCGCGACGCCTCGGTCGGCTCGGCGGCCGCCGGCGGCGAGCTGGCCGGCGCCTGGACGGGCGGCTCGTCTGCGGGCGGGACGGCCGGTCAGGCGGCGTACACGGCGGCGGACGGCACGCAGCGGCCTGTCAGGCGGCGGATACCGCGGCCGGGAGGAACAGACCCGGACGGGACAGTCCGCGCGGTGCGCTGTCGAGACGCGTCCGCAGCGGGCGGCGACGCTCACCGCCTTCGAGCCAGCAAATCAAACAGGCAGCCAACAGACCAAACAGGCCGTAGAATGGAACTGCATCTCGACACCGACCATCCAGTTTGAATGTTAGTGGCACGTTTGATCTCTGTAAGGCTTAAGCCCGCTCCTCACATACAGCATGAAGTACGTCAGCAAACTGTCAGAGACGTTCTTGAGGTAGACTGAGTAAAAAGCGAGGATTGAAGATGTAACGCGATCACGCCAGAACACGTCATTACGACGCCACCACGCAATCCGACTCAAGAATGAGTCATTTCCACCAACGGATGATGTGTGGGATTCACAAGGGATCAGCTAAATGAGCCTACAGGAGATTTGGTTTAAGGCCTTCAGTTCTACTTAACTCTGATGCTGGCACATCATTATTTCCGAGCACGACCTAAATGGTGGGCAGGATCTAGGTTATGCAGCAGATAATACGCGGGGAAAGAGCTCACTCTTTCGTCACCAAAATGAGCCATTACAGGCTGAATGCATTAGTGGTGTGTCACACCATCATAAACGCTGTTCAATAAAACCAATCATGTTAAACATGACCACGATGCATCCCGGGCAAAGGCCACACCCGTCAACTGATGCGGCAACTTGTCTAAAAAACACCAATAAATGCTACAGGAATAGCCAAAACTCGTCATACAATATATCCATGCAACACAGCAGATTTGTCACTCCATTCATCCGCCAACATCCGGCTGCCGCGGCCTTGGCTCCCACCACCACACCCCACAGCGCCGGGGCTGTCCCGCCCGCCGGCCGTCACCGGCTGGCGGGCCCGACCCCGACCCCGCCGCCGACGACGCGTCGGTGCCGATAGCGGCGCGTGCCAAGACATGTCGCACCTGTCCGGCCGGCCGGCGGCGGTATGTAAACACGGCCCCGACGCGTCCCGGCGCGGACCTCGACCATCGCCCGGCGGCGCCGAGGCCGCCTGGCCGGGACAGCGCAGGACGGCGGGCCGCCCGGCCTCCTCATCCCGCCCGAGGCGAAACACGCGAGGAAGAGAAAAACGCGTCTCTGATACACAAACAGGCCGGGGTAAACGCCGCAGGCGCCGGCGCATACCGGGGGAGCGGCGCCAGGTCAGAGGCGCGGGGCTGCCGCAGCAGCCGGTGCCTCCCGCCGTGGGACGCTCAATTCCCATGGCCGGCTCCGGTCCGGCGAAAATGTCACGGCTGGTTACCCAGTCAGCTGGGGTTTGAGCCGAGGTCGATGTTGGGGTCCGGGTGACCAAGGGTCGTCAACTAAGCGAGTGCCTGGCGGCCAGTCTTCGGCCTCGGACGGGACGAATCCGTCGGCGCAGACGGCGAACATCAAATCGATAACGAAAGGTCGACGGGAGACGATCGAGTACGCAATCAACAGAAAGGCGGTCCGTCCGACCGAATGTAACGAAAAACAACAGCGCGTTCAAGAACGGGGCCGAAATAAGTCAGGGCGTCTGTTCCGTACCGGCGCTTCAGCCTGGTTTGTGAATACCGAAATCGGCATACAATCAGCCCCAGTACGGGAGAACAATGCGCTCCACAGCCCGTCTTCCTGAATTTCTTCTCCTCTGCCCTTGCAATACCTCTGAGCACGGGTTAAAAATAGGGCTGCCACAACGGACAATAATAAATGGCTGCCAGAAAACGACCGTTTTCAACCACCACTGCAGCGGTGTGGTTAACACCCTGCCGGAGTTCACATGCCTAGTCGTTCCGGGCGAATCTGGTCCATCTCCATCGGTCCGTCGTTCAAGTGAAGAGATGTGCGCAGCAAACGAATGCTGCACATTCTGGTCATCTACTGATTTACCACAGTTGGAAAGTAAGAAAACGTTCCCAGGTTCCAGAACGGCTTACAACAGCCCGGTATGTTCGACCAGCATGCCCATCAAAGTTGGCTGAAAGAATACAGCAATATTTACAGTTTAAACATACCGAGCGAATCACCGACCTTTTCACCAAGGGTATCAATATCCATGATAAAGGCCGCCGGCATGTTAAGTGTTGTTCCCGCTTTTGATAAACTGAACACTCCGTTTAATTCCTCATCATCATCGATTCAGGTATGCGAGTTTGGCACGCTGGTGAAATCCAACGAAAGGCTTGGCTACTGTACAAACAAAGCACGGCCGGCAAGGCCGCCATCAAAACGCGGCGCTCGTTTCCACCCCGTCGCCGATTTCAGGCCAGCAGTCTATCACTTCACCAACTCCGGCGACACCTCCACCGCAATGCAGCCTCGGCTCCGACCACGGAACACTCCGAAGCCGACTCAAACGCCGGTTCGGGAGCCCTCCCCCTGCTCGTCGACGGCCGGGCCCGTGCGCCCCCGGCCCGGCGCGGCCCGCGCAGACGGAGCCGTGTAAACAGAGCGTCGCGGGGACGGCGCCCGCCCCGATCAGGCCACTTACCGAGCCGCAAAGCCGATTACGACTGATTGGACAGGCGCGCCCGGCCGGGCCGCGCAGCGCCGGCTCCCGTCCGATCGGGTCCCGTCATGCGGGTCCCCAACGGGTCCTGGTCTGTCTCACGGGGCCCCAGGCGGCGAGTTGTGATGGTGACAGCGTGAAAAGCCAGCAGTAGAATGTACAATGCGAGAGGAGACACGCGGATGCGAAGCATTCAGGTAAAGACCTGTCTGTCGACTGGATCTTAATTGAGAAATTAGCTGCCAGATACTGTGTAGCGGACGTGTTTCGGCCCCCGCACGGTATAAATAAATATAACGGAGGGTATAACGTTGAAGTGGAGCGTTAACGTCTCAGCTCGGAGCATTCCGGCCGAGAACCGGCACTCGAGCCCACGCTCCCGTGCTCGGCCCACGAGGCAGACCGCCCGCTCTCATTCCGAACACGTACCGCTGACGTGGCCTCCTCCCGACACGACCCCGGAGACCGCGCGCCGACAGGTCGCACCAGCTGGGATCAGTCGGCTCTCCGAGACTGACGGCCGGCGGACGGGGGCCGACGCGGCCGCCTCCGCTCCGACCCGACGTCTGACCCGCACAACAGGCCCGGCTTCCAGCCACCAACAGCTGCGGTCCAGACGGCGGGTCTGGCTGCCCCACGCTGACAGCCCGACCGAGCAACGGCAGCAGCAGGCCAGGCCGACCCAGATCCGGCTCCGACCCGACGCCTGGCCCGCCCAACAGGCCCGGCTCCGACCGACAGTTGCGGTTCAGACAGCAGGCCTGGCTCCCACCGACAAGGGACTCCGCTCCGCCCAGCAACGGCTCAGCTCCGGACAGCGGGCAAGACTCCCACCGACGGCAGGCCAAACGACAGCATTTTTAGCCGACAGCAGGCTCCGACCGACAGCAGGACCAGCTCCGGCCGACAGCAGATCCGGCTCACACCAACAGCAGGCTCCTGCCGACAGCACACCCACCCCGACCAACAGCAGCAGGGCCCGGCCGACAGCAGAGCCGGCTCCGGCAGGGATCGATGCGCGCCGTCTCCCGGCGGCCATGAATAAATGCTGGCCGCTTTATCGGCCGTCGGCCGGTCGCGGAGCACCCTTCGGCCACACCTGCGGCCTCGCGTGACCGATCCGCGGGGATGGGACGGCGGCGCGGCGGCGCGGGTCGCGCGCAACGCGCCGCCGCACGCGAGGTCGCCACGAGCGGCCGGCGAGCGATGAAGAAGGTTAGTGCGGAGTCGGATCCAATTGCTGTGATCCGCTCACGGCTCCGTCCGCGGCCGCGGGTGTTATCGGCGACGCACAGGCATGTCGCGTTGGATGAGATGCCGCGGTATCGGCCATCATGACGGCAGCCAACATGCACGCCTGTGGATAATACCATAAGGGCACGTCTTTCAGAAAACCGACGGGGCGCACATCTCCCAAACCATGCTCACGTGGCACATGGCCACTCGGCTACAAACGACACCAAACACACCCACGCGAGAGCAGCGTTCGCGTGGTGCGGCCAGCGCACAGCCGCCCCCCGAGTTAGTCACAGTGAGGCGGCGCCGGCCGCGGCCGGGCCGCCACCGCACCGTCCACGCGGCCGGCGTCCGAGCCGGCGGCGCTCGGCCGCCGGCCGTATCCGATGTCGATGTAGCAGGGCTGGACGGAGCTGCGTCGCCGCTGCCTGGCGTCGGGCCGCGGCACCTCGAGCCGGCCGTGCGAGCGGCGCCGCGCCTGGCCGCCGCGCACCTCCTCGCAGCTGCCGCGCGGCGTGGCGCGCCGGCTGCGCTCCTTGCCCTTCTTCACCACCTTGTAGAAGAGGAACATGGCGGCGGCGCGCCGTCCGGGCCGGCCGCTCTGCTCGTGCGTCACCGCAGCACCGCGACCGCGTCACCGCCTGGCAGCGCCTTCACAGCGCCGCGTCACCAGCCGCCGCCGAGCGTCACTGGGCGGCACCAGCGCAGCAGCCGGCACCAGCATCGCCGCCGCGACACCGCGCGGCGCCACACGCGGCCGATCGGCTGTGCGGCGCGCACTGGCGGCGGCGGCGGCGGCGGCGGCGGCGGCGGCTGGCAGCGATCGGCGCTGACTCACCGGGCCACAAACACGGCGCGGCGGCCGATCGGCGCCGGCCGGCCCCAGTTGGCACGGCGGGCCGCGCGCGGCCGGCCGCCGCCGCGCCTGTTGCAGCGCCAGCGGCGGCCGGCCGGCGCGCTCCGGCCGCCGCCGGGGCCGACAAAAACTCGAGCCGAGCCGAGCCGGCCGACGCGGCGGCGACACCGTCCCGGCCCGTACAATGCGGCGGGAATTTAATTTCTCGCCGGCGCCGGCGAAGAAAGGCGTCGCGCGGGGCGCCGATGAAAGGACGGGGCCGGGGCGGCCGGTCGAGGCCTGATCGCCGCTGGGCCGCTGCCAGGCGCCGGCTCGGCCGGCTCGGACGGGGCTCGGCCCCGGTCGTGGGAGCCGTTCGTCCGGCGGCCGCTCTGAGCACGGGCGGCGGACGCCGCCGGCGTGCCGACGACGACCGAGCCCAGCTGTCGCCGGGCGCGCAGGCCGCGACGACGGCCGCCTCACACGCTGGGAGGCAATCAGCGGTCCGGGCTCCGCTCCTCTTTCCCTCCTCTCGCCGTGTCTACCTCGGTCGGCGCCACTCCATTGTTCTGACTGTCTCTGCCTTTCTGGAGATATTCCCCTGATTCCGTCTCTGCCTTTCTCTCTGCTCTCGTCCCTGTCTGTATCTATCACTACTTCCCTCTTCGGCCCTGTCTGTTCCAGCGTCCGGCACGTCTTCGCCTCCGTTCCCGCGTCTCTTCCCAGCGTGCGGCGCCGGCCCCCCGGACGCAGCACCTCCACATCGCCGACCAGCCACCACTCGCCGCCCCGACGTCCGGCCCAGCTGCGTGAGCGCCGCCCGACAGACGACCATTCCAATGATACAATGGCCCTCCATCTGGCAGTTATTGCTCTCTTTCCTCGTCAGCCGGCGGTAAAGCGTAACCAGGCGGTCCCGCGGGGTCGAGGCGGACAGCGTATCCCCAAGGACTCCTCACGCGACGGAAAATTACGCCGACAGACGCCGCCGCGGACTGCATTCAGAGTCGACAGGTGTCATTACCAGGAAGATCTGACAGGTCCGGTGCCAGAGCGGGGTCTTAGCACTGTGGCGCGACTCGAACCGAACAAGCTAATGGAATTTCCAACTTCGAAAGAATGTCCCGCGGAAAACTTCAGCAGCCCCGTTCCTACTCAACCGATAAGTAGCACGATTCATACTCTGTTAGTAGACGTCCACGCCACGGACCGCCAGCACATGCGAAATATCACGCCAATGCCAAAGACAGACCACTCGGATACCACTTGGTTCAACGCACCACAAGCGCATGCAACATCACACCTCCAGCCCCTCCCCGGCCGCCCCACTTCCCGTCGTAACCGGCCGCCGTCGCAGCCAGGGGCAGCGGAGGTGACCCCACGCCAGCCCATCTCCCACGGCGGCCGCCAGCGGCCCGCCCAGTTAGCGGCACACGTTAGCGGCACACGTAAGCGGCGCACGGGCCGGCACTCACGTGGGCCCGGCCGCAGCAGGCGCGACACGTACACGCGCGGCTCCACGTGCACGATCGCGGCCGTGACGCGCTTCAGAGCTGCGGGGCGACGGCGCCCGGGACGGTCAGAGCGGCCGGCGCACGGCGCGCGCGTCCGGCCGCACTCACGGACGGCACACGGCGGACGTCACAGGCGCAAGCGGCCTGACATAGCGATCTGGGGCTCCGGGGAGGGCTGGGAGGGAGGCGTGGCGCGGATATATCGGGACGTCAGGCGGGTGATTCGTGTTCACGTCACGTTCCGGCCAAGAGGAGTCTTCCTGCTCGGCGCAGCACAGACAGGGGTGATATGCAGACGTGTGCGGTGGGAGGGGGGGGGGAAGGTAGCTGACAGCGCGCAGTTCCGCACAAGCCCAGCTGCCAACACTGACACGACGAGAGCTGCCACACGAACGTCCACATGAACGAACACAAGGTGGCACAAGAGACGTCGGCGTGACTGTGCGAAGATGTGCTCAGCCTCCATCTGGTGAGTACTGGGTGACAGAAAACATTCAAAGCTTAGCATTTATATCTGAATCGAAATAAGTAAAAACAACACGTCGCCACGGGCGAACTTATATGTCAATTAGCATACGGTGCATGAAACCAAGCTTTAAATCGAAATATGGACCTCACGTACTTCGCAGCACGCAAAACAATGGACAAGTTAAACAGGTGGCCGTGTGCATGAAACGAAGCGTTACAGGGCTGCCTCGTTGCCATGTCAACAGCAAGCATCTGAATGGAAGAAGCGTAATATACAACAGTTAACTACGGATGACGGCAAATGCCAAAACTGTTTCCACTGAGAACGCCTCACGGTTTTCTTATCCCGCTTGTGTTTTTCAGTCGCCGCCGACTTTAAGTATTGTGCACCGCGGCGTAAAGAGCCTGCCACCCGCAGGCCAAATGAAGCCCTGCCACGCAAAAACAGGAGCTCGGTATTACGGTGATCCATGATCCCGAGGACCGCGCCGGAAAACGGAGCAGCGCGGCGGCGACTCTGCTGGGGGGATTTACAGCGGGGGGCCGCTGAACGTGACCGCACGGCACGGACACGGCGCGCCTTTTGTCGTGAAGGTTGCGGCATCTAACCGAACGGAATCTGACGGAAACAAACATCTGAACGCAAAGCTCAAACAACAAGAACGCGCCAATGACCAACGAATACAGTCATGTGCCGTGCACAGGTGCCGGTGAACACTTGAAAGGCTCTGGTCTCCGGAGATTTCTGGTCCTACGTGCCAGAGGCGGCTCTCCGGCACCAGGACACGGACGCCCGGGCGTGACAGGCCAGCTAATGGCGCGGCTTAGAGCGGAGAACGGCGTCTCTGTGGCACGCAGATAACTTTCCAGGTATGGCGGCGGCACGTCCACACGCACGCCACAGAGGCAAGCCAACCGGCTGAACGGCTCGCGGTACAATGGGCGACGTAATTGGCTGATAATGTTTTAGACGATTACACAAGGAAATATTCTGACGCCGCTTCTGATCACGAAATTTGTCTGTAAGTGCAAGGCACGGGTATCACCATCAAAAAAGCTAATCACCCATTTGTACAAAGGCGGGATGAAGAACGGTAGTGCAGCGGGTTAATAAAGATGACTGTAGATGCATACGTTACCCATCCCATCAACTACTGTCGCAATCAACGTAGTTAATTGTCGCTAATAGGGGCTCTTGCATTTCATCAACCTCTGCCTGCGATCTTGTTGGACTTCAACAACAGGGTGTGTTGCCATTTTCATGAAATGAGTCCTGCACTGTCCAATAGCACGCAACACAGAGCGCTTCGCCAATTACAGCACGAACACACATACCCATCGCCAAACACTGGTCAGTGGGCGCACCGTCCACGAACACGACACCGACGGACAGCACCCGCACGCCACCGAACCGCACCCCTATGTCGGCGGCAACGGCCTCACCTTCTTTTATAAACGGCTTGTCGATTTTCCGTCCGGCGGCGGTGCCTGGCGCGGCCGGCGCGGCGGCCGGCGCGGCAGCCGCCGCCGCCGCCGCCACGGGCGTGACCTTGACCTCGCGGCCCTCCGACACGGCCTGCAGCTGTCGCCAGGCGGCCAGCACGGCGTCCATGCGGCCCTGAAACGGTCCGAACGCGGCCGGTCAGCGGCGGCCGCGGCCCGGACGTGGCCTGGGGCCGGCAGGGGCGGCCGGCGGTGAGCTGCAGCACCGCTCGGGGCCGGGAAACAGGGATCAGAGGCCAGGTCGGCGCCGCCGCCGACCGTTCGGCCCGCCTCATTAGGCGCCGGCGGCCGCCACCTAACGTACTTTTCGTCACAGCTCTCCCATTCTAATGATTCAATCAGCGATAATTGCAATCAATACGGGGCGGCGGACGCTGAACGGTGGCGACGTCGCCGCCGCCGCCGGTCGTTCCTCTTTCCCGCTCCGGCCGCTGTCGCTGCCGCCTCCGCCCCTCTCTTCCCCGCCAGCCGCTGTCGCCGCCACCGCCACTTCTCTCTCCCGCTCCGGCCTCTGTCGCCGCCGCCTCCGCCCCTCTCTCCCCCGCCGGCCGCTGTCGCCGCCACCGCCACTTCTCTCTCCCGCTCCGGCCTCTGTCGCCGCCGCCTCCGCCCCTCTCTCCCCCGCCAGCCGCTGTTGCCGCCGCCGCAGCTTCTCTCTCCCCCGCCAGCCGCTGTCGCCGCCGCCGCCACTTCTCTTTCCCGCTCCGGCCTCTGTCGCCGCCGCCTCCGCCCCTCTCTCCCCCCGCCGGCCGCTGTCGCCGCCGCCTCCGCTTCTCTCTCACGCTCCGGCCGCTGTCGCCGCCGCCTCCGCCCCTCTCTCCCCCGCCGGCCGCTGTCGTCGGTCGTCTCTCGACGCGGGAAAATGGCCGGGAGATGGCGTCGACCGGCTTAGGCGCGGTGATCTATGGCGGCGGTGTCCGTCCGAGCCTCGGCCTGCACTCGGCGCGACGGCGGCCGGCCCCGCCGTCCTGACGCAGTCCACACGGCCCGCCCGGGTACAAAGCACAACAAACGACGCCGGGTCGCCGAGGTGGTCCCCGTTAAGGCCGCGACACTGCGACGGGGCGCGCAATGCCTCCGACGTGACAACGAGGAAGACGGCAAAAACGTGTGGCCGTTCCGTGGGCCGAATGCTGGAAAACAAAACGGTGGCACGGCCGCCGCATTTTACGACACTGGCGGCCGGTCGTCGTGCAAAAACAGACAGAAAAACGGTCGACACCACCGCAGCATGATCATCAGACAGGTTCGGTATGGAGCGCCCGTACGGATCGCACGAGCAGTATGACACTAATAACTGCTCGAGGCGCTAAAAAAGTTGATGTACGAATCAATGTAGCCAACTCGACTGACAACTGCGACAAGAAAAGCGTTCGACTTTGCAAACAACGTGGCAAGCCCCTATTCACAGTTGACTTCTTGGATGTAAACGGCCAAAGTAAAACACGCCAAGTTTGACACAGCCGCAAAAGCATTGCAAAGCAAACATACCATACTGTCAAAAGAAACGGGACGTGAAGAGAAAGCAGAATACACAGGCAACTGCCACAACAGTAAGACCGCAAAGTTTAACGCGACGTTTGCATTTTACGACAATCCACAGTCCCTCGCAGCATCAAACTATCACTACTGCAGCCCACAGGCCACGGAAGGCATAACTGTTGAACATTTAATAGCAAACGTTTAAAGTTTACACTGCATCTGTGCTAAAACCAGCGAAGCTCTGCCTACAAAAGCGTGTACATTGTATATATGTAAACTACTAAATAATCGGCGAATAACGGCCGAACACCTTCACGCAAAAGGTAGCTTGTGTGCCAATGAGGGGATCTAGCATTCCAACTGAAGCAAAAGCGCAAAAAAGAAAAAAGCGCATATCATTGTGCGCTCTCCTGCTTCTACAAGCATTTACCAGTTCCCATGTCCTTTCAAATGGATACGAGCGGAGACAAAGCTCCCCTGCCGCTTCCCACGACCAAAACGCAGCTGGATCAGCCCCAGGCTCCCCCAGACAGACCCCTGAGGCTAGAGCATCCCTGCATGCACCCCATCTGCGCCCCGACGGCCGCCGTACCTTGATGTCCTCCGCCATGGGCTGGCCGGCCTTTTTGCACACCTCCTCCAGCGCCTCGTACTGGGTGACCACGGCGCGATACTCCTGCTGCTTCTCGCCCAGGTCGGCGGCCAGCAGCTGCCGACAGGGCCAGGACGTCACGCCGTGTCCGGCACCGGACGCAGCGCGCCGCCGGCGACGGCCCCACAATAGAGCCGGACGCGTCGCCGACGGACGCGCAGAGACGCCGCACGCGTTCCAGCCCGGCAGCGCTCCCCCCCCCCGGTCAGCGGAACAGCTTCGAGGTAACCGTCGCATCGAAGCGCCGCCGAGGCGACATTTCGGCGGCTCTGAATGCCTCCAATGGACCAATTCGCCTCCCGCGCTCCACCGCCGCGGCCGCGCGAAGCCCCACCGCCCGGCCGGCCGCGCCAGCCATTCGCCCGGGACGGAAACTGCCCGCTGCCCGATTATTGGATTTGGCGCGGGCGGCCGGCGGCCGGCTACAATCTGCTCCAGTCATTCGGCCGCTGAGTGAAAATACGCCGCCGGCCCGGCACCGTCCGGAAACCAGTCGACGGCCGAACGCGCCCCCACCGGGAAACCTTATCTGACGCTCAGCCCAGCACGTATGTCAAACCGGCCTCCGTTTCTGGGCGAAGACCTACACGCCAGACTACGACCGCCTTTAATACGACGCAAAATAAAATACTACCGGCTCAATGCTCAACTACGCTCATGATCAGAAGGACCTTGACATGGAATAACGTGGCACTTAATAAAGTCCTTCCTAGCTGCTTCCGTGCCAACGACTATCATGCCATCAACAATGCACAGCAAAGCCCCGGGGCGAGTTAGAACCGCCTGCGACGGCTGCCACGCCGTCACCCGGCGGAGAGCACCCACCCCCGTCTCCAGTCGGGCCGCCCCGCGCCGCGCCGCGCCGCCCACCTGCTGCTGGTCGGGCCGCCGGTCGGGGCCCCAGTCGGCCACCTCGTTGGTGCGCCGCTGGGCCCAGTCGCCCAGCGCCGTCAGGCCCTGGTAGAGCCGCTGCACGGCCGCCAGCTGCCGCTGCAGCCGGCCGGAGCAGGCCGGCAGCACGTCGGCCACCTGCCGGCCGTCGGCGGCGTCAGCGGGCCCGCCGGAGGGACCAAGGTGTGTCCAGGGAAGACGGCACGGTGGACAATGAGACGAGAGGCGGACCACGAGACCAGGCAACGGGTAGAATAGCGATAACCACACATCTACTTAAGAGGGGGGAGGAAGTAAAATACCCGAACCCGAGGAGAGGCGAAGAAGTTTATGGTAATGCACTGAGAAAGTGAGCAGCCTCCAGACACGGTGACGGGTATAAATAGTCAAACGAAAACAATTATAATGTAAATGAAGCGGGCGCCAGCCACAACCGAGCGTGATGCATCGTCCGGACCGCTCCCGGGGGCTGCTTACCCGCTCGAGGTTGCCGTTTATCTTCTGGAGCTGGTCCAGAGCCCGGAATTTTCTCTCCGGCCACGATAGCTTCTCGGCCAGAGCCTTTTTGTCGGGCAGCTCCTCCACGCGGGACTGCAACGGCCAGCGGCGACGTCACAGGAAGAAAAAACAATCACCGGCGACTTCCGCCGCCAGTCTCACGCACCGAATACGTCACCAGATCTACGCTGAGAGCGGACGTCACAGGCTAAGACCCCATAACCGCAAAAAGCCTCGGGAAACTTCCGGGCGGAGGCCGCCGCGAGCGCACCAAACACCAAACACGCCTCTAAAAATACAGCGCCCGTCGAGACGGCAGCCGGCCCGATTCGACGCCGCTTGTTCCGACGGAGAAACTGGAAACTCGGCGAGCGCGCGAGACGGGAAAACAGCCGAGTCGTCCGAATAAAACGCGGCCGGAACGGCGCGTCGGCCCAGCCCACCATCGAACCCGATCATCCGGGTCACGGGACAAGAAAACACAGAATCACCGACAAAATCAAAACACGAGCTTGTCACCACCACACCCCGCGTGCTTTGTCATTAAGCCCCGAATTCCAACACCGTCTCGTTTCAGCGGCGTCGGCGGACAGCCGGACAGCCGGACAGCCGGACAGTCGGACACTCGCGCCGGCCGGAGGACCGTTCACCCCGGCCGGCCGGACAGCGGGCCGGCGGCGGCGGCGGTCGACGACCCCCCGCCGGCCGGGAGGACGGCCGGCCGCCGGGGACGGCTCCGCTCGGCCCGGCTGATGCCCCCGGCCCGCCGGGAGCAGGCGGACCGCTCCGCGACGGTCGGCCCACCGCCGGCCGACCCGACAGACGTCGCGACAGAGGCCGGGCAGGGGGCGTCCGTGGTTAACACGAATGAGGGCGAAGAAAAGGGTCTGAGCGATGCGCACGGACAGGTTTCATGTCCATTTCAAACCCACCAACGTTGACGGCAATGAGAAGAGGAACAAAAAACGTTTCTGAACTGTTTTCATGAAGCGTACAGAAATGTTCCCAATGCCGACCCAAGAACAACATTTCGCTCGACTTGCATCAGCTCATCGCCAGTCGCATCCCTCCATACCGCTTCCCATCCGCAGAACCGGCCCAGGCCACAGCTGAACAAACTGCAACGCCCGCCCAACCACAAACCAGCTCTCGCGGAGCTCGGCCCGCATACCCGCCCGCTCACCTTGGCCATGCTGGCGTTGACGATGAGCGCGCCCTCGTCGCTGGGGTTGACCGGGGTCTGCGCCAGCGCCAGCGCCGCCTCGGTCCAGCTGAGCAGCGCCGCCGTCTGCGTGTGCGCCTCCTGCTCGTCCTCCATGGTCGAGATCCTGCGCGGCACCGCACGTCGGCGGTCAGCAGGGGTGGGAAGTCGGTGGAGGGGACATCGGGAGATGGGGTGTACGGAAACTGACGGCGACGCGTCTCAGCGCACGACTGTCTCTGATCACTGACAGCAAAGCAACAGAACGAGATGGCTCCAGGAACTCCGATTGGCCTTGGCTGTGCAAAGCAGCGATACCTATTGGATGGCGTAAAAAGGTGTTTCGGCATCGTCAAAAATTGCAAAATATGGTACCCGACACGACAGCAGAATAATGACGACTTTGTCGAGGTTCCAACAGATTCCGACCTCCGAGACGCCTACGTTGCATATACCACAAACTTTCCACTCAATTCTTCACCGCCAACGGCCCACACGGTCCCATTCCCAAGACACATCTACATCTCCCCGTCCCACACATCTCCCACATCCACGTCAGCACGGCCCACGCGGCCTCGACCCCATCTGTTCAGCCGTCCGCAGTCAAAGTTATCCCCGTTCACGACACCTCAGACGCGGCGCGGCGCCCCTGCACGTTCGACCACAGCGCCGCCCGCTCCGCCTCCGGCCGTTCCCAGGAGGCCGCCGCCAGCGGCCCCCGGCCGGTCGACCACGGCCGCGGCCGCGCGTCGCGCACAAACTCGAGTGCGGGCCGCCGGAAATTGCCCGCGCCGCTCGCCGGTCGCCGGCCGGGGCGGCGCGGCCGCATTAACGAGATAAACGTCACCGGCCGCCGCCCGGCCGGCACGTCGTTCCGCGAGAACAGACGGCCGCGGGAGAGGAAGCCCCGGGCGGCGGGACCGCGACGGACGAGGAGCCGGCGGTCGGCCCAGCTGCCGCCGCCGCCGCCACAAACGCCGGCCGCCGGCCGCCGACATTACCCGAGGGCGTACTCAGACTCAAAGCCCCGCGGCGGTCACCGGGCGGTCCCGTACCCGGAGCCGGGTCACCGGGCACGTCCGTCCTCGGGCGTTACCAACTTTCCGGCGGTCGGCCGCCCGCGGCGCGGCCGCGTGGTCGAGACGGGCGCCGGCCTGCGGCGGCCGGCTGTCGGGCACGTACCGTTCCCGGCGCGCGGCCAGCTCGGCCAGCACGCCCTTCCACCGCTTGTTGAGGTTCTCGATCTTCTCCAGGAAGGTGGTGGCCTCGGCCGCCGAGAGGCCGCCTATCACCTCCCGGCTGGCGGACGAGATGGCCGTGTAGACGCTGCGGGAACGGCACAAAAGTCAGGTGAGGCTGATGAGCCCAGGCAGGCATCCAAACACGTCGCGATGCTTGCAATCGATGTGCTGGCACTGCTTCTGTTATTTTGCACATTCGTTGCAATGATAAGCAAACTAAAAGCGTTCCTTTAAGTGTCTGTATTTAACACCAATAAATCTAACTCTAATTAGGAAAACTGTTCCAGCAAACATAACGTAAGTCAGTCGGCGGATACATGGCGGGGCAACAGATAAGAAATACCAGTGTTAACGAACCAAGAAATGCTCGCGCCAACACATCAGCTTCCCGTCGTTCCCACATAACAATGAACGTAAGCCTATCGACGACGACAGCAGGCGGACAATCCCACTGTCGCCGATCCCCGCCGTGCTGCCGCCTCGGCCGGCCGGTCGCAACCCGCCGCCACCGCCGCCGTCGCCGCCGCCCGGCCCGCGTCGCCGGCGACGTCCAATAACCGTTCAACGACGGGAACACTTATCCGCGCCCCGCGCTAATGGCCGGCCGAACACTTCTCCGAAGAGGCTGAACCGGCGTCGCCAGCCGCGCGGCTCCGGCGTAATTCGGTCCGCTCGCGGCGCGGGCGCCCGCCGCCAGCCGCCGCCAGGCGCCGGACGCGCGCCTGGGGAGGCCGCCGGCGGTCTGCGGCCGCCGACCGGCGCCCAGCGACTCTCGAGAAGGTTGTTTTCGGGCCCCGCGGCAATCCAATCACGCGTGGCCGCCGCTCGACGCCGGTAAATTAGACGCTAATGCCACCTGGCAAAAACCGCAGGTCATCGTCGAGGTGCTGCAAAAGGCCACAATAGCGGGGAGGAAGTGCTGTCGCGGACGCGGTGGCCGCGGCTCGCCGGCCGTATTTCGGACGCGGCGTGAGGACGTTCTTCACGACGCAGCGGCGAGAGTCGAGCCCGAGATCATATGAGAAAAACGGGCATGATGAAAAATGCCGAACCCCGCGGAGCTCGGGAGGCCAGGCAAACAAAAATAAAAAAGGAAAGAGAAGGGTCACAGTGAACGCGAAAAAGCAACAGGAGTGATATGAAAAGAAGTAGGTTGGGTCAATGGCGCCAAGCGCGGTAAGGCAACTGGTGCTCCACGGTTCGCAGTGAGGTGGGGCCAGCCATGATTTCTGGTCGTTCGCATCGGCTGTCGCAGGGCCAATCAGAGTCGTTCGTCAGCAAGATGAGCCCCTGATAGCCGTCCTCAGACTCCAGATCGAACCCACTCCACAACTTCACCTTGAAATAACAAAGAATCGGCGGAATCTGATGGCCAAGTCAGGGCCGAACCGGATGAGACGGCGAGCAACGACCATCCTTCCTCAAGGACGTCCTTCGGGCTCGAGGGTCTCGCAATGCATCGAGATCAGAACTCTGCACTCTCCCCCGCACCCGCAGACGGGCCGGAGACCAGCTCCGCCGCCGGCGCTCGCGCCCGCGGCGCACTCACTTGTGCTTGACGGTGACCTGCTTCTCGAGCTCCTTCTGGCAGGCGCGCAGCTGGGGCAGCTCGGCGGTGCCGAGCGGCCGCGTCTCGGCGATCCGAGCCTCGGCCGTCACCAGCCACTGGCCAAAGTCGTGCATGTTCTCCTGCAGGCCGCGCCACGTGTCGCGGCACCGGGCCCAGTTGCTGCGGCGGACAGCGCGCGGCGTCAGAGAGGCGACAAGGCTCCGGAGCTATGCCGTCAGAGCGCCGCGCACACGTCCAGGGCCGGCGGGGGCGGCTGGGACGGCCGGCCGACGGGATGACCGGCCTGCTGGCATTTGGCACGAGATAGGAGGATATCGCCAGGCACTGCAAACGCTTATCACTGTTCTGGATGACAGCCACACGTGTCGGCTTCGCGGTACATCTATCAGCCACGCCATTAGCAGTCAGGCATGCCTCCGTCCGTCTGGGAACCGTCAGAACTGAGCAGCGGTTGATTTCGGAAAATCGTGGATGATATATCTGAACAGGCGACTACAACTGCAATACAACGCACCATTACGACGAAATATCATCCACGCCAGTAACGTGACAACACGGTTCCATGTTTACAAGCAATGAACAGGAACCTGAACTTCGTGAACAGCCTTGTAAAACAGCGTTTCATTTGCGCCGCCCCTGGTATCCCTGCTGTTATCCTCATCTGCGTCGCTCCTGGTAGCTCTGCTGTTATCCCCTTCACCCGTATTACTCCTGGTGAGATGGCCTCCCCGTCTGTGCCGTTCCTGGTAGCCCTGCTGCAGCCACCCCATCTGCGCCGCTCCTGCTACCCATGCCGTTCCTTGCTCACCTGTGCCGCTCCTGGTAGCCCTGCTGCAGCTGCCGCCAGTCGTCGCGCAGCTTGTCGGCGGCCCGCTGGGCCATCTGCCGCTGCGCCGGGTCAGCGGAGGTCAGCGAGGCCAGGTCGGTCAGCTGTTCGTCCACGCGCGGCTCCAACGCGTCCATCGCGGCCCGGATACTCTGTACAAGCGGGACAACACGGTGCCAGGGACACAGCACAGCCACACGTCCTGCACGAGCACAACAGACCACCTGAGACGACAGCTGGATCGCGTGACAACGCAAAACTTTACGATTTTCAGCAAACTCATGGCTGCAGAAACACGCCGACTCCAATTGCAGCCCGAACGAGAGGCCGTTTCCGTTCCACGACCGCGTCCTCGGCGGGTCGCCGCCTGGCGGGGCGGGCGGCCCGCCGCGCGCACCTTGAGAGCCTCCTCGCGCGCGTTGAAGCGCTCGTACTGGCGGACGCCGATCGGCGCCGAGGCCAGCTGCCGCTGCACGGTGGACACCGCCTCGCGCACGGTGCTGACGCGAGCCGCGAACGCCGCCGCCGGGCTGGGCGCCCCCTGGTGGCGCCGAACGAGAACGGTTACAGAGGGCAGCAGCGTCGGACGGAGGGAGTCACAGGGAGCAGCGGCGCCGGACGGAGGCGGTTACAGAGGGCAGCGGGGGAAGGGAAAAGCACGGAAGGGACTTTACAGGGGTTTTTGCAGGTCAGACGGTCGTGGCCGAGCGAGGCCATCTCGATAGCGGGTTAGAGCAACGGAACGATAGGACAAAGGAATCGGCGGCTTGGAGAACACCCACGGAGAACAAAGCTAACAGGGACATCTCAGGCTTGTGTAGACAATGTGGCATCTACGTTATTCCACTTTATGACGGAGCAAAGGGCACGGGCAGGCTTAACATAAAAATAGACAGCATAGGACAAAAAGGTATGATGCATACCATAACACCAGCACATAAAGCTCCACGCCAAGACCTTCGAAAATGCAGACAAAAGGAGCAGGAGCGACGGCAACAATGAGGAGAAGGAAAGAAACATAGCAGCAAACCACAGGAACTTGCCCAACGAGGTGCTCCCAGATTCAGTTATGCTTTACACCTCTTCCAAACGCCTAAGCAATCCTCTGTGAATCACCTTCCCCGTTATCTGGCCCGCGACCTCTGGCCACTGACCTTGGCGTCGATGTCCTTGGCCTCCATGACCTTCTGGTACTGTTTGCACCTGTCCTGGGCGGCCTTCCAGCGCTGGCTGAGGTCCTCCAGGATGCTGGCCAGCTTGTCGCGGTCCTGTCCGGTCAGGTCAGCCGTCTCCCAGCGGACCGACTCCAGCTCCACGCCGCGTTCGCTGATCTCCTCCTGCAGCGCCTGCGGGCGACGGCGCCAGCCGTCAACCGCTGGGCTCCCGGGACAGGTTTGCGGTCACAGTCAGCGCCCCCGTGTTCTGGAGTCAGGGGGCCGTCCGATGACGGGCTGCCTGACCCGCTCCCATGCAGCCGGCAAACGAGGCCGGAGAGAACGAAGGGCCCGTGTCCGACAGAGCACGTCAACGTCGGAAGACCTCGATGAGCCGCAATACGGAAAACACGCAGAGCGAACGCCGAGCGCTTCCCCACACGTCCTCCGCCGACAAAGCCACAGCGCCACAGGCGAGCTCTGCGCGCGGCTATCGCCGGCTCCCCGCAGCTTCCGGTCCGTGGCGGCCGCGATCCGTACCGGACACAACGCAGCCTCACACCGGACACTACCGGCAACACACACCGGGCGCCGACTTCGCCCCAGACACGGCCACCGCGACTGGCGGCGACGCCTGAGCGGTGCAGCCAGCAAGCTCCAGGTCTGCACAGGCCCGGCGGCTACCGCTCATCTGCATGCCGCTCCCGCTGCCCGCGTCCACATACGGGCGCCACCTGCCCAGCCACCAGCCGCGTAAGGAAAGCCAATACCAAACCAGTGCATGGCACGCGGCCCGTGATTCCGACCGGCGGCCGGTGCAGACGACTTCAAAGACGGGGCGCAAGGAAAGGACGTCCACCTCGCATTAAAACCCAAACACGGCCGGCTGACGGACGGCCAGAGAACTGGTAACTCGGACCACAGGGCATCTGCTGTATGCTGCACGACCGGACCAACCGCAACCTCGCTAACGGGGAAATCTATCCGCAGAACCTTCGGGGAATCGACTACATCTACGACTGTTTGCTTGTGACACTTTTTTGGATCATTTTATTGCAGGGGACGTTCCTGTGATAAAGCTGACATTTTATGCGTTACACAACATTTGAAATTAATCGTCTACACATGCACGCTTCCTCCAGAGTTGGACCGATGGTCAAACCTGCACTATTCGTTGCCCGCAAAGACCGCGCACCCTGTCACGCAGCGTCAACGAGGCCCCCTGAAACCGCATCAAAGAGATGACTCGCTCCGTCTGGTGACCTCACAAAGGCGACAACAAAGCCTCCAGACGGTCCGATTAGACGCCGAGCACGGCAGGACCGCGCCGCGTGACGCCCAGCCAGACGGTACCTTCTGCTGCGCCAGGTCGTTGTTGGCGGCCTCGAGACGGGCGTTGACCTGCAGCAGCCAGCGCTCGATGTCCTCCAGCTGGTGTTTGCAGTGGCGGCTGATCGAGTCCAGCCGCTGGTAGGTGAGCCGCCGCACCTGAAGCCGCGGCCGCACGCGTCAAAGGGCGCCGGACGGCGCGCAGACGGAGCGCGGCGATAACAGGCCGGATGGGGGTCCCTGGAGGTGAATGTCGGACACGGCGCCGCGTGGTACGCCGGGTGGTGCGAGGGAATGCAGTCAGTTGCAGACGTGGTAAATAAACAGGGACAATGGCCAGGGTCGTTTCGGTTTCAGGGCTTGGGAGAGGTGGTGACAGACGAGCGAAATATTTCTAGATGAAGATCACACAGGGTCCACTCAGCCACACAAGTAAACCATACCGGCCAACCAGGCTGAAGAGCTCAGCGCCAGTTCTTCACAGTTTCTTCAACCGATCGGCTCACGCTCGTCCAAACTGGTACGCATTAACACCTCACTACACCAACCGCGAGACAATCACAAAGTCGATCAACAATGCGTCGCGTCTCCAAAAAATCACCTCTGAAGCACCCACTGTCAACCGATACCAGCGCATCTCCCGCCCACTGCAGAGCGTCTCTCATCCGCCTCAGTCATCCCACGCCGTCCACCACCACCCACCACACGAGACCAGCAGTCCAGACACGCCGTCCACCACCGTCCACCACAGGAGACCGGTGGTCGGACGCCGCACCACGCGCTCACCGGGCGGCCCGCAGCCGGCCCGACCGCCGGGACAGCCGGGGAGCGGCGGCAGCGGCGGCCCGGCCCGGAGACGTGTGCGGCCGGAGCGCGGCGCGTCCGGCCGTCCGTCCGGCCGGCCCCGTATCGACAGTTTAGCACTCCATCACGGGCTAACGTTGCACCGGAATGGCGGGCGCGGCGGCGGCGCCCGGAATGCGCCGGCCGCTGCCAGCCGGCCCGGCTAATGGCGGGCCGGGCGCCGGGCGGCGGCGCCGCTGACGGATCGGCCCGCACCATGCCGCGGCCCGGTCGTCGTGTCCGCTGTCCGGCCGCCGTGTCCGCCGTCCGGCCGCCGTCCGGACGGCCTGACGGCCTGACGGACGGACGGACGGACGGACGGCGGAGCGGGCCGGCGCCGGCTGGCCGCGCGTCAACAATGGCGAGGTGGAGATGACCGGCCGCGGCGTCGGCTCGGCGGGCGCGAACTGAGGGATGAAGACTGACGGGTCCGATCCCGGGTTCAGATTGAGGCCAGCTGTCGGCTGAAGGCCAAGTAGCACGCGCGGGCCGGCGGCCGGCAGCAAAGTGCCGCGTCACGAGTCGAAAGACGGACGTTCCTCCGAGACCCCTCCCCCGCTTCCTGGAAATTCTACATGCGATCACTAATCACCTGAAGCATACCATCTCACTGGCCTTCGCTACGCTATACCATGCTTCAGTGCGATGCGATACAATGCGAATGCTTGAGGTCATTCAACTGCGCCATCGCGGTGCCACAGTTCAAGTGGTACGTTTGCATCTCGCAAGCCAAAGTCCACCCCTGCTCCTAAACTCCCCGGTCCCGACGATCTGGCACCGACGTTCTCACGCTCAACCCGTCCATCACAGAATGATCGCCCAACCCTACTCGTTCGTCTTAGTTTTTGGCAGCGGCGGCACAGGCGTCATCGGCCTGCGTCAGCCTCAGACGGCATCGGTCAGCTTCCTGGCCTCATAAGTCGACCAAGTCAACGTCCGTCAGCTCCCATCTGCACCCCTCTGCATCTCTCAGCTCCTCTCAGGGTCCGTCTGATCCCCAGAGTCCCTCATCGTTCGTCAGCCCCCGTCAGCGTTCCTCAGAATCGCTCGGTGTCCGCCAGCTTCCATCAGCGTCCGTCAGCCTCCCTCAGCGCTCCTCACAGAGGTCCGGCGTTCGCCAGCCTCCACCAGAGTCGGCCGGCGTCGGCCAGTTTCCATTAGAGTCAATCAGCGTCCCTCGTCGTCCGTCGGCGTCCCTCGGCGTCCCTCAGCGTCCGTCAGCGGGCCGGTCCGGAGCGGCGCCGCCCGCTATTTGCGTCCGAGCCGGCCGCTGAGTCACGGGCCGCTGTCACCGGCCGGTAATTGTGCCGCGCCGCTCCCCGGCGGCGCCGTCCGGGCCGCGACCGCGCCGCCGCCGGGGCCGCCAAAACACGCCCGGCGCCCGGCGGCGCGCGCAAACAAACGGCCGCCGCTGGCCGGCGTCACTGGCGCCGACCGGCCCCGCCGGGCGAGCCCTGCCCTCAGCGGCCCGCCAGGCCGCGCTGACGGTCCTCACGGAACCGGACGGCGGGGCCATCAGCCGGCGACGAGGCTCGGTGGCGGCTCGGACGTCCGGCCATTACCAATCCCGACGTTTGAATGAGTTCGAGATTCTATGACTGAGTACGCAGGCCAAGTACAGGGCCCCCACGGAATTCATGACACTGGCTGCACACCAAATTAACCATCGTTGCCCAGATGTGATACCAACTCTTGGTATATGTGGAACTGGCACGAATAGCCAATGAAGAGTGGCAGAAGCAAGAGCCGGAAGTCGAGTGACATCTAAGGCTACTCATGCTGCCGGATGTATGCAAATTATGGGTATTACATGGCAGGCATTACATGCAGCTTCCGTCTTTACGGGTCCTAAACGTACAAAATTCTGTCGCCTTTGCCAATCTAATCTAAATAAATTACTCATGCAGCCCACCGTAATATTTGCCCTTTGCAACTATCTTCGGACCAATGTTTCTGCTTTTCCCGCAAAAATCTGTTGCTAGGGCAACGAGTGGCAGGTGCCGAAACCCGACTCGAATATTTTGACTCCACGTAAACAAGGGGGCGCCTTGGTATACAGGACATTTCCGCTGCCAGTCTGACGCCTCCGCGAACACTAACAATAGGCTCCAAACCAGCACGGCGGCAGGCGGCACCGACGCCCGGTTCGGAATTTCGCCAGAGCCATTCGCGTCAGAGGGAGATTGACTGGCACCGACACGAACTACAGCGTTCATAACAAGCGTCAGTAGCATTACCGGCCTGATTCAGCTCAGCTGCTCTAAATCCAACAACCCGTGTCACGGGTCTATCAGCTGAGGAAATCATCGGAGTCGTCTACAGAACTGACAAGCAATGATATTTCGGTAAGGATTCCAGATAACGATTTTCGGATACCATATTTCAAGTTCGTTTCAGACACCAGCATTAATGTGTCACGTTTCAAATGGATATTCCGGTATCGAATGGCGTCAGAAGTGAAAAAAGTAAGGAATTAACCTTGCATTAGGGTTCTGAACACGCTGACCCAAGTTCGCAGTCCAACCTTTACAAATACGCCGTAATTTTGCCGCCGGCGCCGGGCCAGATGGCACCGAGGGCGCCGGCGCTGACAGCACGGCAACAAGGCTCTGCGCCGCCGCCCGCGGCCGGCAAACTCCGCCTCGGGTCAATGGAGCGAGTCGGCGGCGCCCGACCGGGGCCCGTCCGAGCCGAGCCGCTTCCACAGTCGCATGGGTGACGACGGGCCGCTCGTTACCGTCACTGCGACGTCACGATCAATTTAGGGCGCAGTTAACTCAGGCAGGCGGCATTAGGACGACACATTAGCGGGAGTTGATGGGCCGGCCGGCGGGCGTCCTTTCCGCTCCGCGCAGCGTTGGCAGGCCTCGGAGTGACCACAGAGCGTGCTGAGCGGCACGGTGACAGCAGCCATTTCCCACACCGCATCTGCACGGTTCTACTTTTGTGCCGTGGCGCAAACTGAGCGCCATCCCCCGGGTCAACCAAATCCCCCGGTCGACGGCGTCTGATCCCCTCCAGCGGCAGTAGTTCCCGCGGGGATCGCTGTCCGCGGGGACTGCCCCGCCCGGGCGGGCGAAACCTCACCTCTGACCCCGTCGCCGGTGGCAGCAATCCAAGCCGGGGCCGCCGCCGGCCGGGGACGGCCCGTTCCTACCGGCCGCGAGCGAGACTCCCGATCCGAGCTGCGGCCGACACCGGCCGTCTCTCCCGCCGGCCAGCGGCTCCTGACAGGCCCCGGTCCCCGGCTGCAGCCGCAGGCGGCGGCGGCCGGGGCGCGCATCTGCCGGCCGACCTGGACCGCACCAGACGCCCGCGTCCGCCGCCGTTAAAGCCAGGAGGGGGGCTACAAACAGGCCAGCCGCCTGCCGCCACCGCGGCGGATAGGAGGAGGCCGCGGCGTGATCGCCGCGCGGGGGCGGGAGACGGACCGCTGAGGCGTCTCCGCGGGGCGGCTGGCCCCGTCCGACGCCCGTTTGGCGGCGGGCCGAGCGCCGATCGCGCCGGCCCCGCAGACGCGGTGCCGCCGCGCGGCGCCCGGCTTTACGACTCGAAAATGTCACGTAAACACACTGTGAAGCCTTATGTCTCAGACGGCGGGCAGGGCGCCACGGCCGCGCTGCTTCCTGAGCCAGTAAACCACGCCGGACTCAGTTCCTGGCCTGAGTCAACCGGCCGCGGTCTGGCGCCCGAGCACACGGTGTCGTCTCAGCGGCGGGTATCGCGGCCGCGCCGGCGGCGGCCTGGCGGCGATCACCCTATCATGCCCCGCGTCCGGCCCGGCCGCAGCCGGAGGCGCCCCCGCGCCCAGGATGCCGAGAGGCCTTGTTCTAGGACTGAGGTTTCGTCTCAGGCAGTCAAACTTCGTCCCCGGGACGGACGATCGGTCGTGACGATGACTGCTTCTCGCAGACGATGAACATTGCAAACGCCTCATGGAATGTTCCACGCCAAAATGAACTTCCAAAATGAATTCGAGAAAAAGTCCCATACCACTAGCCATCCTCAGCTCGACGCAAGCCCAGTACATACAGACATCCCTCGTACGCAGCTGCAAATCTCACTCCGAAGACGGGTAAGCCTAATGACGAACGTTGCTTTCCACATACAAAATCAATCCACAGCTTTGACGGCCGGCAGCTGGGGACAGGCGCCGTCACAAACGAAACCCCCGAGGTAATAAAGAGGAGTCCTAGAATACACACTGGCCCCGTTTGATGTCACCCGCTCTGAATACGGCCACGTGCTCTACAATTAACGACTCGTTCGAAAACAAACTCTGCCCACACAGGAAGCGTTTGTTTTGGGCAGACTGCCCACACAGGCAACCCCACGCCCCGGAAACAATGGATCACCGTGCAGACGAGCTTCACTAACGCAGACAATCCCTCGCCTTCGACAACAGTCCCCACCCATAGAGACAAGCCCTGAGCACAGACACATGATCCACTACCTTTGGTCAAGATCTCCGCACCCAGAGCTAACTCACAGCTCCGGAGACAAACCCCCGCCCCGGAGACAACTGCTCGCCCTGGAGGTAAGACCCGCCCTGGAGCCAAACCCTCGTCCCGGAGACAACTCCACACAGTGCAGGTAAGCCCCGCGCTGGAGAGAAGCCCTCGCCCCGGCCCGAAGCCGGGCCGCTGTCGGCCGCTGTCGGCCCGCCCCCGGGCACGTGTCGGACGGCAGGCTATTTTGATGACGCCCGGCGAGGGGAGGCGGCTGACGCTTGCCGAGGGCGCCGTCCAAACGGCAGCCCTCTCCCCGGGCGGCGTCCGGCCCGGCCGGGCGTCGAGCACGGCGGCACAGCGTCAGCTCAGGCGGCGCCGGCCGCCGGCGGAGGCCCACACGCTGGGTGGACGAGACCGGCGGAAAAATGAGTGGCACGAGGCACAAAAGACCTGTGTGTCACAGACAAGGTTCGGCCTGTGCGCACGGGAGAGGCTGGTGTGGGTGAGCACTGGAACGCGCCAAACGGGCAGAAAATGCGGAGAGGTGTCAAACTGGGAGAACACAAATAGAACACTAATTAACGGTACTGACAAGCAAACGATGACCGCGCTCTTCTCACTGACAAGAACCTACCCAACTGCAAATGCGATAACGTAACTAAATTAAAGCAGACGAAACATGAAGCCACCCGCCCACCTAACATCAACCGGTCAGGTGGAACCGTGCACCGCGTGCAGTGTCGGACGGGCGGAAACCGTGCGGTGCCTTCACCCGTGCAGTGCACTGTGCCCAATCTCCGACACCAGGGCACCACGCGGCGCGAGGAGCCGACTCAACGCAACGCCGGCGGCGGCCCGCCCTTAACCGTGAGTGAAACGGACAGTCAGGTCCACAACGCTCACAGTCAGCGGCCTGCAGACGCCAGGCACACGGGCCGTCTGCCACCACGCAGCCGTCGGCACACAGCCCGGCACCGGCCGGCCACGGCGCGGCGGCCGAGCCAGGCCCGGCCGACGTGCAGTACTCACGTACCCATCCCGTGCGCGTGCAAGCGAGCCAACACACCGACACACACACACGCGCGGACACACGGCCGCGCGGGCTCCTACTTTTGCCTGCAGGTCAATGAAGTCCACATTGAACACGATGCCGGCCGGTCTCGGGCCGGCGCCGGCCGGTCGCATGGCTCCCTCCGGCTGGGCGGGCAGCGCGCCCGGCCGCCGCGGCAAAGGCACACACACAGGTCAGCGGGCGGGCGGCCGAGCGGCGGCGGCGGCGGCGCGGACGGGCGGCGCGCGGCGCCACGTGAGCGGCGGCGGCGGCGGCGCTCGCGACAGGAGAACAGCGGCCGTCAATCGGCGGCGGCGGCGGCGGCGGCGACGCCGTCCACGCAGCGGCGCCGCCCGAAATAGCCGGCGGCGGGCCGACGCCGCGACGACACGCCGCCGGGCGGCGTCATAAACAAGCGGCGGCCGCCGCCAGCCGGCCGGCCGGCGGCCGGACAGGTGACGGCCGGTCGGGGCACCGGGTACGTCCCATCACCCCCCCCCCCCCAGAATAGGAAGGAGCTGACGGCGGACCCACCGACATTTGGAAGGGAAAACGGTGGGGCTATCGGGTTTGAAACGTCTGATGGGTTTACACAGACTGCTCCCTCGACACTAGGAGGAGAAAACGGTGGGTCAAGCCGCTGGGTCACGTCCCCCCCCCCTCCGACAATGGAGAAGAGACGTCGACGGCGGGTCAGACCACCGGGACAATTCGTCCCCTCCCCCGATAATGGAGGGGAGACGGTGGGCCAGGCCGCCGGCGTCTCCCTCAATACAATGGAGAGCGGCGATGGGATACCATCGGGCCAAAATCCTTGTTTCAAGAGAGGATCAGACAGCATCAATTTGATCACCTGACGAGGGGAAAAGCTTCCGCAACCCGAAACGTCCGCTTAGCAAAAAAAAGTCCGGAAATAGACACTGAAAGGATCAATAATATTACATCGATACAAATCAAGTGGACCGATCCATGACATAACTGAGGCGATGCGTCTCAATCAAACATCGCAATTCTGGAGAACGTTCGTTTACTTACGGTTTCACAACCCAGACATCTTTTCAGTTTCACGGTGATGGTCACCTTACCGCACTGCTTACAAAGATGAAAAAACTCAAATCAGATCCAACCAGCTCAATCTGGCGCAAAGCTGACTGCCTGATTATCAGCCAATGAAGTTATCCCCACGCCAACTGATCCGGTGCATGTTTTCCACTGCCTCACGGCAGTTCCAATTTCGCACACCTGGTCGCAGCCATGACAGTACCCGGGCAGTTCGCACAGGATGTGTCATTCCAGTCACGCTCTCCCCTCTCCTCGCTGGCAATGCGCCGGGGGCGAAACACGACGCCTCAGACTGACGACGAGCCGACGGTGATCAGGCGTACCTAACGAGCTCGGTTCGCTCTCGAGTTCCGCGCGCGGCGAGATCAACATCAGCTGGAGACACCTGTCGTCCGCAGAGATCGGAAACCCGCAGACACAGGCCGCTGGCGGGGCTGCGTTCGTCCAATGACGCTTCAGATTCACTCGCACTCAGCTGATTGCCGATCCAAGAATATCACGCGACCTTCACGTTTGAAAAACCGCGGGCTCTAATTTCAGCCACCCGTTGAGAAACGCGTCGGGAGAGCCCAAAAAAGCCTTGAACGTCCTGCGACCGACGGTCTCCTGAGCCTCGACCAAAGGACGGGCCGCCGGCGGCCGCCCCGCCGCCGCCGTCCGAGCCGGCACGGAACGACACGCCGGCGGCCGCTTATCACAGGGCCTGATCGTTTGGACACGCCGCCGGCCGGCGCCGCCAAGCCGTGACGTCACGCCGCGCCGCCGGCCAGCCGGCGGGACGGCCGCGCGCCGAGCCGCGACCGGCGCGCCCGCGGCGCGCCAAAGCAAGTGGCCGGCGCGCGCGCGCGAGCGGGCGGGCTCTTTAGCGCGCGGCGCGCACAACGGCCGCCTGTTGCTCGCGGGTGGGCGTCGCGGCGCCATCTATCAGCCTTATCCGGCAGACAAATGGCGCGCGGCTGCCGGCGGCCGGCGGCGCCGCTGCCAGCGGTGACGTCAGCCCATCGCTCTCTGCCGCGGCCGGCGGCCGGCGCTCGCCGCGCGATAATTGGAAAGTCGCGAGGCGGGCCGCCACGCCGCGGCTGCGACACAGTCAATCGACGCCGGCACCGCAGCCGAGGCGTTCGTCGGCAGCGGCGACGGGGAGCGAATGTTGCCCGAGAGCTCAGCTCGCAGCGTACTCCCGAGGGAAACCTCAATGCATTCAGCAGATGAACGCCGACATCCGACCGAAAATGAGGAACTGCCGACGTCGTTCACCACCGCGGGAATAACACCGGCGGTTCGGGAATGGCTACGATCCGTTTTAACGCGCCGCTAAAATGGCTCCAGCGTCCGCGAAACTGGACTGATTTACGGGAAAAATAACTGACACCGACGAAGCCAGCTGACCCTGCTCATCCGAATTAGCTCGACTCACGGAGCGAGAACAAGTGAAAGGAGCCGCCATCTTTCCATCAGCGGTACCATCAATACCGCCCGACCCCGCGCCCGCTGTCAGCCGCCTCCCCCCGGCAGCTGAGCGGGCCGGGCACTCTGCGCCTCCCCAGCCCCTCGCTCACCTCCATGTGAGACTTGAGCGCGTGCCAGCGCGCGCGCAGGCCCTCCACCTTGCTGCGCAGCGTCTCGGCGCGCGCCACGTCTCGGCTGTGCAGCGAGTACACGAGCGTGTCGCCACGAGAGATCAGCGTGGCCACGTCCGGCTGCAGCAGCGACACCTGCAGCTGCGCCGCCTGTCGGGCACACGCGCAACCAGTGGTACCGCGGCCAGCCACGTGTGGCGTCCCAGTGGTCGCCGCAAAAAAAACTAGCTAGCGAAAAGGTTACGAAAACGGTGCAGGCAGTTTACGACTTCATGCCTTTAAAGTATGGCACACTGCAGTGCAAAACTGCACTTCATTCCCAAGTGACCAAGCTATTCATCAACCCGGCATCAAACATGAATTAGTCACAGAGTACAAATGTCAAACACACATCTCCACAGCCATAGAGGCTCCCAGGGACCCACCTCGATTTCGCTGTGGCGACGCGCCGCCACGCGCGGCTGCCGCTCCATGATCGCCTCGACGGTGTCGATGCGGCCGATGACGCGGTCCACCTCGGCCACGTAGGCGGCCACCTCGTCCTGTTCCGCGGCGCGGCGCTGCGCGACCGGCGAGCCGTCCGTGGCGTACTTGTTGGCGAAGAAGCCGGCGTCGGCGTGGCGCGGCGAGCGCCGCCGCTCGGCGCTGGGGCGGCGCGCCGGCACCGCGAACGAGTTCGCGATGACGGCCGACTCTGGCGGCGGCGCGTCCAGGCTCTGGTACTCGCTGCGGTCGCGAGATGGTTTCGGCGGCGCATGCTTGCCGGCGGACGGCGCGGCCGCCTGGGACGATTCCTGTTCGGAGGGAGTCGAGTTAGCCTGGAAATGGTGACGCACACGTCAACATCAGACGCAGACGGTGAGCGACACGCACGATCCCTTTGAACAGACACATAGCCCGCATCGCGAGCGAGCGAAAAGCGAGGGCAACACAGAGCGGCTCCAAACCGACGCGGCGGCGCGCGTCTGCAACCGGGCGTACCTTGGCTTTCGAGCGATCGCGCGCCTCCCTAAAGTCCCTGTCGCTGAGCGACGACGTCGACAGGCGGAGCGACGCCTCCGACGAGGACGACGACGAGTCCGAGTCGGAGTCGGAGCTGAGCACCACCTTGACCTGGCGGTCGCGCTCCAGGTCGCGGAGCGGGTCGCGCGGCCCGGCGCTGCGCACCACGTCGGGCGCGGCGGCGGCGGCGGCGGCGGCGTGCCGGGCGGACCGCCGCGGGGGAGTGCGTCATCAGGTGCCGCGGCGCGCCGCGAGCCGCGCGCGGCACCTCCGCCTCGACCGCGTCCGGTTCGTCGTCGGCCGGCGGCCGGGCAGCGGCAGGGGGCGCGCGGCCGCGCCGCGGGCGCCATCTCGGTGATGCGGCGCAGCGCCGCTAGCTTGTCGGCCGACGGCGGCGGCGAGGCGGCCCAGTCGGCCGGCGCGCGCTCCACGTGCGTGGCCGTGAACACGTCGTCCTCGACCTCGGCCGGCGGCGGCGGCGGCCGGCTCTGCGGCGGCGGCGGCGCGCCGGCGCTGCTCGAGCGCGGCTTGGGCGGCACCGGCGGCGGCGTCTTGGAGGCGGCGCGCGCCGGCGCGGCGGCCACCTCGCCGCTGCCGGCCAGATGGCAGCGCTCCGGGTCCTGCGCCGTCGGCAGCGACAGCCGGCCCACGGTGACCACGGCCTCCTCCGCCAGCGGCGGGAACTCGCGCAGCGGGCTGTCGCGCGGGCTGAACGAGGCCACCGAGCTGCGCGGGCTCCACGGGCTCGGGCTCTTGTAGGTGACCAGCTCGAAGTCGGCCGACAGCGGGCCGGGGCTGGCGCTGCCGCTGCGCCGCGCCAGGCACTCGTCGCTGCGGCGCCGGCTCTTGGCGCCGGCGAAGGCGCGCTGCGCGTCCGCCTGCGCCGCCATCTCGTACATGCGCTCCACGCTGCGGCGCCGCTTGCGCTCGAGCGTGCTCAGCACGCGGCCGCTCTGCTCGGCCGTCTGCTCCAGGCCGCAGATGACGTCGTCCAGCACGGACGACGCGCTCGACTGGCGGCTGAGCTGCTCCGGCGGCTCCGACCGCGCGTGCGGCGCCGCGCCCGCCGCCAGGCTCGCCGTCGTCGCCGTCGGCGCCGGCGCGGCCGCCGCCGTCACCACCGCCGGCGCCACGTCCATGCTCAGGTACGAGATGGTGCACTTCGTTTCCTCGAGCTCCAGCATGCGCTTGGGCGGCGTCGGGAACGGCAGCGTCACCACCACGCTGACGTCCGGCTCCGCGAAGTCGCGCTGCTTCTGCTCGATGGTCTGCAGGAACTCGGTCTCGCGCGAGACGGCCGCCGTCCGCTGGCGGCGCCGCTCTGCCGCCCTCTGCAAACAACGACACCGGTTGGCCGCGGCCGGGCGGGGCGGCGGAGGCGGCGGAGGCGGCGGAGGCGGCGGCGGCGCGGCTGGACGGCCGGCGAAGGCTAGCAGCGTCCCCAGGCGGCCGGCAGCAGGCAGAGCGGACGACCGACCGACAGACGACACGGAAGACCAAGCGGACCGGCCAGGCGACAGAGGCGGACGGGCGGCTCAAGGCCGAGCGTGCCGCCGGCGGCTGGACCCCGGCGAGCCACACAGAACGCACCGGACAGGACGCACGGACGCCACGACCACCGGACCAGAGGCACGCCGACCAAGCTCCCGGCAGGACCGCGGGCACCGGCGCTCCGAGCTGCGGACCGAGGGCCGAGCGGACCAGGCGCCCCTCCGGACCGCGACCGGGACGGACCGGAACCTCGGACCGGACGCTTCCGGCCAGGGCGCCGGGTCCGCGCGGACCCCTCGACCCCGGCCCGCGCCGACCGGCCGGCCCGGCGCCCGGACGGAGCGCGTGGCTTGCGGTCCTGCGTCGCCGGCGCCGCCCGCCGCCCAGCGAGAGAAAGCAGAAGTCCCGAGTCAGCCCCGGCAGACCGCGCCCGACCGTCACCGGGTTAGCCCGGCGCCGGCGCCGGCCGAGGCGGGCGTGAGCGCGGCCAAGGGCGCCGCCCAGACCGCCCCGACCGCCAGCGGAGGCGCCCGCACGTGCCGTCCCCGCGGCGCGGTTAGAGCCCGGAGCCCGGTTGCAGACGCGTGCGCGGCCCGACGCCGCTTTGTGCGCCACTCGAGCGTGTCAGTCGGCCGCATGCCGTTACGGCCGGCGCCGGCCCGAGAG
Organism: Capitulum mitella; assembly: GCA_030062745.1. NCBI lineage: Eukaryota > Metazoa > Arthropoda > Thecostraca > Pollicipedomorpha > Pollicipedidae > Capitulum > Capitulum mitella. Next base: position 3,371,907 of record CP099840.1, read on the forward strand.
CATGCACGTGCCGCGCGGCCGGCGCCGCCCTCGCGCGCAGGGACGAGCCGGGCCGTGCCGGCGGGCCGGAGAGCATGCTGCGCGCCGGCCCGGCGCTGTCCAGTGCGTTATCGAGTCACACATCGCGTGCACAAGGACGGGGATGTGAATGACGATCACATACACATGAAAAGAATGTTCCACCTTCCGGGAGTATTTTAGTCTGCGATTACCATGCTGATGCCTGTACCTTTAAGAAATTGATTTCTGATTTACGTCACGTCCCAAAACCACATATTTACGGAATATCAAAGTGATTCACGACTTTTCAGTGTTCTTTTCTTTGGTGTCCTATTGTCAGCTGCTGCGTGACGCCACGAGCATGCGCAGGCCAAAGCACGTTAGCAGAAGACCCGTACTGTGTAATATAAGCAAGCGACATCAAACTATAGCTTTCTGATTGACTACGCTTTTGATGCTTCTGGGAATCTTTTCAAAAGCAAATCAGCAATGAAAACGTGACTAGCTATATGTTTCGGTCCAAACAAATTTACTTTTGAATATCAACCGAGGTGGAACATCCCTTTACGCAGGCAGGAATCTGAAGAGGCAACACAATGACATGAGCTGACATAAGCGACAATACGAATGCAAACCGCCAAAAGCCTAAAGCATGTACCCTCAGTTCTATTTTTCAACTTTATCGCCAGTTTCGTGTTACGAAAAGAAAAGATGACGAAAAATTCAACAAGCCTGCCCAACATTACCGAAAGCGCGCATATCACACCCTCTCAACATGAGATGCTGCAGGCATCGTACGCATTCGGCATGGCCCGATGCGCAGCTCTGACCTGAATCTCAAGAGATATCTCACTCACGGCCATAAACAGCATTCGCACAAAGAATAAGCCACGGGAACTGTACGTGACGCCTTTTCTAATCGAGACAGCGACCCACTGTTGCGCAAGGTTCATCGGGTCGACCCCATTAATTCACCCGCATCACGCTGAGCGTCCCTGACACTTATCCCCACCCCTGAGAGCAATGTTCTCGCCACGTTAATGACGACATCCTCATATCGAGGGATGACCAGCGCATCTGCGTACGTTCGCAGGGAGCCATTTCAAAAGGCAGTGCGACGCAATTTACATTCCGCGTTCCCCATCCTCGGTCGGCACGATCCGTTACATTTCGTCAATACGGTGCAGTGATTCCGCTCCGCTCCCAGCCGCACGCCCGACTGCACACCGGCTCCGTCGCCCGGAGCGGAGACCGAGGGCGCGCCGCCCACACGCGGCCGGTGACTGCAGCCGTGAGGATCACGCCGGATGGCTGGTTATTGGGGCTTAGGGGCGCACCGACTGGATCACGCCGGAAATGACCTCACAGACCGCGCGGGAGCCGCAGCCGTGCAACGGCACCGCTTCCTGGACAGGAATCCGCATCCGCCGGACAGATGTTTCGCGTCTGCCGGCCGAGCACGGCGGAGGGGGCACGAGTCGCAGACAACACTCCTGGCAGGAAGTCGCCTTCGCGACAGCGGCCCACGGCGCCGCGAACGAGCGAGCTGGGAACCGGGCTTCAGGCCACCGTGTTCAGGTCCGCGGGTCCGTGTTTATTATTGCCATGGGACAGCACACTGACACCGATGAAGTAAACACCGCCACGAGCCCGAGGAGTTCTTCGAACTCTTCTGCAGGCGTCGGCGGCCATGGCGACCAGTTTGCGATTTAGTCTCGTGAATTATCCGCGAGGAGAAACTTACGACAGATAAATCGAGCGTAAGAGGCTTTTCTTAGGTCCGTTGAGTTCCTTGTTTGCGTCAGGGTCTTCCCAAGGAGTCGCAGGCACGTATCGGCACGGACTCTAGTTAAACAATCAGCAGACGACCGCTGCAAGCGATTGACGTTTGTTTACCACCAAACAAAATATTAAACATGAGGCCTGAGGACAGACCATTTGATACATGTTTTGCCGGTCTATGACGGTGCACAGTACAGCCCCAGCAATACGGACTTCAGAGCATGTGCAGGCTCTGGTAAGATTTCTTTATCTACCGCATCACGACGAAATGTATCTATTCAATGACGTCAGTGCTGCTAATACGCGCATTAGCATGCATTAAGCGCAAGAGCTCTCCGTAACATCTGACAAGTGCAAAGACCATTCTGGACTGGTTCCCACGCTATGGACTAAGAAGCATCTTTTCCCTCCAGATAAGAAAAAAAGAAAAACACCCCGAGAACGTCAAAGCCTCCACAATCTGCATGTCAGATTTAGTTTTCGTTACTACGGACCGCCGACAGTTGCGACGGCCGTGGCGATACCGTCGCCCAATGAACCACGCACCCGCTGCTGAGCGCGCCTGAACTAACGGGTCAGAACGCCGTCACCCACGGCACGCGTTCGGCGACACAGTGGCACGAGTTTTTGCCTTCATCCGGCATGAAATACCGGTCCTGTGGTGAGTGAGCAAGCAACTTAATCTGGAAATTAGTGGTAAAAATAAAAGTGCGGATGATTTACGAGCCTTGGGTGTATGTGCCACAACTCGCTATTATGTACTACTAAAAAAAGGAACGTAATAAAATTAGCTTTAGTTCATTTTCATGCAACTTCTGTGCAAACTCGTTTTCAAGACCTGAGGAACTTTTCCACCCTCCCTCAATATGTATCACCCATTAGCCTGTCGGGCCTCGAGCGGCGGCAAAACACCGTCCGGGCCGCCGGCTCCGCACGAGAAACCAATCCGAACCCGCCGCCTCCTCACCCCACCGGGAACCGCCGCGACCCGGGACCTTGAGACGCCCCGCGCCGGGGCGGAGAAGACGCGCGACAACAGCTGACGACACGCCCTCCCGCGGCGGCCTAACTGCGACAACGAGAGGCGCCGACGGCCGACGCCGGGCCGGAGTCCGACCGTCGCCCGCTCCCCTCCCGTCACCGGGCGCCCCGCTCCCGTGCGGGGCCGGCGCGGCGTGCCTATGTCACATCGCCGCGGCGGGCGATCCTCCGGCCGGCGCTGGGCGCCGGCGGGGCGGCGGCGGGCAGAAGCGGACAGGCGCGCGGCGACGGCGGCGGCGCGCGCAAATCACGCCGCTCGCCGGACGAGCAGCGTAACGGAAGCGGGGCGGTAGGCGCGGCGGCCGCGGGCGGCCTCTGTACAGCGGAGGGGGCCCGTGCAATGGGCCGGGGCGGCGCGTGCCGCCACCGGCAGCCCATAAGGGCGGCCCAAGGACGGCTGCGGCCGCAGGAGGCGGGTAAGGACAGGCGGCTTTCGCGTCCATTGTCGCCGGGCGCGTGGCGGCGACGCCTACGGACGGACGGCGGCGCGGAGCCGGCTCGAGACGCTGGTCATACCGGCTGTGTTCGCGGCCGCCTGGCTGCCGGCTGCCTCGGACGGCGCAGCCGGGTCGGAGGCCTTCGATCAGGCGGTCTGACGGGACAATGGAGCTGTCGTCTCCGGCCGGACAGTCGGCCGGGCGTCCAGTGCAGAACGGTTACCCGCCTGCCACAAACTTCGTCCTGACCAGCTGGTTGATCAGCCGGCCAGCTGCACTCAGCCGGTCCATTCAGGTCCTCCCCGGCAGAAGCGACGCCCGGTCGACCCCCGGCAGCGATGAACGCCGACCCGGCGTCACGTGCCGTCCACTCCGCAGCACTCCCGCACTCCCGCCGGCCGACGTGCACTCCGGCCGCGCCCGCCCCACTCCGCACCCGACACTGCAGCCGCCGGCGGCGGGGCCGTCTTCAGGACACCGACCGCGCGCCTCGTCAGCGGCGTCGTCAGCGGCGCGCACGCTCCATTAGCGGCCGGGGTGGACCGGCTGATGTCACGGCGCTCCCTGCACGACCGTGCCGCCTGCACTGCAGGCTGGCGGCGGCGGCGGCGGCGGCGGGAGGCTCGGCCGCCCGTGACTCAGGCCCGGCCGGGCCGCGAGCGCCCGCGGCGGCCCGGCCGGCGCGAGCGGCGCCGCGGGCGCGCGCCGGGACGCGGCCCGACGCGCCATATTCGGCCCTCGTTCGCCGGCCAAGGTCGCAGCCCGGCGGCGGTACGAGCGGGCCCTGCACGCTGCAGCTCGGCCCGCTGCAGCCCAATTAACGGGCTTAATTCGCCCGGTCCGAGCCGGCCGAGCGGTCGTCTCCGGCTCATCAAGTGTTAACGTCATGCGCTGTGAATTTACGACCCCCGTGTATACAAACTATGACGGCGCGGGCGAGGCTGGTGGCGATAACGTGTCAGGGAGGGACGGGGCAACAGCGAGAACAGGCAAATGGACTGGGAAACGATGTGACATGCAAGAAGGGTATAACGAAACCAGAGAGAACGGAGGCGAAACGTTAATGAGAACGACAATCTAACTCTTCCCGACAGCTAAAAAGCCGCAGAAAATACCGATTGTAATTCAGATATCAAAGAAATGCAAATGAACGCGACCTTCGAGTGAACGCGATATGAAGAAACGGGGCGTATAGGAAACCTTGAGGAGAATTGTCACTTATTTTGACACTAAACGATAATGACCCTCAACACCATGTTGTCTGAGATGCCAGAGCTGGTCTATATTGATCTACGACAGAGTGCTCCGCATACGTTTTAGACCAGCATTGCCTCAACTTTCTATCGACCGCAACATATTTCAACATCTGGTTGCAAAATGAGGTATACAAGCAAAAAAAAAACAACGCAATAGGTCAATGCATTTTCTCATAATTTCGTTTCCAGACTCGTTGCATTGAGGCTTTGCTGAGACATGACGAAATGTGGTCAGGATTTCTGACGGTATCCGACCAAACCCGTTATGTTAATTGGTACCATAACAACCATGGAGTGAAGAAAAACTGACCCTCTTCTCATAATTTTCGCTATCCGTGAAGAAGTATGGTTACGATTACCTCTAGAACTATTTCACCTGGCAGGAACTGATACAACTGAGCGAAGCAAATTTGCAACGAAAAGCTGTTAATGGTTACGCACGGTATTTGCAACAGCCAAATGTCACGTTTGGTGCAGGGAACACATCAGTTCGCCGAAGCAATGATGAGTCTATACATCACCTGAAAGCGTCCGCTAATATTCCTCGACTCAAGTCCCATGATGTCAATTTGTGGGCTCAGATAGCATCGAACTGCACTGTGAACTAGGGCTCTCATCATTCCTCTTTGATTAAGTTTATCGATGCAATAACTGTCTCGATCTATTTATGCCGCACAATTAAGACGCTATCTACGGCGGCCCTTTCGACCGCAGCTACGCCGACAGCACCTCGCAGCTGTCTCAGGCAGACTACCCGGGCGGCGGACAGACAACACAGAGAAGCGCCCGACACGTACCACCGAGCTCCCCGTGGACGCCGCACTAGAACGCAGACACGAGCGGCGAGTCAGGGGCGCGCCACAGCGCCACCGCCGGGAGCGCGGGCTCACTGCCGGCGCCGTGGCCGGGGGCCGAGCACACGCGGAGCGCGGACGGCGCGGAAATCATTTCGTTCGTGACAACAAAAGATCATGATGTCGCGATCAGCGTACTTGCTCTATGGGGAAATGGGCTCTTGTACGCCACGGTAAAGCGTGAGATATCCGGGCTTTTGTTAATTGTACGGACTCCCTCACATTACCTTTATGTTTTCGTTCAACGGACCCAAAATATGTAACATCTTCCAGTCACAGATATGTTTAACCACTAGGGTTGTGAGTCCAAATGCAGCTCTGGCACTCCGTTCACTCCTTACAATCAACTGGCTTACAACGCACGGACAAAGATCACCGTCCCACCTGTTACACCTTGCCACGCGGGTACAGAACTCATCGGACAGCACGGCGCGGCCGGCACCGCGGCGCAGCCGGGGACCCACCTGGACCTTGTCGTGCACGGCCAGCCAGCGGTCGTTGAGCTCGGCCATCATGCTGGAGACGCTCTGCTCGCACTGCGTCAGCGCCAGCTGGGCGGCCGTGCGGCGCGCCGCCGCCAGCTGCGACTGGCGCTCGGGCAGCTGGCGCTCCAGCTCCTGCCGGCCGGACGGGGCGCCAGTTACGGGCGGCGGCACGGCGCCGGCACTAACAGACGATTCAGCGGCGTTGGGCCGGCACCAACAGACGCTTCGGCGGCGTACAGGTAAGGCCACTGGCAGACCCACATGTGCTAAGGGGAAGGGGGCATATATCTGTCCATGCAACTAACCCAACCCCAACCTCGGCTTTCGGCCACTTTGTTTCGCTTTTTTCGGACATCAAGATGTATATAAGCAAGGTGCTGTTTCGAAAAAAGTTCCAAAATTTCCCCAGGAAAGGGGAGGGCCGAGAAACATGACGGTCATCGGATTTTCCAACGAAACGGAGGTCGGACGTGGCCCCTCTGCTCCTCCCCATGGATCCGCCCCTTGGTAATGCGGGGTCTCAAGAAGAAGACAATAAGGCGAGAAGTGCCGCGAAATAAAACCGCCGCAGTGAATCATGTGGGAGAAGAATTTTGGGACAAAAGGCTTGTTTCAGTGGTTCATTGGACTCCATCAAAGTACATCTAAACTCTTCCACCCGGTTCCATGTGTCTTCAATACTCCTTGGAGCTCTAAACGAATCTCATCTCAACTTCTCGAACCTCATCCCAGTCGGAAGTGGATTAGTTTCGCGGTACGACGTTGACGAGCGAGCAGTGTCGAGTGTTTGGTTCACGACGCAGATTTTTCGTTGTTTACGACACGAGGTGCTGCATGCTCTGCGTCCAATGGTGCTTCAGCACGGCTGTTGTAGACAACTTTCATAAGGAAACAAAATATGTTTACATGACGTCATATCCTTTCGTTCCAGTGGTGCTATTGGAAAGGCCCATATAACTGCACTGTTTTCAGAGTAGGTCCACTGGAACAGAACCAATGCGACAAGCCAGTTTTTTGTTCTTCCCTTTCTGACAACGACACGACATTCGCTGATGTCCGCTCACCATTTTTTAAATTAGCATGGATCCCGTATGCAAATATATCACAAACAATTGTTGCGCATCATCCATGCAATTTCCTTTGCTATGCTTTCTTTCACTTCCGCCGAACGACAAGGTGGACGCCCTTGACAACGGCGTCCGAACGGCATCAAACTACGTAAATGAAAATATCCCAAACGTTCAAGAGAAATCCCTGTTTGACGACAAACCAAGTAGCGACTAACCACGAGGCCGTACCTGCACTTTGTCTGCGTCTCCAGTATCCTTATCGGCCTGCTGCAGCCACTTCTCCAGGTCGTTGAGATCGGCCTCGAAGTCGGACAACTGCGCTTCACTCTCCGCCTTCTTCTCCTGAAAAGTGAACAGCCATTAGCATGCACGTGGCCTGCACCGTCTGGAAACGTCCCAATCTGCTGCGGCCATGGCGTGACTCATACAAAGCCTCCGGCGTCCAATTAATGCTGTGAAAGGGCCACTGACGTGCAGCTTTCAATGGGAATACAAAGGAGCGCCGGTATGAAAGCAATCGGACAAGGGTTATATTCGACTCGAGGTTGCGCCGACCCATAAAGTTGCAACAGAAGCACCATTTGTGACATCCCATCAATTCATTTAGCCAACTCTGCAGCATGAAAACAATACCGTGCATGCAGCGAGAAATCCACTGCGTTTGTTGCCGTATCCGTGCAAAACAGCGTCCCATTAACGTTTGCTAGGTAATTTTGATCCCCCATCTCATATCTGTCATGGCAATGGGGCACGTGCGAACCATTACGTGTGCACTATTGGTCAGTGGGCATTAATGTCGGACTTAAAGGCCCAAAAAGGAACGACCTTATATTGAACACCACCTCCAGTAAAAGTCATAAAGAACTCCCTCTGGCGAGTAAACCATATACGATGTTGTTCCGCATGAAAACCAACAACACCTCGCTAATGTCCATGGACCGTTGCATCCGGCGACCCCTCGGTGCCCCGCTGACCTGCATGTGGCCTGTAGACTGACCTGCACGTGTCGCGTGCGGCCGGTGAGCCGGGCCTGGAGGCGGCGCCAGGCGGCGCGCACCTCCTCCAGCCGGCGGCCGAGCGCCGGCGCGGCCGGGTCGGCCTCGCCGAGCGCGGCCAGCGCCGCCTGGCGGCGCGTGGCCTCCTCGGCCAGGCGGCGGCAGGCGGCCGCCTCCTCCGGCCAGCGGCAGCGCTCGCCGCGCGCCTCGCAGGCGTCCAGCTCGGCGCCGGCCTCGGCCAGCCACTGCTCGAGCGCCGGCAGGCGGCGGGCGGCGCGCAGCCGAGACTCGAGGCCCGACTTCATGTCCGGGATCCGGCAGCCCAGCTGACGGCGAGGGACGGGATCGGCGGTCAGACGGGGCAGGGTGTGGGCACATACAGACGAAGATTACCGGCAATGATTACCGAAGGCGATCCGTAATGGGAATTCGCAGAAGAGACTACATCTATCCCCAGAGCCTATGTTCGTTCAAAAGCCTTCAACCGAACCTGAATAGTACAAAAATGGTCCGGATTCCTAGCAACCATAAAATATGGTCAACAACTTTTTTGTCTGTCTAGGATTGGTGTTCACACAGTCAGATGTAAACACTGATCCCAAAGCGTCATCCCGTCCGACGTAAACCAGCGTGCGCGCCAGCCCCGGCAGCCTGACCTACGCCATGTCCTCCCCACCCCACGGCCTCCGAACCGGCTCCTGCGACATCACAGACCCGGCCGCACACCGGGCGTACCTGGTTGTACTGGGCCTTGAGTCCGTCCAGCTGGGCCGTCAGCTGTTCGGGGTCGTCGCAGACGCCGTCCTCGGCCACCTTGCGTCCGGTCCTGATCACGTACTCCACCTCCGGCTTCAGCTCGCTCAGACGCTGGTACAGTTGCTGACGGGCAGAGAAGCACAAACGGTGAGGAAAAAGTGGCGCGCGTGTACTAAATAAGAAAGCAAAAAGTAACAACCGGCCAGCATCTCGTTATCTTAACCAGCTCCTCGAACACAAGCTGTCTAAAAGGCAATGTTTTTTTTTGCAAAATCTTACAGTCGACGCCCACGTATTAATCTTCTTATGCCTCTGCACAATTCCTCCATTCATCTTTCACGACCTGTCCGGGTATTTCCTTGTGCGGCACTGTGGCAGGGTCCAGTGTGTCGCCGGTAATGACCACACTGTGGTCTACCTGTCCACGGATAAAGTATGGCTCGGTCGTGTTCTGCTGTCATTGTGCCAATGTCAGTGTCAATGTCGGTGTCAGTGTGTCAGGTACAAATACCAGTTCGGTAGTAACCAAGCAACGGTCCATCCTTCCATGGATGAGGTCCAGGTTGGCCGTGTCCCGTTGTGTCAGTGTCAGTGTCGGTCCGACACTGACTATACAGCAGTCCATCTGGCCCTGGATGAGGTCCGGATCGGCCGTGTCCTGTTGTGTCAATGTGTCAGTGTGCCAGCGTCAGTGTCAGAGTTTTGGTCCGGTACTGACCATGCAGCGGTCCATCTGGCCCTGGATGAGGTCGGGTTCGGCCGTGTCCTGTTGTGTCAGTGTGCCAGTGTCAATGTCGGTTCGGTACTGACCATGCAGCAGTCCATCTGACCCTGGATGACGTCGGGGTCGGCCGTGTCCTATGTGTGTCAGTGTCAATGTCAGTGTCGGTTCGGTACTGACCATGCAGCGGTCCATCTGGCCCTGGATGAGGTCGGGTTCGGCCGTGTCCTGCTGTGTCAGTGTGTCAGTATGTCGGCGTCAGTGTCAGTGTCGGCACTGACCATGCAGCGGTCCATCTGGTCCCTGGATGAGGTCGGGTTCGGCCGTGTCCTGTTGTGTCAGTGTGCCAGTGTCAATGTCGGTTCGGTACTGACCATGCAGCAGTCCATCTGACCCTGGATGACGTCGGGGTCGGCCGTGTCCCACTGTGTGTGTCAGTGTGTCAGTGTAGGTCCGGTACTGACCATGCAGCGGTCCATCTAGCCCTGGATGAGGTCGGGTTCGGCCGTGTCCTGTGTGTGTCAGTGTCAGTGTCGGTTCGGTACTGGCCATGCAGCGGTCCATCTGACCCTGGATGACGTCGGGGTCGGTCGTGTCCTGTGTGTGTCAGTGTCAGTGTCGGTCCGGTACTGACCATGCAGAGGTCCATCTGACCCTGGATGACGTCGGGGTCGGCCGTGTCCTGTGTGTGTCAGTGTCAGTGTCGGTCCGGCACTGACCATGCAGGGTCCATCTGACTCTGGATGACTTCCTTTTTTTTTTTTTTTTTTTTTTTTTTTTTTTTTGGTTTTGTCCATAAGGCCCCTTTTGCCCTGGATGAGGTCCGGGTTAGCCGTGTACCGCTGTATCAGTGTGTCAGTGTGTCAGTGTGTCCGTGCGTCAGTGTCGGTCCGGTACTGACCATGCAGCGGTCCATCTGGTCCTGGATGAGGTCCGGGTCGGCCGTGTCCTGCTCGACGGCGGCCGACTCGGCGCCCACGCCGCCCAGCCGTTCGGACACGGCCGCCAGCCGGCGCTCAAAGTCGGCCGGCTTCTGGAACTGGACGTACTCGGCGCGTACGTCCGTGTACGTGCTCTGCGGACCGGAGGTACACGGGCGTCAGCGGCCGAGGGAGGCGCGGTCTAATGGACGAGTCCAGCATGAAGAACAGGCGGACAAACGGGGACTGCTCCCCAGCGCAACGTTAATGAACGCGGAGCCAGCACGGTCACGTTGCCCTCCCGCGCATGACCGGACACCAGAAATGCGCAGAAATACGTCCAAACGCTATTGTTAAGGTAATGAGATTTAATCATCGTCGCGACATGTTCGCAAGGTCATAAAAATGTTTCATGTTACATCAATAGGGCGCTTCACGGACGGTCACAACGTCCACTGTATACGGCACCGTCTCCGGCGCCATGCCCAGCACCGTCTACGGCACCCTCTCCAGCACTGTCTCCGGCACCATCGTCAGCATCAACAGCGGCCGGCCCACCTGTAGCACGTCCAGCTGCTCCTGCAGGCGGCTGGCGGCGTTCTCCTTGCCGTCGGCCAGGTACTGCCGGACCTGCTCGGCCAGCTGGTGCAGCAGGCGCGAGGCCGTGCCGAAGTCGGCCGCCAGCTCCTGCGGCCAGGGCGCACCCGTACAGACGGAGTGGACACCGCCAGGCGGCCAGTCTGGCACGCCAGGGGATTTGGAGGACCAGGTGGAATAAATGTTCACGAAAAGGACAAATTCCGGACACCATTCCGCGCTGCGCACGTCTCCCAGTGTTTAAGTGCGAAACGTGGGCAACAACAGCAAAAATATCAAAGCTGACTGTAAAAACGTTATCACACAATCAAAAACGTAGCCGCAGATTAAAATGTCCCGCCATATCTCGCAATTAAACACAACTGTACAATGTGTTACGACAAGTCGGCTTCGACAATACGCCTCTTTACACACGACACTTTTGGCTGTCATCATACATTCATTTTTCATAAAAAAGGTACAAAAAGCTTCAGGTCAGGTACCTGTCACCGCTGCTTACGGGAAATGTTACCACTAAGCTACGGTAGACAAGTAAAGCCCACAAACTCAGGTACACGAAACTTCGTACCAGAGCAACACCAAAACACCAGACATTCGAGCACCGGCAACCTACAGATTTACAACAGAAAGCGCCACCTCCACCCACAACAAGCCTCCGCCAGCCGCCGCAGGAGGCCGTCACGTCAGCGCAGGAGGACGACGGCCGCGGCGGCGCGGCCTGTACCTCTGCCTCGTCGTCAGGGAGGGGGCCGGCCGGCCGGGCGGCCAGCAGGCGGCGCGTGCCGGCCAGCCAGTCGAGCGTCTCCGACAGTTGCACCTCGTGCCGCTGGGCGGCGCTCAGGTCGGCGGCGAGCGCGGCGCGCCGGACGGCCGCCTGCCGGCACGCAGAGGCGGCGGAGCCGCTCAGCCGCGCGCCGCACGCGGCCCGCCCGCGGCGCCGCGCCGACAGCGGGACAGAGAGCCGAACAGGGACAGAGAGCGAGAGCGAGAGAGAGCGGCCGGCTGCAGAGGGGGCCGGGCCGGCCGGCGGCGACGCGAAAGCCGTTAATGGTCGCTTACGGAGGCTGGTATGAACAGAGAGATACGAAGTCGCTTTAGACATGAGCAATCTATGTTACACATTTTCATGTGTTAGCAGCATGCTTCACGTGCAGTCGGTTACGGAACGGAGGTGCACCAGGGTACCGCATTCGATTCGATTTACTACACTTGGCCAACACCGTAAGTGGGGTAGTTTCCGGATATTCGGTAGCTAGGGGTTTCAGATGTCGACAACGAAAAAATAGAAGTGGCATGGGTTCGTGCAAAACTGAATAATTTCGTGCAATGGCCGAGCAAAAAAGCCAGCTTGCTCTATTTACGGCCAGCAATGGCAATACTACTCTGGCATATGCTTTGCCAAAAAAATCCTTACAACCGGCAGCCTCGCTCGCCACACACGAAAACGCCCAAAACGCGAACACAGAAAAAGCTTGTTTACACCTCTGAAAGCTTGCGTTCACAAGTGTCACACAAAGAACACACAGCACAAAGAAAATCGCATCCCCACCCCGACCGACAAAAACCGAGACAACCCGCGACATGATTCCACAAAGCACCACAACCACCCGGCCCCACCACACGGCGTTCCTCCCCGGACCGGCTGCGGGCGGCGTTAGTCACAGGGGACCGGCGGGCCACGCTGTCGGCCGCCGCGCCGGCGCGCTCACCGTGTCGCCGAAGCGCTGCCATCGGTCGACGATGTTGTCACGGTCGGTGCGCACCTCGTCGCAGAGCACGCCGGCCGCCGTCAGCTGGGAGGCCAGCGCCTGGATCTGCGGGATCCGCTCGGCCGGGTGGTTGTGGATGTACGCCTCCAGCTCCTGGCGCGCCGGGCGGGGCAGTCAGAGGCGGTCTGCGGTGACGTGGGGCTCGGAGCGCGCCGCGGGACGGGTACAGAGGGTTTGAAATCCATTGGGATGGATCCCGTGCCCCTTCACGTTTTTTTTGTGGCTTCAAAACTTTCTACAAGACATTCTAATCTTCGAACATCTCCGTTTGACAGGCTTTTCAAGAGATGTAGTAGGTTTCTAGCCGGTTTCTCGAAACCAGCCGAGTGCTTGGCTTCTCCAGTCTATCTCCTCAAGACCTCTATCAACTGCACAGAGTGAAGAATTTCCACCCTCCTTCGTCCTCATGGAACCTCACGCAAACGCCGATCCCCATGAATCCACATAACCGCCCACAAACCCGCCGGGACCTCGTGCTGTCCGATGTGGTGCCGGACCGCGACACAGCTTACGTCGAGCTCAGCGCTGATCTCCTCCGCGTCGGCGGCCAGCTGCGGCGAGCGCGCCAGCTTCTTCTTCAGCCGGTCCAGCCAGCTGTTCTCGGCGAACGTCAGCTCTGCGGCAGACGCAGGCGCATGCAGTGCTGCCATCCAACGAGGGAGAGGCTATCTACCAGGACCGGGAGGGCATGCTGAGGACGGTAACCGACTAGCGTGGTCCAGGTCGCTCGAGGCAAACGAAACATCTCACTGGCGCCTAGAGTGGCGAAGCATTTCAGAGAGCACAGGAGGGAAGCGGTCAACGAACTCACTCCAGATGGAGCATGCAACGACAAGAGAACACAGATCACGTAAACTCCGCCTACGGAGCGTAATCAGCGAATGACCTGACACGTCACAAAGGTAGCAAACGTAAATCACGTGCATAAAACAAACGTGTGATAAACCCATCGAAATTTCGTTGGAACCGTCCTGAGGCATTCAACATTCTACCACAGCGTCACATATAATAAAACTATTCCATCGTTCGTGACTAACACTATAAATCAGGCAGCGGCATCCGTGACTAACTCACATCAATACAACAGCAGAAAAGGAAAGCAAGACGGTCCCACTCACTCTTGAACTGATCGTAGTTGGCCATGGCCTGGTCTAGCGCCTCGGCGCGGGCGGTCAGCGTGCTGTTCAGCTGCTCCCAGCGCGTGCACACGGCGCGAGGGCCGTCCTCCGTCTGGTCCACGGCGTCTCCTCCGTCTGCAACACAACGTAACGCACAGAGGTCCTTCAGAGGACACACATACTGACGACAGCACATGCCACCGTCGCCAGACGAGAACAGCGACTGTGGAGCTTCGTCACAAAGGTTCGGTTGCAATACGAAAACTATCGCCTTAGCACCAATGCTTTTTAGATAGCGGCACCATTACATCGACTACGAACAGACTGTTCTGAATTTACAGCCTGACCTCGCCGGCTGCCATGGTGACTGTAGTGCGGCAACGGTCACTACAGGACTATTCCCCGTCCTAAGTATGTACTTGGCTCGCAGCCAGGGTTGGAGCTTTGGGTTTTGTTTTTGGTGTCGGAGTAGAATTTTTGTTTTGCAGTACAGAATTTTGCAAAGAACAATATGGGTTTAAGATAGAATTCTTGCTGTTAGTCAGTTATGACATCATACTTGCTTCTTACTGAATGGAGACAGAGTCATTTGCTTGCAGTTAGAAATTTGACAGCATGGTTACAATGTAGCTTTATGATGGAGGCACATCAACGGCTTTTGGAGTACAAAATGTTTTCAGACCACATATTTTCTGGTGTCTTCAACACCAGAAAACAACAGTTTTTCCAGCTTTGCTCGCAACCGCCATCGGCCAAACGTTCGCGTACACCGATCGTGTTCTGGGTCAGCAACCGCGACTGCCTTCGTCACGACCCCGCCGTCCGCGTCCCGACGTCCCCACTGACCGTGCTGGGCCAGCAGCTGGTGCCGCGGCTGCCCCTCCTGCAGCCGGGCGGCCAGCTTCGCCACCAGCTGGCGGCGGTCGTGCAGCTGGCCGGGCGTGGTGACGGCCGCGTCCGGCGGCAGCTGCTGCTCCACCTCGGCCACCAGCTCCGACAGCTGTCGGGCCTCGTCCTCCAGCTGCGGACAACACGGGACAGGTGCAGAGTCAGGCGCCGCACCGCTGACGGCTGTTCGTTGGAGTTCGTTTTTGCCCGCACAAACGCCGCCGTGATCCCACTTGAAGGGAACTATCGGAACGCCAGGCTCAAGGCCTTGCTTCCACAATACAACCGCAAGGCTCGTGAACCTTTCCAGGTGTCATTTTCCAAGTCACGTGTTCTACCTCAAGACCTCAGGCCACTCATGGTCGCGAGACCCCACCGCCTCCTCCCTGCTCTACCCGCCGCACCACCACCAGCGTCAACACCCCCCCCCCGCAATTCACCACACTCGTCCGCCGGCCTCCCACCTTCCTGCTGGCGTCCAGCGCTCTCTGGAATGCGCTCGCCGCGGTCCCGGGCGCGCCTCTCGACCTCCTCCAGGCCGGCGCTCAGCTGCTGCCCCCTGTCGGCCAGCCGCTGGCGCAGCTCCGGCTCGGCAGAGCTGCGCAGCCGGTCGCCCGTGCGGCGCAAGCCCTCCACGGTGGTGCGCATCGTGCAGATGTCGCGCAGCAGGCCCTGGCGGGAGGCGTCCGGTGTGTTATCCGGGCACCGGCTGACAACGATCGGTGGTGACGTGCTGAAGTAATGCACGTGCAAGCAACCCTGGTGCGGAACTGCAAAACAACTGTATGTTACCAAAAACAGCAAAATAAACCCCACTAACCTCATCTTCTTCAAATCCCAAATAAACTGCCGGTTCAAATACAGTTATATGAACAAGACGTAACCGTTGCACCCGTCTCTCGCTTGCATGAAAGTACGTCATTGCGGCCAGCCGATACTCAACCCGTCATGGACCACAGCAAGCCGTAATGCTGAACGCCATGATGACGCACATAATGACGTCCAACAGACCGGTGGGCCTGTGCCAGGCTCAGCTGTACAACTCACGTCGCTCTGCTCCATCTGAGCGGCCAGAGACTGGGCGTTGCTCTCGGCCACCGGCTCGGCCAGCAGCTCCTCCACCTCCTTCAGCCAGGTCTCCACACCTTCGCTTTCCGTCTGGTGCTGGTACGAGTCGAAAACGGCTGCGGGCAAACAGCGACGGCTCAGAGCTCAGGCATTCGGCACTCAGACTGAACGCGCTTAAAATCCCCACTAATGACTTCTGTTGCTGCACAAAGTTGAACGACATAGGAAGACATTATGCAAGCCGTACTTGCATGAACTTGAACAACGTTGAAAGGTATCATGTAAGAACCACTTCAACCATCTTGAACAGCAAAACTGGACATTCTCAGGACAGTAACAAAGACTAGTTACCAAAGGAAGAATAATGAAATTTGACGAAGGACGTCAGAATATCATGCTACTTCATTTGATTATTCCACAAGAATTTCCCAAGTTATTTCCAATTCCAACATCCCAACGTCTCTCCGTCTGAGCGTCCATGTCTCTCCGTCACCGTTTCTCCGCCAAAGTCCCTCCATTCGACGGCTCCCTGTCAACGTACGACCCCATGCGTCGCCTCACCCTGCTCCAGTTTGGCCATCCGGTCGGTCAACAGGGCACCAGCGGCACCCCAGCGCTGGTTCAGCTCATCCAGCTGGTCCATCAGCTGGGCGTCGCCGGCCGCCACCAGCTCCTGGCCGCTGGCGTTGACGAAGTCCAGGCTCGACTGCTGCGACTCCATCTCCCCCTGAAGCTCCTGCGGGCCAGTCCCTGGGCTCGAAGCGATTCCTGGACGTGGGCAACGGTGGCGCCCGACATTCCGCGAGACGATTTCCGCGGCACCCGGTTGGTTATTGGGCTATTTAACGACGCTCTCAAGTGCCAGCGATTCCGCGTCGCCATGTCTCAAGCCGGCTGTGGCGGGAGACGACGAAACGTTGCTTAACCTGTACATGCAATACGCCTCTACCAAGCTACAACGTCCGCTGCAAGACTCCAACCGCGCCGCCAGACATCCGCACGCCCGCCTGCCTTCCCGCGGCGCGGCTCACCTTGTACTTGTCGAGCTGCGCCTCCATGTCGGCCGGCGCGCGCACCACGAACGGCTCGCCGAGCAGCGCCTCGTGCAGCTCGGCCACCCAGGTGCGCAGCGCGTCGACCGCCTCCAGGAAGCGCGCCGGCCGCTCCGGCTGCGTGTTGCTCACCTCAGTCTCCAGCTCGGTGATCCTGGCCGGCCGGACGACGGCGTCAGCGGTTCGGGTGGGTCCGAATGTAGTCGGTAGCGAGGTCGGCGGTAGATGGAGGAGCATGGAGGAGGGGGGGGCGGAATTTTGCATGGTCGGGGTTACGACAAATGGTGTTTAGAATCCCCATACACTATGAGCGAAACCATACGCACAGATGAATGTTCTGTGAAATGTAGCGTGCTATCCACTGTTAAAACTGCTTCTGTTAAGCTGAACGAGAAAATCGTACAGATATTATCCGCGGGAACTTGTCAGCACCTCCAACTGAATTCCGCGGGAACTGAACAGCACATCCAGAAGTGTCCGTAACGAGGAAAGTACGTCGTCATTGTGTAGGTGGGCCGCATCCAGCCAACAAAGCGCAAGAGCCTTGGGCCCAGTCCAGCCACTGACTTGTTCATCACCGTCTCCCACTTCTGCAGGAAGACGTCGACGTCGGCCTCCACCTGCTCCTCGTCGCCCTGCGCCAGGCTGATGAGGTCCTTGGCCTTGTTGGCCATGGCGGTCACCCGCTCTTCGTCCTGCTGCATCTGCTCCAGGCGCTCCTGCCGGCGGCGCGGGTCGGTCACGCGGCTGCGACACGACCGCGGCGTTCATGAACGAGCTGTGGTTTTACGGCGCCGCGGACGCCAGCATGTTTTCTTGCCCTAAACTTGCACGCTTTGGCGAGAACCGAGCAGTAAAGTCACGGAACGACCGCATTCAAATCGGCTGCCAACACTTTGCGGCCAGTGGTAAGAAGTGACGACAGGAGCGATGAGATCGGCACCAGACACGCGAGTCACCAAGGTCTACAACAGGACCACGGGGTCTAGCCGGGCGAGCGGGCGAGGCCCCTAGCACGCAGGGAGCACCAACCATGCGGGCCGGCGGGCCGGCGGTCGGGGGGAGCGAGGCAAACCAAGCCGAAGTCCTCTGCCAGCCGCGGGCGGCGCGCCGCCTACCTTGCACTCGCCCAGCACGGCCATCCTGTTACCGGGCCGCAGCCGGCAGCCGTCCAGCCAGGCCAGGTACTGGTCCACGAGCCGGCCCAGCTCGCCCAGCTCCTTGTAGAAGGCCGTCTCGTCGAGCTCGTACTCGGCGCGGTCGCGGCGTTCGGCCACCAGCCGGCGCAGGTCCTGGTAGTCGGCCTCGACGCGCTCCACCTTGCGCAGCACGTCGTCGCGCTCGCCGCGCTGCTGGAAGCCGCGGCAGAGGCGCGCCGCCAGCCGGCGCACCTCGTGCACGTCCGCCTGGCGCGCGGCCACCTCGTCCGACAGCCGAACGAGCACGGCCAGCTGCTGGTCGGTGCCGGCGGCGCGTTCCGCCGCGTCGCGCGCCGCCAGCGACCAGTGCGTGAAGTCGTGCAGCGCCGTCATGAAGTCGTTGTGCGCGTTGGCCGACTCGACGCGTCGCTTCTTGGCTCCGCCCGGTGCGCTCACGTCGTCCGTGGACGAGGCCACGCGCGGCCGCACCTCCATGCCGCTGCGCTGCAGCTGCGCGCCACAGACGGCCGTCACAGGGCGGTCGGCCGGAGCGTGGAGGGGGCAGAGGGGGGGGGGGGCACACGGCAATGCCGGAGCCGGCGGCCAAACGGCGCGGGGAGGGGTGCAAAACGAGGCGGTTACGATTAAAGCGGAAACAAACCGGCACATTCGGCACCGCCGAACCGCAATCAGGCAGCGGGGTCGCCCTAACGGCGGGTCGGCCGGGGAGCCATGCAGTCCAGGCGCCGATGTCGCAAGTACAGCTCCACCGGCCCGTATTAACGGCACCATCTACCGGCTACGGCGAGTTTGAACGAACAGCTCCACGTGAGTCTCAGGCCATCCCGTCTAACGCTGCGGGCTCGCTACTGCACGGCAAAACATCCGGCCACGTGACCCATAAATGACCGGTCCCCGGGCCGCCGTCGAGCACGAAGCCAGGACAGCATTGCCCGCGCCCCGGCGGCTGCTCCGGCGAGACGCGGCCGGGTCCGCTCGGTCAGTGTTGCGGGCACGCATGCCGCCCGCTCATGCAGCCGCGGCCGCCCTCCCGGCTCACCCGGAGACTCTGCGCCTCGATGATCTGCACCAGACAGTCCCAGCGGTCCTTGACGTCCTCCATGCGCTGCGAGATCTCCTCCTGGGCCGGCGAGTCCGTCTCCAGCCGGGTCAGCACCTCGTTCGAGAGGTCCTGCAGCAGCGCGAACTTGCCGTGCCACTGCTCCATCTCCGACTGCAGCTCCTGGAACGGGCGGCGCGCGGCGCGGCGTCAGCGGCGGCGACGTGTGACGGACCACACCGCCGATGGAGTGAGGCTTCCGTTCATCAGTTCCACTCCATTCCCGTTCCGACTCCAACCGTTCTGAAGCTCCCGCTGTCAGCACCCTTGGCCACTGTTCCGCCTTCACGTCCTGCAACGACGGCCATGATAACAACTATCGCATCCACACCGTCTCTACAACGGTCAGACTCCGAGCAACAGAACGAACCAGGCGTCGCCACCGAGCCCGCCGTGCCGCTCCGCCGCCGTCACGGCAGAGCGCCCGCCCACCTGCAGCTGCTGGCCCTGCTCCTGCAGCAGCCGGTGCTCGGTGGTGGGGTCCGACTCCATGGCCTTGAGCCGCGCCTCCTGCTGGTCCACCCAGTCCTTCAGCAGGGCCAGCTGCTCGTTGAGCGCCGGGCCAGTGGCGCTGCAGCTGCGACAGGTTCTGCGTCCGCTCGTCCGTCCAGCTCAGCACGAAGTTCCAGCGCTCGGAGAGCACGCTCAGGTGGTCCTCCAGGTTGGCGAACTCTGCAGAGAGCGAGAGCGACTCGGGCTGAGACACGGCGCACTAGCTCGGGTGACACGGTACAGATATGGCACGGCGGCACATGAACACAGAATCGACCAGTTCCCTTTCCATGTGAACTCTACGTCGTATCTGCATTTCCTGCTTTGTACTACTGGGATAGAAAAGTATTCAAGACTAATACGTGATACACAACTGATATGCATTCACAAATGGACTTTCCCATGGAGAGTGTAAAGGTCTCCTTTAGCCAAGGAACCAAAACAGCAGGCTAATTTCTTTCTCTCGCGATGGTTCCTTCTCAGCCCCGCAGTGTCCACCCAGCCCCGCCATCCCCCAGCACCGAACTCCCCGCGCCGCCGCCCTCACCGCTGTCCTCGGCGTCGTCCTCGACGACGAGCACGTCGAAGAGCTCGGCGACGCGCGGCCGCCACTGGTCCAGCTCGGCGGCCAGCAGGGCGTGCTCGGCCGCCTGGGCCGGCAGCGCGGCCGCCGTCGGGCCCAGCGGCGCCGTCAGCGACACGCGGTTCTCCATGCCGGTCAGCCAGGCGCGCAGGGAGCCCATCGCGTCCAGCTGCACCCGCGCCAGCTGCGACTGCAGCCTGCGGGGGGAGTCACGTGCGGCCGAGGTTAGCCTATGATGGCGTGGCCGTTGTCACTGATATCTCAAAGGCCAAATGTGATGATCCCTTTCAACAAACACAAGCGCAAGCAAACGGATGAAACGACCAAAGGCGGCACACTCGCAACTTCGTATCAATGACAAGCCCACTTACGATACAGTCAAACAGTCGAACAATAACCGCCTACGGCACTACATCTTCGTCAGTCAAAATGCGTTTCGACGCTATGAAATCAGTAACGAAAGGCGCGGACCCAATGGCGTGACGTGCAGCCATTTTCGCTCGTCCAATACAACACCACACTGCGCAGCACAACACTCCAACACCACACGAGCCGTACGCCGAGCCCTGCCGCCGGCCGCCACCGCCGCCGCCACTCACTCGGTCTGCCGGTCGACGGCACGCTGACGCAGCTCCTCCCAGCGCAGCGTCAGCAGCCGCATCTGCTCGCGGATCTCGGCCTCCTCCTCGGCGCTGACCTTCTCGCCCAGCAGCCGCTTGCCCTCGTCCAGCACCTCGAAGATGTCCGCCTTGCGCTCCGTCAGCTCCTCCATGTACGTCTGACGGCAGCCAGAGGGGCGAGGTCGTGCGAGACGAGGTTCGGAACGGTGAAAAACGCAGCACAATTTCCGTCATTCAGATCAAACGCGGGTACGAGCTAAAACGCCGAATCAACAGTGGTCATTCACAGTGCGTTATAACTGTCTGGATGGAGGTGAAATGAAATTCACTTAAACCTATCCCAAGGAGAATGCTCCTATGTCACATCAGTAAACGCCGCATGACAGTAAAAGAAAAAAAACAACAACATGGAACAGATCCAAACGATGACGGCATTGCAGTAATTTGCTCTACAACTCTCTGGGCTTTCACCCGACTTGTGTCCCAAAGAGCGTCCACACACCAAACGTGAAGTCAAATGTTGCATGCATGCTCAAGAAAGCAGAGGGCCGACCACATACTTCACGCGCCTGCAGACTCTCCCACGTGCCTAGAGGACCTGAACCACATCAAAACGCCCTCGTTCCTTGAGTCTCCTGGACGCCGCGAGTCGCGCGCCTGCCGACCTAACACTCGCCCGGCGTACCTCGTGAGCTTTGAAGCGCTGCTTGACGCCGGCCAGGTCGTCGCTGGCGCCCCGGTCGTCCTCCAGCCGGGCGCCGGCGTCCTGCAGCCAGGTCAGCACCTCCTCCAGGATGGTGGAGTACGTGTTGATGTCCACGCCGGAGCCGGAAGACAGGAACGAAGAGGGTCGGGTCGGCCGGGCGGCGTCCTGCGGCGGGCGGTCCGGTCAGACCGGTCACCAGGGGGCTCGGTCCGGGCCACGGCAGGTCGGTCTCGGTCACGACGGGTCGGTCCGGATCACGGCAGGCCACGAAGTCGGTCCAGGTCACGGCATCACGTTCCACGTCACGACCGATTGGTCTGGATCACGACAGGCCGGTCCAGGTCACGATAGGTCGGTCCAGGTCACGATAGGTCGGTCCAGGCCACGACAGGTCGGTCCAGGCCACGACAGGTCGGTCGGGGGCGCCAAACTGGGCACGATAATGAACGTTTCGGTCCTACTGACGAGGTCAGCACGAGTGGCAACACTTCGCTCGGGTCATGGCCTGTCATTAAGGGTCACAAAAGGGCCGGTCCGGGCCACGGTCAGCCCTATGTCCCGGCGACGCCGGTGCCGCCTCCCGTGATCGCCACTGAAGGCCAAGACGAGCCGGTGCGCCCAGAGCGAGCCTCTCCGAGTGGCCGCCGTTTCCAGTCCCGCGCCGAAAACTGACGGCGTGCGGGCCAGGTGGGCGCCAACGTGACCCGTCTCCAAAAACTCCACAGGGCTTCATGCACTAGCAGCACAGAGTCGACCTCTCCTCCGTGACTCGGAGACACTGGCGATAACGACCGCGCAAACGGGGCCGGGATTTCCATGGGCATAACACGTCAGCAGGAGAAGCGCTACCGGGGTGAACGGAGAGGCTCATGTTCACAAACAGCGGCACTGGCCGGAGCCTTGCAACGACTGTTTGTTGCGTTAATTATCTCGTGTCAGATCTTTAAAGTTTTGTTAATGACACGGTGACAGAGCCCTGCCGGTCAGCGGCTCCCGGCCAATCCCCGGCCGCGGCCGACCCCGATCCGGTCAGCACCCTTGCCCGGGTCCGGGTCAAGGTCACGACCTCTCGCGGCCCGCTGAACACACATCTCCCAGCAGGATACATTTTGAGTCGCGCAGACATTTCACGCCCGTAATCGTGCGTGACAGGGCGCTACCTCCGAAAACAAAATATCAATGAACCATGCTGTTTGGTGCGCAATCACTGCGCTTCTTGAAAGTGATCACTGACATCGATACAACATCTAATCGGCAAGTGCCCACTTCAGCCCTTACAGCAGTTCAAACTCCGTCCCTCACCGCGTGCACCCATTGGCTTATCACCGGATGGGGCCAGCACGGCTGCCACGTTACCCGCACGTGCGCTCCGTGGGGAGGAAACGACAACAATGGTCGGCTCGCCATCAAGGTCAACGACCGACCGAAACAACAGCAAACAGACGCCTACAAGTGTCATTCGCGAGCTAAACAGCAGGCTACGAACAACCCTGGGCCACCTCAGACCACACCATCTGCATCAAATATACCTTTCGCTTTTCACGTGTTCCACACACACCAATGCGTGAAACATTAACGCGACGATCTCAACCACGAAGAACACGTCGCTCTCGCCCAACCCAAGCTGTTCAAACAAGCCACATGTTGCTCTCGCCTCCCCGGAGAGACACCCCCTCCCGGCCAGACGCCTCCCCCCCCGCGCCGGCCGGTATCAGCTGGCCGTCTGTCAGCCCAGCGGACGGCGGTCGGCGGCACAGCTGCGCCAGAACCCACCTGTTTGCGCTTGACTGCCGCCGGCGTGAAGCTGGGGTCGGCGAACATCATGTCGACCGTGTCGTGCGGCAGCGCTTGGAACAGGCACATGACGTACGTCATGATGGACTTCTTGTCCGGGTGCGTCGTGTTCACGTCTGAAAAGCGACGGTGGCGCTGCCAATGAAACCCACTCCATAATCCAATCGCCCGGTGATTGGCGGAAACGGGAGGCGTCGATACCAATCAATTCCGTAATGGGATATTTGACTACGCTGATGAAAACCGGCCTCTCCGGTCGATCAACGAGGCCTCGTGCGGCGGCAGACGTCGGCTGTCCCGAGTTCTCGGAGGCGATGACGCGATGACCGACGTTCAGTCGTGATCCCCGGCGACTCGAGCGGCCCGGCGCGAGGAACTCGAACTAGCCACCCGAACCCCAGTCCGTCGCTACGCCGGCAGCCGTTGCATCACGCGGCGCCGATTCCCCGTCAGTCTCATCTCGCGCAGCCAGGAAGCGGCCGGCGCCGGCCGAGTGGATCCAATTCGGCCTTGTGACGCATGCGACGTGCATGCAGCCGAGTGAAGGTCAGCCGCCGCCGCCGCCGCCGCCGCCGCCGCCGCCGCCGCCGCGGGCGCGCGGCCCTGTTTACCCGCCGGCGCCGCGGCGGCCCCACGCCACAGCGCGCCGCGGAGGGACCGCGATCCTCGCCCGCCGAGAGGCCGACTGCGGGTTTCGACAGCCCGCGGGCGTCAACAAGCCGCCAGGAAAACAAACGGGGAATCACGAGCACGGCAGCGCGTGGGCGACGTAACGGATGGACTCCGTCGCACAGCGCCAGCACACAACGACCGGGCGGAGATCAAAACCACCGCCAAGGACCCCGTCGCGGAAGCCCGCACGCCCACCTTCCGGGTCCAGCAGCCGGTCGATGCCCAGGTACTTGTGCGCCAGCTTGAAGGCGTACTCTAGCCGCTGCGGCGGCGGCTTGTGCAGCTGCTTCTCGTAGTCGAACAGCTCCGGCTCGAACTTGTGGATGAGCGCGTTGAAGGCCAGGCCGTCCGTCCAGCTGGTGGTGAAGTTGCGGATGTCCACACCCTCGTAGCCCTGCCAGTGAGTATGGCGGGACCTCAGATAGTGCTGCCGGTGAGTATGGCGGGATCTCAGATAGTGCTGCCGGTGAGTATGGCGGGATCTCAGATAGTGCTGCCGGTGAGTATGGCGGGACCTCAGATAGTGCTGCCGGTGAGTATGGCGGGACCTCAGATAGTGCTGCCGGTGAGTATGGTGGGATCTCAGATAGTGCTGCCGGTGAGTATGGCGGGATCTCAGATAGTGCTGCCGGTGAGTATGGCGGGACCTCAGATAGTGCTGCCGGTGAGTATGGCGGGACCTCAGATAGTGCTGCCGGTGAGTATGGCGGGATCTCCAGATAGTGCTGCCGGTGAGTATGGCGGGATCTCAGATAGTGCTGCCGGTGAGTATGGCGGGACCTCAGATAGTGCGGCGGGGCAGCGTCAGCAACTGGGAGTTACGACAGCAACGGAGGCATCAGAGCGGGTGGTGCAAATATCTGGCAAGTGACGAGTTCGTATGGATAAAATGAACAGCGGCTGTACGAAAGAGGGCTATACGAATGACTCGCAACGCAGCCTTTTGTGCATGCAACGGTCCACTCAAATGCGTTGGATGAGCTACCGGTCTTCCTATTCAACGAATGCTTCTACCAGATGAACATCCTACTACAGCGGTAGACGTAACTAAGCAAGTCATCATGGTTCTTCAGTGATGTAATAAAAGAAGTAAAGCCACTCGGGACCACCATAACATGACACGCTACATTTCCTCAATTTAAGGACCGGCGCGGGCGGTTGTTGCAGGACTAGTGGGATTCGAAACTATGAAATCAAAAATAAATGAACAAAGGAGTGATAAAATAAAAAATCGCGCTCCAGTCTGAAAGCGACCTTGCGTGCGCCGCTGCGGGTCGTTACCACGCACCCACAGCAGAAGCGCGGCAGCGGGGAGCCCCACCCAATCAGCGGCGCACGCAGGACGCGTCAAATCACGAACCGGCCGCCCTGCGGTGACAGGCCTCACTGATTCACTGCACGTGCGTGCACCGCACCGCCCCATTAACGAGCCGGTCCTCAGCTCAGTCACGACGGACAAGTCACGGCCACCGCGGAGCGGCAATCCCGGGGGAAGATGAGGGGACAGAGATCAACGGACTCTGCGCTCCATGTTCGCGCTGCTACATCCGGTCGCAGGCTATCGATTCAAAACGGAGGTGAACGCCCGGTCGTGATAACGACTCCAGACAAGTCCGGTGCTGCCTGTCTGGAAAGCGCCGGACAAGGCTGAAGTCGACGTGTCGGCCCTTTAGCGGACAGCACGTTACGTGCATGGCTGAACTGGTGCTCCCCATGCCCATGAACCCCAGATCTGCAGACAGGATGGAAGTGCCGAGCAGCGGGAAATTCACACGACGCTTACCTGAGTCATCTGTCGGCACCACGCCAGCAAGTGTCTTCTCAAGGTTCGTCTGCTTTGTGTCCGCCATGATGTCCTTTAGCACGTCTTGCACCTACAAGAAACCAAGAAAGATGATATGAGTGGTTTCGTTTATACATAAGTCAACAGAATTCTGATGACAACGATAACGACAGCACATTCAAACCACCGATATTAACTGTGATGGAAGACTACACAGTCAATCGCAAACATACATTTCGCATCCAGACGTTCAGCTTTTGTGAGGCGGGCACATCAACAGCTAACTCTTCAAGCCCTGCTGAGTATTAACACGGCTCTCACCTCTGCCATATTTCACCTCACCCGCATCAGAGCTCCATCCCGTACAAAAACCCTTACGACTCAGTCTTCTCGGTAAGTCAGTGAGCCGCCCAAGCTCAGCCGCAAGACCTGCACAAATTCCCCGCTCCCCGCAGCGCCACCGCTCACCGAAAACACCAGGCACGACTGTTCACCTGTCTGTGCAGCGATCGAGCCGCGCGGCCACGTGGGGCGCGGCGCCCCCGTTGTCTCACGCGCCGGCCGGCAGCGGTATGCCGCCGACGGACAAAGTCCGTAGCCATGCCCCGCCCCCGCTGCGAACGGACACCGCGAACGTGACCTGGCGTCAGACGGGGGGAGGGGGCACCCACCTGCCAGTGCAGGATGATGCTCCAGACGAGGCCCAACGTCAGCTTGGGGTTGCCGTCGACGATGTCGTTGTTGTTGATGTTGACCAGCTTGATGTTGTACTGACGCAGGATGAGGAGCGCGTTGCTCACGTTGTTGAGGTGGTGCACGCGCATTTTGCCCTTCTCCCTTTTCTGCATGTAGAACAACCCAAAGTAAGGACAATGAGCATTTATTAG
The DNA here is from genome assembly GCA_030062745.1 of Capitulum mitella. Lineage (NCBI taxonomy): Eukaryota > Metazoa > Arthropoda > Thecostraca > Pollicipedomorpha > Pollicipedidae > Capitulum > Capitulum mitella. Next base: position 3,398,512 of record CP099840.1, read on the forward strand.
AAGGCGAAACCCAACCAACGAAAGTTAAAGAAATGGAATAATAAAACGCTTACATTTCGAAAAAAACACACGCAGATAAGAAACCGGACATGGTCTACTGGTCCCTACATATGCAGTGGCGCAATAAATGTACTGAAGAGGTATGCTAATAACTTAACACGTAACTGGGTATATCCGTGATCAGCCAAATGATTCAAATTACAGATGTTAGCTATACCCAATTGCCTGGTTTTTTCCAACAACCGCAACCTCGGCTGCTCGGGAAATTCACTGTTAAGTCAATCACAATCCAAGTATTGTCAGCAATCGACCAGTGAGTTGTCAAGTTGAACCCAAATGAAGCATTTGCCATCACCTCCTTTAAGCACAATGGATACGGAATCAGCGAGCAGAGGCTCCGTCCGACAACCCTGCCCCGACACTTACGCAGGGTTTGTTCGTGAGAACCTCCAACAGTGCCAGCAGCTTGGAGCCATCGCGCAGGTCGAAGAAGAGATCCGTCACCGGCTCCAGCTTTTTCTGTGGAGATGGCATCATGTTGTTTGATGGTTCCAGGCCAGGCTAAGCTGTTCCCTCTGCCCAGGAAATGGCTTATGACCTCAAAAATGCAGGACAGCATTTACAGCCCTGCATGCCCATACAGACCACAAAAATGGCGCCCTATTTTGTGGGACTAGCTGATAGTAATGAGGTTCAGAATGACGAATATGCAAGTTCAAAAGTATCTGCCAGATTGGAAAATATCCCTGGAAATGTAACTGGTTAATAAGATGTTATCCCAAGCTACAGCCCAACCAGTATGTAAAAATGACTGATGAATCCATCATGGAAAGTCATGAGCATGATGTGGCAAAAATGTGTTCAGAATATACTTACCAACACACTATGGCATCCAAAAGATTTAAATGTGCAGCAAATAAGTGCATGTTTTGTTAATAAAAGTTGTTTTGAAATACCACACTCCTTGAAAATCTCTAATGTTTAATTACAACCTATGCTTTGATGATCATTTATCATTCATTAGTGGCTGATAAAAGTGGCATGATGGCTTGGACATCTTCCATGGTCCTTGAATAATAGCCCCATGCTTTTCTTATCAGCAGTCATCCAAAATACCTTGATCTTAATAAAGGTTAACTAGCTGGCAGCACAAAATGAGGCAATGTAAGCAGATAAGCTCCAATGAAAACAAGGCTATGAACAAGGCAGCAGGGATCTTGTAAGCATAATAGCCTGCTCAATATTTGGCATGCATTAATAGCTTATATGCTATTAATGAAGTCAACTTCATTAAGAGCTGTAGTTACCATCCATCTCTGATCTACTCAAATACCACATTACCCCTTCAGCCAGGCAATTTCTTTCTCCAGCCTGGGATCCTGACAGGCCCTGAAATTGCTGAAATTTAACACCACAAGAAAGGAATGAACAGGAGGGGAGGGGAAACAACAAAACATGGCACCACAATGAGAACACTCTCATGCAATGCAGGTATGGCAGATGACAGCATTGGTGTGATTGTGAGCATCTAAAATACTAAAAGGAGATACTGTATGAAACACTATAGCCCCCCAAACCACTGTGTTGTTCAAAACAAACCTATATCTATGAAATGATCTAGAACAGCACATCAGATGGCAAAATTACCTGCTAGTAGTCAACCAGCACATTATTTCTGGTATAGGGTACAGTGTTCATGCAACAAGTTCTGCTTAGCATGGACTATGGTCATGGCATTCCCCAGAAAACAACTGAATTAGATTTATATGAAATTGTAAAACCATTTATTCTAGGCCAGGTCATAACACATTTAACAATATATATATATATATATATATATATATATATATATATATATATATATATCTGTCATAAAAAACAGTATTCTTTACCACAGAAAAATCCAAAGCATATGCCATTTGACAAAGGAGCAATTGCAATAGTTTCAGGTCCCTTTTACATCCAAGTATACCAAAAAATCTTTTCAACAAGCAAAATCTGCATTGACTTTTACTGAGGCTGACCACAGCACACAGCCTATCAGGGGATGATGCAAAGAGATGATCATGTCTTACCTTTGCCAGTTGTGAGTTGATCCATTTTGAGAATGTTTTCTTTTGTACATCCTCCCTTTCATCTGGTGACAAAAAACAAGAATCAGTCTCTGACAGGTAGTTAGGTGCAACATACATGCAGACTTCATGTACTGCATATCTCACAAAAACCATCAATGATTAACAAACAATGAATTTGCAACAATACTACTGAATGGACAAGCATTTATGAATTTCGTACAAAGCATTACAATGCATATCTCAATACCTTTACACCAATGCCCAAAAGTAATGCCTATTTTTATGACAAACTGTAGGCAAAATGTGGTAAAGCACTGATACGAGGGCCACAACTTTAGGTAGTTCAGGTGTGAAGTTTTTCATACCAAAGCAAATTATAGGTATAAAATCCCATACCACCATTTTGACCCTTTCATGTATTTTCTTCTTCTATAAAATAAGGTTGCATAAATATATCATTAATGTCACATCTTAGGACCCAATTAATTCGTTTTTCAATGCCAAAATTTGTGTTCCATTTCTACACCCATGGACACCTATACTGATTGCCTTATACATAAACTTAATATCTGCAACACAACGTGCTGCTAGCCAAATAGTCATAAAAACCAGACATGGCTTCAATTATTTATCCGAGCACGCCAGTTCCGCAACAGGTGTCAGTCATACCAACAACCGACACAACTCCTCGCGATCTCTTCAAGCTTACCAGCAAGTTTCAAGTCCATATTTGATATATCACGCTATCGCTGCATTGCTTTCAACACCGCATGCCATAGCACAACCAACAAAGCAACTGAAGTAGCGGGCTGTGTGCAACAACCCCTTCCGGCACTTCCGGGCAGGTGCAAATCCGCTGTGCCGCTCCCCTGCTAGTCAAAGGCCCCTCAGTGTACAGGTACGTTGGGCGTCAATCTCACGAGACTACCGAGACTGTATGAAAAAGCATAAAACCATACGATCATGTTTTGGAGAAATTCACCAATCCTTTGTAGAAAAGGGACTTTGATGACGTCATTTCAAAACAAAGAACCAATCAAAACTTAAAATGCGTTTGCACAAATCCTTTGTGGTTTGCCATCAGCTGATGCGATTCAGGTACCCAGAATGCGTCAGAACCAGTGGCTCTCAATCTTTTTGACACCGGGAGCGGAATGATGAAGGGGATTTTGCAGTCGCTCGTAAGAACAGCCCGGTCTAGATTTTAGTTAGATGTACTCTCTTCATCATTGAAGAGCGTTACCAAATCAGAGAAAGGGATCAAAGGCAATGATAGTTCGTCGGCTCGATAGCAAATTTACGGGACACAAAAAGCCGAGCAAAAGAGCAACCCACTTCAAGAGGTGTGACGCACAGAAAATGCTATGCTTTGCAACACCAGCCACTTCGTAAAGCAGACTATACCGGCACAGCGAATGCTCCACTTTTAACACGAGTTTTTAACTGAGCTAAAACTGAAATGTGATCCGACCGGCCGCGACATGTTTCACAGCCGTGTCAGGAAAGGGGAAGAACAAGGCGGAACCAGGGCCCTCGAGAGGCGGAACAGTTAAATCGCATTATAGCAGCGGTTCCCTTGGAACCCCTGTTCCTGGGCAGGGTGACCTGACACTGTATCGAGGACGACGATGGAACCCCAACGCCGTTGAACGGCTGGGTCAGAGTTCGGAAAGCAGCCGTGTTGAAACGCTACTGAGCCAAGCTCGGTCGAAATAAAAATTGTCAGTTGGAGGGACGCCAAATTAGCAATCTGGTGCCGCTCCAACCATGAAATCGTCATGAAACCGTAAAATTTCTCAATCAAGCTGATGAATGTGGCGACCTCCTTCGTTCTTCTCATCGCCGAGGAAGGGAACAAGACCGAAGCCGGAGATATAACTATGACCGCAGACACATCGCCCTGCCTTTGAACGTTTCAGTCACCGAAGTTCCTGTAGTGTTGACGAGGTAATTGAACCCGTCACAAAATACAACGCGCCCACTGCATCATTTCGACGGAAATGTTGCTCACGTCAGGCAGTCGTGTTCTCCGTAATCTTTACAGCACCTCCGTGAGGCCTATTCGCTATCTGGACCTCTAATTACAAGCCTGCGAGAACATCGTCTCCGCGCCGGCTAGTCCCAGCGCGCGGCCAGCGCCGGTTCGCGCCCCACCTGCCGCCGTTCATGTCGGCCGCCCGTCCGCTGGGGGACGGCAGCGCCCACGGCGCGACTCGCTTCGTTGCACGCCCCGAGCTCGCGGCGCCGCCGCCCCAGCTGCCGGCACGCGTGCGGCGGCGGCGCCGGCGGGGGGCGAGCCCCTGCCCGGCTAATCGCCGGTTAAATCCGGCGCCGCCGCCGCGGCTGGGCGCGGCGGACGCGGGCGGCGCGCTGGCACAGCCGGGCCATGAGCGGCGCCTGTCTCGGCCTCTCGCCGCCCCCGCGCCGCCGCCGCCGCCGCCGAGCGGCGGCCGACATCGCCTGTCGTCGGCCGTGTTGTTTTTGAAGCGGCGCGCGGTCAGCCGTCCGCTCTTGAGACGTCGCCGGCGTTTTTGTGCGTCGAAAATCCCGGGAACGACGGTTTACATTCTCCCAGTCCTGCTCTTTCGGGGAGAGCTGTTTCCTGGCTGGCAGACACACGTCAGAAAAGGAAAATGCGGGCGCATTCGCAACAGAAAGCCAGCGAGTCACTGCAGCGCGTCGTTGATTCCGCTCAATGCCACGTGCTCGGCGATGCCACGTCCCGCTGGCGCCGCCCGTGGGTGCGCCAGCGAGCTGGAACACTCTTACCTTCGCCCAGCTTTCTATCCCACTTTACTGCCTCGCGGGTGGCAGATTCGGTCATCATTGCACAACCACGGCGGAAATGCAAATGAGCGGCTCAGAGCGTGCAAGTACGAAAGACCCTGACCCGCTTCCACGGGGAACTTTGCAAACAACAGCTGCGAGTCCGCTGACCGCCGGCGGCCGCGCGGGAGAGGCTGGCAAGGCCGGCGACGGACGTTGTTTTCTTTGGAGCGCCGTGGCTCACAGTAACGACGTCCTTCGTGTTTCAGAGGCGCCACATTTGTAACGCCGAGTGCGGCCGAGCCCGGAGAAACAGGGCGGAAGCCCAGCGGACCGCTGGGCTGTGCGACGGCCGGCGGCAGAGCAGGGCGACGCGCGCTGACTGTTGAGAGTCAGCCTACCGGTCGGCCCGCAGAGATCTTTGGCCAGGCAGTTGGGCGGTTTGCAATCCTTTGCAGAGAAGCGGAGTGGTAACACACCCTCCATCAGCTTAATCCTTTGATCCAAAACGTTCCCACAAATTCGGTGCACATAATCCTTAACGGACAAAGGCGCACCAACTAAGGTCCCCAATTCTGGGACTGACGATGCCTTTACACCAGCCGATTTTTGGCTTCTTGTTATGAGCTTCTAAACCGTCATTTGGTATGGAATCAGCTGTAACGTAAAAGCCGCCGAACGGCCGAACAACCGCAGGAGCTCCTTGTTTCGGTGCACAGTCGGGTTTCTTGCACACCTTTGCAAGTTGCCACGCACCGCACACGCTAACTGCAAAGACGGCGGGGTATACATTTAACGTACGTGGACTTGCGAAACGGGGCGGCAAGCGCGAACGATCTACATGCGCGGTCTAGGTGCGCGCGGCGAGCGCTGCAGCGGCACCGCGACACGGCTCTTCACCGCCGGGTCAGGTATAGGCCGCCAGCGCAGCGTCCGGTCCAGAGGCGCCCTGAAGCCGACCGCACAGTCCACGGGCCAGCTCCAGAGGCCAGCCGCCGCCGGCGACACCGCAGACGACTGTGTGAGGTTGTGTAAGCCAGGAGCCGTGCGTCCGGTCTTTGTGTGGTTAGCTCCTATCGGAACTGCGGCAATCGTGGAAAGCGAAAGAACTGCCTGACAACTACGCTTTTGGTCACGCGTAGATTCTTACGTTCTTGTGACGAAAGAGAAGCAGAACAAGTTTCTCGTTTGATCAATATTCCTGAATCGTTGCGAAAGAAGATTGGAAGGCCCTTTATCTCATAACGGTTACGCATTTTAATTATTCGTATTCGTGCTCGACGGATGGATATCTCACCAAGTGTATTCAGTGGCAGAATTCGCTGTGATGTCCATGTGCCAAGTGCAACCATGAACCAAGTGCAACCAAGGTTTGGTCATTCGTGACGCCCAATACAGAAAGGAATAGCATCGTTTACCACATGGCAATGACTGGGAGTCTGAAGCAGAAGACATTTTTCATTCACACCCTTTTTTGGTGGGTGAAAGTGGGTAAAAGTGTGACTTAAAACGAAGTTTCACAAGTTCCCTTCGTCGAGGGGCGGCGCTGTGTTTGGCAGAGGAGCAAAGGTTGAAAACATGCCGACCCGGATGACAGTCAACTTGCAGAACTAAATTTATACCTGGTTTCTAACAGAGTTATATCTGTGCCTAGTTTCTAGTTCGTTCGAAGCGTCATACCGGAAATGCAGCATCTGTACTGTGGACTAATATATACCATAATTAAAAGCCTAAGATAAACTACTGAAAAGCTCTCAAGACGTAGAGGACGTTAAGAATAAAGAGAAGGCGGAGGCCATGACGCTTCTCCGTCCTGAATAACCTACTGCATAAAATACTGACAATTGTGGGCTGAGCTAAGCTGTGTCAGTTTGATTTGCTTGACCTGTTTGGTTAAGTGACAAATTAAGTATGTTGGTTTAGTTCCAATGCCGATCTTCAAGTGTTCCGGCCAAACACACCCGAGACCTTTGACAGCCAAACAAAACATCCATTCACCACATTCCAAATCCTTGATATTTCGGTTCGGCATTAAACAGCTGAATCCAAGTTAAGAGATCCCTGAGGTTTGTTTTAATGATGTAGTATGATTGCTAAGCTGAGTTATCCACCCGCATGCTCAGTTGTGCTTTTAACATCAGAACTGCATGTTACACCGCAGAAAATAGCTAGGCTATATATCCAAATGATCATCCGTCTGAAATCAGTTTTTATCTAGAAAAAAATGCCTTACGAACACCTTGTGCTAGACGTGTTTTCTTAATGGTTACCATTCATATGTATTTCCGGTCGCGCTTCAAGCACAATCTTTGGTTGTAATAACAATGAGAACTTCATCCCAGCGTTTTTCAGGCCATCGATAAGAGACGTGGCGAAATTATGACTGCCATCGGTTGGGACGGAGATTCGGTGTTTCAACGCACATCACCTATCACACTCGTTATAGAATGGATCATTGCACTGATAATCTCCAACGTGGTCTTGATGCATAAAGTAATAATTATCGCCTTCTTCAATAAACAGTATCGTGAAGAAGCTTTCCGCGCCTCAGCTCGCTCCAGCAGTGTTCATGTGGTTATCTCCATAATGAAGATTCTCCATTGAAGAAGATTCTCCAGAAGATTCTCCATTGTTCTCTAATTTCCGCAACAAAATATAATGACGAAGTGAAACAGAAAGCTAATCCGGGCATAATGACCTCAAAGACTACAACTGTTATTTCGTTCAATAGCATTCTGGCACACGGCGATCGGCCATTGCGCAACCACAGTTCGTATCCAATGACTTTCCGAGTCAGCCTGCACGTGCCTCGGTCACCGGCCGGTCCGTCGACCACGCCCTCCGACACCGCGCCGGCGAACGGGACACTTCCGGGCCGGGTGTCGGGTGGCACTCTGCAGCGCAATCTCCCGTCGAGCGGGCGGCGGCGCCCTCATAAACAGCGCCAAGTGCTCGGCCTGCAGCCGGCGCGCACGCAGCGCCCTCCGCCGGGACGCGCCGACCAGGCCGCGCGATAACGGCGCCGGCGGACGGGCGCCTGAACCGGGGGGCGTCGCTCGTCGCCGGAGCGTCGCGCCGGGCCACGGCCGCGGCGGCAATCGATGGTCGCCCCGCGCGGTATCGGCCGTCCGGCCGCTATCAGCTGATGAGCGGCGCTATCCGTCCGCCGGCGTGTGTGCTCAGCGGCGGATGACCGGGGAGACGAGGGCTCGGAGCGCGGCGCCGGCGGCCGCGGCTTTCGTCAAACACGGCGGCCGCGCGGCGAATAAATTACGGCGGCGGAAGGCCCGGCGGCGCCGCTGCCAAATGCGCCGCCGAGCGCCGCTGCCAGGCCCCCCGCGGCCGCCGCCGGTGCAGGGCGCTCCCGCCGGCGCGGGCGGCCGGTCCGCGGGCTGCGGAGCTTCCGCGGCGGAGGAGCCTCGCGTTGGTTCCGCAGCTCGCTGCCGAGGCTCCGCACCCAGCCGGTCCGGCGCCGGCCTCCGGGTCGCGATGAGAGGTGCGAGAACGTGTCTCCGGTGAATAATTCATGGCGGCGGCTCTCAGCGTCTCGACCGGGTGAGCAGCACCTCCGCTCATCAGAAAACATGATCAGGACGAGGGGCGTTCCCGCCCGATCAGTGGGTCTCAATGTCTTCGGCGACTGTAAAAACCCGCAGGAATGCTGTGTCTCTCCATTTCTTGCATATGCTTGGGTTATACGTGCCAGCGTCCATCACAAGCGCAGTGGGAACGAAGTACAGTAATTCGCTACTCGAGACGAAAGCTAGGGTCAGCATTAAAGACTCTAGATCCTGATTTTCCCCACTCGTTTGTACCTGAGTGTCAGGTGCGCATCCGTTGACCATTTATACACATAACATGCATGCAGAACCTACAGGTGGCATGCACCGAAGCACAGACGTTCGACCGTGAATGCCTGCAACCTGCTGGGGTCTGCTCAAACCACACCGGTCTTGATGCGAAGTATATAACCCACGACCTACATTAGATAGGTTTTATATAAGTGCAGGGTTTCGTCTGGCTTTTAGAGAGTTGGTTCTTTACTCAGTCTAGACGTTGGTTCGTCTTCCCCTGCCTTCGCTCTGGTGAAGGCGTGGGCCAATGGCACGTGCCGCTTGCCAACTGGCAGAGGAGGCTCGGTTCTGGAGCAGCCCGGCCGCTGATTGGCGAGCGGTTTGGCTCGGCGGGGCGGTGAGTTCGCGGCACCCTGACGCCGCGTCGTCTCGTGTTATCGCGGGCATTAGCCGGCCGTCGCCGGAGCGCAGCCCGTTCGCTCGTTTCGAGCATTGGATGAATGGACGGAGAAGACGTGAGTGAAACTGGGAACGAGACGGACAGACGTGGGCTATCCTTTGCTGTAACGTGACAGTGAGGGAGATTTGCGATGCTGCGTCCGGCCGAGTCGGCAGCCTTGCATTAACGTTTCCTCTGCTACTCCATCTCTCTCGTACAACCATCTCTCTGAGCAAAAACACAATGTCGTTTTGTCCAACAGTCTGGCTTTAAATCTGCCGTAATCATTTTTATTTTTGGAGGCAAAAATGAAGACCGCAAAGCTTGTAACCCCACAATGTTGCGGTCCGGAATGGACGAAAATAAAGCAAGTTATCTCCGCCGACTGCTGGGAAAGGCTTCGATTGTCACCAGTCCGTCGAATGTCTGACTGCGTCCGGCGCAAGTCACCGGAGCCCTCAGCTGGCAGACGGCCTTAGTCGGCGGCCCGCCACGTTTATTCAGCACGTAACCCGCCTACATGGCTCAGTCGTGTGAGAGACGTTCCACACCCTGTTTGACGAGTTGTTCCGTCAGATTGGCCATGAGCGTTCACAAGATGTCACACGAATCAGTGCCCCAGACGCAAACCACAGCCGTAAGTGGCTCAACTGCGGTGGAACTTGGGCGACTGAACCGCAAATGACGTCACCGACGGCGTCGCGGATCCCATCGAAACTAGCTCGATCAGTCTATGCCAGCGGCCGCTTGTGGCCGTCACTCAGCGCCTGTGGCGGCCCGGAGACAGCTGCAGCACTGCCAGACGGAGCACGCCCACAGGCGGTGCAGAGCCGCCTGTGGGCGGCGGCGGCGGCGGCGGCGGCGGCGCTCGGACGGCGCCCTTCACGTGCCGCGAGCCGCCGGCGACCGGCGCTGCGCGCTGGAAAGCCGCCGGCTCCACGGCGATCGAGTGTCGCCTGGCCGGGGAGGGCCGGGTCGCGGTGGGGTGGTTCGCCCGGCTGGGACGGGCCCGGCACGCCATCGCCGCGGCGGCGGGGTCGGCTGCAGCCGGGCCGCGTCAACGGCCAGCGGCCTGATGCCGGGTTCCGGCAGGTGAGCAGTTCGAACGGGAGTTTAGTTAGTTGGTCACCCCGTCCTGGCGTGCATCACAGCACACACACACACTAGGCACACAGACAGTTCAGGTGTCTGCCTGCCCGCATTGGGCACTTCGGACGAAAATGGCAAGACATGGTCAACCAACGGTGGTTTTCACCAGCTAAGTAGGAAGAACCATAATGTGACAGGCCGTGGGAACCTGGTTAACCAGCAACATCCGGACATCGATCTGCCCAACGCGAAAGGTTTCGGAATGAATGTCAAGACAGCCTTTGATGGTGTCATTTCGCAGGCCCACGCGTCTTCCATCCGCGCTAAAAAACTGCCTTAGAAGTCGTGCTCATACGCTCGTCGGCCCATGCAGCAATGAGATAATACTGCAGCACGCTCTCACCCCGTGGCACTTGCACATCGTTAGAGGGGCCAACACAGTCGTTAGCGAGCACACATAAGTCACAAGTACAGGACGCCACGGAACAAACATGGCGGAGTTTGGGTGGCGGAATGCGGTTCACAGGGCAAGTCTGTTCGGATCACCGTTTGGATAACGCCACTAGCGACGGTCTCACCGGGCAGGCTAAACGATCTCTTGGCGCAAAATTATGCGATTCCACGCTCGAAAAGGTCATGCCATCAATTCCCGGTTAATTAGACGTGACGTTTGACTGTGATCGGTCAGGGATAGACGAGATCCTGATACCTGAAACTGGTCAAAAACGCTGTCCTTCATCTCGACGCTTTTCGCCATTTGTGGTGGAAGGCAGGAGGTGCATTCGGTCCGGGAAGGTGTTTGAGGAAGGTATCACGTTCCCCTTGACGCGCTGGTCTAAGGCGACTTTTAACGATCAAATCTCGTCGTTGTGAGCGAGAAGTTTCCCTAGAAACCTTAACCAGATCGCCAGCACATCCAGGTTGTCTCGATAACGTCAACGGACCGTCGAAAGAGTTCTCCTGTCTGTGCCCGTCGCCCGGAAGCCGCCCCTCGGACTCCACCTGGTGGATAATGGCCCGGCGTGTGAGGCTCTGCCTGGCCGTGAGTGGCGCCCGAGCCCGGCTGAGGACCCGTCTGACGTGTGTGGGGAGTACTCGCGCGGCAAGGCCGCCCACTGGCGGCGCTATCTCGCCCGGCGATCGCCGTAGACGCGCTCGCTATGAGGACCAGGGAGGGGCCGCCCCTCCCCCCGCCCGCCGACCGCCAGCCGGCAGCCAAACGGAGGTCAGGGATCGTCGCGGAACGGAGGAGATGTTGATATGGGAGACAGACTGGAGGGCATTGTGCAAAGAGTGCATTGCGCTAAGCGAGTATTTCCGGGCTCATTGATATCCTCAGTCCTTCGCTGTGATTTGCCGTGGTTCCCGCTGAATGCGTGAACAGATTTAAGGTGTATCCTGCTTTGGTGCAGTCTGGTATCAAGGACACTGAAACCGATCCAGACCAGACCAATACGTGTCCATTGTTCAGGAATTTGAAACGACCTTTTCCTGGATACGCTGCACGCCATGTACGCGCAAAAAGCGATCAATGACTTAAACTTGGCGCCAATGACCGCGAAACACGCAGCCGCGGTAAGGGTATCTTACGCTTCATCCTGTGCTTATTGCTCTTGCGTCAGTTTAGTAAAATGTGAACTCGAACAGTGCTGTTCGAACTTTGCAATGCCAGACTCTAAATTAAGATGTCCTTGACGAGGCTCTTGGAAGCACCCCAAATCAGACAATTTGCTGCATAATGAGCCTGACCTCGCAGCCGATAAAACCGCCACCATTTCAGAGCTCAAGGGCGAGCCATTCAGACCCCCAGAGCTGAAGCCCTGGACCACACCAAGGTACTCACACTGCGGCTCCACCGATATCCCGACCATCTCTTCACCCCGTCAGCACACCCCCGTCACTCGCCGGCAGCCTTAAGGTCACAGCGGGCTCGCGAGATTCGCAATCACATCACACGCACCACATCGCACCGCCGCGTCCCGCGGGTCCCCCACTGCTGGCGCCGACCGCCGGCAGACTGCCGTCGCTTCCGACGATCCACCTACGCCACGCCGGCTCTGCTGGATCACCGGCGACCTCGCGCGACAGGCGGCGCCCTGACCCGACCTCGACCGGGTCACGCTGGCGTGGGGGCGAGACGGGCTCTGCGCGCGAACACGTGTCCGCTGCCGGCACCGCTGCGCAGCGTACAGGACGCCGAAGACAGGACTCACTCGCACGAGGCTCGCAGGCCGCGCCGACGGCGGTCCGCGGCGCCGCCCTGGCGGCCGACTGCCGAACTACGCCGAGGTGAAATCCGCATGACTGCCCGGCGTGGCGGCGCCTTTGGCGTGACGAAAGCCGTGCAGGGCCGCAGTGACAGCCGCAGCGGTCTAGCCACGACCACCTGGACTCCCCGCGGGCCGGGAAACGGTGCGACCCCGTCCGACAAGCCTCTCACCCTGCGGGCGGGAGACCAGATCGTCGCGTCCGCTCGAGGCAGCCGGAATCTGGCGGCATGCGCCATCGCCGCCGCCGCCGCCGCCGCCCCCGCCTGCGGCGGCGGCGGCGGCGAGCGGCGGCTCGGGCGCGCTGCAGGTCGGCCGCCCGGACATTAAATCACGGCGGCGACTAATGGGCGAGGGCGCGGGCCTGCCAGCCTCACGGCCCGCCGCACGCCGGGCCCCGCCGCCACCGCCAGATGGCCCTCGGGTGAGCTGGTGATGGCCAGAGGCACCATGACGGGGTGAAATGATGGAGCCGTCAAACAGGACTGGTGATGGCAGGTCACCACGGAGAGTTCCTTTCTGTTATTGGTGTTGTAGGAGCAAGAGGAATTGCGATGAGGTTGTGGGAGCGTCACATGGGGTGTTGCGCAGCGTTAGAAATCTGCAGGGCCATAGCGTTGTTAGCAGCAGCCGTTGCGCGTTGCGACCGCCTGAGCTCAGCTCACGGTGCCCGGAGCAAACTGAATTCCTCAACGTCCAGCCACTGTCCAGAGGTCGTGCACTTTGCCAGAATGTCGCTAGCCGAGAATCAAGACTTTTGCTTGTACCCGAAACACATTTTAAAAATATTCTAGCCTATTATTTAGTGGGGGTTCTCACGAATCTCAGTTGCTTGCAGGACTTGGGCACTTGGAGGCACGTAAGTAAGTGAACTGCGGTAAAAAACGCGTGCGAGTTATTGTTCATTGTGTCTCCAAACAGCGTTTTGGCAAGGGTATTTCTGTCTCCGAGTTGTCGGTGCTCGTTCCGTTTCCGAGATTTACGACCCCTGCTATTTTCCCTTATGGACTGTGGCTGAAACAGGGCCGAAGGCTCGTAGCTCACTGTGGCGCGCGGAGATGGTCAGAAACCATTATGGAACACATCTCACAGAGAGCGCGCCCGCCCAATGCTCAATCACCGCCCTAATGACCGGTTAACTAATGTACAGGAAGTCATGACAGGCCTAACTGGCGTGTTGTTGGCCTGTCGGCCGACTCGCCACCGCAGCGACCCACCCCCTGGACCCGTTCGTCGCCTCCCCGGGTCGCGCCCGCAGCGTGGCGACCGTGGCCCGGTGGTCGAGGCCGCGACAACTGCCGGGCGACACCCTCCGCCTGAAAGCGGCCGGCAACGGAGCCCCTCCCGTCATCGGCGCGCACCTCTCATTAATCAGCAGCCGCCCTCCGGGGGAGGTCGCCGGCGGTCGGCCGGCGCGCCCTCCGCGCCGCCCCCGCCCGGAAAGGCTCGACTGAGGCGCCGCCGCCACTAAGACCGGCGGCTCCCTGACGGTCGGCGCGGGCGGCCACCGTGCAGGCCGGCGCCACGGCCACTTGTCCGGCAATGGGCGCTAATCCGGCGTGCGCGGCCGCCACCACATTAGCGGCGTTTGCTCTCCAAACACGTGGCGTTTTTGCGCCTCACTTGCCGCCGGAGGAAGAGGAGCAATATGCGGCCGATGGTTGCGGCGTGGCGCGATGTCGCTGATGGCGGTGGAGATGGAAGGATATGGATAAGTAAAGAGTTGTGACTGCGAGAGCGGAGACAAGATGGCTCAGATCGGCGATCTATGTTTGTTGTATTGGGCAACCGTTCCAACTTATATCTTCTGGCATTATCCCTAGGCCCTCGGATATGTTTACGAAACGTCTAAACGCGACGTTTTCCTGTCTCATTCGGGATAAGGAGAAATATTCGTCTATGAATCAGCCGTGCGTATGAACAAAATTCGTGACGAGACTTTCGCTGTTTACTGCATATGAGTGTATATGACTGCTTGCCAGTGGCGATTGATATTTGCCTCACGTTTAACACATGAAGGAGGTGAGTATGTCCCTGCAATTTATGCTAATCAAAGTGGTTATTTTTAACGTTAGCGATTTGTTTTGACACATAGCACAAAATACGCAATCTCAATAAAACAGGTATGCGCTCTGACAGCGGCTAAGATCGAATACGTTCAGTAGTGCCTGTATGGTAAACAGACCAAAACTAGAAGCTTGTGGCGGTAAAAGTTAACGTTTTACAAAGTGGCTCTCACGTTAGTCAAACACGGTATATTTCGGAATTAAAGGATTTCAGACTGGCTTGCTTTGCGTCAGATCGAATTGGCTCTTGGCTTAATCCTTAAATACGGGAAGGAAAGCATGCTTGACAGCAGTGACTGCCTACCACCAGCACACCTGGCACTTTCCTAACGAGTCGTTTCAAATGCCAGCCATATAAAATCTTAAAATACGCCCTTAAGCCCGGCCGACGCAACGGTCTCAAACAAACATCGGCATTAGTGGGATTCGGGACAACCTAAAGGGGATCACGCCCCCGCCTGGTCCGCCGGCGGGGGAGCGCGCGCGGCGGTTCCAGCCGCGCTGTCGCTGCTATTTTCGGCGCAGCTCGTGCCCGGCCGCCGAGCGTCGCCGAGCGGCGCGGATCAGCGCTGATCCCGGCCGAGCGGCGCGGATCAGCGCTGATCCCGGCCGACCGGCGCGGATCGGGCGGACCAAACGCCGCCAGTCCCGGCCCGCCGCCGCCGCTCGTCGCCGGCGCGCAGGTGCGGCGCTCGCGACGCGTCAGCCGGCCGGCGGCGGCGTTCGCAGCGCGTCAGCTGGGCCGCCACGTCGCCGCCCGATATACACTGTGACCGACTGCCAACCGGCGGGCCCATGACCGGCTGCCAACCAGGCGAGGGGCTCGACCAGGAGGCTGGATATTTGCGGCGGCCGGGGCGCCGGTGGCGACACTTCCGACGTGACGACACCGGTCTTTTGTCAGAGAAACCGGCCGCGAGTGAATGAGTTAATTGTTTTTCCTTTAGCGGAAAAATATTCTTTAATACACGTAGTCAAAATGTTTCTTTTCTCATGCCTACTCGTGCTAAAGCATTCCACGGATTGGATAAATCCGCGGATCCGCGGACTGATCCGCGGGCCGGGTTTGACCAGAACCAGAATCGAAGACCGGACCTGGTTTTAGAATCTGCCAGGCCACATGGACTGGAACGATTGAAAATCAGTTAGATTTCAAAAGACGCTAAAAAGACATGGTTTCTGCAGCCAGTCAGAAGACCTATGTTGCATCTGTTGAAAGGAAACCATGCTTAGATTGTCATATTTGTCCATTTATGATAACAAAAGCAAAAACTTGAGCACGGATTGACGTGGATTTTTGTAAGCATCTTTTGCTATTACGGATCGGACGGGACCAGATTCAGGGATTTTGGAAAAACAGAGGATTACGAATGGATTGGATCCCATATTTCACCAACCGGATTAAACCGGATCCCGAAAATTCAGTCCCATAAGTGTCCTAATTCGTTTAGAAATGATGGCAATATATACAATGTGGCGCTGTAGCTGTTTTTTTCTGGAAGCCCTTTGCCAGGTCTTTGTTGACCAGTCGGCCCATGATGAGCTTATCACCGATTCCATCAGAGCCAAAACACTTCTTGCAGCCAGTCCTCCAAGCGACTTCTTATGTAACTCCAGCCGCAAAAGCTGTCAATCTTCATTGGTTTCCTCAAAGGGTTGCAGAGCAGAGTTTGGGCTCGCCCTCGGTGTCATGTTGGAAATACCGGCGCCAAAACATGGAGGCGGGGCTCAGTTTGCAACCCCGCCCTCTCAGAATACACTTTAAGGGCCAAAGAGTTCGCTACGCGAGAATCGTAGCTAAAACCGAATCACAGACGACCTCATCAACCAGAAACCTGAGCGCTCTGGACCGCCCTAGTTTCCCCAAAGTCCGAACCCACTGCCGAGTGAGGAAGACTCGTGCTACACGAGAAGAAGCACAAGGTGAAGACGGACCAGTGCGACGTTCGTCCAGACCCGCATCGAAGACCAGGAAGAGCGAATAAAAGTCCATGCAGCGTGAACCCGATTCAGTAAATGCGACCGAGAGAACAAACCAAGAAAGATCCAAACCCAAGTCGAGAGCCAATCGTCGTCAAATAACCCAATAACTAACCAGCCAACCCAAACCCAAGTTCAGCCGAGGCAGAGGTAACTCACTCGGCTCAGTCCCAGGTCGGAGCGGTGCCTCTAGGACTCTAAGACCACGCGACCCCGGCCGGGAATGAGGCGGGACCACGCGACCCCGGCCGGGACCACACAGCGCCGGCGGAGGCCGCGGCCGGGTCGCGTCGGCCGCGGCGGCGGCGCTGTCTGGCCGCCTGATTTACGATCCGGCCCGCCGCCGCCGCCACCGCCACCGCCCGCCGCCGCCGCCGCGAATAGCCGCCCGCCGGTAACTAAGCGCACCATTGTGCCCGGCCGACCGCACTCTGTCAGCGCGCGACGGCGCTCTTCTGGCGCCACGCGCGCGACGGAGGCGGCCCCGCGGCGCCTGCGGGTCGTCCGGAGCGCCGCCGGCGGCCGCGGCCGGCCGGGCGTCGGGGAACCGAGGGCGGCCGCACGTGCCGCCCATCTGGCGGCCGTGGGCCCGGCGTCACTGGGCGCCACGCAGCGTGACGTCAGGACAGGCGCGGCGGCGGCGCCAGGTCGTCCGTTCAGGCGCCATATGCGCGGCCGGGACGTATGCGACGGAGGCCAGGAGGCAGGGCTGCCGCTGATTAGCGAGGCTTTCTCCAGATCCATCTTACGGCGCGTGGACGGGGATTGTTTCCATACGCAGCGGGCCTGGGATTTTCCCAGACTAGGTCACGATAGGATTGTTGTTAGGTGATGGCAACGCGGCGAATGCTTCCAATGTTTTTCATACGCTTCGGTATTTTCCCGTGTTTCTCAAGCCGGTAATGCAATCATTATATGAATAGAATATAGAGTGGTTCTTTCGACACATGTTGAATGTTTTGCTTGTTTGCGCGCACGTGTTTTGCGCTAAATATTCAAAGGTTTTAGATACGCTTATTCATAGACACCACCCAGACATCTCTTTCGTGTGTTACCGAACACCAAGTGCAGGTGAGATTAGATATGATTAATTCAGGGCCTGTTCCCGGTTAATCAAAGAGCAAATACATTCGGAGAAGTAAACTGAAACATGTTCCGACAAACTATGAACGGTCAATGCTTTCAGCTGCCCACTCGCGGAAATATGTCACAGCTGCTTAACCGGCTGCAGCTCTGGCATACAGGATTTATTACTTGACAAAATGGTACCGACGACTTACGCATGCAGCTCACAAATTATGTGGAGTTCAAAACAGGGGCATAACCAAGGGGAGGGAGTCCATGGGGGCCATGCCCCCGAGTCAAGCGGTCTACACTAGGTATATGGTGACTTCGAACGAATATGGAATAGTGATCATATATGTGTTGCAAAAACAAACATTGCGTGTGTTCCTGTGGGTTAAATATCACGTCGGTTACATAAATTGTTGCTATTTCCTATAAATTTCGTCATATACTGGTGCCATATGATAACATTTGACGTTTGTCCCCCCTCCCCGGGAAAATCCTGGCTACGCGTCTGGTATGAAATAAAGACTGACTTGGACAATTAATTCCCAGCAAGTCTTAACTGACCATCTGACTAACCGCTGTTCACATCTAAGACTGAAAAATCCGCGATGACCCTACAACTGCCCTGAAATGCCCGGTTACCTCGGCCACTCAAGATGACGTGATCCATCTCCTTCTCGCTGTTGTAGCTGGGCTCGAGCGACGACATCATTCCCACCCGCCTGCTGGACGTCTAGCTGCGCCTGTCGCGAGCCGAACAGCTGCTCTTGTCTCACTTCCCACTAATTTCCCCGCACCAGCACTCGTCACCTTTTTGCCGGCCTTCTCTCGGCGGCCCCTTCGCGAGGCGGCGCTCAGCGCGAACGTTTTTCACCGAGGCACGAGCCCCCACCGCGCTGCACGCCGAGCCGACGCCGGGACGGCCCGCCCCACACACATCGCCTCTGGCGGCCTCCGGAGTGAGCCCTCCGCGATCAGGCGCCGTGGGTGGCGCGTGATCTGCACGTCAAGCGGACGACCGCTCGTTGCGGCAATGACGGCCGTCGCGGCGACGCCGGCCGGCGGGGAGGTATCTGCTCCGGCGCGGCGCGATAAAGGGTGTGCCGCCCGGCTGGCGGACCCCGCCGATATCGCGCCGGACCGCGTCTGCACGGTCAACAGACGGCGGCGATAAGCTCCCGCTGCCGCCGCCCCTGTTGTCCGTGGTGCTGATAGGCTGATGATGAACGCGGTATCGGTCGGACAGCCCGAGCCAGCTAATTGTCGACAGATGGTTTTCGGGTCGTGGTAGCTTGGTGGAGGGCCTCGTCAGTGGAAGATGTTTACCATGTGCAGGTCCTGTTTCAACAGGACCTCGTGTGTTGAACGGTTAGTTTTTTGCCCAAATGACGTGAAAAATCCTACATTTTAAGATTCTTTTAGTCTGGTTAGGGATTGTATAATTCACGTACATAATAGCTTCGGAGCGCCGCCAAAAGCACGAACACCAATAAATACGAATGCTGAAACACATTTCATTCATCAGCCGCCCAGCCATAAGACGCAAAACGCGCTGCGACTGGCGCGACGAGCACATATAGCCGAGCAGGCGGCGGCAGCCGGCGGAACTCCGGCGTTCCGTGCAATTCACTGTGCGAGGCCGACTGTCGGAAACGCCTGATAAGCGGTTACAAGGCCATTGCAATTGAGGAGCGAATTCATTTGGCTTTTTATGGCAACTTATGGTTCCGTCTCAATCTTCATCGAGCGCGACCACGCACATTGCATGCAGGCGTGCTGGCCAGCTCGCCCGCTGTACGGCTCAGAGCACGAGCCAAGTCGACTTGGCTTTGCTGTATCGAAGTGAACCCTAAAAACAATACACCAAGTTTTTATCTACATCATATAATTAGTCTCATCGTTTGCAGCAGGATCAAGGCAACTCATATACGAAAGTTCAACGCTTTCTCACGGGACCAATACCGAAGAAAATGTTGTGTATCACCCTGTACGTCAAATGGCTACCCACGAGTCGGTACAGGTTCTGACTTCGTTCCGCGGCCGACCGCGGCGTCCTCAGGGCAGCGCGCCGTCTCCGCTAGCGGCGAGGTAAAGAGGCCAATAAACGCGAGACATTAAGCAGGCGATGGCGGCCGGACGACGACGGTGGACGGCTTCGCGGAGTTGCGGCTCTCCGAAGACCGCCAGCGGCTGTCTAGGCCGTGTGGTAGGTGACAGCACCGTACAGGTCGCATTGGAGGAGCCGCGCCGCCCGAGGCTGAGGTTCTGGTCCCTGGCAAGAGATGGCGCTTTGATCGCAGGCTGGAGACATTGAGCAGTGTGGCAGTGTTGCAGACAGCAGGCGAAGGGTCATTGGTGCCAGTCACCGTATGTGTTTTGGCTCGGTGTTTTGTTCACCGTATGAGTTTTGGCTCGGTGAAATAACGTTCGATATATGACGTGGATTCGCGCTGCATTCCTCGCAATGAAAAGTTTTTGCAGTCATGACTGATGCAGGGATTTAAATCGTCAGTTATTTTAACGCTTCTGTGAAAGATCTCGGCACTTTTTTAAAGAGACCCAGTCAACAGATGAAAACAGAAGACAAAATGGAGAAAGATGGCCGTCTACTGTTTTCCATCATACCTGCGTGTAAACGGAACGCAGCGTTTATCTCTTCATCTTAATCTAGTCGGCCGCCGAAAATATCTTTTTTCAGAGTTGCCCGCAGCAATCCATTGCCTCTTGCAACAGCTGTGAAGCAGCTGATGCAGGGCGGATCGTGTCAAGAACACCGTTACGGTCCGCAGTGTTTCAAGGTGGCAACGCTGCGGTCGATTGCATGTACAAGCAACACTGTACATGCATGCATTGCTGCGCAATGTTCACGCACCGATGCGATCAGCTCTGCCCGGTCCAGCGATGCCCGACGTTAGCCAAATAAGTGGCCAGGCTGGGTGCGCTCCTGGTTGGCAGACATCCCTCGCCTGTCTGGCAGCGAGTGCGCAAGAGCACGCGCCGGGCCGGGCCGCCGCCGTCTGCGTTGACACAGGGGAGGCTCGGCCATGTTTGAAGTCCGGACTGCGGCGTCTCTCCAAGGCTGACTGCAGCGGGCAACTGACGGCTGGTGCCTGGTGGCCTCAGAGACCCGCGGAAATCGCTCGAGCCGACTCTGGTGTGCAGGGAGAAGGCTGGCTCCCGACCGCTGGTGTGCAGGGAGAAGCCGGGTTCAAGGCAAGGCGCGAGTTTCGCAGGATAACGTGACAAAGGAGAAAAGAACCGCCTTGTCCGGCTGTTTCAGGACTGAAGGATTTAACAGCACAGCAACCGTTACTTTCTTGGGTACAGCGCTGAATCGCGCGGTTTCAGTGAATGACGTAGGAAGCGACCATATTTTGTCTTAAACTGAATAACAAACATCGCCTCTTCAACTCAAGCCAAAGATGACGTAAACGAAAAGGCGCTTATAAGCACGCTTGACGCTTAAATGCTGGTTGAGAGGCCCCACTAGGAAGGAGGCTATTAAAGCGCGACTGCAGCACAAGACAGGGCCCTCGTAACCCTGGGGATCAACTCCGCTGGGGAACATTGATGCCCACAGTTTTCTTTTGACGGCGAGCCAGCAGAGGCCGTTCCGGCGTCACGCGCCGTTCACCGCTACAAGATGCACGGCCGAACCTCAGAGGGGGGCGGAAATCCCTGCCTCTGTCCGACCACAGCCTGTGGCGGCGCGAAGGCCGCCGCCCGCACGGCGCGCTGTGTCCGGCTTCACCTTGACACAGCGCGCACAGCGGGCGGCTCGGCGCCGCCGCACCCCGCCGCCCGGGGACAACCCGCCAAACGGGAGATCAGCCGCAGGAGACGCTATCCGAGGAGTCGGATTTAGTACGTCAGGCGTCGCGGCGGACGAGGTCTCGTCGTCGGCCGACGGTTGCCGGCGGCTGTGCTGGCCACGCCACGGGGTCCAGACGGCACCGGAGGCGGGCGCGGGGCCGTGGCGGGCCGTTGCAAGTCTGCTCCAGCAGGAGCTAGGCACCGCGAGGCTCGCGCTCAAAATGGGCAGAGAATGCGGGCGGGAGGCCGGCTGAGCGGGTGGCTCGGCTTTTCAAGTCGGCTCGTGAATTCCGCGAATGTGTGATGACGCTAGCCGGCAAACTGTGCATTCTGAGAGCGCGCCTTCGCGGAGTGCAATCGCCACCACTGGTGATTATTATTGCTACCGAACGTTCGCACCGCGCACGGACATTCAGCCCGGGCTCCGGGCTCGTGTACCCAGCGGGCCCCTTTAATGCCATACGTGACACCTGAGCTTCGATTCTGATTTTACAGCCCGCACGTATCCTGACCACTTGCCAGAGGACGGCTCGTCTGACATTCGATTCGATAGGGCTCTCAATGGCTATCGTGTTTTTGTAAAACAGCTCCCTCAGTCCGCGTTCGTGCCGTGATTCGCAGAGGGAGGCGAGCCGAACGTCATTGGAATTCCGTTCGCGGAAAGGCTTCTGACGCTTGCAAAGCAGCGTTGGGCGAGGAATCAGCGAAGCGGTGGTCGAATGATTGATTTGCGCCTTGTTGCATAATACGCTGGCGAAACTGTTAACAAAATTTGGGATGAAGGACGTCCTATACACGACCAGCGACGCCCAGTATTACATAACTGGTTTGTTGCTTGTCTTTGATGCTAATACAAGCGGCTACATGTTTCCAATGCTTCACATTAACCCGTCCCCGACTGGGGGGGCAGTTGACTGCCCCCCCTGGGGTTTTTCTGAGATTGCGAGAGAACCAACAAACACAGATTCACGACACTTTGTGTACCTTTTGCTCCATTAATTTTACATCTTGTATCAAAATTTTGACCTCAGGTCACGTCAGGTGCCTAACCTAGGTCAGGTCAAACAGACCTATGTCAAAAAAAGTTTAGCGCCCTCTAACTTTTTCGCAAAACAAGATATCTCAATAATATTTTCAGGGATTAGTGATCGTGATAGATACAACAAATCTGCTATCTCAGATTTTTCGGAATTTTTTGGGTCATTGACCTAAGGTTAAGCCCATTTTTAAGACATATCGCCATTTTTTTCGGAAATTCACGGAACATTCCATAACATTTTTACTGTGGAATGAAGCAGATATCTGGTTACCGTCATTGGGCAAAGTATCAGTGACTTCCAGCCATTGACCTGAGGTCAGGTCACGAATAACTGTAGTGGGCCAAAATGCACCACCGTCAAAATCGACGATGAATTACTCAGAATAGGTAGAAAATGGCAAAACTAGCGTGCGCAGACGTAATTCATACCAGGAACTTCAAAAAGTTTGAAAAAGTAGCATATTTTGGAAATAAACAGGCTCTCGCGAATAAAGCTCCGCCAACTTTGTACATTGGCAACTAATAAATTTTTCCAAAATTTAAGCACGAGAAACCATCACAAGAACCACAATGATCAATAAAATTGACATAGATCGTCTTTTTTCGCAAAAATAAAGGAACGCCAAAATTAGTTTCCGTCAATTTGGTACCGCATACGGCCGCGGCGCACACTGACGGCTGGCGGGAGAATTGCGGTGTCTTTAACTCAACGTTTCGGCGTATATATTGAACAAATCTGGGGGAATTAGACGTGTATCGGCATCCGCGGACATTTACTTGTGCGCTGGTGCCTTTACCTATGCGTTATTAGTCACAGTCCTTGAGATTCAGGCCATTTCTCGGTCTCATGCAGTCGCCTATGAGAAAACATATATAGGGCGTAAATTGGCTTACATATTATCTAAAACTAAAAATGAGACCAGTTTCGAGCTCTACTCGTGACAGGCTTTCCAACGGTATGCTTATTTTTATCGTGCGACCAACCGTTCGCGAGTTAGAGGGGGGGGCCAGTCAACTGCCCCCCCCCAGTCGCCGGTGTTCGGGACGGACCGACGGTCGTGCGCGGGTTAAAGCAAGTAGTGTATCGTTTGGTATGCATACGTGCAAAGTTTTTAGACTAGGAAGTACGGCATTTTTAGAAAGCAAACACGAGATTTGGACCGTATAAGGTTAACTGAAATTTAATGATAATCCGAATCAAAGCTCTGGGCCGTTCAGCATAAGCTATTGGCTGCTGAAGTGACATCTCCTCCCATCGCAGGTAACGATGGCTGCGACGTCAATGCTGCCCTGAATCACCTCGTCATGCCTAAACATCATTGGCATGGTGTACATTTTCGCGCATCCTCAGTTACGCCAAAACTGCTCCTGAATATGCATTGTTCGGAGTTCTCCATTCGGTTCAATTTGTTGCTGTCATCGGGATCTTGGCTCTTGGAGTGATGCCAACCATTGGTGGTATAAAGCAACCTCTTGCATCTGTGCAAGTTTTTAGTTCACAAACCGACCTGCTTGATCCAATACGCACAAAACCTTATGTAGTAATGTCCATGTCTGACAAAGTGTTCATTACACTACCTGTCTCGATGCCATAGCGCGTTTTCTGTTTGACACGCTGTGCATTTAGGTATTTTTTTTCTCTCGCCGTCATCGTTTGCTCCCGTTTCTTACCCATGTTTGACTGTGTCTCCCTTTTCATGCTTGTGCGTGGGCTATAATTGTTAAAACCCGCGCTCCGTGTGGCCTTCAGTAATAGAAATGAAACCAAACTACTTCGAACAAGTATGATCCCCAATCCAATGGAGTCCACAGGACTAAGATTATTTTCGAACACTTATCGAATACTACTGGACGAACGAACCGAGTCCCTTCCAGATTTCCGAGACAGTTTTTCAATCATATGCTGTCCCACGTAATGCGACAATAATCAGCTTTTCCAGAGGGATTTTGTGGTCAAGGAAACATACAAGCTTTCGATTCTTGCAAGAGCATTGCAACTTGGAACTTGCCACTTTCAAAAGAAAACGCACATCTTTTGAATATTTTTGCGTCTATGGCGCGTGAGGATTTGCAGCCTTGGCGTCACACCTTTCCAGTGGCCCTCAAACTGCCTGCAAGCTGCCGCGACCCGGCGGACGTCGACGGCCGCGGCGCGGTCGGGGCGGCCGCCGCGCCCTCGAACGAGGCATCACGGCGGCATTGCGCACCGCGGCCGCCGCAGGCGCTACGGCGCCGGCCGGCCGGCCCACACTTTCCCCTGGCGCGCCAGTGTGGCGCCGGACTGGGGCGCTGGGTGTCGGGCTCGGGGAGCTAGGCCCCGCCGGTGGATCGGGCCGGGTAACGGAGGACGGGCTGAGCAGCGCTGGGGGCCGAGCGGGGGTTCGCTGAAGCAACGCTTGACTGGTCCAGTGCACCTTGTGAGCGGTCCGCAACAGTGATCTGCCCGGCAGGAAGGTCGTGGGGGAGTACTGTTAACATGGGCAGTGGAATTCTGGTCTGAGGGTTCTAACCGGCGAGACGGCGTCTGGAGGTCCGGTGATCGCTGCGGAATCCGGTATTTGATTTGGCTCGCGCAGCCGCCGGATTGTGGATTTAGTGCGGGCAGAGTTATCGGGTGGCTAGCGCTCAAGCGCGCTGTCTTGCTCCATACAAACGTACGGCCACAGTCTGCGCACGGAGGCTCCGAGGCCTTCTGACTTTGTTTTGTACCCGAAAAAGGCACGGCGCAACCGGAATCTGACAAGCGAACTCTGGACACTGCAAAGCATATTTCCAGCTGGACACTACGAAGCTTACTCCGAGCGCGGGCAGAGCTGCGTTCTGCAGACCGAGCCTAGAGCTCGCCGCCACCGTGAGCGCAGAGCTGTTGTCCGCACCGAGCGTGAGGATTCCCGTTTCGTCGCTCCGCCCTACACAGAGCAGCGGAAGGAACATCTTGCGCGCCGCGCAG
This sequence comes from Capitulum mitella, assembly GCA_030062745.1. NCBI lineage: Eukaryota > Metazoa > Arthropoda > Thecostraca > Pollicipedomorpha > Pollicipedidae > Capitulum > Capitulum mitella. The sequence continues at coordinate 3,423,861 of CP099840.1, forward strand.
CAAGGTGAGGATCCAACTCGGTCCACCCGACAGCTCCACCCGGACACAGCAGGCTGCAGACTCCCCGACAGCCCGGCTTTCCCAACAGCTCCACCCGGACTCGGCGAGTTTCGACCCTTCACAGCCCGGCTCTCCCGGCAGCTCCACCCGGACTCGGCGAGTTTCGGCCCTTTACAGCCGGGCCCGCCCGAGAGCTCCGCCCGGACACGCCAGGCTACAGACTCCTCAGGTCCAGTCCGGCAGGAGACGCTCGGCTCCGCGTGATTCAGCCACACCGCACGCCGGCGGCGCTGCCCCGTCGGAGGGTCGGAGAGTGGCTCGGGGTCGGCCGGCCGTCACAGCCCGGCGGCGGGAGGCGGCACCGAGGCCGAGCGCCGCGGCCCGCCTCACTGCGGGACCGACCGGCGCCGCGGCCGGCTAAAAATCCGCTCTTGTGCCGGCGTAGCAGAGGCGGCTCACCGGCCGCACTGTGCTATCAGTAGAACCGCAGCTGACCAAAGCAGCATCACACGACCGTACAGGCGGAGCTAATCTCGGCCAGAGACCGGATCTCCATCGTCTCATGCCAGCATAGACAGGCGTTAGAATCGTGCTGCAGGTAAGGCTGGGGAACTTGCTTTGTCAAGCCGGGGAAAAAATTTAGATCTTTCCACGGTTTAACATTTAACATTTAACATTTAACATCCCCGGTCAGACTGGCAGGTGGAGACAAAGTTAAATGGCGGCTCATATAGACAATGTCATGTAGACAATAGGCATTTATTAGACAGTAGGCCTATATAGGAAAATATTAAACAGACACTGCTCAACTTACACGAATGTCCAGACTGAATCATCATTCAAAATGTCCTGATATTGTTCGTAATTGCATGTTAGATCCATATGATGAAATCGAGCTCGATGGAGCCGTGAAGTCATCAAATCGTGCACCGTTCGTTGCGTCATGACAAAACCATTCCGTGTCCTGAAGAAAAGGTGACGTTTTAGATTTTGTTCATCACGAACGTTTTCTAGTTGCATCAGATCACGTAAACTTCAAATGCTTTTTCTGTTATTGGTGTCTCACGCATTGTTCTGATCAGGCAAAACTATTGCCTTCTTTCAAATGCACCATTGTCTGTACTTTTCACGGTAAATACTTGTGGCCAAAATAATTCCGAGGAAACTGAATATAGGCTGAATTCAGCATCTGTTTTATCCTGTCGAAATATTTCCTTATCTAAATAAGTTTTCTAGCCTGACGTGCCCAACTTAACGCTACAGGTGTTGGTAATCAGATATTCGGTATCTTGACCTCTCGCACACACGATTTCGCAAGTGTGCCATAACGAAAAGGAAAACGAAAACTTGAGTTACCACAGCTCTTGCCTGCAGAGGTGTTCCGGACCAACCGGTTTAAAAAACTTCATTGCGGGGGACGAAGAATGGCTGTGTGCTTGCTGCGATAGTGGACTGGTTTCATGAAAAAAATATGCGATGTTGGAATCATGATCATCGGAACTGTTATGCTCAAATGCAGTTTCTTTCCGTATAGTGGGCGTCCGTTGTCCAAATAAAGCATCAGAAAACCTCAGGCGGCTTCAGCAGGGTTTGGTTCCATAGTCATTGTCTGCTTTCGTCTGCTTTTGAGGTTCGAAAAAACGCTTGCTGACAGCCATTAAATATCGGAGAGAGGAATCGCACTGCTATGCCTCCGGCTTATTAATGCGATTCCCAAGCGATTCCCATAGCACATTAATTCGTCCTTTGTGTTCATAAAATGCTAAAAGCTTAGATGTTGTCAACATTCCGTCTTTATTGCCTTCGTAAGGACACAACATCAGGACAGGAAATTGTGACCTGAGAAAGACAATAAAGCCCAAACGTTGACAATGTCTGGTGTTTTAGCACTTTATCAACATCCTGTCATTTTAAGCCTGTAATTCGTCCTCATAATGGCCTGTTCACCCATAGGTCTTTTGATGAGCGACATACACATGCTCACGACCGTCTCGGCCAGACTTGTGCCTAAATTACATGCCTATATCCTGGATCTTTCGGGACAGTTGTAACTGGATCTTGGGTCAGACCTGCATCCTTGCATTACCAAAATTTGGATCCCAGATGTTGTTGTACCTTTGGGCAAAATAATAGACAGACCATGATCAGGTCTGAATTTTGGTAAGGTCATGATTTGGAACATCCTGCAAATTTTTGGATCTTGGATTTCACTTAGATCTTTCAAGCCACTCTACAGGTTAAATGGAACAAAAACTTATAAAAAGGAACTGATGCTGGTACTGATACTGATATGATACTGATACTTTGACACTAAGACTAGATTTGAAGCCATTGTACGTGAAGGGCGTTTAATCGTTTATATTTCTTAATTGTTTTTATTTTTCAGCGACGTCAAAAGTGCAAATCAGTTCCTAGCATGACATAAGCCTGGATCTTGGATCCAGAGTCTGTCCTTCGGATACTTTCAGCAAAACAGAGACTAGATCTATCGTCCTGCTAGAACTTTTGATGCACTGGTAGGCTAGATCTTAGATATCACTGGATCTGTCGATGAACAAGACACTAATCTTAGGCGGGTTTGGATCTGGGGCCTGAGATCCAAGTTCTAAATCTTGAGATTCATTTTTGGGATCTAGGGATCTGCTTTGGAATCAAGACGCATCTCTTCTCTCGACTGCCGTCGCGTTGGTATAAGTGTCCTGGCTGTTAATTTAGTTAATCTAACATTATAAGAGACGCCGGGCAAATACGCGTCTTGAGTGTTGGTCATACCACTAGTGTTTTGAACCGGATGCGTGTATACGTTCCTTATCGCTCCCTTTTCTGTAGTTCCCGTTATTCTCCAGTCTGAAGAGAACATTTCAATGGTGGTCTGGCCCCCGTCAGCCAATGAGGCAAGCGCAGATCCCCAATCTGAAATATGACTGCGTGTTGCAAGGTACGGTGCACCCGCACCTGCGCAAAACAGCCGATTCCCAGGCCTTAAGCCGGTCCTAACCTGTCCGGACACCGTGCAGCGTGCATCGTTTCGCCGCAGTTCCAACCGCGCGCTCACGATCGCCTGTGTACAGGCCTGACAGGCCCGCCAGGATGGCGCCCTCCAAGGAGGAAGACGACCCGCTGCTCAAGCAGATCGGCAGCATCGGCAAGTGGCAGGTCGTCACCTTCGTCGTGCTCTCGCTGTTCTGTGAGTAGCTCGGCCCCGTGTGCCGAGTGGCTGTGGCACTTCGGAACTGCCTCGAAGGGGGCGGCGTGGGAGGGGGGGTGTCGATTTTCAGAATGCTGGAAATGACTCAGGGACCTCAGCTCCTGGAAGCGCTCGTTTTGTCTCATTTTGTTAACGCTTGAGTGAGTGGGTCGCACACATGGCGGAGCCGTCAGGCTGCCAGTTTTTAACTCAATGTGGCAGGTGGGGCGGGAACGAGGGTTTTACGAGCGTCCTGAAACATGCAGTTCATAGCATTGGACCCCAATACATGTTTGTTTAGGCAGTTAGTATATTTTGATTCATCAGAATATAATGCAAACAGGCGTCTGCCAATTCACGTTGGGTTAAATTGTTCGCATTAGTATGGAGCCTACCTGGAACAGGCTTCTGTCCCGACGGCCAAGTTATGATCGGCTGGGAGACGGAAGCAAGAGCCACGTATAGATTTAGCAGGAAGTTCTGCAGGTCAGAATATGAATATCGACGTGCAAGGCCGACGGGGGTTCGGCAAGTCCGCATGGCCTTGGCTCGGCATATGGTCGAACCAGGGGCTGCCAACTTCTTGCTAACTGCAGCACTGCTTGGACCCAAATCCCGCGTTGAAACAATGTTGCTTGGGATAACATTCAGCGAGCAAATTTCCGATGTCGCTGTACCAGTAACCAACAGGGAACTGGGGTCGGAGCAAGGAAGCATGAAAGACGTACTCAGTGCTCCTTGACTACCATAAATGTCAATGGATGAATCACACAGGGATGGGGACACGGCATGCCGGTTCAGGAGTCGGCCGATTGAAGCGTCTCTGGCGATATGCCGACATTCGCGTTTCGGACAATACGGCACACTAAGCGATAAGTCATGTTTGGAATGTTGGCACTGTTTTCTTCGTTCGCAGCTACCGGAGGCTTTTTTTTGCCTGCAGAACTGGTCCTTTCAACTGACCGCATTGGCACGTGCATCGTGGACGGAAATCGGCATTTTTATGACATCTTTATTGCAGAATGCACTGCTAGATGGTGCACGCTGTGCAGTGGCAACCACATTTTCTGAACATCTCAGATCACATGTTACCGAATGGCTGCTATAAAATGTTTGTGAAATATTGGTGCTGGGAACCGTCTTTATGTCCTGGTCGTGAGGTAGGTAATTTCTCTAAGTCGATGTTGCGTCATAACAAAACACGTTTTCCATAGAATCTTGAGACGGGCTGTGGGCGCAGTAGCACAACACAGTCGGAGTGACTCCACTTATTTGAAGCGTCCGTTTCTCTGGGACACCTTCACACCAAAATTTGAAGCCTATTTGGGCAAAGTAATGGATGCAGTATCATACAGTGTTTGAGGACAACGAGCAAGTTGTTAAAAGTGGAAGGGGAGAGTCTGAATTTCCAAATGTCGATCAAACATATGTTCATTGACTGCTGCATATAAAAAAATGCCGCATGGGCAGCCTGCGATAATCATTATCATAATGAGAAAAAATGGCCGGGCTCAGTACATGACATAAAATGACCTCGTGACGTCAGCTGATTCGGTAGAGGCAAAACTGTCTCCCCAGTAACCCGTGGCCGGTGGACCATCCCAGGAAATTCCGATTGTACGTTTTAAGCTCGCCAACTTCCTCAGCTCAGCAGTGCCCATTACGACAGTAAACTGCCTCTGCATGCCCCTCGCCTGATAACTATACGCGTAGGAAGCCGTCCGTTGCGCGGTCGCAATTAGGGCGCATTCAAGTCCTACCGCATGCATTGGGAGGAAACCACGAGCTCGCCTCGGTCCAACGACCAGCCACTCGTTCTCGTGCCGTCAGTCGGCTGTCATAAACGATCCGGCGTAGAACCGGTCGGCGCGCGACCACCCTCGCAGCCCTTATGACCTCGACGTGCACCGGGAACACCACTCGGGGTTTTGCGCAGTTTCTGGTGATGTTTTGTACGGTAAAAACAACAGCAAAGGTAGATGAACGAACAAGTGAACATAGCGTACCATTTGGATGCATGATGAGAAAAAGTGACGGCAACGCTGGTTGTCGAAAATGGCTGGCCTTGCATTTTAAATCATCGAATATCCGATATCAGGCAGTTACCTCTTCGCAGGAACCCGGAAGGAAGTTTAAAGATTCGTATTTTTTCTTTTATGGCCAGAAACACGCATGGTTACGCCCATTAGCCTGTGTTCCGGAAAGAGCAGGAGCCAAGTGTAACACCACGTCCTGAAACTGCACAGAAATCGGACACGACCACGTCTGAATGCGCCGCACGTCTGTCTTTGACCTCCATCCTGCGACGTGCGGCAGGCATTCCGGTCGCCTGGCAGCTGACGGTGGTGTTGTTCCACGCCCCGGGCGGCGTGGACCACTGGTGCAAGCGGCCGGTCGCCTTCTCCAACTGGAGCGTGGAGCAGTGGCGGCGGTACAGCACGCCGTACACGATCGGCCCCGTGAGTGAGCCGGACCCGACTCATCGCCAGGGACGGACCGGCCCGGCTGCCTGGCGACGGCGCCGCTGTCACGGCCTTGGCCATCGATGCTGTATTGTTCTGCCGGCACGTGATGAGTCACTGCGGACCGCAACAGCTGCGACAGGGCTCTATTCGGCCATGTGCGCGTGTACGGCGGGTTAATTGTCGGTTGGCTAGCCGGTCGGGTGCGGAAGTGGGCGTATCAGCAGCTGGCAGTCCCTGTTCGGTAATGTACGTGACAGCCGAACGCTGATCATTCGGGATAATTGTCAGGACTGAAGGACACCGTCATCATTACGGCTAAGCTAATTACGTGAAAACACCGCAGTAGACCTTTCGTCAATGCACTCATCGTGTGAGTATTTCATTACAGATTTTCCCTTTGTTGCTGGGATGAAAATAATTTGTTTCATGGACGCCTTAAACTTTTTTGCTTTCTCTTTGAATATGGCATCATTAATCCTTGACAGGTACTGGCCAAGAACTCACTCATGCCACACAAAAGAGTGGCGTGACACAGAAGCAGGAAAAGTCTTTGGGGCAGGTTTCTGTCGTCATTTGTTAGACAAAACACGGAGAGTTTAATTAGAGTGGCTTCTATAAGGTAACCTTCCAAACCCAGGTATCACGACATAGGTGTCGAGTTCCTGCATAAGGACAGCTGCCGTTTCAAAATGAAATTTCGTATGTTGATGTATTGTTTTCTCCTGTGTTACAGCGGAAACTTTGCACACAATATAGGCAAAATATGTCGTGTATGAATGAATGTTTTTTGAACAACTACGCAATGTAATATTATTCAGGCCCATATTCTACCATACAGGCAAAGAACAAAATCGCCAGTTAACACTATGTTCATTCATGCTTTCGTCGGGTTTTCAATTGTGACACAGCAAACGATAAAAGCTGCCTGTCCTCGTGTGTCATTGCAATGTCTTAGCTATTCATACCTTCTCTACGTGGACGTCACACAGACATTTGCAATGCAAAAGACGGACTTCGTCACTTAGAATTTTAGATAAGATGCCTGTTAGCCGTAAAAGCAGTTGTGACATGGGTCTCGTAAACAATTCGACGAAAGTCAGACGTTAAACTTTCAGATCAGGATAAAAACACAAAACATAATTCTTTTGTCCAACTTTTCACAGGATCTGTGTCATTTATGATATGTTTGAGACGTGCGTTTTCGACAATGACGGGCCTGTTTCATAATGCGAGGATGCTTTTTGGCCAGCTGCTCCCCGTGAACAAAGTCCTATCTTCGCCCCTGTTTTTTTCAGTACCTTTCTATTTCTGTTAAGATCTGACAGGCCACTCTCATACAGTGGTAGGTGTACACAATTTGCATCGCAAAGAAAGCGAAGAATCTCAATGCCACACATGTTTCAGAACTTTCTAATCATGTTCTTCACAGCCTTTATTTTACAACGCTCTTGCCAGCCACACTGGACCCCACATATGACTGCCGCGCCACAGTCAACTCACGTTTAAAAAACTGCACGCGGCCTACAGCCGCTAAACTTTTTCATGTTCGACGATCGTACGTGGTGGAATCTGTCACTTTCTTTCCTACGTCGGTGTGACATCCAGTTTACCGAAGCCTCTTGCAAATAAGAGTGATGGGAGCCATCTGGAACTGCAGGCATTTGGCCTTTTTTGCAACCTTCGACTGTACGGCTAACGACATTAACCGAGACAGGCCGTTTTCGACATTCGGCAAGCAGCAAGCTTTCGGCACACGCTAACCACTGACACCAACGTCTACAGCCTATTGTTGCGAGAGTCTCGTCAGGACTGCCCAAACCAGCCAATGGCCTTTCAGAACGCATCCGTGTCTCGTGAACTCTTCCTCAGCGGGGCCGTGTCCTGTGAACCCTTTGTCAGCGGGACCGTCTTTTGTGGACCTTTCATCAGTGGGAGCTGTCTAACGTCTGAAAGGTTTTGTGTCGTAGACGGCGCCGCGGTGTTGTGGGAAATTACGTTAGAAAAAATATGACGAATAAAATAAACCGTGTACATGGCGAAGTTCGGCAAATTCTACGCCCCATTTTTCATCTCAGGCAGAAGGGGTTTCAACCAGCGAAGCTCAAATCCACTTGCGGCGCTATGGCAATTGAAGCGAAAAATAGACTTATACCAACTGCATCTGGAGCCGGCAAAATGCCCTTGTTTATTTCCGTTGGCATGCATGAGCGTTCGTGTAGTCTTAATCTAGGAATTGCTCATTTATCCATTTTAAGTCACCGAGTTGAAAAGTCTGTCTCCCTGCAGCATGGCGTCCGCCAGTGGGACAAGTGCCACGTGTACCAGCTGGACTACTCTGAGGCACCGGAGAACCCCGACGAACCGCCGCCGAGGTCGTCTAATGACACCCTGCCCTGTCCCAAACTCTACAGAATCGACGGCCGCTGGGAGTTCGACCACAGCTTCTACAAGTGGACCATCCAGGAACACGTGAGAGGGAGAGAGAGGGGAGATTCAGAGAAAGACAGAAGGAGAGGGGGAAAGAGAAGAAGAGAGACAAGGAAAGAGAGAGGGAGGTGGAAAGGGATTTGTATCTGCTCATTAATCAATTGTTGACGAATCTTGTAAGCATGAGAATTTCCTCCGCGGCATATTGTAACCGGCGATTTGACGCCCACGTTCGTAATGCTCCCAGCTTTGTTCGATGTGCAGAATGCATTAGTGGACAGTGGGAATGGATCTAACATCACTAAAGGTGTTTGTAATCGTTCCGGACGCCTCCTAACATTGGCTAATGTTTTGGGAGAGCAACAGCCCCAGCAGCGGTCCGGTGGCCGTCCTGATAAACAAGGGGGAAGTGAAATATCGCCTCTTCTGCAGGCGGGAACTGCTGCGTAGTGCGGCTATAAAATACGCAGGTGCCGTGGAAAGGGGGTGGCCTCGGTTGTGTGCACCTGCAAGGTCACCAGGGGCTGGTCCGAGATCAGGAACGGTTCGCCTTGTGCCTGGTTACCGGCAAGCCCGCGTACAACGTTCGGCAGCATTGGGAGGGAAGACCGTGCCCTGGGGGTCCCAGAATATTGCGCTGTGACATAGATAGCACTGTTTTAAAGAGAACGTGAGAGGATCTGCAACTTGAAGTTTTCAGAGGCTGGGTCACGACGTCGGCCAAAGGCCCACTCTTTTGCCCCAAGTACCGCTCGTTTCATCTGTTCGGCGTGACCCGCTATGTAAGCCACTATGCGTCTGTGCTGAGCACCCCACAGACCGCTGGTGGTGCAAGGACAGGTTTAAATATAGATGGTTTAACTGGCTGACATTGTCAGTCAATCATTTTTTTGCCCGTTCTTGACGACGTGGATTCAGTCGCTTACCGTTTTGTTCTTAACCGGTGTTTTGGTTTCGGCTACCTGTACCTGTGCCGAATGACACGCAGTAAGGCCATTCATAAGCGTTAGAACGGGAGTCAATTTTATTTTTAATCTTAAGTGTAAAACATTTCCCCCTTCTCGCTAATGGGTAGGCAGCAGTACCCCTTTATTCCTATGTGACCCAGTTATGTTACATGCTATAGCTTCTAGCGTTCTTACAATGTTCATTACTTCAAAAATCACATCCAGTTCCACCACTCCCCGTTATTTTCTCCCGATCTACTCGTGCCACCATTTTTAGTCAGTGATGTGCTTCGTGAACGAAGCATTACATGGAAAAGCCTGAAAATTTTCCACTGAGCCCATCTCCCGTTCTTTTCTTTGGTTCTTGCTTATTGTTTTCAAACATGACAGTTTATTTACAGGAACGTGCAAGGACTTCTTGAAATTCGTGCACGCCGCGTGACATAGGTGAAACAACCACAGATCACTGTCGCCTGCACTCGTAAATATTTTATGCTAATGTCATAGGAATACATTCCTACCAGCTTTCGCGTCCGAGAGCGATCCGGCGATATACCAGATGCATGCGCCATTGCTTACAAAGTGGCGCTTACCATGCACCACAGTGCAGTGACCGTGTCCGATTGGGCGATCTAGAGTCGACCCGGCTCGGTGCTGTTCACAGTTCAGCCTGGTCTGCGAGTACGCCTACCTGCTCGGACCCATCAAGGCCTCGTACATGTGCGGCGTGCTGATTGGCGTCCTGTTCGGCGGCATGGCGTCCGACAGGTGTGTTGGCATCGTTTGGCGGTCCGCAGAACGTTCGCGAAAGGCGCTCAGCGCCCGCTGTGAGAGCTTGATGTGATGGAGAAGAACACGGCCCGGGAGCTGATCATGAGCTCAGTAGGTTTCGCGCGATTGCACAGTAAGGCTCCATCGTTGCTACCAACTTTTGCATGCAGACAGCAAGCAGGCCTAACTTGCATGAGAGTTCCATCGTTCCAACGAGAGTGTTTTGCCGGAATTTCACTGTATCACGTATCCGTGTCCCCACCTTGCCTTGCCCTGCTGGCTTGACCGCCATTGCCTTTGCACGACCCGTAATGCCACAGTATGGCCCATCTCCCTCGTCCGAACACCTGTCAGCGTTCCTCCTGCTCTTCTCTCGCACATCCTCTTACCAGCACAGTCATGCTCGTCCCGCGGCGAGATCGCCGCCACAGCGCCCGCCTGCTGCCCCGGCACGCCCCCCCCCCTCCGTCCCTCCCCCCTCTCGCTGCCACTGGACGCCCCCTGTCGACGGCAGGTTCGGCCGGCGCCCCACCATCCTGGCGCTGCTGGGCGCGCTGCTGGTGCTGGCGCTGGTCGTCTCCATGTCCGGCTCGGTCATGGTGTACATCGTGCTCCGCTTCCTGCTGGCCCTGGTCGTGCTGGCCGAGTACACCGCCATTTTTGTTTTCTGTGAGTGCCGCAGCAACGGCGCCGGCCGGGGCGCTGTCGGCTGCCGTCTCGGAGCCGGCGGCGGATCAGCTGGGATTACTGGTGGTGCCTGGTACTGAGGCCAAAGGCTAGCTGTGACGTATGCCGGTTCGCACCGGGTTATTCGTCTCTTCGCGGATTGAATAAACACAGGGCGCTCAAACGAAAATCCCGACCGACGTTTGACGGCTTGCAAATTTTTGTCACTGGCTGATCTTTTCGTCCGTTTGACATTAACGAAAGTTTGCGGCTCCGCGTTGGGTGTTGATTTGCAGTTAACAAGACATTCAGGAAAGTGGGATTCACATTACAACTGAATTCGCAAGGCCAAATACCAATATTTTGCAGTTTCTCAATGTTTATGACGGGCCACAAACTGATTGTTGGCGTCGGCGTGCTCATGGATTGCTGTTAGATATGGTACTGCGCATTCAGAGACAAGGAGCGACAAGGCACTCGGCGCGTTGAACGATCATTGTTTACATTCTTCTACATCTTGATAATTTGCATGTTACGACCCCATGCAAAGTACATGGCATACCCGTGCGTCGGGACTTGGTTGGTCTGCATGCTGGGCTTGAGCATATTTATGCACCTTATGTAATTCACCTGGCAACCCGGGAGTGACCCTGGTACCTCTTGTGCAGGCATGGAAATGGTAGGCGGCAAGTGGAGGGTCATCATGGGCATGCTCTTCCAGCTGCCCTTCTCCTTCGGCTTCATGAGTCTGGCCGGCATAGGTTACGCCATCACCAACTGGCAGCACCTGCAGCTGGCCATCAGCGTCCCTATGGTGCTCTTCTTCCTGTACTATTGGTAAGTTGGTGGGTTGGACGGAGCTCTGTCAAAGACAGCAGCATTCATTTCTGTTCCGTTTGCTTTGTGCATGGCCGTGAAAGGTCATATAAAGCCAAGTGTCATTACACAAGGAAACTTAGCCCAGGTCTCGCGTGCCTAAATGCGGAACTGGATTTTTTTTTGTCACGACGCAATCATCTGTAATCGCACAGAGCAGTGGATGCGAGTCGGTGCCGGACACTGCGTGACGCACGAGCCCTGCGGAAACGAGGACCGCAGCACGCCCGCACACGTTCCGGGGCGGCCGCGCAATGGCGCCGAGCTCGCGGCCGACCGGTGCTCGGTGTTGCAGGGCGGTGCCGGAGTCACCGCGGTGGCTGCTCGCCTCCGGGAAGGTGGAGCGCGCGACGGCGCTGATCGAGTCCATAGCGGACATCAACGGCCGGTACTATGACCCGTCGCTGCAGCTCGTGCCGCCGGTACGTGCTCGCCGTGGTATTTCGTGGGGATGTGGGCATCTTCTGCAAAACACACTGATCGTTTGTGCCGTTTTAAAATTTCGTTATTTTAAATGACTGGAAAAAAATTAGTTTCGAAGAGTTTTACTATTTTTTGTTTCAAAGAACGTCTTAAGAGCTCTGTAAGCATGTTTTGCTACTTTATATGGAATCCAAAGCAATGGTCATGAGGTAGTTTAAGATGACGTCTTAAGCGAACAGCTTGAAAAATTACCGTAGTAAACCACATATATTAACCGCAAAATTATGGTTATGGACTGCAAGCCCTGGTAAAGTCCATTAATGAGCAGCAGATTGCGCGCCACAGCGTTTGCACTTTTAAATAGGCCCTGATGAGAGTTATCTATGGCTCAGCGATTCACTCTCGGCCGATGCAGTGCCGCTGCCGACCGGCAAATCTGCCAGGCCTGTAACGTCAGCCTAGCGTCCACCCGTGAGATCACGCAATGATGGATTCAAACTGGTTTCGTCTGGCACTATCCGGACGTACTGTTTGCATTCTGAAGGTGTACGACGGCACGGTGGTTTTGGTTTCGTGCCAACTATGAAGGTCACTTCGCTCTGGGTAAAATCGCGCTTCGCCAACGATGCATGGTCGAAACCAAGTTCACCAGGTCACGGTCAGTTTCCATGATTTTCCGGTCAGCTACCCACGAATATGAGTATGTCATTTGCAAAGAGACCAATGACATCTGCTGGGGAACTCCTGACGGTTTGTCCGCACATGACAGTAGTTTTCATTCGATTGTATTTTGGCAGCCCACGAGCATCGGCCCATCGGCCAATTGGCACTAAACTGCCGTCGATTCAGAATGATTGGTACATTGAGCAGTATTATCACTTGCCGCAGCCTGGCAAGGCTAACCACCAATGAGATATTTAGGTATCCTTGCCAGTAATCTTCGTACTTTATTCCCAGAGAGCTAGACGGTATAGTCGATTTCCGGCATGGGGTGAGTGGGGGGAGGGAGGCGGACTCGTTTCCCTTGAGATCTAAAGAACTAAATATCCGATTTCACCGCAACAAATGGCGTTCGATTTGCCATCTCGTAAACCATATTTGCTTAAAACGAAGTTTTCAAAATCTTGAAAGGGGTGAATACAGGAGGGCAAAAGTCAAAATGGGAATGTTTTTGGACTTGTTATAACTGTGCTGTTCATGGACCGATTTTGATGCAATTGGCATGAATAGAGAGCATAAGGAGATTTTCACCAATGGTCCATACATTCGAAGTTTTGAGAAAATTCGCAGGCGTTCACAGGGTCTCGAAAATGGGAGGATTAGTTTTTTTCAAAAACTGAATTGACAAAAAAATGAGAAAACTTTTTGACTTTTACTAGTAGTGATATGCCGGAGAAGTACAAACCGTACTACATTGTTTGTATAATGTTAGCATATGTGGCACCACGGACATGAAGAGGGGAAAATGTCGTAGTCACATGATCTTCAGGTCGCCTTGTGACCTTTGACCTTAAATGACCTCCAGTGGCCTCAGCGTCACATGAAATGATCTTGGGTGAATTTTATATTGTCTGAAAATGTTTATAATAATTTGAATCCACTCTATTTCTATAATTCCATTTTATGGCTGTCGTGGGCTAGGGTATGAGCGCTGGCATTTTAGGTCATTCTGTGACCCGACCTAATACCAACCTGAAATTTGGTACACATACAGAGGGCCCCCTCTGTGTCATAAATGTTCTGGGTTTTGAATTTGGAAAACTGGCGCCAATATTATGACTTTGTAACAAAATCTTGACCCATGAACATTTTTTTCGTATGCTTGATGTCATAAGCTCTATTTTGGCGGCCATTTTCCTTTTACCTACAGCAGGGCCAAAAATGGCGTGAGGGACCTTTCAAAAACGTTGCCTGCTCCGGACCTGAGGGAAATATAATTACGAAATTTTGTTACAGTACGTAGAAAAAATAGGAAGGAAACGTTACCAAGTTGCGTGAAGCTGCGTCAACAACCCTGGAATTGGCAAGCAAAAAAGCTGACGGGACGATTGCCCCCTCCCTTTGGCGCGAATAGCGTTAAACAAGGTAGACAGAAGAGGGCAAAATATAATCCATTCGGCAGTCACGTTCTTCTGACAAAGATTATCAAACTCCGTTCAGACTTCGACTGTAAATTACTGTTGTTGGTCGTGCAGTCTTGACATACTCGTTTTACTGTGGTGTATTTCGCGAGGTGATGCTGCCACATACTAAGAGCGATGTGTCCCCACCTTAACCCTATTCCCGGAAGGCTAGACGGTATGGTCGATTCCCGGCAGGGGGCGGATTCGGCCCCCCCTGAGATCTCGAGAACTACTCGTCCGATTTCATGGCAACAAACGGCAATCGATTTGCCGTAACGTAAAGTACATTTCTATAAAAAGAAATTTTCAAAATTTCGAAATTTGTGGATGCAGGGGGGCAAAAATGTCAAAATGGGGGGCACTTTTGGACTTCTTATAACTCCGTTGTTTATGGACTGATTTCAATGAAACTGGCATGAATCGAGAGATTATGGATAGGGCTTTTGTCCACAAATCTGAAATTTTGATAAAATTCATGGGCGTTCACAGGGTTTCAAAAATAGGAGGATTAATTTTCTAACAACAGAATGAACAAAAAAGGTAAAAACACTTTTTTGGCTTCTGCTAGTCATGCTATGCTAAAGAAGTAAAAACCGCATTACAATGTTTGTATAATGTTAGCATAGGCGGTGCCAGGGACATGAAAAAGGGAGAACTGTCATGGTCACTCGTTCTTCAGATCAACTTGTGACCTTTGACCTTAAATGACCTCCAGTGACCTTGGGGTCACCTGGAATGATCTCGTGTGCATTTGATATTATCTGTAAACGTTTTCAATCATTCGAATTCACTCTATTCCAAAAATGTCATTTTATGGCTCTTGCGATATAGGGTACGCGCACGGACATTTTAGGTCATAGCTCCGTGATCCGACCTAATATCAAGCTGAAACTTGGTACACAAGTAGAAGGCACCCTTCTACGTAATATATATTCCGGGTTTGGCATTTGAAGAAACGGCGGCGAAATTATAGCGAAAAAAACAAATTTTAACTTTTGACCTTGACCTGACCTTGTAAAGTGACCTCAGACAAACAAAATTTTCTGTGCGCATTGCCCAACTATTTAGCTATACATCCATATAAAGTCTTAAGTTCTATCTTAAAAACTCTGTTTTTGGCAGACATTTTTCTTCTACCCTCAACAGGGCCAAAAATTGCCTGAGGTGCCTCCCAAAAACGTTGCCTGGCTCCGCCCCTGAGCAATGTAGACTTGTGAAATTTTGTCACAGCACGTAGAAAGAATAGCTAGGAAAAGTGACCAAGTTTCGTGAAGCTGCGCCAAAAAGCCTGGAATTGGCAAGCAAAAACCGGAGGGGGGCGGATTTAGCCCCCCTGCCGGGAATAGGGTTAATGTCGCATAAGCCCATGGAGAAAACATGAGATATACGGCATTATGCAGAACGTGTCAAATTTGGACGAGACATTGTGTGACGTTTTGGCTATTTTTCTTACATTTATGATTGCTACAATGGGATTATTAACAGGAACTATTGGTTATTTCGCGATCGTACCCACTTTCATTGCGGTTACATCTGTCCAAGTTTCACCGCATGCATTCGACGGGCCCGTCGAACCCCCATCCCTGACCTGCCTTTTGGCGTTCCAGCACGAGGAGCGACGCCACGTCAACATCAAGGGGCTGCTGCGCGTCCCCGCCATCCGCAAGTGCACGCTCATCATCTGGTTCACCTGGTTCGCCAACGTCTTCGTCTACTACGGCATACTGTTCGCGTTCGTCGAGGTGGGCGACGACATCTACCTGAACACGCTGATCGGCGGCGCCGTGGAGATCCCGGCCTACCTGGCCAGCATCGGCGCCTGCCTGCTGCTCGGCAGGCGATGGCCCATCGCCGTCACTATGGTCTTCTCCGGCGCCTTCCTGCTGGCCACCATCGGCATCGAGCACGGTACGCCCTGCGGCCGATTCCGGTCCGACCGGCTTGCGCGAATCGAGCTGCTCTTGCACCTGTCAAATGGCTAATTGAGGAGTACGTAACATGCAATCATCCTCTTCTGCCGCCGAACGAATTTGTCTTGTCTTTGTCTCTGCAGGTAATGGCTGGACCAAGCCATAGTGCTGGTAGAGAAAAATCGGATTTTGTGGTCCGTGCAGAATTAAATCCGGGCAAATTTATCGCGGAACGATTCGGGACTCGGGGACAATGCGGAGTTATTACCATCGAGCGGAGAAGACTCACCTCAAATTTCTCTGTCGATGCGATGTAGCCAATAACTGCCATAGCCCACAATCAATGTGGTGTGCTGTTCCCCTGCCTTTGCCCGCAGGAGTCTACCACAAGGACTGGCCAGCGCTGGTGCTGACCATGCTGGCCCGGTTCAGCATCACCTCTTCGTTCGGCATCGTCTACGTCTACTCGTCCGAGGTGTTCCCCACGGTGCTGCGCAACACGGGCATCAGCTCCGCCTCGACCTGCGGCAGGATCGGCGCCATCATCGCCCCCCTGATCGGAGGCCTGGTGAGCTGCCGGCTGCTAGCGGGTCAACTCCGCGGCGCCAGTTCAATGTTTCCCTAACTTTATCAGCGCTGCGGCTGTCAGGGGGCCTGTTTGCATCGACAAACGAGGCGGGGTTTCCAAAAAGGGTCGTTTTGCCACTGCACAGAGGAATATCTGACGGCGTTTTGTCTGCTATCTACGACGTTTGTCCAGTTGTAAATTATACAACTATGTTAGTTACCTTCATCATGGTGGCATCTAAACCGATCATTCCTCAGGTCACTGCTGACGACGTTTGCAAGAAATAGCTTATTGACAGAAGTTAACCTTTCTTTTTACACCCTTTCTAGCATAAAAATTCTTTAACTCAGCACCGCCCTGGGGTTTCAAATACGGCACCCCTCAGTTTTTCTTGTTATAAGTTATAAGTTATAAGTCGTTAGATAAGTTCTGATCCGTTAGAGTCAACCCAACCAAATTTTCAGTACCCGCTCAACAATGAATTCTACATATTTTGACATCAAAACCATTTCCATGCTGGGTCAGGTCATGGAGATATGACATCACAGATGAACCCTTGCATGTTTCGCCTCGTCGAGAGATGGTGCGAACATGCTTCGCTTTTTTGGGTAATATTCGCGAATATAATGCATGAATTATTTTAATTTACGTAGGATATGGTCCCCAAAAGGGTATACAGCCGTGACACGTCGGCATTAGGGGTCATGCTAGGTCACATGCATGATGACAATTGGACGGATTTGCATCTGGGTAAAAGAAGTGGCAGCCGCTGACCTTTCCCATCACTCAAGCCAGACAAGCAAATCTATATCCGCCTCTAAGCAAAGCTGTTCAAATACAACGCGAGGTCAAGTCTGGTCACGTCATAAGTAGATATCGAAACGAAATGAAATACAACATTGGCAGTAGAAGATCATTCAGTAGCAGCAGAGAGAAATTATTGTTCCCTGTCAGAAAATGGGAAATGACTATCTGTGGTGACGTGGCCTGACCGACAAAGAGCTAACAGAACAGATTTAATTATCACGACAAATCATTTCAGTCCTGCACTTGACCCAGTTAAGAATCGTAAGGAGTAAATATCGCTCTTCGTCAGGAAGAGTAATGTAATCTAATCTGCCCTGATCTGGACTGACCTTGACTACATGAAACGGAGATAATGCAAAGCTGAACATGAAAAGGCTTCATTTCCATCTTTTTTTGTCGGACAGATCAAAACAACTGCGAATAAGTATCGAGCTATGGCATGCAAAGTAAAACCAATGTTTCATCTGACCTAAGCTGACCTTGACTTACCATTTTTAAAAACATTTTGGCATGCATTTGATGCAGAAGATCGTTACCCTTCGTTTGGTATCCAACTTAAGGCTCTAAGACCACTATTGCCGATGATATGATGTACAAACCGTTGCCAGTTTTCCCGACGTCGTGTTGTGCGTTTTACGTGACCTGTGACGACATCAGTCACGTGAACGGGGCTAACATAGTATTTTCTGAATCGCAGGGGTCAGGGCTATCGATTAGTGGTAGATCGGTTCAGATCCGACGGTTAGATCCTGAGATAGCAGGGGGCGCCCTTTTTGACACCCCCGGCGCTCGCGGGTACAAAAACACGCCAGGCGGTGCTGGGTTAAGCAGTTTCGGATTTACAGCATCATGCTTACGCCTAAGGTATGACGCCACTCAAACACTGGGTTGTTATTCTTGATGCCGCGTCAAAGGCCAGATTAGCTGCAGGACGTGACGATAGTTTTGACTCCAATCGGATGGGTCTGTGGCAGAGGGCGTACTACTCCCACCTGCCGGCCATCCTGCTGGGTATCGTCTCGATCATAGCCGGCCTGCTGATCCTGCTGCTGCCGGAGACCTCCGGCGAGAAGATGCCGGACACGCTGAACGGAGGCGGAGTTCCTCGGCAGGTGAGCTGACGGGACCCGGTTCGGCCGCGACGTACAGCGGTCGCGCTGAGGAGAGAGAGGCTGCGCCCTGTGGTCTTCCACGTTACTATTCTTTCGGTACACTAACGGCCAACCACTGGATTTGCCATATTTCTTTGATGGTGCGCTAGTTGGACCGTGGAACGACTACATGCGAATTTCTCAGGCAAGAATGGACTGATTTTGTTTCGTTTCGTCTCGTTACCCGGGATCCGCGCTAGTGCTAGGTTCCTTGATGACTGTTTTCTGCTTCCGCAGCGGTGTGGAGATTCGCACCAAAAAGCCGCCGGGCCGTATGTACCCCGTCCTCCCGAGCGTTCGGGAAAGTAATGTCCGCACAGAGGACACAGCGCTCGACACGCCCTCGGAGCAACATGGAAACGCCGGCTTCGTGGGGGACCTAAACGGTGAAGAAAAAACCATCAGTGACCAGTCGTTGTAAGGACTGCCCACCTTAGCCCGCTGAGCCTTCTGCGGCCAGCTGCGGCGGGTGGTGACCCGACTGGCTCCCACGCCCTGGTGACCTTTCATTGGTCGGCTGGCTGGAGTCGCGGAGGAGTCATCGCGGGTCATCAAGACTTCAGCGGCAGCCTGCTGCGGGGACTGCCGTATGTGGGCCGTCTTGGCGTTGATCACATGTAGGGAATCAAAGGCTGGCGAGGAACACGAGCGACGAAGGGTTCCCAATCACTGGAAATTGGTCATGATACCTCCCGTCGGCACGGGACGGAGGAGCGATGGCGAAAGGGTCCAGAACGGCGTACCACTGCTGGACGAATGCGTACGTTTCCTACCGCCAGTGGTTCCGTCCTGTTCTGCTGTGGAGAGCTCTGACAACAGTGGATGACACGAGAAGCACGCCGGCGACTAACTGTGCTGAGAATCACTGTAGCAACAGCCTCGCGAGCGACGCTCGCTCAAGAGATGGCAGGGGAGCGACTCTGCTCGAGATGGAGGCAACGGCGACGGTGCCTGTGAAGGCAGTGCTTTGTACTGTTGTTGCTAACGCTTCAGAGTCATCGCGGGCCACGTGGGGCAGAAATGGGACATTTCCTCGCCGGAGGAGGAAGGTGTGCAAGCCGTGCAGCTCTGAGGTGTAGACTTCCGTGGCAGGCGGTGATTCTTCTCGCCATGTCGGCGACAGAAGATCGTCGTGTTTGTCGATAATGTGTGCTCCTTGTGGGAGTTGGTATGGGCGGCTGCTGTAGACGTGGAAGTGCAAAGAATGAGCATGGAGCCTGGAAAAAAACATGCCCTAAACATGTCTTCTTGAGTTACTCCCTTCCTGTCAATGACAGAAACCAGAAGTAAATGGTTAGGGCATAAATTATCAAACTCCCCGGCATCGGCGCGCGTGAAGTCGCACGTATCTTTTTGCTCATGGTCAATTGGGACAAGCGAAGTGGTTTTAAGCAGATCGACGTCATTTCATGCTGCGGCAGACAGTGTGAAATTTTGAATTATAGGCGTTAGCACGCGCCAGGACGACTGAAATGAATTACAGCCAAATGATGCATTGTTCCCGGGCCTGCGATAAATACCACTGAGCTTGTCAGTGTAACTGCGTTTGCACGTGACTGCGCAAACCGACCCTGCAAACCGTGCTACACATGAGCAGCTACTGATGACAGAATCAAGGGGCGGGCAGCATTTCGTGCCTGGAATCGCTCTCCGTTGTCGCGTGCACCCTCTTCGCATGAGAAAATCAAGCCGAGTTCCGTTTTGTGGAGCTGTTCGTTCTCTTCTGTCGATATTTCCTCGGAGGCTTTCCTTTACCAGGAGCGACGAAGATGCCAGGGTCGCCAGGTCTTGATGTAGTGCGGCACAATCGTCTGTTTTCTTATGCGGTTTATTTTGCATTAGTTTTGTGAACTGCTGTCGAGGCAAGGAAAACAGATTGATGAAATGAATCTGTTTCTGAATCTGAATCTGAAACAAAAAAATAAAAGCCCAGTACAACATGGGAAAAGTTATCACATAACGTTGCTCAATCTTACTTGTAAAAAAAACGGTCGTCGGATCTGCAGTTATCAACTCTGTCAACGAACATCGCAATTTTATTGAACAACGTCGCAAGGAAGTTCGTATACAGGGGCACCTATTTAGCAGCATGGATGTCTCAAAACCTATTACTACACGGGAGATCGCCACCGTCCCACACCAAAGATCACGTAGCAGAAACGAACGGCAGTATCGGTGCGTTTTTGCCTTCACCACATTGAAGTAAGACGAACAGCCCATTTGAGGTCACAGGGCAGCAGAACAACGGCTGTCGGTATCAGTGGGCATTGTTCCTGACTGGTCTTACACAGGCTAACGTCATTACGATCGCGACACATTCGCCTTCCATAGGACTCTAGCACTAGCTACCCATGGCCTGACATTAGACGTACCAGGCACACACTGAAAATTCATCTCTTCAGAACCTTACAATTTCTGGACAGCAAACCAGGTCACACGTACGTACGCAATACAACCTGTCACACATGCTTCCAATAATTCACAACACCACCTATGACCCTCAGAATCCATGAACGTATCAACCACCATCCATCGAATACAAACCCGCCACAACCTGGAGACACAAAGCCTGAAGCGACGCGTGAACGGTAACGGGGACACTCGGCAGACGTCGCCAACAACAGACATCGCAGTCTCTCCGAAGGCATTCCAGCTTCGCAGCGAAGTCCTGTCCTCGCGACTGGCAGGTTGTTCCTCATACAGATACCGTCCTCCGTCAGCAAGCATCCCACTGCTACGGAAGTGTCGCACTCCCTGAACAGACAATACACACTCCACGGAGACACCTCATTCTCTCAGAAGACCGCATACAGCCCTGCAAAGGCGCCGTGGTCTCTCAGTGGATGGCGTGTTCGTCCAGTTGACGCCGTGCTCGCTCAGTAGACGCCGTGCTGCTGCGGGAGCCGTCCTCATCAGGCCTGCCCCCTCAGTAGACGCCGCGCCCTCAGTAGACGCCGTGCTGCTGCGGGCGCCGTCCTCCTCAGGCCTGCCCCCTCAGTAGACGCCGTGCTGCTGCGGGAGCCGTCCTCATCAGGCCTGCCCCCTCAGTAGACGCCGCGCCCTCAGCAGACGCCGTGCTGCTGCGGGCGCCGTCCTCCCCAGAGCTGCCCCCTCAGTGGACGCCGTGCTGCTGCGGGCGCCGTCCTCCTCAGGCCTGCCCTCTCAGTAGACGCCGCGCTGCTGCGGGCGCCGTCCTCCCCAGGCCTGCCCCCTCAGTAGACGCCGCGCTGCTGCGGGCGCCGTCCTCCCCAGGCCTGCCCCCTCAGTAGACGCCGCGCTGCTGCGGGCGCCGTCCTCCCCAGGCCTGCCCCCTCAGTAGACGCCGCGCTGCTGCGGGCTGCCGTCCTCCTCCCAGGCCTGCCCCCTCAGTAGACGCCGCGCCCTCAGTAGACGCCGTGCTGCTGCGGGCGCCGTCCTCCCCAGGGCTGCCCCCTCAGTAGGCGGCGCGCCCTCAGTAGACGCCGCGCCCTCAGTAGACGCCGCGCTGCTGCGGGCGCCGTCCTCCCCAGGCCTGCCCTCTCAGTAGGCGGCGCGCTGGTGGAGGCGCAGCACGGCCGGCACGGACGTGCACGGGATGGCGCCCAGCTCGGTGATGACCACGTCCACCAGCTCGGGCGGCGTCACGTCGTACGTCAGGTTCAGCAGGCTCAGAGACTCGGACTGGCGCCAGCCGGCCAGCGGCGAGTCGGCCGACGGCACCAGCTCGTCCGGGTCGCCTGCCGGCCGGGAGCGGGCGTTACTGGGGCCGCCCGGGGACGGAGGGCGTCCCCGAGCAGTCGGGACGGGGGTGTCCCCGGGGCCAGTCAAGGACGGAGGGCGTCCCGGGGCCAGTCAGGGACGGAGGGTGTCCCCGGGGCCAGTCGGGGACGGAGGGCGTCCCCGGGGCCAATCAGGGGCGGAGGGCGTCCCGGGGCCAGTCAGGGACGGAGGGCGTCCCCGGGGCCAGTCGGGGACGGAGGGCGTCCCCGGGGCCAGTCAGGGACGGAGGGCGTCCCCGGGGCCAGTCAGGGACGGAGGGCGTCCCCGGGTTAGTCGGGGACAGAGGGCGTCCCCGGGGCCAGTCAGGGAAGGAGGGCGTCCCCGGGGCCAGTCAGGGACGGAGGGTGTCCCCCGGGCCAGTCGGGGACGGACACGACCGTCAGAGAATCGTCAAAATTGAAAATCGAAGCCAATCAAATGAAAAAAATCACAAAAAAACGGGAATGAAATGAAGGAGTCGATTTCAGCCCACTAACTATATCAAGCTATGTGCAACCATGCCACGCTATTTTCACTGCAGCGACAAGGACGGTGGAACTGGACATTTGGGCAGGTAATCCCAGGGACTGGTCGAAGTGTTTGGTCCATTACGGCCATGGCACGCGACTTTGAGATGTCGTGCACAGAGGTTTGAAGAGTTGCAGGATCTATGGGACGGGCAATGTCTTGCGATATTGGCGTGATGAGACCCGACGTTAGAAGTCAGGTAGCAAGTCCCTAATTTGTCAAAAAAACTGGAACTGGCTGCCAAAAGTTGTCATGTTGATCCTGAAAGCTCGTCACGAAATATGGGTGGCTACATGAATGAACAAATTCAGACCCAATATTTTCATAGAGATATTAACAGAAGACGTGAATACCTTTACCGAACACGAAAACTCCGCCTGACTGACACTTTTACCCAGCCTTTTCAAACCCCCGATTGTCAAAACACCCACAAGCCACTTTTCGCCTGTACTCAGTCCGCCATCTACCCCGACGCCACCAGCGCCGGGCCGCCCGGGCACCCACCTAGCTGGTTGTACACCTGCGAGTCGATCTGCACGCGCTCGGAGAACTTGTACGTCTCGCAGCAGACGAGCACCGGCCGGTTGAACGCCCGGCCCGTGAGGCTGACGAGCGCCGAGCCGGCCCGAGACAGCACCATGCCGTTGGAGAGCAGCGCATGGGCCCCCAGCAGCACCTTCGTGGCCTGGCGGCGGGGACGGCGTCAGCGGCGGGGCGTCGATGAGGGAGACGTTGTACAGGGCGTGCGAGACGGGAGGCGGCAGCGGCTCGGAAAAGTGGCCACCCGTCAATGACCATCCATGGGAAATGCAACTGATCGCAAATACAACAGCCTGATGCGAGTTATTTGCGATAGCCGCGCATCTCCTGTGCGTGGCACGCGATCTTCACGACACAAGCGGACTCTTGGCCGCGACACGTTGCACCAGTTTGTTCACTTGGTAGATGCCGTTAGAACGTCAGCTCAAGTAAGCGCCTCCACATGGCTGGGACAAATTAATGTTGCACACCCCAAGCATGTCTTGGCAACCTATTTCCCCCACAATGGTGTCTGATGCTGCTCCCTTTCAAGGGCAACGGGATGCGGCACTACCGCGCACGGACGCCTCGGCGCTACCTCTCGCATGTGGTGGCTGACGGCGCTGATCATCCCGTAGGTGCACGGCACGCCGACGTCGAGCAGCTCACGCAGCATGTGGCGGCCCTCCAGTGACGGCCGCGAGTCCACCACGACGGCGCGGAACTTGAGACCATTCTTGTGCGCCGACCTCAGTGCGTCCAGCACCGCCGACGACCTGCCACAGCGCCGGGCGGAGACGGTGACGGCGCCGGTCGGGGCGAGGACGGAGCTGGGTGTCCCGAGCGAGACATCGTCCCCAGTTTGAGGGTCAGGTGCAATTATGAATTTGAGACGAAGCAATGCTGCAGAACACGCGCGGAATTCGTGCACCACGGGTAGCGATAACACAATGAATTTCGTGACCTCAGACTAAAAAACCTACTTTGCCAAATTTCCAAGAAAAATTCCCCAGCTGTCGGTGAAAATGTTCCCACTCACCTTCCATAAGTCAAAATAGTGTCGTCGTTTTTTATTTTGTCTCCTGCAAAGTTGGTAATTGCTGTCATAGCCTTGCAGATGTGGTCCTCGATGAAGCGTTCGATCCACTCCCGTAAATTTGTCTTCGCCTAGACCGCAGAAAAGATGGGTGAAAGATCACAGAACGTCTACAATCCCCAGGAACGAACATTGCATTCCCGAAAGTTCCAAAGTCCCAGTACACTTCCTGTTTCCAATACAACAGCTTTGCTGACGGCATTGTATTTCGGTCTCAAAAGGCCCCCAATTAAACCCCACTCTTCCGATTTAGTATCCACCACCTCTTCCAATTCATCATTAGATTTCAAACGTCCACTCTTCTAGCACGCAACACGGCTCTGCACCAGATACCATACCGTCGCCCTCTCCATTCGACCTGCACCTCTCTCACACTGTCCAACCGCCTCAAATCTCTCTCCCACCGACGTCCAAGCCACCCCATTCACCCTCCCCTTTCACCTCGAGCAAACGCCCAACTCCTCGCCCACTGCGTCCACCACGCGCCCCGTTCACCCACCTCGTGTTCGGACATGTCGGGCTGCACGCTGTCACGGATGAACTTCTCCAGTCGGGCGGCCACGTTCTCCATGGCGACGGAGAGCGGCCGGCACTCGGCCACCAGGCCGACGGCGCGGCGCACCTGGTCGTGCAGGTCGCGCCGCAGCTCGCCCTGCGGCGGCGTTTTGTACGCCTCCACGAGCTGGTCGAGCGCGGTGAGCAGCGCCACGGCGCCGGCGTTGCTGCCCGTAACGCGGCCGCGCGCCAGCCGCAGGCCCAGCCGCAGGATGGCCGGGTGCACGCTGTGGCACGCGCAGAGCGGCCGTCACGCGCGCGGGGGGCTGCGGCGCGCGGACAGCGGAATTTCGCGGGACCAACATCAGTGAGGTCATTTCGGGCGCAACAGCAAAAGCATGTGTACCTCTCATTGTCTGATACACATTCGCCCAGTTTGAGTGGCATTAAACGACGAAACGCAGATTATTTTTCACTCGTCCACAAACGGAAACAGCCGACACCAGAGACCACGTGGTGAGTTCTCACTTGCTCTTTGCGGTGAAGGAATCGACAGCGCTGGCGTCGAACTGCGGTAGATGAGAGAACATCTGGACCCCCTTCTTGACCGCTGCCTGACCCACTGTCTTCTTCGCGCCCTTCTTGTCGGCCTTTGAAACGTCCTGCAACCAGGATGATGACCATTCGTGGGGCGGAATGGGATATTTTAAGCCCATCAAAATGACAGTCTCCTGGTTGACTGTCCAAAAGCAGAGCATATCAGCACCTGCAAACGGCCCTCATGACCACGGCAGAAAATACTGCAGCGCTCAGTGTGTATTTAAACCACACTGCATAAACGGGCGTCGTGTACAAGTGAAATGCAAAACTAATGGTAAGACGCTCACCAACCGGGTAGGTTCATTCTGAATATTGTTGTTTTCATGGACAATAAGCGAACATACATTTTACCAGGAAAAAGGGAAACATCGAAGACTGCGCGAATGCCTGTATTTACGATACCTAACATCGATCAAGAAACAGTATTAACAAGGAAAGAGGGTCCTTAGCTTACGCTGACTTCAACGCATACAGATCATACTTTGCGTGGAAAACCGCTTCTTCCCACGGCGTACGCACCTCATCGTGTCCAGAGGCCGGTGGCGCCTCTGTTGCCTTAGCCGCCTTCGACTGGGCGGCACCCTTGGCGGCGGTATCGCCAGATTTGGCAGCGCTGGCGGCCGCGGCGGCGGCGGCTTTAGCCGCCCGCTGTGCCTCCTGGCGGTCAGGGGAAGACCCAGTTGCAGTAATGGCAGAAGCGTAAGGTGCGCCGCGTCGCAGACGTCGCAGTCCAGACAGCGAATATCTTCGGATATTTAGCGAATGAAGTACGAGCTGTGTTCACATGCTCTCTTATTAACTTTCCAATCGCTCATGCTCCACAAGCTTTGATGCCAAATGAAGGAAAATGAGGAAAGTGGATATACGATTCGTAATGTACATACCCAAAGCAAACCAGCTAGAAACTATCGCTGATTCATCAACGTTCGAATCTTTCTTTTCTGCGCGCGTTTCAAGCCGATGATCACCGGCTCACAATTATTTTTCCTATCCAAACGCGAAGGCTTTCGACAGCTGACCATTCACCTGCTTCTCGCGCCGCTCCGCCTTCAGCTGGGCCTTGGACTTCTCCTGCGGCTGTCCGTCCGGCTTCTGCGGCCCGCCGGCTGGTCCCTCCGTCGACCCGCCAGCTGACTGCTGCTGCGGCCCACCAGCTGACTGGGAGCCGCCAGCTGGCTTCTCCTGCTGACGGTCGGTCGCCTTCTGAGGCGGCGGCGCGCTGCCCTGCGGCGTCTGCGGCGCGGCGCCGGAGCCGTCGCCGCCGGCCGCCGCGGCCGCCGCCTGCTGCTGCTGACGGAACCACCGAGCGAGTTTCACCCGACCGCCGGCGCCACCAACGGAACGAGAAGAAACGAACACGACCGCGCCGGCGAAATCAACACGACCAAACGATACGGGACGACGGGCAACTCAGCGGGTAAGAAGCGGAACGGAACGGCGCAACGGAAATTAGCATACCTTCTTCTGGCTGGCCTTGGCCGCCTTGGCGAGCTTGGCCGCCTCAGCCTTGGCCTTTCGCTCGGCCTTGATCTGCTCTTTGCTCTTCTGCTGGCCGGCCTGGTCGTCGGCGGCGGCGGCCGTCTCGGCGGCGCCCTGCCCGGGGGGCGGCGCCATCGCAGCGGCGGCGGGCTCGGCACAGAGAGTCGCCGCGGCGGAGGCGGCGGCGGCGGCGGCGCTGGGCTTCGCCGGACTCTGGGCCGCGGGCTCGGCCGGGCCGGGCTCGGCCGGGCCGGGCTCGGCGGGGCTCGTCTTCCCGGGGCTCGGCTCGGCGCGGCGCGGCTCGGCCAGCAGCCCGCTGCGCAGCTCGCCCAGGACGGCCTGCAGCGAGCGGATCGAGCGCAGCACCTCCTCGGTGGAGCTGACCACGGGACTGGTCTCGCGCCGCAGCCGGGCCGGCGGCGGCGCGGCCGACTCACACACGGCCGCCTCTCCAGCCGCCGGAACGGAGGCCGAACTCTCCCCGGCGGGAGGTGGAGACCGCTCTGACGTCGGCGGTGACGTCACACCCGCGGGACGCGGGCCGGAAGCGTTCGAGATCGGCGGGCTTGCGGAAGACTCGAGGGGTGACGCCTCGTGGACGCCGGCGCCTGGTGCGGTCTTGACACCGTCCTCTTTTGATTCGGATGGTCTGCCCGGCGCGGCAGACGCGGTCGACTGCTTGTCCGCCGGGGCGTCGGCAGCAATGGCGGACTTACGCTTCCGCCGCTTTGCGCTGCCTGATTTCGACTTTCCCGACGTCCCCGAGCTGGCGACCTTCTCGCTGCCGTCAGGTGCGGCCTCCACCTGACTGTTACTATCAGGCGGGGTCACCTTATTTTCCTCGTTATTTGGGCCCTCCGCCCGACTCTCCGCCTTTCTCGCTGATTCCCCTCCAACTTCGCCCTCGGACTTCGAGTTTTTCGCCTTCCCCTTCGCAGCTCCCTTCTCCGGCTCCTTCGCCGCGGCTCCAGCCGACTTCGCCGACGCCGGCGGCCGTTTCTCTTCAGCCGCTCTGCCCTTCTCGGCCTGACTCCGTTCGACCTCACCGTCCGCAGTGACGCCGCCCTCCGCCGCTGTCGGCGCTGTCTCCGCGCCCTCCGCCCCCGCTCCGGCCGGCTCCACCTCGTCCGAGGACGCTCCCGGCTCCGTCAGCCGGCGACGCTCCTGCTGCTTTTTCCGCCGCTGCCGCCGCTTGAACGAGCGGCTCACGTCTCCCTGCCGGCAGCGGGGCGGTGACGTCACGCGACAGAGGTGCCCGGCCGCGGCGACGGACGGGGCCGTTAGTTACCGAGCACAGCGGCAGACGAGGGCCCCGGTCATCAAGCACAGCGGCGGACGAGGGCCCTGGTCATCAAGCGCAGCGGCAGACGAGGGCCCCGGTCATCAAGCACAGCGGCAGACGAGGCCCCCGGTCATCAAGCACAGCGGCGGACGAGGGCCCCCGGTCATCAAGCACAGCGGCGGACGAGGGCCCCGGTCATCAAGCACAGCGGCAGACGAGGGCCCCGGTCATCAAGCACAGCGGCGGACGAGGGCCCCGGTCATCAAGCACAGCGGCGGCTGAATGCAGTAACTGTCCTGCGAAGCGCCGAGCAAGCCTCGATCTAGATGTACTGCGAGCGAATCCGCAATCAGCGATCACAGCGCCAGATGAGGGTTTTGCACCGACACCCGCAGCCTCGTATGAACGGGCACAGCATAGGGCAAGAAAAAGACAAAACTGTTCGTGTTAATGCGACCACAAGTATCAAGCTGAATGGGCACACAGTTTGCTATCACCGAAAACGTATATTTCTAACATCTTATGCCAAATATTGATATATGATTACATTCATGCGAAATGCGATGCATGCGAGAAAAAACGAACAATGTACGCTATTGGATTACCACTGTTTCAGTGACTGGATGGCTTTACATCTACCGCCAGAGCCTTACATCAAAGGAGTTTTCCTGCGCCCTTGTGACATATGGCATTTACTACCCAATGGCGCGTTCAGAAGTGCCGTATACGCCACGGAATTTTACGTGGCAACACAACGGAAATTATATGTTCTACATGCGGTCTACAGACAATCGTCGTTTTTCCAGCATCTAAGAGTTGGTGACACAGGCAGAAGCCAGCAATTTCGTTTATGTGCAGAACACCCATGTAGCTATAAAATCAACAAGCCAAGCGAGATAAAATCTTGACATACCATGCCATTCGCTAAGCAATGATTTGACAGGATTCACAGCCAGCTTTCCGGAGGAGAACCAGTAGTCAAGCTATTTCGTATCACCTCTGAACGCGCAGAGACATTCTTTGGTGACAACAAGCCTGACATACTTGCTTTAATGACAGGTGCAAGTTTTGTCGCATAAAAGCCAAATATTTCATAACACAAAGTAAACCAAACAGATAAAACCAATAACATTTATTTCCAAACAGGCTATTTTTCTTTGGCTACCACCACATCAGGAGTCACAGGAGACATGTAAAATAACTGTCGCATCATTCCAACAGTGCGAGTGGGCGGCCGGGTGACCGCTGGGCCATGGCGATTGTTCATATAAATCCGTCGGCAAACCTCAGCGGCCACCCGAAGCTAGCTTCACCAAGTGCACGGGGAGTACGGTTTAAAAAACAACTCGGTGAACACGGCAACTACGGGAATGTCACGGAACCAAGCTGAAGGTAGCAGCATGCATGAAACCATTAGAAAGCCTTTCGACAAACAGCCTAAACGTCTACTGTGCACGTTAGGAGAAACCGCAGGTGGCAAGAGATTACATCGTTGGAAGCGGATTTCTTACCGGGGCATCCATCTTTCCAGACGCCTGCAATGAACACACAGATCGCTGTAACGCCATTTTCTGAACACCAAGGGCACGAAGACCACGGGGTACAACAAAAAAGATCACGTACGTAAAAGTCAAATAATGAAACTGACTGTAACAATCACACTTGACATACGTAAAAAACAGTAATTATTGACGGCGAGCACACAGTGACTTAGATCTTGACACAATACAACATGGCCACACCAAGGCGCCGCGACGTCAAGAAAGTCCAGTACTGTGTTACAAAAAAACACGCAAATACCGTCACAAATACCGTCACACTGTTGTTAGTAAAGTGAGGAATCGAACGGTGTGCAGGCTGTAACATTTCCTAATGTAAGCTCCTCAGTCGCCAGCAAAAGGTATGTGGTGCCAAAGCTGTGTTCATCGTTGCCGGAAAAACACAATAGTTTTTACACCAGTCCGTCCAAACCGTAAAAGCATTCATGATTATCTTTTGCAAACGCAATGGCTGTTTGCCCTTGCGTCTAATCGTACCAAAACCAAAGCAACGCGAGACGAAATTTGGAAACTCGGCGCAGCCGCGTTTCCGCCAGGGGACTTCCACCAACGCATAGTCATATTTATTTCTCAGACTACACAACTTGTTTACCGTTGCTGGTAACATACAGCAGTTTTCACGCGATTGTGTCTAAAATGGAGCAGCAATCATTACAGCTTCTTGAACGATCTATCATTGTTTCATGACGCATATGGACCGCATTAAAATACGAGCAATTTAGAGAAAACTGCATTTTTTGTACACTAATACATGGCTCAAGACTCACGGACATGCTAGCGGTCATCGCGGTGCCCAGCCGTATTTCGTACGTCGGCGTCAGACGGTGGAGAAGAAAACGTCAATAACCCATATTGTATCTCAGGAATCGTCTTCAAATTTTCAGGCTGATGAGGTAAGATAACAGTGATGATGTGTGCCACGTTACATGCAATTCTGATCAAAGGAGCACGAGTGCCAATGAGAACGGACCTCTGCCAATGAGAACGTGGTTTGGGCATTCACCAATAAGAGGACTACTAGCACTACCATACCTAGTCTAGCTATGGCTTTAGTCTGGTGTAGATACTAGACTAAAAGCAAAGACTGCAAATTTCACATCTTTGCTGAAAACTATGCATATTTTTGGCACAAGACATATCCCACTAGGTCATAACAGGTCATGCTCTTGCAATGCTATCATCAGGGTCATTCCTCAGTGACCCTGCATTTTGGTTTCCAGGCAATTTGCGTTGTTACATCGACTTTCCTCGGCAAATGGCAGATAAAAAAGCGCATCAAGCATAACATGAGGTTCATTTGCGAGCCAAAATCACCGGCCTTTGGGCAGCTTGTTCCCATTACCAGGCAGCTCGTTCCAGCTATGTTATCACCTTTCGTCCCCACTGGCCAGCAAGCGATTCGATTTGCCTCACCCGTTTCGTTTCGCGATGATCATCACGTGACACAAGAGTCTCACGTCTTCTGGTTATTTGGTTCAACGTGAACCAAATACTCTATCATTCCGATGGAATGACTGGTAATCCGGGATCGTGGAAGTAATTTGGGACCAAAATAAAAGCCTCACAAAGTGATGACGCCTGCGCTGTGGCAAGTGGCATTTTCACCCGTTCAGCAGTAAAGTCGTGTTTGGGTGGTGACGACCCCATCTCGTTCCCAACTCCAACATGTCAGAGGAGAGATAATGACATCTGCCATTTCTATCCAAGATCAGCAGACCAGCTAGTATCAAAGACGCATAAGTGGGTATTCACGGAACATTACAGACAGACAAGTACTGGTATATTCAAAACCGAATGGTAATTGACAAACAGGAGGGTGGGCGCCATATGACCACATCGTCGGAGCACCCCGAAGGCCCCAATCACACACACACACACACACAAACAGGAGGGCCAAAAACTCAA
Source organism: Capitulum mitella (assembly GCA_030062745.1). Classification (NCBI taxonomy): domain Eukaryota; kingdom Metazoa; phylum Arthropoda; class Thecostraca; order Pollicipedomorpha; family Pollicipedidae; genus Capitulum; species Capitulum mitella. The sequence goes on from CP099840.1 coordinate 3,455,383, forward strand.
TCTGTCACCTTTTCAGGGGATTACTACATTATGGTGCACCCTTTCAGGCCCAGAGAGTACTCCTTTAAGTTATGATGTTTTCAAACCTGGGCTTCTCTTCTGGCCTTCAGGACACCCTGTAAGGATCCAGGGATGCCTATGAAGCTCCCAAGGGAGTCTTGGGCGATACTTCACATGTATAAGGTGTTGTTGGCCCCATATCAAGGCACCATAGTGACAGATATGCCTTCAGGCATATCTATCATCCCATCATATCATATCAGGCTAGCAGCAGCCATTTTTAAAAGGGTGCTCTTTGGTGTCCAAAGGAAGAGTGATGGCCCACTGGCCCTTCCCTTCAAAATGTCACAGCAAATAGAGTAAGAAGAACCTCTCCTATATTGGCAGAATTGTGGAGTGATACAGCAACATGAACAAAGAGATCTCATAACCACTGGGAGTGAAAGCATGAATTTCTTTCAAGAGGAGAACTTTAAAAAAACTTTTTTCTTTCAAGAGGAGAACTTCTTAAAACGACATGGTGCTCAAACATATTTTTTCCTTTACAAATTTGTTCCAAATGGTTTGGTAGGGTGAGTCAAGGGAATGAAGTCTTTGTCAAGCAACACTTATTGCATACTTCTAAAAACATCTGCAGGAGACAATATGGAAAACTTGTTCCCACTGGGCAAAATGCACCAATGACAGGGCTGTCTCTGTGACTACCAACTGCTGTATCTTTGAAGTGCCTGCACAGGATTTCTGTTGGTGCTTAAAGTTTGTTCCAACACAAACCTTGAGTGACTGACTGGATTTCCCAAAGTCATAGAGTTCCTATAGAAAATTTTCTTTAGCTACTAATCACAGCTGATGATATACATGTTCTTCCTGGAGGAGACATTTTATGCTGTAGGAATGTGATATAGAATGCTGCAATGTGCACACAAGTTTCCTTTTCTTAAATAAGGGACAGCACAAACTCAGCATGACTGAAACATGATTGCTTTTGCAGAGTCCAAACACCATGTCTGTGGAAGCCCATGAAGTTTGTGTACAACCATTCTTTGTAAAAGTCAACTGTTATGGCTATCTAGAGAAACAAGATCCTCCAAGCACTGAATGGCTTTTCTTAAAAATATGTGATGTTAATAACTACAAAAATGTCATTGATATCAAAACCAGATGATGATATCAAAACCAGATTAATATCAAAATCAAACAAAAGCTTGTATTAATGCCCATTTTTTCAGAATGCTTATGCCAGCATGTCAGAAGAATGTCTTAGTGCTGGAAAGACACACAGGACAAGCAATACTAAATTTGCATGTCACTTTCCCATTCTCAGAATGAAATATGTTGCAATGGTAAGTACTCAGATCAGCTACACACTTCATGCTTCTTTAAGAACATTTCACATTATTTACACTAGTTATGCACTTAGGGTGTAAACCAAAAACTTATGTACTGCACATTGCCCAGACTTTGCACCTACCCTGTGGCATTTTTTAGACATGCCACCTATCTCTTAACCACTGGTATATCATCACTTCACCTCCTCTCCTCTCCTTCCATCATGACATGACTGATTAAAGACCCTGTCAGAAAAACATGGCAGATTTCAAGGAGATCTCCTTAAGGAAGGGTGGGGGTAAACATAAAATCTGGGTCAGGCTTTTTGAAATTTTGGAACAAAAACACCTGAAATGGGGCAATTCACATTATCCTGAGGGCAGCTAATGAACTGGGGCACAGGTCAGGGAGGACCATGAAACATACTGTAGCATGCCAAAAAGGGTAAAAGTAACATTTGCTAGTAGCAGGAGCAGGACCTAAATGTAAAGCACCAAATTAGTCACATCTGCATCATATTTGTCATATTTTCTGACAAATTATGAAAATAACTTGGTATGCATCTTGAAAAGCATTACTGTTATCAATTTATACAGCATAGTTTCTTTGCTTACATCATGATGACAGTGAAAATAAATACCTACCAAAGTCATCTGAGTCCCAAAATGAGTGCTGATTCATAACCTTCCTTTGACTAAAAATGAATTACTGCTGCTTAAATTTGAATTTTTCCTTCAACTTTCCTTTGAAGCACACTGGCATTTTAAGGACAACAAAACAAAGAATACAGGAACAATGGGTAGGAGGTGGCAATTATACCATGTTTGAAAGTTTATCACTGTGGGGGGTTTATGCATGGGAGTCTTGTTGCTATTGCTATGGGTATTATTTGTCATAGTGACTATGGTGGATAGCAAAAACTTTTTTGCAAGCTGGGAATATTCAGTATGGTGAGGATTTCTTACTATACTTCACACACATTGAAACAACACAGGTGCAAAACAGGGTTGTTTCATGGGTGACACAAATAACTGGTTTGGCAAGATAATGTCAGAATGGCAGAGATCACCCATGGACCACCCACCCCTTCCACAGGAAGAGATGTCAGTTCCCCATTTGATACAGAAATGGAGCTACCCCAAGCATCTTGTCAAATGGTCTGCCACATTTTGCAAACTGGTTTAAGACTCCTTATCTGCACATCACATAGCTTCCATATGTTCTACAGCAAAAGCTGCCAGTATTGCTCCCATACTCTGTTTTACATGCCACAATACAAAATTAAGATTGCTAAAACATTAGTCACATAGAAGGGTACTAATGAGCATCAATGAAATATTCAGAACAAGAAGTTTGAGCCAGATCAGACTGTCAGCTATGCCTCTTGCAACTGGAAAGTTCTTTGGAAATTAACTATATACCAGCCAAAAATAGCAGGTTCCTCTTGAACACCTGGGAGATATTCACAAACAATCAGTTCATAAGCCTGGCATTTAATTTACGAAGCGAAATGCAATCAATCCTTACCTATCTTCAAATGATGATGAAATGTTTCGTACTCTTATTGCATCTTCCTCCCGCTGCAATCCTAAAATGTCTTACGTCAGCCAGATTTCGCCGCCATTCTTTCCCACCTTCCGTGAGCAGAAAACAAAAAACATGTTTCTCTGCTGTTCGTGCCTGCTACCGAAAACCAATATCTGAGCATTCATTGGCTGAATGAATATCCCACAAAATAGACATAGAGCAAAAACTACTGAACAGCCTAGTTAATGCGCATGGTTTCCATTACATGCACAGCTTAGAAGAATTATACTGATTTTTTAGTCGACAAAAATATTGAATTAAGATGTTCACGTCAAAATAAGTCGTCACGTTGCAAAGTTTCCTCACATGTATTGCAGCGGAAAAATCTCCATCATATTTTTGCTAAATGAGGCAGAATGGGTATAATTTGACGGTTCTTTACCCAACAATGGTCACTTTTCCTATCTAATGATTTATTTACTTCGTTTTGCCTAATTCAGTAAATCGAGTTTCCTCATCTCTACGCTACCCACTTCCTCTTCCGACGCAAGTGGCATCGGTGCTGTGTATCTGGTACGTGGTGCACCTGAAAACTGATCGTTGGTCTTTGTACCCGAGGCGTGGTGCAATGGAGTCGATCACTGAGATGCTTCAGGTTCTTCCCATTGTTTTTTTTTTGCTTTTGATGTCCTAGGAACAAGTTATGGAAGTAGGGCAAACTTAGATACATTGCTGTAGGTCTGCACTGTGATGGTGGCATGCACGCCGGTGTTTTTTTTTTACAGACGTATTGGTATCGGTGACGTTTGTGCAGGCGTTGCACATGGCGAGTAGATGACACAATATGAAGATTTGGTGGCAGGCATCTCTGTTGTGGTAGGGGTGGACGACGGACAGTTCGTATTTTGCATTAGATGACATGGACACATGAATGCATAGGGAAAACTATTGCTGAGCCTGCAAACCAACCTGAAAAACACTGTACTGTTTGATGGTAATCCTTTAGAAGCGCGCGCCACAAACCAAGCACACTGGATGACACATATACGGCGCGCGTGGCAAAAGGAGACGTCAGCTGTTGCAAGAAACAACAATATTATGCACTGGAGCTCCAGGTCGTGGATCACCTACTATTCACTAACCTAACCTAACCTAACCTTACCTAACCTAACCTAACCTAACCTAACCTAACCTAACCTACTGTGTAAAACAAGAGCGCATAGTAGGTGATCCATGACTTTGAGCTCCAGTGCATAATGTTGTTGTTTCTTGCAACAGCTGACGTCTCCTTTTGCCACGTGCGCCGTATATGTGTCATCCAGTGTGCTTGGTTTATGGCGTGCGCTTCTAAAGGATTGCCCTGTTTGATGAGGTGCTTGGGGCAACTTTGGCCCCAAGCACCTCAATGGGGAATTTATGGAAAAACCCCATTTCCCACCACAGACTTGGTGACAGACATCTGTCTTGTGGCAGGGGTGGGTGACTGGGGGGTGGTCTCGGGCATTTTCCTGCTCAGTCAACTTATTGACGTTTTTCCTGCTCTGCATCATTGATGAAACAGGCCTGATGTTATAGTGCAGGCAAATTGAAGGTTTGGAAACGTCACCACATTTAATATGCTTAGCTGGTGAAAAGGTTTTTGCTATTCACAAGGGTCACTATAACTTAAAGTGTTCATCAGTGTAGTAGTAAGATTCCCCCATCCATAAATTCCCCATTGCCATCACTTTCCAAACACAGTGTAGTTGCCACTGCCATTCCCATTGTTCCAATATTCCTTGTTTTGTTGTCCCACAAATGTCATTGTTCCTTGAAAATGAAAACAATGGTAATGGTAACTTAAATTCAGGGGAAATAAACATAATAATGGTTGTATAGTGCTTGAAATGCAATATTGATAAGCACTGGTTATCATTTCAGCCAAAAAAAACTAAATGTGTTATTTCTCTGAAACCAATTGCATCATCATTGCTGTGCCAGCTCCTAGATGCTTGCATAGGGCTTATTGGCATTTCTGCAGCAAATTATTTTTGCATTTATTTATTTATAATCAAAATATTTTCATTAAATTATTGACATTTCTGCATCAGACCTTTGGGCTCTACTGAACTAAAGGGCCCCTGGTGTGTTGGTGCATTACAAACTGGTATGTGAATATGTGAAGATGTAATCAACAGGCTACTAGCTTACAAGCCCCTGGCTCAGGGGCCCCTTCAGCAAACAATCCCATGGGCAGGGGCCCCTACCCAGTAAGTGATTGGCTGATGGGCATCCCACACATGCAGGCTTCTGGTTTACGGGCACCTGGATATGGGCCCTTGGCCCACAGGTCCCCTCTGGCATACAGGGCCTTTGGCGACAGGCCACTGACCAGTGAGCTCACTGGCCTTGCATATCCATGCTCTGGGGCTGCTGGCTTATGGGCCCCTTGACATTGATTCCCTGACCTCAAGGCCCCGCATTTACATGTGGGCCCTCCAAAGTTTTTTTTGGTCAGCTTGGCTTTTTGACCCCTGTTTGTGCCAGTGGATGTTTTCAAATGTTTGCTGGCATAAGTTGATTAGCTATGAGGTTCCCTGTTGTTTAACATTACATTTTGAACTCAAGGTAAAGTATCACAAGTCCAGAAGGTGCACCAGTTTCTGAACTATCAAACCACTTCCAATCAGCATCATATACAGGAAAACTAAGAAGATGATGACATACCATTTGGCATGCTACATTAGTGTGTAGGATTTCAAGTTAAGCTTATGATGTTTGTTAATGTATAGTCATTACTATTCAGGTGTAACATAGTCAGTTTGGTGTTACTGTGGCTTGTTCATTGGAAATTTTGGCTCCAAAATGGGTTGGGGTTTTGTATTCTAACAAGAACAGGAGATGGAATGGACCAGATGCCCACACCAACTGTCCTTTTTGGTATTAAGCATGTGCTCCAAATGGAGTGGCCAAAATATCTGCCTCAGCATGTTGTTTCCATCTTAGAGCAAGGGATCTGGTCATTTCAGTATCAAGAGTTCCAGAAAATAGGCCACAGCAACACCAAATCAACTAAACTGCCCCTGCACCACATCCAGCAGAGTATCCAGTCATATAACATATTCACATATACAAACATACCATATGTGACATTGTGTGTAGTCACTGAAGATTAGCATATCTGTTGTGATATTGATAACAAAAACTGGAACATGAGAGTTTGGTGACTTGCATGTGAGTTTTCATGGATAATGTGAGGCAAAGTTATCCATGTTGAGGTTGGATTCACCCTGGCATATGAAGTAGGGTTGGGAATGTGGTTTTTACTCTTGATTCTGTAGTATAATTTTGGTTTTAGAATACAAAATTTTGCAAAGAGTAATGGTGGTTCAGTTTGGCATTCTTGGTGTAAGTTAGTTATGACATCATACCTGCTTACTTGCCAGAGACAGAGTTCTTTGCTTGTGGAGTTAGAACTTTGTCAGCATGGTTATAATGTAGTTTTTTGATGGAGACAAAATTGAATTTTTAGGAGTACAAAATGTTTTTTGGACACATGTCTTCTGGTGTTTTTCACCACAAAAAAACTTTCAAACCTTGATATGAAGTACCATATTTAGCAGCTGTGATGCCTTCCATTTTGATAGATTGTAAGCATTGGGGAATGTCTGCTTAGTTCTGCATCCTGCTTTGTTAGTGCCAGAGATTGATATCTTGTTCAGCTCTTTTGATGCAATGTTTTCTTTTTCAGTCCTTAAACTACCAATCCTTGAGCCAGCAAGATGGTCAGGGAGGACAGAAGAAAATGGAAGGAGAACTATTTCAGCAAACTCTCAGCTTGTCTGGATGAATATCCCAAGTGTTTCATTGTTGGTGCCGACAATGTGGGATCGAAGCAGATGCAGCAGATCCGCATGGCTCTGCGTGGATCGGCCACTGTTGTCATGGGCAAGAACACCATGATGCGGAAGGTCATCCGTGGAAAGCTTGACTCCAACCCCCACCTGGAGAAAGCTGCTGCCGCACATTGTCGAGAACGTCGGCTTCGTTTTCACCAAGGAGGAGCTGGGTGAAGTCCGTGATAAGCTGCTCAGCAACAAGGTTTGTCTGCACTGCAGCCATGCGTGACTACAAATTGTTCTGCATCTTTGATGAATTTTTGCAAAATGTCCGAGGCTGGGGGTTCACATCAGAGCCAGAAATGGCAGAACCCACTGATGTGCCCAGCCATTGTTGAGACTTTGTTCACTGTCTGAGCAGTCATGTACAGAGATGGATTTGTCATTGCCTGTTGCGCACGTGACATCCTTTTTGTGTGCTCCAGGTGAAAGCGCCTGCTCGCGTGGGCGCCATCGCCCCTCTGAACGTGATCGTCCCAGCGCAGAACACCGGCCTGGGGCCCGAGAAGACCGCTTTCTTCCAGGCGCTGTCCATCGCCACCAAGATCTCCAAGGGAACCATTGAAATCATCGTAAGTGGTCTCAGTTCTACCAAATGCAAAAGGAATTTGGAGCTGAATTGCCTGAATGAATGCCCACTTGAAGAAAGTGGGCATAGGCAGACTGGTGTTCATTTGTAAAAACCCAGTACAGAGTATGAGTTTCGGGTGTGTTTTTGTCAGTTAGCAGCATGTGTCCCCACAGTGTGTCCCCACAAGGTTCTCTCTGTTTGCAGAATGACGTGAACCTGATCAACGAGGGAGACAAGGTGGGCAGTTCGGAGGCGACGCTGCTGAACATGCTGGGCATCTCTCCGTTCTCGTACGGTCTCGTCGTGAAGAAGGTGTACGACTCGGGCACCGTGTTCGACCCCAAGGTGCTGGATCTGACCAACGACGACATCCTGGCGTCGTTCGTCAGCGGCGTGCGCAACGTGGCGGCGGTGTCGCTCACGATCGGCGTGCCCACCGCCGCGTCGGCGCCGCACTCCATCATCAACGGCTTCAAGAACCTGCTGGCCGTCGCCGTCGAGACGGACATCACGTTCAAGGAGGCCGAGACGGTCAAGGAGTACCTGGCCGACCCGTCCAAGTTCGCGGCCGCCGCCGCCCCGGTCGAGGCCGCGCCCGTCGCCGAGGCCGCCCCGGCCAAGAAGGAGGAGTCGGCCGAGGAGTCTGACGACGACATGGGCTTCGGCCTGTTCGACTAGCGCGTCGCTCGTGACTGCGCTGTCGGCACACGATGTCAATACTTGGGACGGGATGTTCGGTCGCATATCTGGTGACCATACCGGCCGCGGCTGAGATCCTAATATATTGGCGTCGCCAAAATCGTGGGTTTGCTCTTGAATGGCAGAAGCGGATGTCCGCTGAACGGCGTGGTTTTTCTTCTGCCGAAGGTGAGTTCTGTGCACGTCATACTCGTGATGTGTCAGATCAGGTAATTTTTGTTCTAGCAAACTTCAAATATGCAATCCCAGGCCGACTGGGGAGTCAGCTCCTGCGGACACATAACTCTTTCCCGATTCCTTCCGTATCCATTGTATGACTGTAACTAATGCGCGATTGCGGTATGTTTCAGGACGTGGCAGCAGTTCGGCTCGTAGTTGTCTGGTCTGTTGGTGACTAGCTGTGAACCAGAAGCGCAGGTAAGAATTGGTGCTGGTTGTTCAGGTTTTATGTATTTTTATGATGACTATCAATCTGTATGAAAATCTGATTATACCCATGTTCCCTTGGCTGTCTGATGTTAGGTGATTATCGACATCGAAAACGTCGCGGCGAGTCATTAACACGTGGTTCACGTTTCAGGCCACATTGCTGCGGAAAAAGGCAGGTTCATGGGTCAGCGTCTCCTCTTGATATGGCGGAAGCGAAGGTGAGGTTCGTTTGAGATGTTCTGTGTGATTTATGGCTCTCACGTCAGCTAAGTAAAGGTTGCTCAGGCATGTGAAAGGTGGCAAGAAAACGTTCCCCTCGTGGGTCGCAAGCGTCTGTTAGATTTATGAAACCTTCGGTTTTTGTCCATGTCTTGCGTTATTAGGTGTGTGATAAGTTTAAACTTGAGACAACAGACGTCTTTGCATGTGTGCTTTAGACTTTGGAAGAGGCGACTGTGCTACATTTCTGTGATGAAATTGTCCAATTTGCTCAGGTTGGGAGCTCGCACCAGAGCCAGAAATGGCAGAACCCACTGGTGTGCCCACTGATGCAGAGACCCGGAGTTGTCTGATTAGTTCAAACAATTTATCCTATTGGACAGTGATAGCATTTGGTAAAGCCGGCATTTATTTTTTCAGACAACACGATGATGCTGGTGGCATTAGGGAGAGACTGCGGAAACCTCGGCGACGGAGTTTCTTATGGCTGGTGCATAAGGTAAAACCTGTTCATTGTAGAGCCATTGTTAACCAATTTACTGATTCCAGTGCACCGTTACGTATGGCTGTAGAATGGCGTGGGTTGAACTCAAATTCCTACGTCGCGAGTTACGTCGGAGTAATCATAATGCGCGTAGCCTGTCGTGTAATACGGCCAATTAATATTCGTCAAAACGGAACTGCAGTAACGACAAATAGTTGCCATGGTATCGTAAAGGCGAAACATTGTTAAATGCTCAGGACTTTGAAGCTGAAGTCTGAAATGTTTCTTTTTCCAGAACTCGATCAGTGTCGATGGGACACTGCAATATTACGCCGCGGAACCAGCCATTGTGGGAGTGATTCGGCGGGAAACTGTGAAGCCGATTGATTTGGTCGATGCTGGAATGCTGGAAACATCATCAGTGATGGAAAATAATGGTGAGCTTTTCATCAGTGTGTCTGTCTGGGTCAACGTTAACGATGATGAAAATACACTTTTGGATGAGGTCTGTGATTATACTACAGTTTCCCTTGGCTGTCTGAAGGTCATCCTCGCGACAAGGAGATGCCTTGTGTTCGCATCCTGCTAATTTGCGGTGCTTTTCAGGGTTCACAACACATCCTGGCAGCAGCACTCACGGAGCCGGACCAGCATGCGGTCGTCACTTCCTTGGGACTAAGGAAGGCATGCCGTTGCGAGGTGAGTTCGAGTGCTGAGGTGTCTGGAGAGTTCCTCTGATGCTGTGATGAACTCTGGTCATTGGCTGAGGTTGGGGGTTCACACCAGAGCCAGAAATGGCAGAACCCACTGGTGTGCCCACTGCTGTAGAGAGTTGGCTGTCGTCTGACGGAATTCCGGACCTACCCGCCATCGCCGACGATTACGTGATGTTCTGAACGCGGGCTCCCGTTCGCAGGTTCCGTCAACGTCTATCGTGGACGATTCGCAAGATCTGGCGCGACTGGTGAGGTGTCCCTGGGGTCCGAATGCCGTTTCGGTGTGCTTGACTGCGTTTCGTGGACGTCCGGTCGTAACTCGTAATCCAGAGGGTCAATGGCGCCTTGCTCCAGCTCGACGTTCGGCTTTGAGTGAATTCTGGAAGGTGACCCGTAATACAGGTGTATAAGCAGCACCAGACCTTTGTTCGGTAAACTAAATGGTGCTCAAGTATGGTTGCGTCTCCCGTGAGTCCGTGGAAAACTCCGCTCATATCCTCGTTTTTGTGATTACAATTTGCGGAGTCTACGGCCGACCAAAGTTAAGCCCACAGACTGCGTGTTGTTGAGACGAGCTGGACATTCCCTGTGCACTCGCTTACGTGTGGGATGACCTCTTCAATAAACGTGGAAACGTTCGGGAGCAGAACTTGGCTTGTTGGAGAATATGGCGGTGCCTGAAGGAATAGATCTTGTGAAAAATTACGGATATGGAATGGAATGCGTCATGCGCTCGTTTTCTGTAAAAGGGAAGACAAAACACGGGAGGGGCATGTGACATTGATCAAGAAACGCGCGTGCTCCGTACGTGGTCATGGCCTCTGGAACTGGTTCGGGGTTCTTCACGGCGCGAAATATCCCGCCGAACCCTATCAGTTGGTTTTACCTCAGCCCAGAAGGAACAACGGCTCAGGTGGACAGCATGGAAACGCAGATGGAAGTGTAAATGCAAAAACGAAAATGGAAATCCTGTTTGATCCTCGTTTAGCTTCTACTGCGAGTAAATAACATTAAAGTTATGTTAGTGAATGCCTGGTGTGCACATCGCGAAAACTTGCGTACTGATGTCTGCTTTTTCTTTATCGGATCCTGGCATGCGCCGCCAACGAACTATGTTTCCAAGCAGAGCGCAGGACTCGAGAAGCAAAAATAGATCTAATACCGACCGAATTCATCATCTGCGAAGCGTCCCGATTAACAGCGGTGACTCAGCTGCCTTGGTCCTAGGGGGCAGACTGGAGGAATTTTGGACGGATGTTTTTGCCTTTTCGAAGTCTGATGCAGCAGGATGCGCGCATGAAGAAAGCCCTGCGATTTGGCTGTGACGGAATTCGGGAAGGTGGCCCGTGAACGATCGAGACGGCCGCCGCCCTACCAATTCCGCAAGAGCCATTCCGTTTGCGTCTGAAGCATCTCGCTGAGTATCCCGTTGAGCCGAAGTATACATGATGAGCATTTTTCTGTTTATAAAACAATTTGTGTTTTGCTAAAAAAACTGGCCTCCACTGCCAAGTGCGAGAAAACGTCGCACATCTGCTGAAATTGTGTTAGTCGCCAAAGCTGACGCAGCGTTTTGTGCGATTTGTCGCGCGCCACACACTTGCCATTCGCGTCACGAACTCCAGTTCCGTTACGCTGCACGCGGGAGAGCATTATGCGCGCAGAACTGGTTGGCCGGACCTGGGTGACCGGTACGGTCCGGCTCAAAGTCCTGCGTGTCGCTCTCGTGACCGAATCCTCATTCCTCGACCGTCCCCTCCCCCCGCGCGCACGAGTGGTTTCAGGAGATCCAAATCACTAACGAAAATGTCTGCTTGCGGCAAGTGCGATACCTGTCTGCTCCAGCCATGCATTCAGTCTCAGTTCGGGTGACTCCCGTCACTGCACGGGAATCCTGCTGATCGGGTTGACCACTCGGCGGCGCGCTCTCCGGTCGCGCACGGGCCGGCGGGAGTGGGTCATCGGCGGCACCCGACTCACTTCCTGTCGGCTGACCAGACCGGGCCGGGGACCGCCGCGAACCAGAAATGCTAATCCTGGGCAGTCGCGCCGCGCCGGTCGAGCGGCGATGTGCGCGCGCGCCGTGCGCTGCGCCACGGCGGCGCTGCTGTGGGCCGCGAGCGCCGCGCTCGCCGCCGACCTGGTCGTGCTGCACTACGAGCTGTTTGACGCGTCGTCGCCGCGCCTGCAGGCGGCGCTGGTGAACTCGGTGCGGAGCGTGCGCGCGGCGGAGCGGCGCGTCGTCGTGCTGAACGCGGCCGGCGCCAACCACTCGGCCGATGTCGGCACCGACGCGCACGCGGTGGGCGTGGCGCACGTGCCGACGCTGGGCGCCGTGCCGCTGCTGAGCCACGGCGCGGCGGCCACGGTGGCGGCCAACCTGCGGCTGCCGGCCGCGCTGCGCGGCAGCGTGCGGCCGTCGGTGACGCTGCGGCGCGGCTCGACGCGCGTCGGCGTCGTCGGCGTCGTGCCGGCCGACCTGGCGGCGGCGCCGGCCGGCGCCGTCGTGCTCGACCCGGTGCCGGCCGTGCGCGCGGAGGCGCGTCGCCTGCGCCGGCGCGGCGTCGGCACGGTGGTGGCGCTGGGCCGCGCCGCGCACGACGAGGCGCTCCGGCTGGCGCGCGAGGTGGCCGAGCTGGACGCGGTGGTGGTCCCGGGCGGCCGGCGGACGAGCGTCGAGTACCCGCGGCCCGTGACGAGGGAGACGCCGGCGGCTCTGTGCCCGTGCTCGAGGCGCCGCTGGTCGCCGCGCCCGGCTACCTGGGCATGACGACGCTGACGCTGGACGCCGCTGGCCGCGTGACCGGCTGGCGCGGCCGCGTCGTGCCGCTGCGCCCGCCTAGGACCGCAGACGACGAGGCGACGGCCGGCGCGGCGAAGCCGGCCGCGCCGCCGGCCGCCTTCGCGCCGACCGACGCGAAGGCGGCGTTCTGCGCCAGCGCCGGCGGCGCGGCCGAGGTGGGCACGACGCTGGCTCGGCTGGACGGCGAGCGGGCCGCGTGCGCGCGCCGCGAGTGCTCGCTGGGCAGCGCGCTGGCCGACGCGCTGCTGCTGGCCGCCGTGCTGCCGTCGCCCACCTCCTGGAGCGAGGTGACGCTGGCGCTGCTGAGCGCGGCCAGCCTGGGCGGCTCGCTGCCACGTTGCGCCGTCAGCAAGGCCGACCTGGCCCGCGTCACGGCCGCCAACACCACGGCCGTGGCGCTCTCGCTGACCGGCCGCCACCTGCGCAGGGCGTTCGAGCACGCCGCGGCCGGCTACGGCTCCGCGGCCGGCAGTTTCCTGCAGGTGTCGGGCGCGAGGGTGGTGTACGACGTGCGCCGGCCGGTCGGCCGCCGCGTGCGCCAGCTGAAGGTCCTCTGCTCCGAGTGTCTCAGCCCGCGGCTCGTGGACGTGGAGGACGCCGCCGAGTACCGGCTCGTCACCAACAGCCGGCTGGCCGGCGGCGGCGACGGCTTCAGCGTGCTGACGGAGAGCGGCCGCTTCGTGGCGGACTCGGGCCGCACCGAGCGCGACATCTACCGCGAGTACCTGCGCGAGCGCTCGCCGCTGCCGCCGCCCGCCGTCGGCCGCATCTTCTTCGTCGGTCCGGACGGGGCCCCCGTCAGCGAGCTGCCGCCGCCGACGGCCGCCGCGAGTGCTGCCACCGCGACCGACGCCGCGCCGGTAGTTGCCGAACCCGCCACGAGCGGCGCCACCTCCGCGCCGGCAATCGCGTCGACGATCGCGGGCGAAGACGATGTCGCTGAAACGGCGCCAACGGCGAGCGTCGCGCCTTTCTCGACCGTGCTGATGAGCGGTCTGTGGACGATGGCCGGTTTCGCGGCATTGGCGGGGCTCCTGTTCCTGTTCTTCTAGCCGAACTCCTGCATGCGACGTGCTCGCTTGTGGACAGTGACAGCAGCGTCGACCGTCAGCGTCAGTTCTAGCAGGTGCTTGTGTGGATGCGGTACATTCCGGACCCAGCATAGTGACATTGCTTTTACTGGAGGAGTGGCATGAATATTCATTTGAATAAATGTTTATAACTCATTATGGATATGGCGATTGAGAAGCATCATGAGTTGTGTGGTTTCCATTTGTTCCCCTGGTATGCTTGTCACGAAGCAGCCTGTTTATATTTAAAAATGTGCCATGCTTTCTGTGTCACCATATTAGGGGAGGGTGGGTATGGTTCGGAAGGCAGGATAGTTCGGGCAAGCGTGATTTCTCGAAAACGCCGGAAGGTGACGATACCACCGGCTGTGTTTTTGCGCGCCAAAGCCATGGTCAGTTGACGCCATATTGTTTGCAAGAAGGTTGGCTACTTTTGTGACTGTCACTAATTTTCCGTTTTTCACCGATCGCGTTGTAGTTTTTGACTTCCACATTGAAGCATGCCCTAGTTTTTTTAATTACGCTGTTTGGATTCATTATGCATTAGCGCTTTTAGTGAAGTGTCCTGGGCTTACAGTGCCATTAGTAACCTTGCTCAAACAGGCCATCTTGACAACCAGCATTTCGTCTACGGAAGGGGTGTGTGGGGAAACGTCGGGCACTGAAGAGAGGGGATGGTTCGGGCTGACCGAACTATCCCCATTAACTCAACCTGCACAGAGTTTGTAGTCTGAGGAAGGTACTCATGGGTAAAATGACATATTTCGTGAAATTTATCACGTCCCATTCAAATCCTTGCTTTTGTTTTCTTCATTTACGTCCTTAAAATGTAGCGTGCCTTGTCTGGTCGAATTCCAAAATTACTTTTTTTAAGGTCAATCAGACTTCGAAAAAAGTTTAGCATTATCCACACGTGGAAGTGTACTAATCTCCTAAATCCCAATACCTACCTATATTGCAAAGTTTCTTATAAAGGAAGAATACAAAAAATAATTTAAATCAAATATGGTTAGGTGCTGAAATAAATTGTTTTTACTTTATATTCAACTTCATCGGCAAATGAAAAGTCTATTAGTTAATTTGACAACTCTAGGTACTAGTTAATTTGTATAGTACTACTAATAGTACTAGCTACTAGTCTATTAGTTAATTTGAAAAAGCCAAATAGTCAATTTGCCCCACGCACCCACCCTGAAGGGTTTTCGAAAACAGCTCGAGAACGCCGAAAGCGAGGCCGACAAAATTTTGCACAATTCTTTGCTAGTGAATACCACGTTGTACCGCGTTCGATTTTTTATCTAGCCCCAAAGATCAAGGCGGTAGGCCAGGTCAAGGTCAGATTAATGGTTCAGAAAATCCGACTAAAAAGATAAATTTCATACTGAAACAAAAAATCATACTTTAGAGGGAAACTTACTTTCTGAGGGACAAGAAAACCGACGAAGGGTTTCAGTTACGGTCTTTCGCGAGTCGTCAGATCTTCCCACCCGAGATGGAGATGTTTCTTGCCGAGTACCTCGTTAAGTGCTCTGCTATGTTCTACGGGCTTTCAACGAAGCAAACAAGAGCGCTAGCCTATCAGTATGCCGTCGCCAACAACCTCACAAGACCCGCCCGATGGGACGAGGACGAAGAAGTGGGCAAGGAGTGGCTCTTAGGATTTTTGAGACTCCACGAAAACCTCAGCATCCGGAAGCCAGAACCCACAAGCTTGACACGGATGACAAGTTTTAACGCGGAAACTGTGAAAACGTTTCAGGAGGAGTTGTCAGACGTCCTTCAGCGCTTCAAATTCACATCCAGTAGCATCTACAACGTTGACGAATGGTGCACTACAGTTCAAGAACCCCCCAAGCAAATCGCTCCGAAAGGTGCTCACCAAGTGGGACATGCCACGTCTAGCGAGCGGGGTGAACTGGTCACCTTCGTGGGCATCTGCTGTGCGAATGGCAGCGCACTACCACCCTGCTTCGTCTTCCCGCGTGTGAGGTTCGACGAGACGAGGATGATGACAGCAACATCTTCAGGCTCTCTGAGTCTTGTCGATCCCAGCGGATGGATGACCAGCAAGAACTTCTCCAAAGTTCTTGAACACGTCGTGGCTAACGTGCGGTGTTCAAAGGAAAAGCCGATCCTGCTCATCATGGATAACCATGTCTCTCATCTGTCAGTCGAAGCCATCAACTACGCAAAAGACAACGGCATTGTTCTTCTGACAATACCACCTCACACCTCAATGAGACTTCAGCCCCTCGATGTCGGCGTCTACGGGCCCTTCAAGACCTTCTACAACCAGGAGGTCTCCACTTGGATGGTGCAACATCCCGGTCGCCCTCTCACAATCTACGATGTTCTGCAACTCGCCTGCAGGGCTTGGGACAGAGCCGCAACGCCCACAAACGTCAAATCCGGCTTCCGAGCAACAGGCATTGAGCCATTCGATCCAAACATTTTCAAAGAAGAGAACTTCATGATGTCTTTTGTTACGGACAGGCCCAAGGACGGAGCTGAGGCACAGGCAGTGACATCCTCCGAAGGCACCTCCTCCAGTCAGGCTCAGGGGGAGTGACAACCTCAGCTCATGAGTCACAGGTGGCGCGTAAGACAGGATACGACCTTTCCAGCATCTAAAAACGCATTGGCTTTCGATTCTTTCGTTTTGAGAACTCGTCCCAGGCTTATTAATAAACAGTTCTTAAATATGAAGCATGAAGGCAAACGCGAAATCAGGATAAATATGGCGTAAAAGTCACATGTCAGTCAATCTGTGGCCGCCCGAACTTACCCCACCTTCTGCCCGATCTCACCCCACGGGTGGGATGTCCGTCAAGACAGCCCATATTCAGCCCAGATTCAGCCCATATTCGGGACGCCTCAGATCGCAATGAAACTTGCACACAACAAAGTTCGTAGCACTAGTAGTCGATGGCCTAAGTCATTCAGTGGCATTCCTAACCGTTTGACCTCTAGAGGTCAACAAAGGTGACATTGCCGAAATTTGCACAGCAGATTGTGGCCCACCCAGCAGAGCTACGGCGCTCAAAATGACACCAAACGACTCGCCCAGACCTGGTCTTACTTTCCCAATACAAATTTGACCTCTCAATGACACACAATGACCTAAGGTCATTTACGGGTTACGTTGGATATACAATTGCACAGCATATCTCGAACATACCAATAGGCCAAATTGAGATCAAAAGTACATCATCGTCTAGCCCGTAAAGCGAAGTAACTTTTCCTGAAAGTCATTTGCGCATGCGTGATCTCGTTTGACCTAGGCGAGACAAAATGCACCGAAAACCGACGGCGTATAGGGTGCAGCCCGGATGGAGCCCAGATTCGGGACGCCTCAGACCGCAGCGAAACTAGCACACAACATAGGTCGAAGCAATTTGATCTCAATTTGGCCTATTGGTGTGTTCGAGATATGCTGTGCAATATCCAACGTGACCCGTAAATGACCTTAGGTCACTGTATGACATTGAGAGGTCAAATTTGTATTGGGAAAGTAAGACCAGGTCTGGGCGAGTCGTTTGGTGTCATTTTGAGCGCAGTAGCTCTGCTGGGTGGGCCACAATCTGCTGTGCAAATTTCGGCAATGTCACCTTTGTTGGCCTTTGGAGGTCAAACGGTTAGGAGTGCCGCTGAATGGCCTAGACCACCGACTACTAGTGCTTCGACCTATGTTGTGTGCTAGTTTCGCTGCGGTCTGAGGCGTCCCGAATCTGGGCTCCATCCGGGCTGCACCCTATACGCCGTCGGTTTTCGGTGCATTTTGTCTCGCCTAGGTCAAACGAGATCACGCATGCGCAAATGACTTTCAGGAAAAGTTACTTCGCTTTACGGGCTAGACGATGATGTACTTTTGATCTCAATTTGGCCTATTGGTATGTTCGAGATATGCTGTGCAATTGTATATCCAACGTGACCCGTAAATGACCTTAGGTCATTGTGTGTCATTGAGAGGTCAAATTTGTATTGGGAAAGTAAGACCAGGTCTGGGCGAGTCGTTTGGTGTCATTTTGAGCGCCGTAGCTCTGCTGGGTGGGCCACAATCTGCTGTGCAAATTTCGGCAATGTCACCTTTGTTGACCTCTAGAGGTCAAACGGTTAGGAATGCCACTGAATGACTTAGGCCATCGACTACTAGTGCTACGAACTTTGTTGTGTGCAAGTTTCATTGCGATCTGAGGCGTCCCGAATATGGGCTGAATCTGGGCTGAATATGGGCTGTCTTGACGGACATACGGTTGGGGTAGGTTCGGACAGTTGACAATGGGTGACTCTTGGACTTCTACTGTCATCAAATTTCGATGTAGCTCTAATTTTTATGCTGTAGTATGTGCAGCACAGACCAGCTTATTTTCCGCCACATGGAGACTTTCTAAAGACCTAATAGTTTTCAAACTATGCCCAGAATTTGAAAATTTGCCCGAACCATACCCACCCTCCCCTATGTCTTGTCAAAACCTTGCGTTTGTCTGCTGAAATCTGACTGAGTTGCATAGTTATACGGGAGACCCTTGGGGTGGGCGGGGTGTCTAGCCTCCCACTTTTTAGATATTTTAGCATTAGGCTATGTCAATGATTGGAAAGAAGCGGTCTGCAGGCTCATGCAGACCCACCAGTTATTTTCGAAACTGTCTAGCCGTGCCGAGGACGCATGCTGCCATGAATATCCTGCTGATGTAAGCGGTATGCTGTTTATTCTACCCACGTATAAACCACATTTCAATCATTACAAAGTATTTTCAGCCGCTCTCTACAGCCGCTCTTCCCTATTGGCAATCTTCATAATGCAATATCTATGGAAACGCATATATTCATTGTATGCTGTGCAGTATGAAAGCTGAAAGCTGGAATGAAGCCAGAATATTTACGCGTATTTTCCTTTCTGAAAAGGACGCGTGTAAATCGACTCATGAGTTTATCTACACAGAGCAGCCCCTCTGTGTAAATCGAGTCGCGACGTGATATACACAGAAAGGACCTGCTGTGTAAATCGACTCAGATCTGTCGTGATTTACACAGAGGCGCCATTCCGTGTATATCGAGTCCGGCCGTGATTTACTCAGAAGCGGCCTTCAGTGTAAATCGACTCAGATTTGTCGTGATTTTTACAGAAGCACCATTCTGTGTAAATCGAGTCGCGACGTGATATACACAAAAGGGCTGTTCTGTGTAGATCACGTCGTGACGCGATATACACAGAAGGGCTGTTCTGTGTAGATCACGTCGTGACGTGATATACACAGAAGGGCTGTTCTGTGTGGGTCACGTCACGACGTCATGCACACTATGACGGACTGTTTTGTGTAGATCACGTCCTGATGTCATGTACACCGATGAGCTGTTCCGTGTAAATCATATCGGGAGCCCTATATGAGTCAGCAGGAGCGCAGCCAGGATTTTCTTGGGGTGGGGGGCTCAGTGAGAAGTGAAATGATACGGAACAGCCTGCTGTGAAATGATGTGCAGTGGATTTCACTAAAAAAAATGTGGGCCTAAGGGAGGGGACCTGGACCTGGTCCCCCCTCTGGCTGCGCCGGTGTGAGTCAGGCACGTGCGCCAGGATTTTCCTACGTGACGGGGGGACAAATGTCGAATTTTGTCTAACTGGCCCCACAGAAAACACGTATGTTTGTCTTTGTAGCATGCACAGGAAGGCAGCATTAGCATGCATGGAACGATCATTTTTCCGTATTCCTGCAAAATTGTCAAATATGTGGTGTCGACCGCTTGGCTGGGGGAGGCCCGTGTGCCCCCCTCCCGTTATGCGCATGCGCATTAGTGACGTCACAAATCTGTCGTGATTTACACAGAGGGTGGGTTCTGTGTAAATCGACTTCGAAAGTGGCGTGATTTACACGGAGGGCCTGTTTTGTGTAAATCAACTCATGAGTCGATATACACGCTCCCTTCTGAAAACCAGGTTTGGCAACAATCCTACCAGATCATGGTTTGTTCGTTAGGTTCCTGACGCAGGACGGACAAAAACGGTATATAAATTCTCGTTCTTTTCATGCAGAGCTCGAGATGTAAACAGGATACATAGCTCACCGGAAGATCCTTCTGTGTTTGCTTGGAATCTGCGAAACGTTCATGTGCTAGTATTATTAAGTACTGTGTGGCTGACTTGGAAAACGCAGTCTGGAAGGAGAAGATGGGGACGGTTCAGGTAAGCGTAATGCTGTGGGCTGGGGCGGCAGCAATGAACTGGGCTGGGAACTAGAGTTAACCATGGCGCTTATGGGGATTGATGCAGTGAAGCTCTTTAGATACTATACTGGCTTTCTGGGTATGCACCTGTTGCGCATTGTCAGGCTCAGGTTACAGTTGATGCACTTCTGAATTCTGATGTGGCCTGTGAGATTGTATTGGCCTTTATGGAATAATGAACCTTGATTTTTTCATTGTTCAAGAGAATTAGTTGCAAATTTCAGAAAATTATGTTATTTCTAGGTTTATTTTGCTTAGGGCATTTAATGACAGGCTTAGGACATTAAATGCCAGGTGTGATTGGGAAAATAATGACAGGCATGATTGGGGATATAGTATTTTCATTTACAAAGAACCATTTATGTTTATTATCTTTTGTGTAAGTTGAATTATATCCATTTTTTGCCTTGTCTGAATCTTTTTTTGTCACTCTGTGTCATGTTTTCCTGCAGTTGGGGCAAAAGAACATATATAAAGTATTCTAATAACTGCTTGTTCCATAAAGTATGAGCAAATTGTATGAATCTGCCTATATTGCAACAAAACATAGCCCTAATAATTGTGAGAATTCTTTGTTTTTCATCCCTTAACATCATTGAGTTGTTCTGGCAAATTCATGTATGGTTTTTCTTGCAATTAAAGATTCTGGGTAATCCTTACCGATCGCACACCATGCGCAGAGTCGAGGGTAGGGTTAACGCTCGAGTGTAGTTCCCGATTTCGCCACCAGGGTGATATTCGTTCTTTTTCTCGGCGCTAGGGAGCGTACGTAAAAATACTGACATTCGCTAGGATGGTTCCGCTGAAGAACGCGCGAGTGCAGTTGCTGATTTCGCCACCAGGGTAATATTCGTTAGGTTAGGTTAGGTTAGGTTAGGTTAGGTTAGGTCTGAACGAATTCATCTGCTTTCCATCGTGGTTCGGCAATTCTGTAGAAAGTGGTCCTTTTTTCGTGATTGACCTCACCTGTGACGTCATCAGCGGGTCAAAAATAAAAGTGTGTAAGTCACAGAAACGAAACGTTCGGCGCTATCAACTGGCGTTCGAATCAGCCAAATCGACCTATTGGTTATCATACCATTGGTTCTTGAGCGGAACCATCCTAGCGAATGTCAGTATTTTTATGTACTCTTCCTAGCGGCGAGAAAAAGAACGAATATCACCCTGGTGGCGAAATCGGAAACTACACGCGCGTTAACCTCCTTACCCTCGACTCTGCGCATGGTGTGCGATCGGTAAGGATTACCAGATTCTGTTTCTTTTCAGGATCCCAAGAAATATCTGGAAAACATCTTGCATGGGTGAGTTAAGGTTGTTTTTTTAGGCTCTTTTGCTTTGAAGATTCACCTTAACCATCCAAAAAACATTAAAAGTAAAATCCAACTTGTTTGGCTTTATCTATGTTTTGTTTTAATTCATTCTTCTGTCCATTTAAACCATGTTCTTGATTGATTATGTTAGGACCTGATGTCAATCTGCGTACTTATTGTGTTGTACATTTGTTCCAGGGACTATGGAATTGAAGGCATAGCAATTCATGATAAAGAGGGTTGCTGTCTGGTGAAAGGTACAGGAGGCCATAATTGATATTGGCACTGGAAATTTTTTTTTTTTTTTTTTTTTTTTTTTTTTTTTCCACTTTACTTTATATTTTTTTTTTTTTTTTTTATTTTTTTTTTTTTTTTTCCCCCTTCTTTCCTTTTTTTTTTTCCCCCTTTTTTTTTTAACCCCCTGGGCTCCCACAGTTTTTGATTTCTTTTTTGTTTTTTTTTTTGACATGGCCTTTTTGTTTTTCTTATGTTGATGGCATATCATAGAAGCTACTTTGTTTTGCAAGTTTGACCCAGATGTTTTGTTGGGATACATGAGGCCACAGTCCTTGCCAATCAGTGCTTGTTGCATGAACTCATATCCATGCATCCAATTGTGTAAATCCAAGTTCACAGCATAATTTTGAGGAAAAAGTTTAATGTACTGACATGAACAACACATTCATGCAGTAACCAGTTCCTTCCTGCACTGGTCAGTAGCCAAGTGACCTGCAGGAGTAATAGCAAGTGCTGAGGCTACTCAGGTCCAATTTGCCAGGGTGGACAGCAGTGACAGATGCTGTACCAACTGAGGTACTGACACAACTTTGTTTAGCTTTGTTTATTCTTCTCACTAATGGAGTCTCCTGATGGATGATCTATGGTGTGGTGTGACCCATTTTATGGTTACACACCTGGTTTGCTGTAAACTTACTGATCTTGTATCACTTGGTTAATATTTCACACAATATACATCATTGCAATTCTGTTTTGCAGTATGCAAGCCATCATGTCCTGAACACACCATGGGAATGAAGTACCTGTCAGCATTCCCTGTTCTCTCAGACCAAGCTGCCAAAATGAATTTGGGCAAGAACAAAAAAATATTCAACTTCTATGCAAAGCATCAGGTACAGTCAAATGTCGCACAGATATTGAGCTGCAACAGGTAGGTCAATGTCTGTGAACTACCTTGGAGACTATTAGTCTGCAAGGTTCTGCTAATCATTATCTGTGTGTTGTTGACTGATGTCATTGTTCTGTGGTCACTAAGGTAACGGTAAAGTACATCCTGCAACATTTTGAAGTTTTTAAGGTCATTATTCGGTCAGAAGAATCGACGTGGTTTATGAAGCGTTTTTATGCACGAGGCTTAACGACAAATGCTGTGACCGTGACTTGTAGCATTTGAAGACCTTGCCATGTGCATTTACTGTGTAGTTGTCACCGAAGTTGGCTGGTGCATGGAAGATAGTCGGACGCTTGGTCGACCCGCGTAGACGTTTGTCTTCGACGGGACCGTAAGAGTATAACCTGTTTCGCCACGGCTCTGCACGAGCCCCGGCACAGCCGGCCTGACGCCACCGCCGCCTGGCCACAGATCGTGCAGTTCCGACTAGACCCGCTGATCCTGACCGTCGTGGCGTCCGCCTCGGCCAACACCGGCTATATCGCCACCCTGGATGTCACGCTGGAGCCGCTGCTGCAGAAGCTGCAGCCGCTGGTGCGGCCCCACTGACCCCCACCCCCACCCCCGCTGTGACTCGTCACATCTCGCCGACGGTGACGAGTGTGAATGCACGGGCGCGGAATGCGATGGTGCTGGCCTGTGTGGTGTGCGGCCGAATATCAGGCATCGCTAATCAACAGCCTGATCCGCGGCGTTGTCGACTGGCGGGGAGACGTGTGACGTCAGACCAATGGGCGGACATGTGACGTCAGACCGGCGGACGGATGTATGACGTCACTGACCAGCATGCAGACGTCTGACGTCACTGGTTGGCGCCCGGGCCGAGCGAATTTTTGCCAGAAGCCGGTCGTTCTTGGTTCGATTTCGGTCGTCTTTCTCAGTGGTCTCGTGCTTGCCGAGACTGACACATTGGATGCCACTGCATGGCTAGTTTGTTTATTGTGCATAGCTGGAAACAGGGAGATCCAGGTTATCCAGTCTTTAAGGTGTCCAGACAGACTGGGGAAGAATAGTAATGAGCTACGTGATGGTCACGTATATGGAGCGTGTCATGCGATAACTCATTCAAAGGTGGTGTATTACGACGTGTTTTTTCCGTTGCGGGGTTGTCGACTGGCTGTAGCATTCAATACAGATGCAGCGAAATATTGTTTTACGCGCATGTCGCTGTGCAGACAGTTCAGATCATGTTTATGCCGGGTTTCACGCATACGCCGGACGGGAAACGGGCCAGAACGGACCGGTCGATTTTAACCACGTTTTCAAAGTGAAGCAGGCCTGAGACTGGTAACATTTTCTCGCCAGTCGAAATATGGCAGCACCGGACGGCGTCAGATGAGGGACGGTCGCTCAAAGTGATTCTCCTCTTCCGGCGCGACATTTGTGTGCGCGGGCTTGGGTACTGTTTTATCTACACCTTTTGCACTTCGATTTCTAAAAGTCATGTCCGATTTAAACGATCTCAGGTGCAAATTAAAGCAAGCCAAGAGCAATTAAAAAAGGATAAAGTTGAAGTTAAAAAAGATCACGAGCAGTTAGAAATAGGTCGTCCCCAAATTTGAACTACAGAGACGACCGCCCTCGTTAGTCGTCTGTAAGTAAATAACTATGGATCAATGAATGTTTGGTAAATGCATTATTGGCTAAATACGGCCACAGTCTATTCAATATACTGTTTCGTCATGACGTTATTTATCTCCCCTAGGCTTTCGACTAGTTTTATGTATTTTACGATGGATTCTAAAGCATCGGCAAAATATATGAATGGATAGAGCTATTGCCGCATTTGCCAGGCTTCCGTGTATTCCTAGAAGGCCACTAATGTTTAGTGACAAGTCGAAATTCTTCGAACCGGTCTCTCACGATAAATAATAGCAAGGCCAGGGCGGAAAGGCAACTGTATTTTCGCACATGTAGGTCTCTTGGAGCCCGTCAGAAACGGCGGAACGTGCGGTAGTCCGTAAGAAGAGGATGCTGGTGCTACTGTTGCTTGGCACAGAGGAGGCTGTGAGCAACGAAAACGCTCCTGGGAAAGCGGAAGGCAGAAAATCTATTTCGATACCGGAATAGCTCCTCTGAATTCACAGGAATTTGAGCCCACGAACAGAACCCAAATTAACGAAAACATCGCTCCTCCAGATGCCTGAAGAATGGTTAGCAAGCCTACAAATATTTGCGACTTTATGATCAGAATTATGAACAGACCTCATCAACGCCTGGTGTGCTAAATTCAGCAACCTGAGAACAATTCTAGGAGAACAACAGACAAAACAACAAATAACACGCCGTCCCGCTGCCGCGTAGCTGTAGCATGGAATCATCTCCCTGCCACCATCACTGAGCGTCCGTCACTCATCCTTTAAGAGTGTCGTCAGTGATCTAGGCGCTCGAAACGAGCAGTAGCATCTTCATCGCTTATACATTTCGCTTCATTGACCTCATCTTTTATCCTCGGTTGCTACCTAGGTAGCTTGCAGTGTTTTATCGGTGTCTTATTTGCCTTATTTGTACCGATGTCTTATAGCTTGCAGCGTCTTATCGGTGATTTGCATGACAACGACGCAAAGCTGTAATAACCATTGAATGGACGGATTTTAGATGCAGTACATACAGACATACAGTTTAACGTTTTCTGCGGCAATAGCAGTCCCGTAAATCGTTTTTGACTCAATTCTAACGGTAAAGTCCAGACAACTCGCAACACAGTTCTGACGGTAAAGTCCAGACACCATGCCTTTGTCCTCCTGGATCAGTGGAGAGATGGTCGGACAGTCACAAGGCGACTGGTTCAAATTTCGACACCGCTAGCTCTCGACCAGTGACACATACAGTGCGGATTGGATACCGGACTCATAAGTCCAAATGGCGGTGCGCCGTAGCCCAAGCCAAACCAGTCGGCGTGGAACAGCATCGATGCAGAACGAACTGCGGAACTGATTGGAACAATGTGCACCGCTCAAGTTTTCAGCGTCTGCCAGAACGGACGAAAACAGTCGCTGAGGTCATAGGGTCATGGGTCCTGGGCAGTGGGCCGTGGTTCCCGCTTCACACACCCACCGAACCGGTGGGTGTGTGAAGACACAACCGACTGGCTGATTAGGAAATATGGGAAAAGGCCAACTGACTGCATCGGTGGCGGCGGGATGGCCGGCTCCCTCTGGCCCGATTTTGTCCGGTGCATATGGAAACCGGGCTTTAGCCCTCAACGGCTTGTGTGCGTTACTTGTAATTTCACGACGTGCAAAAGTCTAAGTGATAGTCTTAATTTTCACAAAACCCTATATGCCTCATTTCAAATGTCATGCCATGGATAAGCAACGTCGGCGAGGAACAGTCACGGCCCTGAAAGTACAGGAAGTAGAAAGGGTCTGTTTCAATCATAATAACACGAAATCAAAAATATCCCACTGGTATGGGTGTAGCGTTTGCCATAATACCAGGCTAACATGCCATTAACCTTTGATCGGTTTGGTATAACGCGTGCTTGCCTTAATACCAAAACGAAAAAAAAACAGAAATCCGACCAAGTAAACCGCCAAGCACGCCGACGAAACAACTGACACCCGAAATGAACTCCGCCGTCAATAATCGACGCAGCGCCGACAGCGCCGCGTGAGAGCCCGCGCATCACGGCGTCCGGTTTCATCTATAATCTGTATGTGATGACAGCGGCCGGTATATTGGCCAGCCCTCGTCACCGGGCGGCGAAAATTGGAGGCCGGCCGGCCGGCCACCCGTCCGCCCTGGGAGTGAATGTAATTCGGATTTGCGATGTGACGGGATTTGATAACGGCGCCGGCAAAGATGGCGGAATGTCAATCGGCGGCGGCCGTCGGCGCCGGTAATGTCCGCTGGTCCCGGGAGCCCCGGCCGGTCGTAAAGCCGCGCTGACCGGCCCGGATCAAAGCGACGCGTCGGGTCACCCGCGGCCGACTCCCGCGGTCACCCGCGCCCGCCACGGCGTCCGGCGCCTCATCGGACCGCGGTCAGCGGCCGCCTCACCAGCGTCAGCCGCGGACGAAGGAACACGAAGAGAATCGGCGGAGGGGAGCGCTCATGCGCGACAGTCGATGGGACTGCTGGCCGTTTTTGGGTGTGGAAATCTGCCATTCTGGCGGTAAGAACGGGCAGCCGCTTCCGCAACTGATGGCTGCAAAGGACCTGTGCTCTCTTCACTGGCTCGCTTCCCACTTTCCTTCCCACCCTGGACATACACAAAACTATGCAATCACGGTTTGATTTCTACCAAACGTTTTTCAAATGCGAAATGAATAAAGTTGTTCACGAATCTGAGGGTTCTTTTGCTCTGTCCGTTCTACGTCTACGACGGAACAAGTCTCATGTCTTCCTTGATATTTAGTTCCGAGCAAACGGGTGGAAAGTAAATGCTAGCAAGATGGAATTGATGCTGCTGGGTAGTGCACGAAATCTGCGTAACGTCCATAATTTCGCGGTAGAATTTCGCGATCACAATCGTCTCCCCATTTCGGAAGCCAAAAATTGCGATGCAACCTCCGATCACTGTCTTAACTTGGACTCCCACGTAACCGCCGGCACTAGGCGCTGCTTCGCAACACTAAGTGGCGTATCTCACCTAAGGAGCTACCTGCCGCCGTCCGTCATTTCAGCTGTGGTCAATATTCTAGTTCTCTCGCAGATTCGATATTGTATCTTGGTATGTGACAATGGTAAGGAAAAACTGTCTCTCCTACAGAAAATTATTAGCTTCGCAGAAAAGTTATTTTTGGCTGCAAGAAATTCGATCATATACAGGATCTGCTACCGGGACTGGGCTGGCTAAGCGCTGAGGAACTGATCCAATACCATACAATGTGCCCGGCGCACATGGTGCACTGCCTGGGCGAACCTGAAACACTGGTCACAGGGTTTTCATGTGTTGCGGAGTATCGCGACCCACGCACCAGGTAGGGTGGCAATCTGCATGTACTAAGATCTCGCACGGAAATGGGTTGGAGGCCTTTTTGCCCGAACTGTCGCGGCTCCCCGTCTCCCTATTTGGTCGCCACCTGAGACGCCACCTAAGCAGAGATTAGGGGTGATGTGTCGTCCATCAACATGTCTTTTGTCGCGTCTTGTGTGAAGTTGGTGGAACGACAGTGATTGCGTGTGTTGTGTGCTTGACTAGTGACTGCGTGTATTGACGAACACCAACCTCTTGTTTTATTTTTTGGCGTGAGGCCTATTATTGATGATATATATGATGATGATATATATGAACCTATTGCGTATGGCTGTAATATACGTCCGAAGTCTGAAGTCTGAAGTCTAAGGGTCAAAGAACATTTCCCGAAATTCCCATAACAGGAAAAGACGTACAACGCTACTGCGGCCCGATACCGTTAAACCAAAACAACACTTTATGACAGCCAGTTCTGACATTGGGTATCCGTCACGGTGGCCTGACCCGTGACCCTTGACCTTCAAGGTTACTTTGCGTGTCAAGAAACGATGAATGCTGCTGTGGCCAATGTTACCGTTTGTTGTGGCTTAAGTTGCCGTTAGTCATCGCCCAAAATGGTATCATATCCATGATAACCAGTCTCAGTGCCGGATGTCAATCACAGTAACTTAACCCGCGATTTTTGACCATGCGTGTCATATTACGAGTAAATTTGGTTTTGATTGACCCGATCTAGGTCAATCTCGCCTTGCGGTTTGGAGATCCATGATACAGACTTAAGTGACACAAAATTTGTTTGCGATTGGTCAATGGATCTGGAGAAAGGGAAGCCGAAAAGGTAATACTTAATCGACGTTTGACATTGCTTGAATTCGACAGACTTGTCCTAGGTCATTAAGTTTCTGAGAGCCGCATTTTTACGCAGATGTCATCCCCGCAAAATTACGTTTGAATTGATCGAAAAGATCAGGGCAGAAGGAAAGCAATATCTGTCACCCGTTCGTGCAATTTTCAGAGAGTCACCAGAACGCATGTTGAAAGAACCCAAGAGAGAGAGAGAGAGAGAGAGAGAGAGAGAGAGAGAGAGAGAGAGAGAGAGAGAGAGAGAGAGAGAAAAAAGACCTCCTCAGCTTGTTGGCTGGTTTGCTGACTAGATCTCCTTTGAGCCTCGACCAGTTCAGATCATTCCAGAGCTTGGGGTTAACGAGAGAGGTCCGAGTGACACATTTTTGGAACCGGGGAAAACAGGGCAATACGGGTTGCCGATCGGCCATAAAGAGGAAAGCAGAGCAGATGGCTGTTCCGGCGTCGCACATTTGTTCTTACAATCGTAGCTGTGATATTTAGGTCATAATGTGCAGAAGTGATTTAAATAATGATTTTACGACTCTGCTTAGCAAATGAAACTCCTAGATGACCATATGGCATGACAATGCAATGTAATCAAAAGACTGCAATGTATAAGACCTCCCCTGTACGGCACAGACACAGGTCGATGTATTCTTCATCCTAAAGGATTATCAGTTTGTGCAATGCATTTGATGCTAGCTGATACGCCCTATAAGCACAGGCTTAGGGGAAGGTTTATGCCTCTACTGTTCGGCACAGAGGTGACAGAGAAAGGCCGAGTTTTCAAGATTCGCTTTTACCTTTTCGGCTTCCGTCGCACAACTCGACGAGTTTTAAATGCATAATGAGCGCTCCACAAAAACGGGATGTTTGTTTCGCAGCCAACCTGGATGTCAAGCATTTGCGGTCAGTAATGCCAGTAATGCCTTGTGGGACGCATGACGAGTGAGGCCTACTTCGCTGCTGCTTGCATCGTCACTTTTCCTTTATGCATTTTGTAATACATAAGTTATACGCTCCCATGACCTTATTCGCAGTCATTACTGCATGGTCGAAAAACACCCGTGGACAAATGAGTCATATCATATCACTCCTAGAATTTATACTTATGTGGAAGAAAGGGCTTGCAGACTGACAAATTGCCAATGGAAATACATAAAATTCAAGGAACTGTGGTATCTTCTAGTGTAAATTTCATGATTCGCTGACTGTGGCTGAGAAGCCGTTTACTCCCAGGTTCTGTAACGGCTAGGCTGGTCCGGGTCGGCCGCTCACGATTTTACTTTGGTCTGCTAGTTGAAGTGAGGATCACTGGGCCCACAGCCACTCTCGTGAACATAATCATGGTCGGCTTGCATGCGAACTAAATAGTGCCGTCTGTTTGATTAATGGCAACAAACTAAGCAAATGTCTGTTGTGCAGAGATAGCTGCCGAAAATTTAAAGAAAAGATCCTTATATTTGACTCAAAAGGCACGCTACCAACAAATAGGTGCATCTAAAACCGCATCGGCTGGTCTTCCGAACGTCTAAGATATCTCATGGCTGCAAAATGCTGCCTGCGTGAACAATGACAAAGAAATGCACGAAAATCGGCGATCGAATATCATCTTTGCCATTTTGGCACTAAGCGAAACATGCTTTACAACGTTTCTCGAAAACCAAATTGAATTCCAGGTCGTCCCAAAATTTCACATTGGAATCATTATTAGAGATGTGATGTCACTTGAAGTCCTTGACTTAAACAAACAAACAAACAAAAGAATTAACGAAAACCCAGGGCACGGGTGATGCAAGCCCGATATCGTGACATATATGTGCAAATGTGGCGCTTGATTTATTTTTGCATCACCGGCTGCGTCAGACAAGATAACGATAAATCCCACATTAGAGGTTGTGTGCACTGTACCTAAAATGGCGATTACGACTAAAAACGGCGATTGTTCATCACATTAGACTCAAACAGTGCCGGAAAGAACCTCATACCAAACAACCCAATAAAACATTCCGAGAAAGAACATCGAAACTCTCCCGAGATATAAAGCAACCGATAGAGGGTAACTGTAGTGACCCTCCGATATCTACAACGATTCCATCTGTCACCACAGCGGACCAAGTTCAAAATCTCTCGGTTTGTTTGGAGACAACTCATCTCTATGCTGCCATATCGAGGCCCGCGAGGGCAGGCGACTGAAACGGGTCCGCGTGCGGCGAGAGGCATCCACCGGCAGGCGGGCGGCGAGGCTTTTTGTCCGCAGAATCCGCTAAACAGGCCAGAGACACGTGGATCATCGTTCATGAAACCATCACCTCACCGGGTGATCGGCGTCTATT
Organism: Capitulum mitella; assembly: GCA_030062745.1. Lineage (NCBI taxonomy): Eukaryota > Metazoa > Arthropoda > Thecostraca > Pollicipedomorpha > Pollicipedidae > Capitulum > Capitulum mitella. The sequence goes on from CP099840.1 coordinate 3,485,932, forward strand.
GGGCCGCGCTGCGCGGAGCGCCTAATCGCGTCGTCGGGGAAACTTGTTCAGTTTTCGCTGTTTTCGATGCAGTGGTCGAGCGACACCCAGCGATGGTCGCCACCCAGTGCTGCCGCTGAAGTTTTGGTTCATCCATCAACACTGAGCGCCTTGGAACTGAACAATGCCTTGGCAGGAACCTTCCCGAAATTTGCGTTTGTCAGCAAAGGCAGTGCGACAGCAGACGTCACACAGGATGCTATAGGGTCGCGAAGCTAGAACTGACGTTTGGATGTGATTCCATGAGGCCACCAAAGTAGCCGAGCTGCTATTTAATTCGCCTGACAATCCCATTCGTGTTTCAATTATATTCATTTTGCTACCATTTCCGAAGGCTCTTGCGCTTATACGTTCAGCACGATGAGCAAAGTTACATGAAATTTCACATTTTCTTGGCATACGGTGCAATGTTCAGTGCACTACGGAAGGCCCGTCACAAGGTCATTTTTCGAATGCCATTTCTGACGTCTTAACCCACGCCTGGCGGGGGCGGCGGTCGCTTTAGTACCCCTATTGCGTTTTTTCTTGAATAACATTGTAGTGACAGGAGATGAGAGATGACTTTTTCCTGCAGCTGAGCTTTCAACACTTATACACCTTGAGTAAAATCTGTACGTTAAATGAACAAAATCTTCGGAAATTCTCATGCGTTAGGTTGTGACCTGTGACCCTTTCTCAATACCATGTCAGTCGTGTTGTTAACCAAATCGAGCAATACATTTTCTTTGTTGGAAACGAGGCATTGTAATGTTGTGTTACCTGTTCCTTTCATAAATGTTGATGTCATTGACCTGATAATGGTGTCTGTGTGAGAGGTCAGATCATCAGAGGTCAGTCTAGGTCAAACGTCAATATCAAACACTGACGTCAAACGCTTATTATTTGTGTAGTTGCGTATGCGGGATAAGTGATACCTACACTTGCAGGACCGTGATCGGTAACTCAGTTGGTAGAGCGCTGGTCTCCCGTCCTGACAAGACGGGTTCGAGTCACTTTGGCGCTCGATATCTGGCCCGCGGGTCAGCTGGCAACTGGCCAGCATTGGGTGAAGCTGAGTACCACACGGTCGTGTCGCGCCCTTGGCGGCACGTTTAACTTTCTCCACAAAATCAGCCCTTACCTGGAATTGTGAGATCAAATGTAGGGGCCTAAGTCTATGCAACTAGCTCTGGTTAGCACGGGCTCCGATTCCTAACATCACCCTATCTAACCACGTGGATCATATTCACAACAATGTTTCTACGTGACGTCATGATGTTACGTAAAAACATTTTTTTACGTGACGCCATGACGGTATGATGTATTTGTTTTACAAAAACCCGTTTTTACGTGATCCATGACGTCAGCATTATTTTGACGAACATCGTTTGACGTAATGTTTCTATTTCTAGGTCAAGGTCACGTTGTGTCCGGGAAATTCGAACCCCGAAAACTCGAAATTTGATTGCACCCCTAACGGTGACCTAGAGATACTATCGCAGCCACCGCAATGATATGTTCGGATAGATCGTGTGCCGACCTAAGTGCACACCAGTTTGGTGGCTCTAGCTCAAGTCGAGTGCTCTTCTACAAGGAGCGATTGCCGTCAAACGGCATGAGAGCCTCTGGCGGTGACCTTAGGAACTAAGGTGACCACGACCCCAAATAGGCGACCCCTTTCCAGCCCGGGAAGAACCGGCATACGAAGTTTGGCACACTTGTAGCTCGTTTGACCTATGACCCGACAAAAGTGTGGTGAGACTACCATGAATTCCATTGCAAATTTCATTTATGACATTTTGTGACCTGGGAGGTCACTCATTAACCCAGACCCAAAAACTCATATATTTTCCGGTAACTAAACCAATATCCAACACGCTGGTGCTTATGGAGTCTCTTGATTTTGGTAAGTTTGGAAACTATGTTGCCAAGAAAACTTCGACATATTTTGATTTGGCCGCTCTTAGGTCACTGCCGTAACCTGAAAGGTCATCTGTTGATCTGAAACCCCAAAAATGGATATCGTTACGTTGCTAACGTGACGAGAAACACATTGGCTTTTACCGCATTACTCTTTCTCTCTTTGTTCAAAAATTAGTCGGGAGGGTAGTTGTAGGACCCCGCACGCCGGGCGGGGGTGTAAAAATGACCTCGCTGGGCAAGGGGAAAGTCCTCATGACCGAGATGTAGCAGAGTTCTCTACCTGCGCGATAGTTTTATTACTGACGTTCTTGTTTGCGCCAATATTTATCTTTTTTCAATAATCCTCTATTTACGAGTTCTCCTTACCAATAAGTTCATCTTTCATTCGTCAGAGAGGCGGAGCTTCCTCTTTCAGTTCTTATATTCTTGACGTCAGGAGACATTTGTAAGTTCAGTCTTCGAATCGAAAGACTTTTCATGAACGCCTCCACGACTTAGAGAAATTTGGAAAGCGCCGAAATTTGCAGGCTTTCAGGTACGGGGGCCATTGTAGCAACAGGCCTGCAGAGGAACGCTACATCTTTAATGAAGTGAATTTGTTACACTTAAGTCCCTCGACGTCCGAACTTTGTTCCCACGGAAGGCAACCACGCCGTCAGTAACTCCGTCCCGGGGGCCTGCACGGTGTGTCCAGGCCTCTGCAGCCATCACTAGGCGGATGTGAGACATTTTTGGACGACCGTGAGGCTTGCAAAGGTGACCCCTATGACCTGTGTGAGCGATGGTGCACGGGGTTTACCGTCCGCGAGGCGCCCATAAATACCGGAAACGACACCGGGGAGGGCGGGCATCGGTGCGGATTGAGCGCGGCGAGCTGTCGAAGCCCTCTCTCGTGAGTCGGGCGGCCGGTGACGGAGAGCTGTCGTCTTGTCTGTACCGGCTGGAGCTCGAGATGGCACAGCTCGAGGTGGTGCCGCTGGAGATGTTACCGCTCGAGATGGTGCTGCTCGAGATGGTGACGCTCGAGATGCTGCTGCTTAAGATGCTGCTGCTTGAGATGGTGGTGCGCAAGATGGTGCTGCTCGAGATGGCGCCGCTCGAGATGGTGTCGCTCGAACTTATTCTAGTGAAGCCCTAAGTCCGCTTTGAAGGGGAAATACCAGGAGAAACGTTCCCCTGGACAAAGACTCTCGAAGTGTCATTTTGAATTGAATTGAGAACGAATAACCAGTCTCTTGTTGGTGCTTGGTTATTCCTTCGACCTTCTTCGGCCAGCTCCAACCGTTTGGGAACTATGAGACCAAGGAGAGGGGTTCAAATGGCAGTGTATTCCTGCTGAGAAGGCTGGGTTTACATGAAATGTGTATGGGGCATAGCAGTAGCGAAAATGTGAACGGAAGGGTGACGGTCGCCATCACAAGTTAAACAAACCAGCCATTTTTGTAGTTTCAGGCGCCGCTTCTGACCACGAGTGGCCATACGCCAATTCATGCGGCGTATGTAAGGGACATGATGATGATTTGGTCTTATTCCATGGGTGCAGTGCAGTCTATATTCTTGCACCCGTATGCCAGCCCATAAAGCTGACAGGGCGGTCACCCTACGCTGTTTGGATTATTTTCACACCAGCCATATGTGACAGGTTTGGAAGAAATGGTCCCAAAATAGCCTCGGGTCTATCAGCCTTAATACGCTCTCCCACCCAAGGATTTCTCGTACACCTGAAACAGACGTAGAAAGCAATCTCTCTTCATCTTGGCGCGTGTTAAGTTTCCCTCCTCTCTAGCGGAGGGGACCGGTGTCCCTGCTCTGGGTCTCTCCGTCCACGCCTTGGACTCGGACTCCGACCATACCTATACGAGATTTAGTTTCTCAACGTTGGATACCGCAGGCCACTGCCGCCGAACCCCGCGGCCGGTTGCGAACCGACGCGATCACTCAGCCAGAAACGGCCGGGCCCGACCGCCCGCTACCTCTGAACCGGCCGCCCCCGGCGGCCGGGTCGGCGGATTAAGCAGATTCGCCCGCGATCGGCTGCGACCCATCCCGCGGCGACTGATCCCTGTCCCTGTCGCCGTTAGCGCCGGATGGGGCGCGACAGCGTACACAGGCCGGCACTCGCGCGGCGCGCCGGCCGGCGCCGGACGCGCCGATTGGTCCAGTTAGCGCGCGCCCGGCCGGTTTTGGCGCGCCGGCCGCGGCCGGCGCCCGCGGCGACAGTGGCGCGCGGCGAAGCAGACGCCGGCCATGGAGGGCTCCCGGCGGTGGTCGAGGCTGCTGCTGCTGGTCGCCGTCCAGCTGCTCGCATCAGGTCAGTTCGGACACCTTGGCCGGACATTCCCGGGACATAAATTATTCTGATAGGAGTGCTTGCCGTTTAATTTATTGGAACGGAACGATCAGCCCATTCACAGAAATTGCCACCTTGACATCGCGATGGAGCTGACAATACATTGCGACAGAAGCAAAACCGTAGTCAAAATAAGATAACTTACTCCTCGCCTGCGTGCGTATGCATCGTGTTGTTCATTCACATCGATATCGATACATCGATATCGATCGTAGTTTCAGCAAGGTTTGTCCTGCGACGACTCATGCCATGGGGAGGATGTGATGGGGCTAATGGGAGACCTACAGACGCGCCTCATGTGCGCATTCAAGGGGTGTTCGGGCTCCTCTCACGACTGCGCAGAGCATTGGCAACTGCCATCCCGGTGCTTTAAGACGGACCAACTTTGGCCATGGGTGCGCTGAGTTGGGTCCACCCCCACCCTTGGGAAATCCTGAATACAACTCGGCCCATTTGCGTCCTCCGGATGGGTTACTCGCGCATCGCGCGGGTTGTACCTGTTCATATTTCCGAAAGGAGGGAAACTTTGGGATCCGTGTTGGTGATGACGCACCACGCTTCCTCTGGACCAAAATGCTGTGATGTCTCCTTGGTCTCTTCACCTCCGGCGCTGGTGTCGATCACTTCAGAGTTTCGACGCTTTGTCAACTTTTTCAAAAGGAAGTTTTCGCCGTTTGCTCATTATAAATCCCAAAAAGTGGTCTTGAAGTTATCTTAGACATCAGGGTTTAATCACGTGCTTGTTAGTGTGCTAGTGTTCACGAACGTGTGACGGAATTTCGGAAATTTACATTTACTCGTCTTATTTTGATATTTACTCGTCTTTATTTTTAAAGTAAATTATTTTAATAATTTACTCGTCTCAGTTCTCTGCATAATCCACCAAATGTGACGTGGTTGTAGTAATTCCCTACATGTGTCACGCAGACGATGACAAACTCAGGAAACTGGGTGAAAACAGAACATGTATCCAAGATCACCCCATTACTATGATCCCAGACCCGTGAGGCCAGGACTTCGTTTACGAGTCTCCCGAGCATTCACCGAGGTCACGTTTAATGCAAACGCTCATGTCATCGACTGATGAACATCAAAGACCAGTCTTTCAAGATCTCTGTCAGTCATAGTGGACCGGGAACGATACTGGATGATTGCTGCTGTTCACGAAAAGCCTGCCAAGACCGCACCACTTCAAAGAGCGGGAAAATGACATGCTAAACCGCGCGGTTAAGCGCTGTAGCATCGGCAAATAATAGACGGCAGCATCCGGAAAAGGGACGTGGCCCACTTCTATCCGCCTGGCTTACTCCCACTGCTGCATTAGCCTCAATGGCGAGACATGACATCCCTGCCGGCAGTGCGGCCCGCCGCTACTACACGACGCGATATTTGGGTGTCTCGCGAGCCTTCATACGGCCGAAATGGCAACGAACCGCCGCTAAAGTAAATGGAGTGCTCGTCTGGTTGACGACGAAGAACTCTGCATTTAGTCCCGAAGGGCTCCGTGCCGTACCGAGCAATACAATCAAGATTGAACGCCACCGGAGGGTCGTAAAGGAATTTCAGTAAAGTATTTCATACGCAGCACTTCCACAGGTATCAGGCAGAACGCAGCATTGTGTCACATAGCTGCTACTTCAGTTTGATAAAAACATTGGCGCAAAGCTATTCCATTCGCCATGCCTGTTAGAATAAATAAAAAAGATTAAAGGCGAATTTTCGGTAATCGCTTGCGAACACAACACCTATAACATGTTCATAACTCAGATGTTGGGGATCGAAACGCATTATTTTCCGCGAAATCTATTTTTAGAAACATTGATTCAGAAATGCATGATGAGTTCAACCTTGTTGTGTCGCAGGATGGCTTCTGGCTTAAAGGGTACGCGATTCGTCATTGGAGGCTTCCTTCGATTGCCGATCGTTTTGAGCAGAAAGAGGGCACTGGCAGGACTTACCTTGTGGACTGGTTGGTAAGACTTGGTTTGCACAGCAGAATTTACCAGGACTGGTACTGGCTGGATTTATAATCTGGAAGTGCTCATCACACAATCTGCGAACGCCACATAGAGCCTCATAAACCAACAAAGAGTTTGGAAACAAAATGCAGATTTACACCTGACAATGAAAGTGTTGAAATGGCCTGCAATCACTAAGTGCTGCTACGTGCACAAATATGAATTGTTTATGCACATACCTGCCATGTTGATATCATTGCCCCACATTCCTGGTATACCCTTTAAAGATGTGCCAGTTTAAACACACTGAGCTCGTGGGGAATACAGGCGTTGATATGTGTGTGTTGGCCCGTGGACTGGACGTTTGCCGCACTCAGTCTCTCCTGGTTTTGTGTAGCAGAGTTTCTGCTTGCCGTAATAGTTTGACTATTGGCGAACTCGTTTGTGCCAACATCTCTCTTTGTTCGATAGTTCTCCAAGTTCGCCTTGTCAATGAGTTCTTCGTTCGCTCGTCAGACACAGAGTTTTCACTTTCACCATCTATATTCTTGACGTCAAACACTTGCCACTCACAGCACTAGCATTTCACTGCGTCACGAGCGTCACGAGGTCCACCACATGTTGAGCCGAATCGAGAGCACAGTCTGACCTGACAGTCTGATCGAAAGAGGGACAGATAGACTGATCCTGAGCGAAAACCGACACTGCTCGTATACTATCTACGAACGGAAATGATGAAATGGCATGGTGCAAATATGATATCATATGCAACCAATCTGGCGGCGTTTTGCAATCCGAAATCCTGGAAAGACTAGGCTTTAGTCAATGAACGGGCGTGAGAACTCACGGAACTTAAGGAACTGACTGATGTAAGGCTGATGCAAGAGCTCAGCAGTTTCCGCGGGTATAAACTATTTGAAGCTTAGAAAAAGGAAGCATCGTTTAACATTACGGCTATGATTCACTTAGCGGCACTGAGCCACGATTGATATACTTGAGGCGTCAATGAACTTTCAGACGTCTTTGTCTGATTCCTTTCGGTGCCGACTCTGGGAACCAGAGCTGAAAGCATTTGGTAGCGTCAGAAATTTTCAGAATCCAAAGACTTTTGAAGGAAAATCTAGGATTTAGAGGAATTAAAAAAAACAAATTTGTTACATTTGCGCCCGAGAGTAAATGCATTCCTGTTGCTTCCAACTCAAAAGAATGCAAATATCTTGTGGACTTCTGTGATTTTTTTGCTTTATCAGCATCGTGTGTAAGTATTTTATAATAGTGCTTCGAAGGATGCGTTATTGTTTTGGTTCCTAGAGAGCGGAAGTGTAGTGTGTTCACACTCTGGTTTCAATGAACAGTGGATTCAAAAACATACATGTACTGCAAGCACAGGGTCACTGAAAAGAGAGCATATGAAACTGTCAAGTGTAGCAGACGAAAATGGAAAAGAGGAATAAAATAGCAACAATGAATGCTTGCTTGAACGGATGCTTGTACGTTTTACAGCGATTACATTTTTGCGTATGCTAAGCATAATGCCTTTTTTATATCTTATGTATTTGATGTATCATTGGACTTACTCGAGAGGGGTCATGAGTGATAGATTTCTGACGGACATATGGCATATATGGCTGAAGGTAGGAAATAAGATTCACCCAGCAAGCTCCTTATTTTCTTTCTCCCTTCATTGTTAAGATGCCGTGATAAAACATTTAGGATACATAAGGAAAAATATTTGCAGTTTCCAATAGTAAAAACACTAGTCATATAACGGTGTAAAATCGCATGGATAGTTTCCGAATCGTTTGAACGGCAATCAGCCCTAATTAGTATAAATTCCGTAGAAGATGGTGGCGTTTAATCTTAGACCAGCACATACCTGCAAACAAATTAAAAATATCCGTCTGCAAAAACTCATGCCTCCTAAATGGGGGTTACGGTTGCCAGCTCGGCTTTAAACACCTCGCATAAGTTGTAAAAGTATCATCGGTTTTATAAAACAACACGTTTAGTCCACCATCCAACGGTTCAACAGTTGCGTCGTCTACCCTGTGCACAAAGCTCTGTCACTAAGTCATATCCACGTTCTAATGACGAATACAGTGGAACCTGCTAATCGCGGCCTTACCGTTTGTGGGTTTGCGTATTGGCCTATTTGCTGGCAAATCAATTTAAGGAATCACAGGGGGATATTTTCCGCATTTTTTTGCAGCAGAGGCTGTTTTTAGCGGTTCATAGTGCTTTTATTGCACGCTTCCGGCGAAAAGAATGCTATTCAGTATGGTTATGCTATGCATTTACTATAGGTATGAGCTGTGCGGCAGAGGAAACATGCACTCTACATTACGAATAAATCTCCCTCTCTTTCCTCACAATAAGAGCTTCCCCGTGATTGGCTCAAAGGATAGCGTCCCTTTGTATACGCCTACTCGGGTTGTTTCTCCCTATCCTTATGGCTGGGCAAAGGCCGGACCCAAGAATCGGTGAGTACTGTGCACTGTGCCCAATAAGACTTGTGTGATACTGCATTTGTGTATCTCTACATGTTTTCAAAGGAAATATTACTGCTTAACTGTACTGTAAAATGCATTTACTGATCTGGTAGAGTGTCTGTAGATACTGGGAGTAAATGAAACATTAAAAATAATGGTTTTGGGAGATAGGTTCGGTCTATTCGCGGATTTGCCTTATTCGCCTTATTCAGTACATAACCTCCTCGAATAGAGGGGGTCCATTGGGCTGAATCTGTTTTAAATGGTATCTGTGCAAATCAGCGAGGCCCTTGCATTTTCAGCTTCAGTTTCACTCGTCGTCGTGGAGAAAATGAAGCCGTTTACAAGTCCCGTACCGTGGCGCTCTCTGCCGCGACAGCACTACTCCAGCCCACCAGGAGAAACGGCCGCACCATTTTTATATCTCGCCACTCCCTTCCGCCCAGTATATCCGGGCCCTTCTGGGATTTCATATAAGACACCCTAAATTGAAAACGGACGTCGGCGACGTCGATTTTTGGACGTTAATCATTGGCCGTGATCAGAAGTTTGCTCACGGCGTGCGGACAGCCGGTCGGGTCGGTCGGCAGCTGGCAGCCGCCGGGAGGCCGCGAGCAAAGTTTTCCCCCGCGGCCGGCGGCCGGCGCGGGCCCGGGACGGCCGCGGGCCCCTCGTGCGGCAGGGCGACGGCTGGCGGAGGCGGGGCGGTGTAAACATCGCGCCCGACGGGGCGACGCCGCGCCGGGCGGGGCTTTGATCAGCGTCGGGAATGCGCGCCGTCTGCTGTCGCGGCGCTGGACCAGAGAGGCCGCATTCCTGGCGCTTCTTCGTGCTGTTGCGAATCTGTGCAGGCAAAGTTGCGTCGTTTGCTCGTTTTGGCGGAAAGTTGCATAGCGTCTCAGCTGGCGTCACCGTGCTTGTCAGTCAGCGCAGTGGCCAGGGCGGAGCTGCCAGGTGACTTTCGCCTGTCACGTTTTAAGTCGCGCGTCGCATAATTTTTTTTCTATTTTCATGCATTCTGTTATGTTTTGCTCCTTTTTATGCTGTGCCCTGAGAGGAGAAATGGCGTTGCAATACGAGTATATCGTTTCACAGTGGGTTGACAGATTTCTGCTGCTTTAGTTGAGGGGAGAAATGGCAATGAGCGTCAGGACGCAAAAAGCACCTCTGCTATCTTAAGTTTGATTTCTGACCCGATGTTGCACTCTTCTGGAAATGAACCTTTATTACCAGGCTTGGTGAATCCGACACAAATGTCGCGTTCAGTATAGATGCTTTTGGTTAATTTTCACGTTGCGTGACTCTTTTCATTAACCTCCCGTCGCAAGCTGCATGCAATGAACGACTACGTCCAACATCATTTATGCACCGCGTTGCGTGCTCTTGAAAGCGTGCCTGCACACATGGGAACAAGACGAAGGTGTAAATATTTTCAGTTTGTCTGGGAAAGTGTGGCTAGATAAGGCTTAGCATGAAGGCCGCTATGATGGCCGGAATGAACAAGCTTGACAGCGAACCTAGTTGTTTAAATCAAACGAAGCTAAAGGTGAGATCCCGCACTTTGTTTGAGAAACGGCAACTGCTTAACGGTCGCGCTGAAACAGCTGCTGCAAATTATCCCGCCCGGGAAGAGCGGCCATCATAAGCCCCGCTTAAAGCGACAGTCCGCACACGACGAAAAATCCCAAATTTCGTGTCCGTAATTGTCCTGTCTCCTCTAACGGGAGGGCTGCGCGCCGGGCGCCGCCGCGACTGGCGCGGGGCCGACTCGGTGCAGGAGCCGCTCCCGACCGACGGCTGCGCCAGCTCGCTCTCCGAGACGCAAATGGCGATGGATGGCTTTCAGCGCGGGGACCCGGGAGAGCGTCGCCGGACATGGGCGGCCCGGGCGCGCCGTGCGCGTGCCTCACGGTCACGGCACTTTCAAACACGGACGTGGCGTGACCGGCGGACATTGACGCTGCTGTTTACTCACCTGAATTACCCAGTGAGTGATGACCCGTCTTCTTGCAGCGGTATCAGCTGCCTTCGACTTCTGTCCGAAGAGAACCGCGTCGGCTGAACCCTATTGCGCCCATTCATGTGATTGCTTGCGTCACATCCCGCCAAACGCATTTTCTTGAAAACTGTGGCGCAAAAGTGTGCTGAAGCACGTGCATTTGCATTTTTGTAGGCGACCTCCCTCTGAGCGGGTAACACAAGGCCGGGCCGACTTTTTGCAGCCGCTGTCCCCCACGGCAAGAATAGCCGACGCCGGGCTTCTTAAAACTGTCGCCGCGGCCAGGCTGTCGCTCCCACGCCTGTAGTCTAATACCCTGAGATGCCCGGTCATTATCATCGACGCACTGAAGGGCTTTGCCGTGACAGAGTGCTTCGTTTAGCGTCTTATACATAATGACTCAACAGAAAATTAATCATCGGGCCTCGGTTCGTTGAACAATGCGCTGCCTCTGCCCCGGGCTTCGGTACTTTTGATTTATGAATGGGCCCGTCACACAGTGAATGCCGGGCGAATTTTATATACGGGTAGGCGATACGACACGCCGTGGCTATCATTGGCGCGGTGTTTCACACATGCTGGCCGGGCGGGGGGCGCCAGCCAGCACAGCTCCGTCCCCAGACGGGAAACGGGACGCGGCCGCAGCTGAAAACAGGGGAACGGGAACGGACCTGCTGACAGCGGCCTTTCGCTAGGTCTCACACGAGAGACGTGAGCCAGTATCGCATTTGGAGAAAGCTTGTTTTGGGCTTGGATCAAGGATAACGATACGCGACAATGAACGGCGACCATCGATACACACCGCGTCTTTGACTGACGTTCAGCGAATATTGTTGTCGGTCAGTGTTGTCTTTGCCTGTCCGCTTGTTCGTCTTGCACGGTTTAAATGACAAAACTTAACTAAAACTGCGGTTGAAGAGGCAAGGTTGTAACAACAATATGCGCGCATGGATAATACTGCCGTATTTAAGTTACGATTTAGGCCGCACCAGTCTGTGGGAAATCAAATCATCTGTGCCAAATAACTCTTGACTTTTTCCATTGACTGATCCACCAGTGCTGGTCAGCAAACATTTCGTAGAGCGTGGTTGGTCACTTAACAAAATATAAGTAGAAAGTTAAATAGCCGCATCACCGTTTTCGTTTTTGATCACGTTTCCTGTACAATGTTTCAGCAGACACTGCTATAATGCCCAGTTAATCACGGGCTTTGGACAAAGTGTACTTAAGCACCCGCTCATAGCCGAGTACAAGGCGTCGTAAAGGGTTGTTTCGGTGCTGTTAACCGCAGGCTGTAAAATTTCGTTCGTGCCATTCTGCCCCCAAAGCTCCTCTCAGCTCCAGCATGTTCCGAATCCACTCTATCAGTCCCGAACCCCTGAAGGTTCCGCGCCCCTTGAAAACGCAGAGCTGAATCAGATGTCGTTTGTTTATTTCCATAGGCCTGTGGAATAAAATGTTTCATTCCATATCACGGATGGGCCTCATCTAAAGCCAGCAACGTCAACGCCGATAATCAGACTTGCATTCTTGCGCCATGATTCAGGATATTTTTTACTGAATTATCTAAAAATTGCGTTCTGCTATCGCTTTCGACAATCGCTGGCTGTTTTTTTGTTAAGCAACACTTCCGTCATACTGGCATTGCAACTCGAGCTCAATCACAGCGGCGTTCATTTGTTCACACATTGCTCTGTGCTGATTGTGGAAGGATGGCTCCATGATTTGGTCTGAAAGAAGTTTCTTTTTAAAAGAAACGTCGATTCCCTTAAAGTTTAAATGAGCATTAATCCAGGGAGGACGATGCCATGGGGGACGTAGGGGACGCGCCCGCCACGAGCTTCAGAGTGTAGGGGACTGTCCCCCATAACCAGGCACGTAATCAGGAACCGACCAAGGGGGGATGATCCCCAGAAACGGGCCTCATCCCATGGGGCCCCGCAGCTCATGGGGGCCTCCACCAGAAAGTGAGGTGCCCTCCCATACCCTAAATATAGCACAAGTAGCCTCCTTCAACATCAAGGGGTCCCATCAAGGAGTCTCCTCTGGGCCTCCTTTTGCGACATGGAGGGTCAGCTATGGCATCAGGGCCCCAGGGGCCTAACCGCTCCCCAAGGGGGTGCCCCCTTCGCCCCTTGGCTACGTCCCTGCCGCAACCTTGGTTAGAGTTTATATTTTATCGCGAACGCGCATTTCGGCGACGAGGGTAAATGCTCGAAATCCCTTATAATATCAGCTGTTCGCCAAACGGAGAAAAGGCAAATGCACCGAAGACCTCATTCACTTCACATTTCACCATGATACAGTGGTTGGCGCAGGCACACTTGTCGTACGGACGACTATTTCCGCTGTTTTATTTACTGCACAGCAGTGCAAATGGTCTCAAATGAAAGCGCCTGGCACTGGCGCCAACGAGTGGCAGTTGTAATATGGGCCTTGGAATAATACGTGTGTTCTCTGCGTCCGTTGTTTGCCGTCTTTCCCGCTGCTCTGGGCAGTCCGTATACGAGGAAGTTGGAGGCGCGTCATTTTCGGTAGGTATACACAGACGACAGCATGAATATCTGAACGTTCTTCAAAATAAATGTAGGAATTACATCCACGCCGACAGGATCGCCGCCAAACCCCTGTTCGCAAGCGAACAAGGCAACGCTGCGGGACTAGCTACCGTCGTTTCAAGGTAACTTGGTTTACCCCAACTAAGGCTGGGTCAGTCGGGTATACATGAGAACATTAGTACGTTGCCGAGAGACGGGCGACACATCTTTAGACGTCGCATCAGGCTCTTCAGGCTAAAAGAGAAAAAAAAGCGCCACCTTTGGTCATGCTGACAGCCTAAAAATATGGCGGCAACAGTTGACATAATTAACAAACTAATGAACCATCTGCTTGTGAGCATAAGTGAAACAAAAATACCTTGAGACTAAAAATTAAATGGTCGAAATCTGGATTTTTTCACTTCGGGAAGGAGGCGGGCCCTGTCCAACTGATCTCCCGTCCGCACGACCTAAACTGTGCATCATCGCCCCTGGCAGCAACGAACATCCTAAAACTGTGCGACTGGGACATGACCCCGCGGATAACAGGACAGCGAGGATAACATCCCGCTGACTGGCGAGGGCTAAAAGCGTTTGTCCCTGTGAGTGTAGCATGGACGTTCTCTGACCCTCAAGCCGTCCGCGGTTTCAAGAGCGCCGGGAGCCGAGAAACAGCCGCTCCGACTTAAGGGCCCCACCTCAAACAGGAAGGCCGCAGCCGTGTTTGTTCCGCAGAGATTGGGGGCTCCGATCGCAGGGACAGCCGATGCCCGCTCTACAAACCGGCGGGCGGAAGTGCCCAATATCCGGTCGGCTGCACGAGCGCACGCGGCGGACGAGGCATGAGACGGAGTCGGAACTCGCATGGTCGTCTGATCATTTCACGTTGTGCGGTCCCGCGTCCGATGGTTTAGTGTTGTTTTTGCTACCATTTACGTGAAACAACGCTGGTGTTGTTTGTGTTGTAGAAATTCTATTTTCCACTGAGCTGTTTTATTTGATTAGCCCATTTGTGTATGACATGTCAAGACGTACAGATTATTTTCAGACGCTAAATATTGCCTGTTACTCGACAGACGTCAGAGATTGATGATAAATACCCATGCGATCCCACGTAGAGGGATAGCTGAGGCAAACATCGGCTGGCCGTGAAGAACTCTAGGATTAATTACGCAGGGAGACTTCAGAATTGTGGTGTTAAAACTGCTGCATTCGAGATCACGACTGTTTGCTAAAACAACGTGTTTGGTGAAATTCGTGCCAATTTGACTGCAATGCCAGGTTTTTGTCCTCTGTAAATAAAAGGCACGGTTTCTTGTGCGGTGGACAATCTGGGATTCTGCTAGTAGAGAGCCACTGAAAGATGCTTCAGATGCCGGTTACTAAGTGGCATCAGCCCATTCCAATTCATTTGCTGCATCGTTCCCCGGCATGTACGGCATATGTTGACTGAAGTGCTCATGCAAGGTGATGGAATCTTCATTCGCTTTTTTTGGTGATGTTGATGACTGTTTCATTTCTGCGCCGAAAGACCACAGCCGAGTGTCGGAGCGGACGGCCGGCATAGTCTCGCTATCGCCTCTGTCGGCATTTCTGTTCTTGTGTAACTCCCCGGAGCGTCGTCCGAGACGGGGCGGCGGCGCGCGCGCATCAGCGCCGCATCCTCACCTCTCGCCGCCACCTGATTGGCTGCGAATCCTCCCGTTCATCCAATACAAAACTAATTTCCTCCCGATTTCCACCTTATCTCCGAAGATTACGCCGTTGTCATCTAAATCTTTGCCGGGCTAATCTCTCGCGCCGGGGCCGACGCTACTTTCGAACTTGAACGACCGCTGCTAGTGGCCTTGTTCGCGGCCGCGGCGCGGGGATAACGGGATCGTGACCGCCCGGCGCCGCTCCTGGCCGCGTCGGATCATCGTGTGAAATATGCACCTCGTCGATGGCGTGCGGTGCGCCCGGCCGACGGGCTCGCCGCCGGGGTGAACAACCCGACCGCATGCGTCGAGATTCTGCAGAAGGGGGCCGATATGTCTTCGCGAAAAGAGCGGGCAGATTGTGGCTGGCGTGACGACGCAGAGTCGGGATGTTTGCGGCGAACGTATGGAGACTGAAGACGGTGCTGATGCTCCCTGAGACGAGTTCATAGCATATAGGGTTCCATCTGTGCTATTCCAATGCGCCTGCCACGACAAACATTTCACTCGTGTGCATTGGAGACACCAGTGTAGGTGAGATCTTCTGAATGTAGAGCACGCTTTTAGCGGACCATTGCGAGGTCACGGATTCAGGAAAGGAAGAAAAAACACGATCCGCCACAGGCATGGGTAGGCGGATTAACGCTTTTAATAAGGTCGATTACTCCGGCTTTGGAGCTGGCGGCGGTGCCCCCGTTTAGGAGGTACACGGTACCAGCAGTGGCAGGGGCTCTGTTTTCGGGTTTCTAGTGTGACGAAAGTCAGGCTACACGATGTTTGCCAGAAAGCTGCTGGATTCATGTATGTTTAGGCTAGGACTGGTTGCGGCTTACGACCCTGAAAGCCGTGCGACATATTTCCCGGAACAAAACACGCCACAAGGCCTTGAAGTATGTCAAAGCGCAACAGTGTTTTTCACGAACTCATGAGAGCGGGCAACGTTGTTTGTCATTCGGCTTGCAGACCGGCAATGCTAGGACCAACGCCAGGGACCAAAGCCGCACCTAGAATCAGTATTAAGTACGAAACACTAATGATATGATATTTGGTATAGGTATTGTAATATCATTTGACGTGAGTGTGGAACATGGATAGCGTGAGGAGCACACCTGAAACCGTGCGGATTGTCGCTAGGTGAGCATGGTCCTGCGGCTGAAAAGAAAAATGATTGAGTATGCCATTAGTAAAAACCAACTACACCACGGAAACTGCAGTTAACCGTGTTCATCAGCACTATTCCTTTGCATAAAATGCAACCACTAAACAGAGACACATATACATAAAAAACAGGCTATATACGTTCATCAGCACTATTCCTTTGTATAAAATGCAACCACTAAACAGAGACACATATACATAAGAAAACAGGCTATATACGTTGCTGTACAGTCGTAGAGGATAGACGGTCGTAAAATATTATGGTCACCTGATCAGCGGTGACCATAACATCGGTGGTAGGTCAAACTCACAGAAAACCGGAATTTCATTACGTTCCATGCATTTCATTAGTAATTTCTCGACTCTGCCTCTTTCGTTGATATGTGAGTCATATGGTTAGTTCTCAAACTTGTGAAAATTTAAAGCATGGTTGTCAACTGAGCTTTGCGGAGTATACATGAGCGAAAAGCTCGTTCTACGTTATATAAATCATTCGTGCAATATTCTTTGCATCATTTGTGCGCCTACCTTTATACTTGGCGCCCCATATGCTTGCGACTGTGATCACTTAGGATAAGGGTTACATCATCATATCATCATCTATCGGTCAGGGTTATCGAATGATGTCGAAAAACTTAATCGGCAGAAAGCTAACAGAAAAACTTAATCGATGTCATATGGTAAAATGCCCTTACGAAATCACAAAATTGTAGTTCTAACCAATAGAATAATATGTTCAGAACGGCACCGGCAACAAACGTTGTTTATTATGTGCATGTGGGTTGTACCACTTCGCAAGTCAGTTCCCCTCCTTCATTTGTCAGCAACTTTATTGCTCTGCGTTCTGTTTCAGATGCTGAGATATCGCCCCGCTTTGCTCAACCGATCGGCACGAAGACGGTGGTGGCAGGCCGGAGCACGTCCCTGACCTGCGTGGTTCACAACCTCGGCGAATACCAGGTTAGTACCGGCCAGGAAACGATCGCTCCTCCCTCGCCGCCATCGCCTCAGCTATTTCGTTCACGTTGGATTTCTCCGGAGCGGTTTGCAGGCGCAGGCGAGGGACGTCTGTGACGTACGGTCAGCTGCTTCTTGGTCGGGGCCCAACGGCAGCTGAGCCATATTTCGTCCTGATGGTGCTGAAAAACGTATTGGGTACGCCCTTCGCCCGCCGTATGGAGGCCGAGTCATAAAAAGCTGAAATGGCTGGCCTTGGTTGCGGGGCCCAGTGTGGTGGTCAGCCTCAGGTGCCTGTCTTAATTCAGCTCTACTTTGGTTCCTTGGAATGCAAACAGGCTAAAGTCTTCAACGCTGCATTTTTCAAGAGACGCTGAGCATCGCGATGCTCAATTCTTTGGGTATTTGAATCTGCTGCATACATTGATCTTCTTTGTATTTTTTTTACCCTTAATAAACACACCTATTACATCGTTTGGGACTTCCACAACTCTTACGGTATCGGCTATCATTGTCTCTACACTTCACGACGAGATTGCATCACCGATGCTGTGCTGTGCCACACTCCAAGTCGCCGAGTCCTTCGACACGAAGGCTGCCTTACGCCTGCGTCGGATGGCCCATGTGACTGGCCAGAGCGTCGACCTGGAACTCACCTCCTCATCTGCGGAGACGAGCCCGAACTGCTGCAGACCTTCTCGCAGGAAATGGAGCCGTTGTCCGAAAATCGACGCCCTCTCTGGCTGCTGGTAACGATGGTAGTAGCAATGGTAGTAGCGATAAGAGCAACGGGCTCTGTTGTTATGCTGCAGTGGAACCAAACATAATTCCTACACGCCGAGATGCAATTTTTGAATTTCTGCACATACTGTGGATGTGTGTGCATATACTGTATTGATCAGCTGTAATTTTTTTAGCGGAACTTGACAATAAATTGAAACATACGAAAACCGGCCATGCGCTATTTCGTGTCATTCGCTAAATCTTGCCGATCATACGACAAAATACGGTGCGGTGTCATTCAAATTCGTTGGTACCGATTAAAGTTGCACTAGTACTTCAGATGACTAGCGCATGTGGATGCTGACAACGATGTAATCAGCGAACTTCTCTTGTTCAGGGATGCTGGCAAGCTTCTATTTGAGATGCGCACGTTGAAATATTACATTCGAAGATTCTGTGCCACTGACCAGCCTGTCACATGAGGCCAGATCCAGATTCCACGCAGTTCGGCCGACCTTTCCGATCCCATATTCATGCCGAATATCGGAAACTTATCAAAATGCATGACCCAGCGGCGTGCGGCATAAAACCGGATCCCCACGGGGGTTCGAGTCCATGGTCGCGGGCAGGCGGACGAGCGACGCCGGCCGTGATTGTGGCTCGCCCTCGCCTCCCCTCCACCTGGCCGCCCGGCTCGCCCGACAGTGCGGTCCCAGAGCGTCGGCCGGTAACTGCCCCGGCTCCAGACCGTCTCTCAGTCTCGGGGGATCAGGTTAATGGCCGCGCGGCCGCCGGCGGCGGGGTCCCGTCGCCGGGTCTCGGGCGGCCGCCGTCCCCGCAGCGCCGAGCCCTGGGGAGCCCTCGGGCCGTCGTCAGGACCGCAGCCGGGGCAGGGGCCGACCACCGGCCACGGCCGTTCGCCCGCGATGACCAGCTTAAGGCGCTGCGGGGTCATTGCGGTAATGGCACCGGTGATCCTGATCAAATCAGCCTTTGATTTCTGCTTTCGTTACCGGAAAAACGCGGGCTGAGACCTGTAGACAGCTTCGGCACATGTTTCATTATCGCCTGAAGTGGTCCGGCGCCGAAGAGAGTAGTCCTTAACCGACGGCCGGCCGTCTTCATCCCGCCGCGGTGGCGGAATCCTCGCCGGCGCGGGACCTGTGCCGCCACCTCAAGCCACGTCTCCTCCCTCCGGCACACGCGCCGTCGGCCGCACCGCCGGCCGTAAACCCCGCCAGTCATCGCCGGCGTCGCGTGCCGCCCTCAAACTCATGACGACGCTCCGCCGAGCGAATACGATTAGCCTCCGGCGGCGGCGGCGGCGGCAGTCTCCGGCCGGCGGCCCTGGGCGATCCGTTACTCACAATTACCGCGTATAACCCAGTCGGCGCGGGCGGGAACAAACAGGCGCTTGTCGGCGGCGGCTGCGGCGGTGCGGCGGCCGCGACGCGGCCGCGGCCGGCACGCGAGCCCCCGGGGCACGGCCATAGCTCTTCGTTAGCGTCGCGCTGCGGTCCCCCGCGATAATGCCGGCAATCAGACGGCGGGCCGATGGCGGTTTTATTCGGCCGCGGCCGGCGCGCCGCGCGCGGATTGGGCGTCGCCCGGCGCGCGGGAGCGGTCGGCGGCCGCGCCGCCGGCCGGCCCGCTGTAAACGCGCCAGGTACATTTTCACGAGCCACTTGAGACCGCCGGTGGGGCGGCTCCATCCCGTTTAGCCGCCGAGGCGGCCGGGAAATTTGAGCATTTTGTCGACGGCGCGGGCTTCATGAGCGCGCTCGTCAAAAGCCGCGACGGAATCCGGCGTTTTCGGTATTGTGGGACGTGGATGAGCGACGGACGAACGCCGGCGTATGACACGTCATGGGAATTCATGATACTATCGGCTAAGGGAAAGACTGCTTCATTTTCTTGTGAAATAGTCGCCATACGTGAAAACGCAGTGAAGCGTCTATATTTGAGTGACGTGTTTCCCCTCTCGGGCCAGACAAGTTTGCGCTAGGAAGGACGCACCGTTTTTCGGCGTGCTCAGAATCGCCTCTGACGAGAATCGAAACCTGCCAGGAATGATCGTCCATGACTCAATGATATCCGTGAAGCTGCCTTTTGCCTTCAGCAGTCTTGGCAAGAACGTAGGTTCTGATTCGTGGTCGTCTAATGTCGACTACCGCGTTAGGTGGCGGCGGTTGCTGAGTTCGCCTGGCCAACTCACCTCTATTGTTGGCGTCAAGTCCGCGTTTAGTTCGCGTTGATGAAATTTTGCGTGTTGCCATTTTTGCCGGGGCGTCGATTTCGGGAAAAGTATGGTCAAAACTTGACGTCACAAATAAGGATACTTCCAACGGGAGCTCAGTGTTAGGAAAAGCACGATGACCTCTCAGTCAAGATAGATGCTAGAGACGTATGACATTATCTGTTCAATGCTACACTCCGCTCACAGTCGGAGACGGCATGGCTGTGCGTCAACATTTGAATGCCGAGCGGGGAGGGTGGCGCGTTATACATGCCGAAAACACCGCAGAAAATGAAGCCATACAACAGAAATTCTATAGATAGATACAGCAATTCTTCAGAGATACAGCAACGGCTGTCAAAATGTTATTAAGGTTGGTTGGTTGGCTGGTTATCCTGTTTTTGGTTATCCTGCAAGGTTGCAGGATCGTGCGCAGACAATTCGGAATGGCATGCAAGGAAATGTAGCGCAGCCTGCACGGATGTTCAGGAGCCGTCACGCCGCAAAGCCACCTAAAAAATCTCATGTTTTGCGTTGGATCAACATTGCGAATGTACGGCCTGAACAAACAAAGATCCCAGATATTCGCAAACCGAGGCGTGGTTATAAAAGCGTAGAACAAATGCTTCCTAGCTTCAGATTTTCCGCAAGATTGGAAAAATATCAAAAAAACAACGAAAGAGGCTACTGAGCCACATCCGGATGGCGCCGACTAACAATTTTCTTTGTATGATCCAAATGGTTGCTGAGGTTTTGTTAGAAATCGGAGCCCGTGCTAAGCATTGGCTTGTTACACAGACTCTGACCCCTACATCCGACCGAGAAATTCCAGGTAACGGCTCATGGCCATCATGCAAGTTGCCGCCGTCTTTCGATATAATGTACTTGGTCCGATTTCCCTCAGGCATGTTATTATTCAAACGTTATGACGTCAGTGACCCGAAAGTATTCACAGCCAGAGTGTTCGGAACCACACACACCTGGTTACCCGTTCCACCGATCTCCTTCAGTTAGGGACGCTCCTACGTGTATAAAGTTAGACGTTGAAATTTGCCTGATGCAAATAGCACAAATCCATTCATAACTTACCCTGAGACACCCATTTCTGTAATCCCATTCGACAGCACAAGAAAGGAATTCGAGAACGACCTCTTTCTCCTGTTACACTAGATGCGCTAAGTGCGCCTAGGTCGCACCTCCGTCTTACATTAGGTGCACCTATGCCTCCGGCAACCAGTCGGGCTGATTACCTCCAGCCCGGCCGCTGTTCAAAGGTCTCGAGACCTCACCCGGGCATCCCTGGCAGCATGACTTTGCAAAGCATTGGCTCCTATGACAATTGGGAAAAATATTTATTTTCTGTTCGATTTTGACCGAGCGTGAGGTCACGGTTATCGATATTCCAGAAACATTAGGATGCGCAGGAGCTTCGTCCGCGCTGTGCGCGGAGGAGCCCCGGATTTGGGCCGTAAGGTGTCCTCCACGTTAGGCTCGGAGGACATTCCTGAGCACTTTGCATTGGGACCTCTCGGGCAAGGGACTGCATTATTAGAAGCCCTTTCTTCTTAGAGGCTATTTACCGCCTAAGGCTACATAAAAAGATAAGGGGTTCCGGCTGGCACGCGAAAGAGACTCCCTCTTGTGCGTAAACAGGGCTCCTGTCGGCTTGTCGAAAGCCCTTATCGGACTGTGAAGGGCCAGCCTACCGACCTGCCAAGGGGCCTCCGTTAGCATGTCAAAGGTTCCAGCGTCGTCTTGCAGATTGTCCCCTGGGGGCCTTTAGAGAGTCCTTATAAAGGCCCCCGAGGCCTTTATAAGGACTTATAAGCCTTATAAAGCCTTATAAAGCCCTTATAAGCCTTTATAAGGGCCCCTTGCTGGACTATAAAGATTCACGGTCGGCCCAAAGAGGCCCTTCCGGCATATAAAGAGCCCGCCTACGGACCTGCAAACGGGGCCCCAGCCGGCCTGTAAAGGACTCCTGCATGCCAATAAAGGGTAACGTGTTGGCTTATAATGGGGCCGTACTCACCTGTAAAGGGCCCGCATATGGGTCCTTTAGGGGGCCTGCTGCTGGGTTCTAAAGGGGCTCCTGATACCGGTTCTGCGGGCCAACGGGAAGTCCCGACGGCCAGAAGAGGGGCAGTCTGCCGACTAGTAAAAGGTCCTTCTTTTGCCCTGAAAAGACCCTCTTCCGAACTGCAGAGGGGCTCCACTGAGGCTGAAGAGGCGGCTCTGTAAAGAATACCTTCAAGCTGGCCCCTGAAACGGCCCCAGCACGTCTGCAACAGAACCCTTGCAGCTTCAAATCTCACTTATTCGAATCACACTTCGTAGTTCGCGGTTACGAAGCAAAGGCCATACAGGCTGCCGCATGGGGAGACCCACTGAAAACTGAAACTGTAGCTCCCCCCCTGAAAATCTAGCCCCCTCCTCTCCCGCTTAGGAAACTTCCGCGTTCGCACCTCGCGACTAGTTGCGAAACAAACAATTCATGCTGTCGAGTGAGGAAGTCTCCTAAAATCGGAGGCCCCCGATGGAAGGTCTAGCCCGTCCTTTAGGAAAATCCTGGACGCGCCCCTGGGTTTGATTTGGAACATCCAATGACAAGGATTGAAACCGTTTCCAGCCTTGACGTTTCCTCAGTTTCCTTCAGTTTCCCTCACTCCCACTGATTACAAACAATCCAGTGGCAGCTATGCCCTACATGAGACCACCAGTACTAAATTGGCGACAACCCGCATTCTGCGTGGCTCGACGGAGCCCCTTATGTAAACACAGCGCGTATCTTGCCGACGTGAAGACAGTAAAATTCTTTATCGTTCTCACCTCTCTTGAGACCGCATAACTTGACCGTCATTAGTTCTTTAACGATTGTTCAAACGCAAATATCCTCGCCGTTGACGCACCCTGAAGCCCTTATAATCAGTCAATCGACTGACTGGCCTCAGCTCTGGGCAATACCCACTCATTGACTAGTGCGCGTTTTTGAAAAACAGAATCGCGGTAGATTGCTGTCATTTCCTTTCACTGCAAACCGTTTTCGTCCTGTCAACACTGCGCCTGGCAACTGAACCGCCCTCGCGCCCCGGAAGGCAGCGTCGCGTGTCCGCTCCTGCCGGATCGCTGCCGCTCCCCGCGGCCGGGCGACCACGCCGCCGTCGACGAGCAGCTGGCGCCGCGCCGCGTCCGCTCGGCGGCAGTTCCGGCGCAAAAGTGCGAAATTAGCGCGTGGGGATTCGAGGCGCACGCGGGGCGGCGCCGGCCGGGCCCCTCCAGATGGCCCGGTCGGCGGCGCCCGCGGAATAGAGAAACCGCGTTACGCCGCTTCGGCCGCCCGCCGCGTTTATTTATGTTTACTAGTTTACAGATTTGACGCGCGTGGCGTGAAAGTGAAGGCGATGGGCGCGTGGACGGGCTTCGAGCTGCAGGGCCACCGGTCTCCGACCACCGTCTTTCGTGAAACGTTTGCAGTCTGTCGACGTGATAAGCCCGAACCATGCTCAACTGCCAAACCATTGATGGAAAAAAACGTCGATTATAATCTTACAGAACATTTCGACTCTGCTAGATTCTAGTCCAGTTACATTTATTTAAGATTCCAGTCAAATCAAAACGTATCATAAGTTGTGGGGCATTTGCTAGGGGATGTGGGCTAACTTCAAGGTATTGCTATAATCTCGGCTAGTAATGTCAAAAAATGAAGACGGCTTGACAGTCCGTCTTCATGATTTAACACGACACTTTGGCCCCTGCCCGGTCTTGCCTGGCGTCCGCGCCTCGTTCATGTCGCGCCCGACAACATGCGGGCTCTGCGGTGTTGCATTCGCATCACGTCGCCAGAAAAGCACCGGAACGGCTCCGAAGGAAGCGCGATTAAGCTTTAATGCCGCAATCCGGCAGCCGGCTAAGATGAAGCTTACATTATGGATGACTATTCATAGCCTGCTGTTCGCTAGGCGCCCGGCGGCGAAGATGCCTGCCGAAGACAGCTTCTGAAGTTTATGCGGCTCTTTTGGCGTTTGCGTGGTGGCGTTGAGAAATGCATTTTGATTGTGTTTTATGACGTGTTTATTCCGGGATGCCGAACGATATGTTTGCATGCTTTTCTCAAGTTAACCACAATAACGTTGGCCGCTGGAAAGTCAAGTTCATGAAATTTTCATGTCTTGCACAGAAAGTCCCGGAAATTCTGAATAGAATTAGGGGAACTTTTACGATGTCGACAGCAAAAATGTCGTTTCTCTTGGTGACAAGTGGCGGCTTCTTCCCAAAGATTGGTTGCCGTTCTCCCAGGGACCTCTGAGACCTCTTCACCAGTCCCACCACTACGGAGCTCCACTGTCACGCGTTGCTAATCAAGGCGATGCCGTCTCGCTTCGAAATCAAGCAGAGCTAAATCTTGTCGCCGCGCAACGCGTTCGCCGCGCCGTCGGTCTGTCGCGGTGACGATGTCGCGCTCTTCTCGGTACGAGGGGCCGATGTCGAGGTCACTTATGTCTGCCGGCGCGACTTCAAAGTTAGGCGGCCCCAGTGGAAATCTGCTTCGAAAATCAGCAATTGGTTGGATGTCGTGCAAAATTCAACCGAAACGAATTGAAATGGTGCAAGTCAGACGTCGAAACAACACACGCCATATGTCTTTGAGAGGAGGAAAGGCGCGATGAGAGCGAGAGAGGGAGAAATCCCAGCCGGAAACCGGCTGTTATGTCTTGTTTTTGCGGAAATTACCGTCTGCGGTGGCCATTTGTTTCACGCCTGACTTTTGAACACGCCAGGCTCGGCGAGCACCGGTGATATACGGGCAAAAGCTAATCTGGCCAGATAGGAGATCTGCATCCGAGACGCGGCGAATATTGCTCGTCCGCTACTTAGGAGGCGCGCGTGCACGCCGGCGCCGCAATCGTCCGCGGCGGCGGCGGCGGCGGCGCGGACGGAAAAACCCGCCGTACATCGCGCCGGCTTTGTTCTTCATTCCCGGCGCCGTCAGACGCGTAATGAGCGTCGGCGCCGGCGTCCGATGGAAATGCGTCCGATTCAGGTGGCGCCCGCTGCCGGCTCGGATGCAAATTCGGCGCGTCGCCGGCGACGATTTGCATAGGTGGCGGCCGGGTCGGCGCGGCCGGCCGCCGGCGTCGACGGCGCGCCAGGTGCCGGACAGCCGCTCGGAGAGGCCGCGCCGGCCGGACGACCCGAAACGGCCGGCAGGCGCCGCTGAGATGTGGCCCGCGGCTAACAAAGTTGCCAACTAGCGGCGCATTGAATTAGTCACCTGGCGCGGCGCGCGCGATTGCCGGCAGGCGCCGCCATCGACCGGCGATCGGCGGCGTTTCGGGCGCGCGCGGCGCGGTCCGCCGCTGTCGTGACGGGGCGCGCCTCTGTAATCCATCACTGATACGGCGCGGCGCGGCCAATAACGTCGAGTGGCCGGCAGTGGGAAAACTACCACGTGCGCCGGACAAATAACACGTGCGACGTTTTGAGCGCGTGTCGCCGTCGGCCGGCCGCCGACGCGGCCCGATTGTCGACGCGCCGATCGACGGTGAACCGAAGGAGCGACGCATATGCCCATTTATTGAATCGATAGTTAGAAGTGAATCCTGCTCATCCGATTGGAGGCGCGCGGCTCATGTCTGGGTCTCGCTCATAGCGCCGCTTAGAACTGTTGTTAGCTCTTGCGGAGTAACTGTACGTCGGTTTTGGGTGTCATGAATGCGGTATCTTATGACATGCATGATGTCTATTTCTCTCAAAATTTTTCTTTGTGCCAGGCCAAGAACAGACAGAAAAATACTTCGTCACGCCACCCTCGATACATCCCTTCAAACCGCCCTTTCCTCGCAACTACTTCGAAAACGACATTGAGAACAGAGAGTGATCTTGAACGGAAAAAACTCTTGAAATGAGGTGGGGTCAATGTGTGCAGTTACTAAAGGAGCATTCTTAACGCGTTCACTCCCCTCTTAATTTTTATTAACGGCGTACCTTAAATCGGGACGTCATTTTAATGCACCATGTAAGCGGACGACGTCAAAATTTACCGCCTAGTCTCGTCACCTTCTGACTGTGAACATCTCCAAAGTTGCCTCAGTGGTTTTTGTAACTGGTCTTCCGACTCGGTATCTAAAACTTAACCCTTAAAAGATGTGAAACGTTCACGATCAATCTCAAACACGATCCGTCATACGCATTTGAACAACACTGTTCCTTTAATGCGCGTGACGGACGTTCGGGATTTAGAAATAATTTTGGATACCAGATTGGTCTTTATGCCCATGTAAGCGGCGCTGTCACCAAGACATTAACCTTTAGGAGTACTGATTCGGCCATTTCAGATTGGTCTCGCCGGACATCAGTTTTGCAGAAAAGCATTGCTGACAGCGTATCACACGTGAGACGTGAGATCCATCCTGGAATGCGGAAGTGTTGTCTGGTCTGGTGTAGCCAAAACCCATGTCATGCGTCTGGAAAAAATGCAGCATAAATGTTTGACTTGGCTGGTGGGTCGGCCTCAGGCACGGACAGACCCCCAAATCTTCAGTACCGTGAGCTTCTGGACTTCTTCATTGTTCCATTACTCGAGGCCAGCGCGTTCAGTCTGATCTCAAATATCTGACGAACATATTCTCGGGCGAAATGTCTCCTCTTTTCCGTTAGGCTGCTTCCACTGCATGTGCCACCTCGTACAACGCACCCCGCCAGCCTGTTCCATGTGCACTTTGCCCGCGCCTTAACTGAAAAAATGACGACTTTCTGATGAACAGCATCTTTGACGAACGGTTTTATTAACAGCAGTCATCAGGCAGACTTATTTTCAAACAGTCTTTCCCAAACAGGTCGTTTGTTTTAGCGCATGTCAGATCCCTGTGATCTGAAGTTTTGTCCTCATGCGTGCGTATGTGTGCATTTGTGAGTATTTTATTTGTGTGTTTGGTTTGTGAGTATTTGTGAGTATTTAATTACAAGACTTCGCTTCGTAGTGAGCCATAGCTTGTTGGCAATATAATCGAATAAATTAAATGGAAATAGAATGAAAGTCGCAGTGAGATGGCCGCAGCTGCCGATCGTCCGCGCTGAAAGACCATCTCTCGCGACACCTTTTCCCTGACGACGAGCCTTCTCCCTTCGTCCGCAGGTCGCCTGGATCCACCTGAGGCGTCAGATGATCGTCAGCATCCACGACAAGGTGATAACGACCATCCCGCGCTTCAGCGTGGTGCAGGAGGACCCGCAGACCTGGGTGCTGCACATTACGGGCGTGAAGAGCAGCGACGGCGGCCCGTACATGTGCCAGGTCAACACGGTGCCGCTCATGTCCCAGGTCGGCTCACTGATCGTGCACGGTGAGTCGGCCGTCTCGGCCCTGGCGGCGGAGACGGCTGGGCGACGTGTCCACAGTGCCAGCGTGACGTCAAAATGTTTGTCACTGCCGGATTTTGGAGCGAAAAGTGCGGCCATTTTGGTTGGATAATGCCTTGTCAAACATCTCTTTTTTATCGTCGGTCATTTCCTTACAAATCGGCCAGTTTTCCGCACCTCTCACAGTATTTAGTATTTGTTTTGTTTTGATTTCTTTAATTGTGTTTGTTCTATAGTAACTAGCACATTGCGAAACTTGCACTTTTCTGCATGCCATTGAAGCCAGCCATGTCATGTGTAGCCTCCCTTATGTACAATTGGATGAAACAGAAAATGCTTAAGTTGACTGAATATTCCATAAATTATAAAAATAAGCCATCTGAAGGTACATCAGCTCACGTGTCACTTCTCCAACGTTTGTTGCTGTATAAAGTCTGTGCGATTCCGACTCTGATACATGTCACCGAGATGCGGCACTCCAACCCAAAAAACTCCAACACTGAGGACCCCAACAAGAGAAAGCAGCTCATCAGCCGACCCAGCACCACCCTAGCCCAGCACCCCTTCCGCAGTCATCCCCTCCCCGCGGCGTCTCCAGTCTCCATCTCCACCACCAATCAGCCCCCGACCCCGAGCGCCGGGTCGGCCCGGGCGCCGACCCGAGGTCACAGCCAGCGGCCGCCGCCCTCAGAGCCGCCGCACATCGTGGACGAGAACAGCACCAAGTCGGAGGTGTCGGTGCGCGCGCGGGAGAACGTGACGCTACGGTGCGCGGCCCGCGGCGTGCCGCCGCCCACCATCGAGTGGCGGCGGGAAGACGGCGGCCGCATCCGCGCGCTGCCGAGCCACCACCGCGCCCAGCACGGCCAGCACGGCCAGCACGGCCAGCACGGCGCGGCTCGGCGACAGCACAATCACGGTACGTCGGTGCCGGCCGGGCCGCCTTCCCCGGTCGGCCCGCCGGCCCGGCCGGGCCGTGGGCGGCTGCTCGATTCCCGCAGTGGCATGAGAGAGCCGCGACTGATGAGCGTGAATCAGGGGTAGTTACCGTGCGGGTAATCGAATGATCCGGAACTGGAAATGTTTGACGAAAATGGCCTCCCTGGTGAATGATTCGGTGCTCTGTGAGCTGACAGGACTGCAGGTGAGACACGTAGCTT
Source organism: Capitulum mitella (assembly GCA_030062745.1). Taxonomy (NCBI): domain Eukaryota; kingdom Metazoa; phylum Arthropoda; class Thecostraca; order Pollicipedomorpha; family Pollicipedidae; genus Capitulum; species Capitulum mitella. The sequence continues at coordinate 3,514,496 of CP099840.1, forward strand.
CAATGCCTTGTCCGCGTATTTTGGTGGCGCATCTTCACTTCCATCTTTTCGGTGACTTTTCGCGCGGATGAGCTCAGGGAATTTAAGGCATGCATCCGCTTATTTTCGCTAAAGCTAGCAAACTAAACGATCTTTTCTCTAGCCGACCTGTTTATCTAAGCCCCGCCTATCTCGTAATCAACAGTCTGCCCTTGGCCCTCATCGGGGAAATGTTTTGATTGCTAGGCGAACGTTTTTGGACGCGGAAGACGGGGCAGGGGGAAAGGATGAGGCTTTCAGATGGGCCAAGCACCAAGCTGAGCGGTGGGACATACACGACCAATGCCTCCGTCCTCTTGATGCATAATGGGGCTCGTTACTGGCTTTTAGAAAATGCCCTCTTGTTTGTCTGAAGCACCCTCTGATGAGCTGGGAGGCATCGTGCGAGATGAGAAGGAGGGCACGACGAAAAAAATGGGACGCACTCTGCGATGTAGGACTAGACGTCGTCGGACCAGGGAGACAATTATTTGAAAAACATCGTTGTAGTGCTCTTACAATACTGTTGACTAAAGACTAAGGAAAGACAGTCATATCTGAGATGGGAAATTCACATAGCATGGAAAGATACTTTGCACGCTGCTCCAAGGCTAATAAAGACGTTCTTCTGTTGGAGCTTTCGTAACACGACTGTGTCCTAATAATACCTTCAGGTGATTCAGTTGTTTCGAAGTATACATGAGTATATTGGTTCGATATTATAAAAGCCCAAATATTTTGGCACGATCTGATGTGCCCTCGTATGCACGTACCATCAATCGCGCACTTATTTCTTTAACTGAAGCCTTGTTATGCTTGCTTTAAGTTTTTTATGCTATGCTTGAAACTTATTTTATGCTAACCACTGATCCCACACACGAAGGCACGTCAAGCTGGGCTGAACATTTGGACATTTTGTGGCGTCAAACCCGTATACTCAAGCATACTTCGAAAGAACTTATCATCGCCTACCGAGTAAAAATGTCATAACGAACTCATATCAAAAGCTTCAGGCCTTTTCGCCAAAGGAACAAATGCTTGCTTCAGCGTCGTGCAATGTGTGCGGGAACCTCTGATGGCGTAATGGGTCCATTTATTTGGGGGGGGGAGAGGGAAGAGGCATTTCAAGGTTTTTCACATATGTGCAGTATTTAAACTTGAGATTACGGCTGGACTGGGCGGAAAACCGCGTTTCTTGAGTGGCGTTTTTCAACGTCATTCAGTGTTTTATGCTCATTTTCTTACGTGCATTTTAGTGCCTCACTCACGACATTGTTACCGACTAAAAGCCTTTTAGCCTTTTTAAGGACTGCCATTGCCGCAATACATCAGTGCCTTCTGCCTCAGGTGGTGGTGCGAGCCGCTGGCCGACCGTCGTCAGAGGAGGCACGCTGAACTTGACTCGAGTGACCCGCTCCGATATGGGAGCCTACCTCTGCATCGCCAAAAACGGCGTACGTACCGAACAGTTTTGTGAGCCGTACGAGGAGACATTCGGTTCACTCCGCGATGGTCTCGAGCTTTCGCCTGGATTTTGTCAGGCAATTGTAGAACGCTCCGAAATGTCCAAGGGAGTAGTTCCTGTAAATTAACGAATCAAAAGCAGTCAAATTACTAGTTAAAATATTTTCTTGTCAAAAACCGCAATGTTTGCGTAATCACATTGTTGGCTTTATTAATGCATTTGATGTGGTGTATAAGGATAACTAGTTTTTTCGTCAATTTTTTCGGGGTCATTTTAATAACGAGGATACACAAAATAGGCAAAGTATGCACATTTCAGAAATGAGGATTTATTTACATCCTTGTACATAACGTTCCGCATATGTTCTGTTGCTCTTTGAATAATACATAAGTTCTTTCTGTACTGACTGTGAGTAATCTAAAACTGAATTCGCCTGCGACGCAGAGCACTAATTTTAAACCGTTTCAGTTTTTGAAGGATTAATTTGACTAGGACTGCTTGTAGAATTTCCGTTATAATTTGGTCTCCAGTTGATAGCTCCAGAATGTCTGAAAGACAGATTTCAGATTTCGCGGGTAACCAAACGTAAAACTATGTTTGACTCGAAAATATTACCTTGAATTGTGGACCTTGTAGCTTCTCGTTTCCACTGGTAAAGACTAGTCACAATGATGGGTGTTTGTAACTTGTAGTTTTGACAAGTGAATATTGTTTTTCGATGACTTTGAACTTTGGCGGTAACATATATATTAAATCACCGAAAAGTGATGTCACATCAAGTAAATGCTTCGGCTACTAATTTGAACTCTGTCCTCTCCAGGTACCACCAACTGTAAGCAAGAGAATGCAGCTCTTCGTTGAATGTGAGTTGTTTCCAGGATGGATATGATAAACGTTTCTGCTGTGTACATAAAAAAAAACATTTTAAGGAACTGATCGACTTTAGATCATGTAAATGCCCTTTCACTTAGATCATGTGTATCGTGGAGCTATGCTTAGATTAGGGTGAAAAAGCTGTTTGTCAATAGACGTGTTATCTCACTGACGATGGTGTGTACACATCTGTAGCGTAAAATGATCAGTGTAAATGCGAAATTAGATTGACGAAGTCCAATAGATTTAAACAGTTTGAGCTGAGGAGTGAACTCAGTTTATGAACCGCAGTAACATGACCAACGGCTTCGAATTCCGCCTATAAATAGGCTCCTGGCTGTATACGTTCATTCTGACATAAACACAACAGGCATAACAAAGCTGTATAACTAATGGCGTATGCAGGCCATTTGCTAAGGGGTCCCCATTATCTAAACGTGTAACATAATGATGATGCCGATGCTGTCTGATGCTCTAACCCTAAATGCCAATTTATTTTCAGATTCCAGGGCTTTTGCATCATGCTTTTGCCAAAGTTCCCTTTTATTTCAACAATTCCTATTCAGAAAATAATCTTTGTCAATCCTCGCCTGAAAAAGACAGGAGAAAAGGAACATCCCAAAAAGTGGAAGGGGCCAAAGACGTTTTTTTGCATAGGGCTAATGTTAAACTTAAAAAATCTGGGCCACGGCATTCGGCCTCCGTTCCTTCACCAACCGACGGAAGTGGGCTAAAAGTTATGCTAGCCCACTGCTTTCCCGTGGAAGGGGGGGGGGATCTCCCTGATGGCCGCTCCTGAGATCCGCCCGTTTATATAACTGATTACCTTGTGTGGTCTTGGCCTTCCAACGCAGCCAGTTTAAACTGCCAAAATATGCAGCCCAGGGGTGTCGATTTGAATTTTTTTGGTGGGGCCATCGCCTCTGCAATTTTGGTCCCTTTTTTTTTTTTTATTTTTTTTTTTTTTTTTTTTTTTTTTTTTTTTTTTTTTTTTTTTTTTTTTTTTTTTTTTTTTTTTTTTTTTTTTTTTATTTTTTTTTTTTTTTTTTTTTTTTTTTATAATTATATATAAATATATATAAAAAAAAAAATTTTTTAAAATTTTTTATATTTTTTTTTTTAAAAAAAATGATTTTTTTTTTATTTTTTTTTTTTTTTTTTTTTTTTGGTGGTTTAAAAAGGGGGGGAAAAAGGCCCAAAAAAAAAAGAAACAAAAAGGAAAAGAAAAACCAAAAAAGCCCATTTATGCTAAAAAGGCAAAAAATATATATATATATATATATATATACACATATATGCAAAATTAATACGGGAAAAAGGTGAAGAGACAAAAAGTGTTGTTGGTCAAAATTAAGAGAGTTTAATCCGTTGAGGAGACCCAAATTTGGGGGAGGTTAGGTTGCTGGGCTTTCGGGTTGGCACCCCCAATCATGTGGACCAAACGAGATCCCTGGTTCAAGCTGTCCCTGTGTTACCTCGGTTTTCAGAACTTCATGTCGCGTTCCGGACGACACGAGTGTATTGCGGGTCAGCGTAGGACAGGGGTCGGTGTCAACGACATCTCTTGGTGGAAATTGGTACCAATCGACCGCTGATATAAACCGACGATGTATGAACTCGACCGACCGGTTCGACCGATGATGTATGAAAAAATAGAACATCGGGTCCTCTCTCGAGCGAAAACCTGCAAATCTGAATAAAAAGAGAAGCCAGGTACCACGTCTAAGCATACGGATAACATGTGACAGGGCAGGAGTGGGGCCGCGGGTCTGACAACTTTGCAAACAAACGGCACCAGCAATTTTGGACAGCTTTAACTAGTCCTGTTTCATGTTACGCGTGAAAACATTCCCTTAAGATAATTTTGGCCTCGTCAACCTCGAAAACGCTCCTGCACCGATGCGTCTAAGCACGTTTAAACGAGTCTGCGTCAGCGTGCTCGAAACTGGAGAAAAGCTACTGGCTCTAAAGTGGTCACATTATTTCTTTAATATGCTTGTCCATCTTTTCTAAAACAATATTTTTCTGGCATAATTAGAACTGTGCCATACTTCAAATGCATTTAATGTCTTAACTTAACACTTGTTTTGAACTGAGGTAGTCAAGTTGTGGCTCGTACTATAAGAAGCAAATCTGTCATGTCATTGTGTCTCGAAACTTGAAATTTATGGAGGCTCAGATTAATCTGCCACTTTTTCCCACGTGTCCTTTTCGGCCGTGTCATATTTACATCTGCTGCGTGATGTCGCAAGTGGGCACATGCCAGTGAACGGTTGCTTGGACAAGTTCCGCTCCTGGGCCTGCGCAGGCCTTCATGCGTCATTTTGATGGATAAATACAACATCTAAGTTTTGATAGATTACATTTTCTGAAGCTCCCAGGCACTCGTTCCAGAACATGTGTATTGAAGACGTTGTCAGTGACATTTTTTCAATCCGTTCCAATCTAGTTTTGAAAGTCGACCAAAATGAAACATTATCTTCAAACAGAATGCTTATTATTTTTTGCCTCCTTACACTTCATTACACTTCATGTTTTCGGCATGAATCGGTGCAGTCAGATGTATTGCTAACGCAACGTTTCAGAAACACACATTCTGTTATGTACTATATTGTACCGCATTATATTGTATCGTATGTCATGTGAATTGGTTAAAACGCCGATTGCATGATGATGTTGTCCGAGTGTTTATTTTATGTTTTATAAAATCAGTTATATGCAGACAGCATTCTTTTTTTCCGAAAGGTATGCTTCATCATGCGAGGCCCTGAAATCTTCGTTTAAGGTTTATTCACCCTCCGTGCCATGCGTTAAAGACTGTACCGCGAGCTGTGACAGCTGGCGACGTTTTCAGTCAAGCCCATGATTTGGGTGTCGCACCAGCTGGTAGGTGGCGCCCAGGGAAGCATCGTCACGTTACGGTGCCGCAGCGAGGCCTACCCGCCTCCGATCGTTTACTGGCTGAAAAACGGCACCAATCAGGACGACCTCATCATCAAGTCCAACAAGTACGACATCAAAACGGTTCGTGCGCCATGGAAGGAGCACATGTATTTTGGAATGGATTTAGGTCTTCTTTTGAAATTTGTAGCAATTTTGGACAGCAAAGGGTGTTTTGCATTGAAGAGTAGCTACGATGACTGCAAATGATCACTGATCTTGCGGTGTGGTTATGAACATGATGTGGCTCCTGAATCATTAATTGGTTTGCCTGAGTAATCACCAGCCATGCAAGTTAACAAGCGCATACAAGAGGCACACGACAACTAGCATTCTGAGTTGACTTGGTATTGCGTTGTAAGCTAATATGGAAATACCTAATTTTCTTAATTTAACTGAATGTTCTCAGATAACCCAAAAATACGAAACCGAAATGGTGCTGCAAATCAACCATCTGAATGCGTCAGACTTTGGTTTGTATATGTGCGTCTGCAAAAACTACATCGGCGAGGTTAATGGAGTCATCACACTTTACGGTAAGATTTTCCTCGTATGTGACATCTGTTTACAACGTGGTAAGCTTAACGTCACGGACGTTTTTTTTTTACATTTTACTCTCAAATCTCGAAGCGAAATAAACCGGTCTGATGATGCCCTTTTGCTGACTATTCATTTTTCCCCTGGAAGCATTGATATCTATGTTGTTGATGTTTTCGTGCATTGATCATTACTGTCAATCGCGTAGTGCAGTGACATTTCGTGCCCCAAATTCACCTTGGTGTCTTCCACGCCGCAGAGGTATTTGAGCCCACGACGGCCAGCACTACGACGACAGGCTACCCTCGCTGGCCGACGGCCACAGAGCTCGTGACGTTCAGAAGTGAGTTGTTCATGCCCTTCTCAGACCGGGCGTGACTCGTCAAAGGCGACTTGTCATCTTATCTGCGTGTAATGTCCCCGAAAACGTACAACCTCTCCCCCCTCTTTTGAGAATAATGAAGCTGTCATGAAGTACAGCAAGAGGTGGAGTGAATCTAAGAGTGGCTGTGTGAATACAGGTGACGTGGGCGCAACGCGCTCTTTTGAACTGCATCGCCTTAAGGTTCACGTTATGCCAGATAACAAAAGCGTACCACAATGGCAAAAACATGTTTGGAACTAGTTTACCTGGAAGCTCGGCAGTCCCATTTTTACTGCTTCGAACTGTGCCCTTTCCTGATTGGTTATATGCCTTGTCTGTTTCGCCAATGTGGCCTGCTCATGTTTACCAAAGTGTGTTTTCAGGTGACTCGCCAACTTTCGCTTTATCGGGAAGAAGTTGTGGCTAGTTTTATCAAAAATCCTTCAGAAGCCTGCCTCCTTTGTGCTGCCTATTTTGTCCACAGATCCTCTTATTTCATGATAGATCTAATGCTGATATTAAATGTTTATGTTCGTCGCCTTTAACCCGTCACCTGAGCTGGAGCGAGAAAACCGAGAGCACTCTTAACAAAAGCTTTCGGTTGCATTGAACACTTTAGGAACCCTATTGGCGCGGTCCAGCGAATCGATCCCGTTAATTCTCGTGATCTCCGCTGCCTTTAGAGCACCCTCGACGGCCGGCGCCAGCTGCTGCACGGATTGGCCGCACTTGCCTGTTTACCCCGCCGCCGCCAACAGAGCCGTCCGGGAGGGGCAGACGCGGCGAACAGTGCCCGCGGGGGGGGGGGGCAGGCGGGGCCTCTCAGCTCCATAGATCAGACACACGCCCCGCTGACGCGGCCGGGAACGTGACCCGGGTGGGAGCCGAGCGCAGAGGCCGCCACAGCGCCACCGCCGTTTGTTCGCTGTGCGGCTGCGGTCGACTGATTAAGGTCCATTTCGCCGCGGTAAATCTGCGCCGGGAGATGCCCGGCTGGGCTGCGATTCTCACCAAGTCGTCAGCTGACCGTGCGGATGAAACATGGCGCGCGTGGTTCAGAAGAGGTGCACTATGCTGCTGTACTGGAGTCGTACATGGCGTATACAGTACATGAACATGGAACGAAGAATTGTGGGAAGAGGTGGTCTCAGATGTTTGTTGAACGTTCCCGCACACTTGAAAGACATACGATACCATTAAAAGCATTTCGCAAAGAGTTCTGCCAAAGAATTATTTTGCTGCCACCGTGACCTGGCAAATAAGCAGTCGGACAACAGAATATGGATTGTGGCAAACACTGTTTTTTTGCCGAGTTCGTGAACGGACACCTGTCTATGGTCAGAAATCGAAATTTTCAGTCCGTTACGGGACGCCATTTTCGTGGAGTTGAAGGTCCCCCAGCGCCGCCATCTTTGGCGACCAGGGCGGCGTGACTCCATATTTGGGTTCAGGTGACAGGAGTCCTGGCCCGGCAACAAGCTCTGTTTGGTGTTGATTCTGATCCCTACGCTTCCCACGTCAACATGCTTGGGGTGAAATGATAAAAATACACGAGTGCACATTGCTCTTATGTTCCTTGCTTATATCTCGTTCTCTTCAGTTTACGTAGTTATTTTCGCTCGGCCTAGTTTTGTGCTTACGTACGATATTTCCTGTTCGTCCACCACTATTTTTGTGGCGGTGTGCAGCCTGCTGAAGCTCCTTCCCATTCACGTGTAGCATGAAGCAGCAACATCCCGGACATTTCCGAGTCGTCTCTCACGGTTCGCTCCCGTGCCTCGCGCAGACGGAGGTCGGGGAGCGGGGCGGCACCTCCGAGGACGTCTACATCCCGGAGAAGGAGACCGGGCGGGGCGAACGGCGCAACAACATGGCCAAGCCGTACGACTGGGAAACCGAGGAGCGTCGCGAGGCAGAAAAAGGTCCGAGACTGTTTAATAAGTAGCTGTCTCCTGAACAAAAGAACGGAACTATTTGTCGTGTGGTTACGTCGAGGTCATTCAGACCTGCGCAGGCCATCTGGCGACGCAGACTCGTCCTGATGACTTCGGGATGTCCTGCAAATGTTCAATGGCACTCGGGAAACTAGAGCTGATCGACAGAGACAAAGGCGAACGAAGTGTTCGGGCTGAACCCTAACGAACGTGACCCCACAGCGCGTCATTGGAAGCAGCATATTACCGTCCTGGCCGGTGGCTGGAAGAGCACCGTTCAATATCGTTGACGGCGCCGTGCAGCATTCGCTGTTTAGGAGTGACCTCTGGCGCTCTGACGTCACAGGTGAACGCCTCTGCTCTGCCCGCAGACTCGTGGTCGGCGGCGACCGCGCTGTCGCCTCGCTCGGCGCTGCTGCTGGCCGGCACCCTGAGACTGCTGTTGTGAGCGCCGGCCGCCTCCTCCCGCCGGCCGGTCTATCGCGGCGCCCCGGGGGCGGCGGCGACCCCGGGGACGTCTTCTACCTCCCGTGCGGCCGGCGACGGCGCGCGGCGGCACGTGGCGACACGTGGTGACTCGTGGCGGCGCGTGGTGCGCACCTGCGTTGTCCCCGGAGCGGGGACGGCGGCTGGCCGTGGTGTTCGTTGTCGCGCGGCGCAGTGGCTGTCGTATTCCACGGCGCTTAAGGCCTCCGTGCTTTGGCGACGCAGGAGGAAGCGGTGCTGTCGTTGCAACAGCTGTGGTGCCGTCTAGTGAGGCAGCTGAGGGGCCGTCGGGCGCAGGAGCTGTGGTGCTCTCGTGCGTCAGATGTAAGGTGGCCTGGTGCAGCAGCGGTCGGCACATCGGCGCTCGGACACAGAGCTTAACGCCTCCACATGGTGAACTCCATCTACAGCTTAATCAAAGTGGTCTGCTTAGGTGCAACGTGTCAGTGATGTGAGATGTTTATACATATAGCCTTGTGCCAAGTACCTACTGTTATGCATGTCTCGCGACATATGAACCATTTAATAGATGTAATTTTGTTCGGTATATTCTACGTGCGCTGCGCTGTTGGGCAAAGTCAAATATAGTCCTGTGGTTAGCTTCATGTAGTGTTGCGTGTTCCCGAACGGTGGCCTAGATAAGACGAATTCAGCCGAAATGAACTACAAGGAATACGTGATCGCACTGGTTTTCCTGGCCAGCTAGGCCTATAGCAACGCGGACTCTAAAATTAATTCAGCAGGGTTTGTCCGATGCAATGTTATCAAAATCAGTGGCTGTATGATTTTAAATATTCCACTCTCTGGAGTGATAGATTTCGCCAGAATCAACCTCAGTTTTGGCTCCCGGCTATTGAAAGGCGGTTAGCTAGAGGCACTCGAAAGAGGTCGCAGTAGAAAGCTAGAGAGACTTGGCACAAAAACGGAGTTACTACCCTTTTTCGGCTAGTGATGCAAAGACGTATTGTTTGATGTATTGGTCCCCCTTAAGTGCAACAGGAGAGAAATGTGGTAGAAGCCTGGTATGGTGCCAGCCAGCCCTGTAGCCGTGCCTAACCAGGTGCTCCAGCTGGCGCAAACACCAAAGGTTTTTGACATACTGTACAGTTTGTTCAAACAACGTGAATGATATATGCATAGGCTAAAAACTAAAAAGCTAAATAACTGAATAAGGGGTGGTTGGTGTAAAACTGGGCAGTTTGCATTGCTGTCATTTCTGTGTTTCTGGCATAAACACAGCATTTGGTGCAGAGGAGCTTTATTTTAATATTTCTTTGGAAACCTTGGTGATCAAGAGTCAACGCACCCTACTTTTCCGCACGAAACATGCGCTCCGACACCCCTCCTCTTCATTCCCCGCCCCACTTCTAGATTCAGAGTTCGCGTCACTTTCGCTTCAGCTCGGCATCCGACTTGGCCATCCAGCCGCCCTTATGTGTGTTCCTTGCGAGATCATCCCTTCCCCAAAAGTCTTCCATCGGCCTGACTTGAGGCACGCAAGGACAGATTCATGTCTCGGGAGAGCGCCGGAGTCTTCGCGTCCTCAAGGACTTTCAGCGTCTCCCACGCATGATGAGCGCTGGCGAAGTCAGGCCAAAAGAGGAGGTCCCTAGCGGGGTAATGTGCTTCCACAAAGGACATGGGAGAACCCTCCGCAAACACTTCTCTCGGTTGTTGAGCCAGTCATGTTGCTGCTTGATGGCATGATCACTGGCTTGGTGACTCCTCGTGGACTAATGACCACCCACATCATAAGATTTCGTGGAAACTTGCTTTCCGGCTTGCAGTTGATGTGATCAGGTGAATCTCCGCCTGCTAATGCATAAAGTCCTGCGTTCACTGACATTTGCCTCATCGTCCATGATGACATCAAGTTTCTGGCTGCGCTTCATCGGTATGAGGGAGAATTTCCGCAATCGAGTCTTTTGCTTAATTTGTTATTCATTAGCGACGTGGGGAGCCTTTATTTTCTTCCTATACTTGACTCCAGCATCTTTCAGTATTAGTCGGACATGCGACATGTATATTTCAAATTTTCTGACTAGAAGCTCTTAGGAGATGTCTGGTCCATCGGTGGCGACACGAAGCAGATGACGCCGCAGATTTTCCGTCATTTTTGACGGCTCCCTTGCCAGCGTGAACCGGGCTTCCACGGTTTTACACTGCTTTCATGATGTTATAGATGGTACTTCTTTCCATGTCACGCTTTTTGAAATGTTCTGCGACTTCACTCTTGTCCCGTTTTGAGTTAAGCTGGACATAGCTCGCCACACCGCCGCGAAGCACTTGCTTACCTAGAGCCATCATGAGCGCGACTTAAGACTTGTAGTCTTCTAAAAAAAATGTGCGTGCATGTTTCAAGAATACATTTTACCCACTGCTGTGAGTGCGCCCGGCCAGCTAAGCGGCACAGCCTACCCGCCGACCGGTGACTGCTAAGCTGCCGCGTGACGGCAGCGCCGTCCGCCGCCGCAGGCACTAACTACCGCCCGGTGATAAGCCCGACCCTGCCACGTGACTGGCTGTCACCCGGTTACTAGGGCCTAACCCAATTTCTGATTGGCCGCTGCGTTCCCGCGTATGTTACGTGATGCGACTTTGCTTGACCGTGAGAGGGGTATCAGTGTGCCTGGTGACTCCATTGGCGATATACCGCTGCACGAGACGCCTGCCTCTCTATTGACAGACGGGTTTATCACCGGGCAGTGGTTAGTTAGTTAGTTAGCTAGTTAGTTAGTTTTTTACCACCTGGACGAAAACAAAACAGCCACGTGGTAACTGCCTTTAAAATTTCTTATTATTATTATCACTGTTTTTAGTTATAAGACTTTTAACTTTGCCCAACTTCATACTATCCACTTAATAACAGTATCAAAAACGGCTCCATAAAATAACTTGGGAAGTCAAGCCTAAAATCCGCTGAACGTGTGTAGTGAAACTTTCCCGATTGAAAACATGTGTTTAGTACGCGGTACACGATAAACGAAGGCGGTAATGGTGAGAGCTTGCACTCTTGGTTGAAACCTGTGGCATGGTCCATCTGGAAAATGGGAACGGCTTTTGCCAGTAATTCGCCAGTACCTTTATCAATTTTGCCTCATGCTGATACCGGGAATAAGGAATCAAATCAAAGGTCTGAAGGAATCAAAAGTTCTGGGAGCATCTTTTTCAATATCAAAAAATATCTAAGCCGACTACTGCAATGGGAGTGTTTTAACGGAGAAACCATTTTTTATATGTATTTAGCAGGGGCATCAATTTCTGTAAATGATTGGGTGGGCCGAGCCGTGAGCCCGACAACCTAACCGTCCCCCAAATGTGGGTTTCTTAATGGATTTAGCCCACTTTATTTTGATCAATGGAAATTTTCGAGTTTTTGTTACTGTTTTTCAAATAAACAGTTACGTATATCCTATGTAGGTATATATATATATATATATATATATATATATATATATATATATGTGTGTGTGTGTGTATAAGATAGGAAGATCGATAGATACATCACTTTATGCCTCATTCTATACTTTCTGCCTATCTTTTATTTATTGCGGCCGTTTCTTTCGTTATTTTTACCCAGTTCCCCTTAAAAATGGCAGAAAATATTGGAGGGACCCAAACCAACACTGGACGGGCCCAAGTCAACATTGGGTGGGCCAGGGCCCATCAAAAGAATACAGATCGATACCCATGGGTTATATAGGACGAAGCAAAATAAAGGTCACGAAGCAAACATAAGGACATCATACTTTGTTCATATTTAAGAAGGAAAGAATCATTACAGCTGCGTGCTTCAGAAATTAGTTAAAGAATGCACTTACATACGTGTCAGGCTTTTGAAACCCTTGAAATAAAAAGTCGCTCAAAGTCTCAGCAAGAGAAAAGGAATATAAATCTATTGTAAAATAAGGTGCAAATACTACAGCTACAGCATTGCTGAATCTAATGATGTTGGTTGGCTACTAGGTTGGTCATCGACGCTCCCGATTTCCAGATCATTCCGCGTCCCTCATGTCTTTCAACGAGTCCGCTGTTGCGTCAGAAGACGAAAATGGAAAAGATCTGGTGAGAAAGATGCTACTATCCGACCAGAAACTGTTACCAGTCCTTTTTGGGCCATAACTTTTGGTCTACGCGACAAGTCGGTCTGAAATCTTGCACATCCGTATGCCGAAGTCTGACCTAATTTTCTACCACTTTTAAACACATATTGAACTCAAATTAAGTATGCTTACCATTCACCGAAAATGCAGCTTTCCCGAGTAGCAGTTTGCTGCGAAGAGACTTCTTAATGAGGTATCGAAAAGCGGGGAAAAACGTAGTAAACCACGCGGCAGTTTTCTTGTAGTCATGACAGTGTATTTGTACGTGTATTATCTAACTACATCACACAAAATGAAAGACATCGCTTATTTGATCTGTCATCACCATCAAAGTACCATTCAGATATGGTGGCCACTTCATGCAAGCATATAAGAAATAACTCCATGCACTATGCCAGGTTAACTCTATATTCTAGATCACGATCATTGGCGCAGTTTCTGGCAACTCACTACGCTCGGGCTAGAAACTATATCAATGACCTTGATCTAGAACATTCCGTTTTCCTCGCATCGTACAATATTATATATATATATATATATATATATATATATATATATATATATATATACATGTTTATTCCTGAAACCATGCTAACAGCGGGGCTGACAACGTTGGCAGTTAAGGATAATCTAGTAGAGTCTTCACCAAGATAATGGGAATGTTACCATTGAGATCAATGGAAAGATCACTTAATTTTAGATTGATTCCAAGTTGTCAGCATTCATCATGTCAGGGCCCTGAATATACATTTACAAAATCTACATCATCCAGCAGATTCGTTTAGAGTTTTTTTTTAGAAAATGACTGTGGCAACAGTTCCTGGTGAGATAGAAGTGTCATTTTATTCAAATGGCTTCAACACGCTTAACATTGGCCTCCTGAAAGTGATCTTACCCAGCTGACGCTTTCTCGGCGGAATATGATAGTGATGACAATTTGGAGCCTCAAGCACTTGAAAAAGCGAAATTTCTGCCGTCATTTTCAAAATGGTCTGATTGAAAATAACCCATCTATCCAACCTTCACGAAACTGAACTTTGAGCAATCTTCTGCTGATGATTGTTACGGCCAGTAGATGTCAGGCGAGTTACCCCGCCAAGTGGCGCCACTAGCTGGGCTAAGACTAAAACAGCAGTCATGCCAGGGACGTCGCCAAGGGGGGGCATGGAGGCCATGGCCCCCTCCTGAGCCAAGCGGTCTACACTAGATGCATGGCGATTCCGCATGAATACGTAATAGTGATCATATATATATTACAAAAACAAACATTATTAGTTTTTCTGTGCATTACATATGCGATAAATTGCCTAAAATTGCTGCCTTTCCTTGTAAATTTCGTCATATGCCTGTGGAGTATGACAAAATTTGACATTTGGTCCCCCCTGAGGAAAATCCTGGTAACGTGCCTGAGTCATGCATGTACTGTTATTTTATGTTAAGTGCACTAGGTAGTTTTATGTTGTTTTATGTTAAGTACACTGGGCAGTTTTAGCTCTTACAATCTCCTGACCGCTATTCTTCAATATTCTAACAGTCTGCATAAAAGCAAGGAAGAATAGAGGCAATCCATTAACTCTCACATAGGGGGAGAGGGTGCACCCGAGCCATTTTCACATTTTTACCATGCATAATTAAATGGCCAACTCACACCAATATTACATACGATTGACGTAATCCATCCTTTTCATTCCAAATTCCCACAGTCAAACATTCCCATCGCCAATTCAGTAGTTATCCAGCTTCCCGGACTATGTCCGAACCGTATTTATTGACACCACAAGACTGCCTCAGGTTTTACGGGGTGGCAAATGGACAGTAGGGATAGTATTTCATAGAACGGGGTATCACCAGAACAGGTGACGCATTATTCATGTCTCAGGGGTAGACTGCTGTACGACTACAATACCAGCAAAATTTGGCCACGGAAAGAAACTTCCATTCCATTGGTCTTAAATGTCAAGACTGAAGGCTGCCTGCGATCAACGTCAAATGAAATTAAGACATCAGTTACATAGCTCTAAATTTTTCAGCATTCCGACGTATTTGCGAAACAGGAGACATCGCTTCAGCGACATCCACGAAACCTGGTATGAAAAATATCCAATTATGACTACCCTACTACCAGTCGAGTATCCGTCACGAGTGGTTATGAATGGCAGATTGTCACAACAATAAAAAGCTATATTTGTTCGTTACATATTTTCAAGAATGCTGTTCTCGTTACGTCGGAAGCTGACGTTGACCGTACAGCGCAGACAAGAGGTCTTGTTTTATTCATTTTACCCGTGAACTGTAACCAAATCGTATAAACTAACGTGCCACATTTTCCACGGTTTCCCGTTCCTTCAGCAACGGGGTTGGCTTCCGTGGTCGACCTCTGATTTTCCGTTTCCGGCGCGTGCTTCGTGTGCTGGTTGCCGACGTCGGTCACGTGCCCCAGTCGGTCGGGACTGACGTGGGCTCTTCAGTGCTAATTGCCGGGCGTCCTGCTGGGTGGAGGGGGTGGGGGTCTGGCTACTCTGGCTGCGAACTGATGAACCATTGTAGGATACTTCCCTGGGCTGCCAAAGTAGCCGTAAATCCAACCTCTCCGACATGCTCAGTGGACTGCATTACTAATTGAAAGATGTTATAGAAAAATAAATCTCAAATCAAACGTACATGGACGAAAGTGGGGGTTTGCTGATACGTAAAATGTTTGTAGGAAATGTTCTATGTCAACACAAAACACGGAAATCATAGTTAACACAGCATAGTTTTCGTTTATGGAAACAATATTCGCCGTCCCGCACTGGACGATCAAACGCAGCCAGAGCAGCGATAATAATGCATGGTAATAATAGGTAAAATGACACCTGCTGAGCCCATATGTATCTTCGATTTCTGGGGGTCTGACAGATCTATTCTCACCAGTGGCCTGAGCTGGACCTGTGACATCCTTTTGACGTCATACTAGAGAGCGGGGTTTCATACAGCCCTTCGGCTGCTGCGGCCATTTCGCTCATATTAGAGGGCGACGTTCCGTTCAGTACGATTTGTGAGCACCACCAGCAGTCAGCGCTGCTGAAAATTCGCATCGATTCTGTCAGGGAAATTCGATCGCACGCGTGCTGCGTTCGCCGTTCAAGCCGCGCCTGATCAAAAATACGCACCCGGAACTGCCGCTCAGGCGGATGTTCCAACAAAGGCCGACCCGCCTCGGGCGCTGCCTCCAGCCTCCAGCCAACACGCTGACGTCACAGAGAGCCCGGGCGACGTCACTGTTCGCCAAGAGGGCGTCTCGTCGGCCGGCGGCGGGTCGGAGGGCGCACTGTGGGCGGGCCGACCGGACCGTGACCCGTGAGTACCACTGACCTCGGAGCCGTGGTCTTTGTTTACTCGACGCTGGCCTTGCTGATCCTGTGCTGATCTGTGCTGGCACTTCCCTGTGCTGACCTGTGCTGACCTGTCACGGCACTATTTCCTCTTAGTGCTGGCCGGTGAACTGCTCCCTGCACGCCCTGCCCGCCCACGCATGTGACGGATAACCAGGTGCCGTACGAGCGCGCTCCAGGTTCAAAGGGACACCAAGAGGGCGCTTATGCACCTACACACGTTCAGAGTCTGCCTCACAGTGAACCATTGCAAATTACCGTTTTTATAGAAGACACTCATAATGTTAAAAATTACTCTCTCAGTTTGCACTGTACTGCCAAAATGTTCATCAAAGAAATGATCAGAAGAAGTAGGCGCAACGTTAGAAAAACCTTCATTCTAATGCTTTAGCCGTGTATATCACACAGAAACTAGAATTTCACTGACTTTCCGAGATGCCATATGAAACGTAAAAACCCGAAACATGGTCTGTTTTTATTATGCCTAATGCAAGCTCTACGTCTATGAAAACAAATATGAGAGATGGGCTCGACAAAAAATAATAACAAAAACTTAACCACTTGTTTCCAGCAGACTGATAAAACTGGGATGCCCGTTTCCACATCAATGTTTACCGAGAGTTGTGCCTGAGGCCATATTCATTCCAACAAGGACTTTTCCTGGTACTCAGGCCAACGTTATGTTTTCATTATTTCTCTGCATTACTGCTTATTTGTATTTTGCAAGACTGTTCCTTTGCACGGGACAAGATTATTGCTTGCAGCTGGCGATTCGTGGAACAGCGATTTGTGGAACAGAGAGGAACTTCAGTTTGCTAAATTTTTATCCAAGCCTTTGTTTACTTGATAACTCTGAAACCAGACATATTCGCTTTCCAAGTTTCCTCATCTAGCTCAGCTGCTTTGTGCACATTCTAGCTACACCTGAATTCGGCTGAGACATACCCCAGACCCAACCGGCCCCATCCCAGGTTCAGCCAAGACCCGTACCAGGTCCGGGTCGGACCCACGCCAGGTTCATTCGAGCTCTGCCGCGGGCAGTGCTGTCCCACAGCAGGTTCATTCGAGCTCTTCCGCGGGCAGTGCTGTCCCACACCAGGTTCATTCGAGCTCTGCTGCGGGCAGTGCTGTCCCCACACCAGGTTCATTCGAGCTCTGCCGCGAGCAGTCCTGTCACGTCTAGCGGCCCAGGTCAGAGAGAGTGTCGCCCCGGTCGGAAGCAGTTCCATTATCGGTCGGAGGGAGTCGCGTCTCGCGATGGAGAAGAAGTAGATCGCCGTCAGCCGTTGGACTGCCACAGCGCCATGGACGCTGCCACCTAGCCGGCGCTTCAGCTGAACAAACGAGAGAGGTGAGGGAGCGAACAGTAGCAGGCGCCCCACCTAAGCACTCGGGACAGTTGATGGTTAGCAACGTTGTTGACGGTAAGCGACGGTGAGTAAGCTAACGGTGAGCGACAACAGGTGGCCCGACTGAGCAGGTGAAGAGAAATGAAGGGTGAGCAACAGCAGGCGACTCAGCTGGGCACTCAAGACAGGTAGGAACGGGCAGCACAGTTCGCCGAGGGCAGAGACAGATCCCAAGTGATGACTGGCAGAACAGCTGACCGTAAGACGTAACAGCTTGTTTGTTTGTCTGTTTGTTTTCTTTGTACGGGGATGGTTTTTGAAACACGTAACTGTTGTCCATTTCAGCTCTTTCTTCACCCCCATTTGTGCATTTTGGAATGTCGGTGACGGTGCGACGTATAGTTAACAGTCCTGGATAGTTGAGAAGAAATAGTATCGCTAAACAAAAAAAAAAAAAAAAAACAAAATGGGATGCCTGTCACGGGAATGACTTGTGACAGTCATGGGTATAAGAGGAATGCATTCAAAAAATGATTTAAGGTATGCAGTTTGTAGGAGAATAACTATGAATGACACTGCTGTCTTTTTAAATTGAGGACAATAAATACTTTTTTTCCTTTTTCAACACAAGATTTACAGACAAAATTTCTGGAGTTTTTCTGTAAGGAAACTGTGACTGTTTGACGAAAGTTAAGACATCTCCTGGCCTGACATAATGGTGTATGAATGTGAGAAGATTAAACACTTGAAAACTTTTAAGCTCTTTATGTTACCTGTAAAAAGCAACAGTTCCTGAAAAGAAGGAAGTAGTCGATCATTCTGCCCGAGAAGTTTGATTAAAGACAGATGATAGACTCCCAGAAGGTAAACCGGACATCGCAAAACTGCCAATGGAACAAGTGCCATTCGAATAGACACCAAGATATGGTACTAGCTGGTAAGAAAAGGTAAGCAAAGGAACGAACCGGAGAGCAGAGAATCATCTTTAATGACCTTCAGAGGAATGGAAAATAATTTTTCAGTGTCAGGAGGTTACGCACTATGAATGCACTACTACTTGGCGAGAAAAGTGCTGTCCTACAATTGGACGAGAAGATCGGCCCATGTTCTCCGTCGATCGCCATTGCCGCCATCGGCAGACTGTTTCTGGCACCGACCAGGTAATCTGCCACCGCGGCCGGCAGACGCCTACCAAAACCGGCGGTCAGTGCGGCGCTCCGGGGACGGCGGCGCGACCTCCGCGACAAGGCGGAGTAGCTGGCGTCCAGTCATGCTGTTTCACCGTCCGAAATTCGGCATGGCTGGCGTGATTAACGACGGGTGTTTTTACTGTTGGGCGGCAACAGGGCAGTTGCGGTCGCGCTGCCCATTTTCCTCACCTGAATTCTCATGAAACGTTCTGTTATGAGTTGCAGGTTTGACGCTGGTGGCTTTCGGAGGCGTCACGGCCTTCGGACCGTAAGATCGTGATGGCAGAGAAAGTGAGCCATGCAGTCATGTTCCGTTATAGCAGACTTGCAGCGATTGACTCTGGTTTCTGAACACAAAAGCAGTGCTATGGTGGCACATTTTTAAGAGCCAGCTCAGAGTTTTACACACCGCTATATGCAAAATTGTCAGTCATTGCACTGCTCGTACGCTGTGAAATCACTGTTCACGATTAACTGTAATGTTGACGTGACAGTAGACTCAGAACTGAATTAAAGGTACTGGAACTTTAGACTTGTTAAACGAGTTTCCTTCCGCTGCTGAATGTTTCCAGTCTAACTGTCGTTTATCGTTCAAGTCGTGTAGTTCTAACGACAGTTCATATTGTGTAAATGTTTGACTACAACTAAATTTTTAATGGTACCAAAGGCACCGGTTTACCCATTCATAATCGAAGGAGCTGAAAGCGTCCTTTGCGCGCTTTTAGCGAGTGAGATTTCATGCATGGCGGTTACTAGGAAAAGTTCAGATCGAGGTGTTGATCAGTCAGTCAGTTAGAGTGCCCAAGTTTCCGAGCGCCTAGCGCCCGAACGTGTCAGCCGAACGCGACACAAGTGGCACCATCGGGTGCGTCGTCTCGCCGGACAGATTTCGGTACAAGTTTCGAAGCGATTCGTGGTGTCGGTCACGTGCCACGTGCCGCTAACCGGACCTCTGCAGAATTCAGTTAATCACAGTTACAAGTCAAACGGCGGATGCTGTTGACGCGAGACTTGGTAACAGCATGGGTTCCACTTAAACGTATTCGATTTTGTGGTCGGCACCCATGTGCGATTCACGTGGCGATCCGCGGGCACGCGTTTCGATTTGGACTCGAGAGCCTCCGAGTGCCGTCAGAAGTGACCTACAGGGCTGAAATCTGGTGGGTAGATAGAACAGCACTAGAGCTATCCACCGATACCCCGCGTGATGGGTATGGTCCAACGGGTTACATGCAGAGCACGTGCGCCTCGTTTGCAACGCTATGTTTCTTATGCCCCAATGGCCGGGATGCAAACGGCGCAGTTTGGTGCGATGATGACTTGAAAAGGCGGACGTATAGCTGGGCGATCAATTTCAATGGATTCAAGCCGAAACGGGGGTGCAGCTTGCACGTGAAGCGCGAGGTGCCCAAGAATAACGCCCCTCCACACTGCCTCAAAAGTACTACGGCTGGGATGATGAAAATTGGCGGGCAGGAGCACGTGATACGTGCCATTAGATGCATGCGGCTATTTTGCACGCCAAGGACTTCCGCCTGGTGTAAGCGGGAAACATGTGCTGAGGTGTGTCCGTTTGCCATTTGAGCATTTGGTTTGGGAACCGTTGATGCTGGAGGTGCCAAATTTTGTGGTGGGCTGCATAGCCACAAGTGTCGTCAAAGGACAATCAAGATTTAGGGCATCAGTGGCAAGATGCCATCCATGTGAACGCGCAACTCGTTGGGTTTGGGATTCTCCGTTCCGCAGGAAGTTTATGATACCTATTTTAGCACTTTTATCAAGATAAAGGTACTAAGGGGGTGCACAGGTCTGCGTGCGATACAAAGTTTCGATTTTGACCTCAAACCAACCGTACAACGCCTTGGTTTGCCTCTAGTAGTTTACGGCGTGACTAATTCTGTTCTGAATGCACTGCAATAAACTTAATGGAGACGTTTGGAGACTTTGCGACCCAGCACGTGAGCGAACACCGAAAGTATCAATCTGATCAAAAACGCTGGATTTGGTGCTGCCATCTATAAAGACTGCGGACAGTTTTTAGCGTCATCTGGAAAAATCTTGTTAGTTTTTTTATGTGGACGCTGCATTACTTCGCTTCACAACCTCTGTGTCGAATACAGTACTGAACCCGATGTGTTTTGAACGAAGGCTGTAGTCATGAGTATTACGTTCAATATGTTTCAGTTGTCTGGTGCTTTTCTGATGTCCGGCGATCCCCAGGTAAATGACTTCTCTGGCGTTGGGAATTCAGTTGTGTGTGGCAGCTAACAATCTCCAATGTGTAATGATTTTTATCGTATGCATGACAATGGACTTTCCTTACCTACCCAGTCTTTGACTACAGTACATGTCAGATGAATCCATGCTTCTGGAGAAATCATTTCTGTCTAAATTAGGCTTCTAGCCTGATATGGAGACCACTTCCGAAGCGATGGAAGTCCAATGAGCAGAAAACACGCTGCGAGTAGATGACAATGCAGACGACTTTTGACCAAAGTATATTGCGTAAATGTTGAAAAAAAAACCAAGCTATATGGGGCCTGTTTCACCTATCTAAAACATCTGGGAGGAATACGCAGACAAGGACTTCTCTACGTGAAACTTGTTTTGTAACTCTTTTCCGTTCACAGTGTGAGCCACTCCTGCCATCTTTCGGTGACCCCCGCAGGTATGAGCTGGTGACACACCGCGCTCACAAGGAGCATGCCCTGTCTGGGCTGTCGGCGATGTCCGGCGTCGGGCACCTGCTCCAGACGAGCAAGGCCAGGCTGGGTCGATTCGTCGTCCGCGTCACCGGAAAGTGGTTCCGGTTCACGGCGGTGGATCTCGATAACGTGAGCCGCGAAGCTCGCGACATCATTTTGTCGCGCTTTCGCTTATGTTTTTCCGGTTTTGTTTATGACAGAAGGACTGCCAATAAGTACTGATCGGGCGCCATATGACCACGTAGTCGTAGCGCCCGAAAGCCCATTCTCACACAGAATATGCATTTGTGAAACAAATGTCCGAACGTATGAGGTGAAATGTTAGTCGGTCAAAAAGTCATCTGATTTTCCACATCCTCAAGTTCACAGTGCAGTGGACGCCCGCCGTTCGGGACTCCACTATTCACAGTTTTGCGTATTTGCATTCTTTTGGGGAAGGAGAGATTACTTAAAAAAATACAGGCTATCTCCTGCATTTTTCGCAATGAGAGCTGTTCCTAAAGGTTTGCAGTGCTTTTATTGCATGTTTCCGGTGAACAAATACTGTCCTACATGGTGATGCTGTGCAGTTGCTAAAGGCATGTGATGTGCGGTGGGCACTGTACACGGCGCCCAGTGAGACTTGTGTCATGCCTGGTACCCGTACTGTATTTATGTTATTTATCATGCTGCATTTATAAATCTACGCATTTTTTCAAGAAGTATTGCTGCGTAACTGTGGTTCATAATCCATTTCCTGATCTCGTGGAGGATCTATGGGCAATGAGAGTAATTGAAACAATAAAAATAGTGGCACCCCCGTGAATAGCGGGGGTCCATGGTGATTGCAATGGCCGCTGCTGGGGTTCGCCAACATCGTCGTAAAACATTTTTATTTACTGAAGCACTTAGATGTACTATGCCTGCAGATCATTTATAATAATTGCGATTTATTTGCACTGTGCGATAGAGAAGCAAATACACCATTTGGCATAAAGTCTTTGAAGCAACATTGCATACATATTTCTAGGCGCATACCTCGAATTGTCATGAAGGATAAAGGTTTCACGCATGCTTAACTCTTCGCAGAAATGTTTCAGAAACCGCACGAGCTGCGATAAAGACACGGGAGCGTACAGGGGCCTTTATTTCTCGATACACATCTACCCGAGCAGGTTACTTTCAGCTCATGCAAACATCACCCCTGCTTTATGCAGTGTGCCCCGTCTCCGGAAACGGCACAGGCCCTGACGCTGCAGGAGGCACAAGCTGTCGAGCCATTGTGTCGCCTCTCATGTCATGCAGAGCTCCGGTCGCGCCAGCAGAATCGTCAGACACGTCGGCCCGAATCGGACCCGTCACGGTCGCCGTCACGCGTCACGGTGTGACGCTCCCACGGCCGGGTCGCCGGGCCGGGGCCGGAAGGGGTCCGCCGGAACCGGCGCTCGGACTGGCGTCACACGTCCGCCGCCGGGGTCACCCCCGAGCGAGCCCCGGGGATAGCAGGGGGGGGGGGGCAGCTGTGGACCAGCGGGATTAGTTTCAGTCTTCCCGGCAGGAATGAGACTACAGGCTGCGTCAGTGGTTCTGCTGTCGGGGACGCCGGGGGCGGCTAGAGTTGACGAGCTGGAGGCGATTTGAACGCATGCCTCACGGTGACTTGCGCCGCCATGTAACCGGAACTGGCGCTCTGAATGGTGCTCTCGTGGCCTATGCTGCTGACATGACTTATGGCCTCTGTGCTGGTTGTTGCTCCGGAGTATTCACCATTGGCAATGGTAGTTTTAGGCTAATTTCGACATGAATGAACATCACCCGGATTTGAAATGAAAAACCAGGATCAGCGTTGCATTCGCGATTTTGTGTGGCCGACTGTAATACCGGACTTTTGAATGCGTTATGCAAAAAAAAAAAACAGTGAAATGCACAAAAAGTGCTTGTAATGCCGGTTTAAAACACTGACGCTCACAAAATACCTTCGGTTTAACGGCAGCATCAAAATCTAGCATAAGCGCATTGCATTGCCACAATGGAAATTAATTTCAGGCACGAGGCGCTGGATAAACAACTTGCACAGGTCAGAAACCCCCAAGCCATATATTCGTCTTTGCGATATGATTTCATGCTCTTTTTCATCTGCTCTAGTAACTGGAACCACTGGCGGACAATGATTACACAGTCGTGCACTTCCACACGTTGAAAGGGTTTGCTAACCACCTGTCCATGAGCTAAATAAGTGAATACGACGTGCTCGACTACAAGTAAGGTCTTTTCTCTGTTTCCCCCTTTCTCTCTCCCTCCCCATCCCTCTCTCTCTCTCTCTCTCTCTCTCTCTCTCTCTCTCTCCCGCTCTCTCGTTTATTCTCTCCTCTCGCTATTTACATCGTACGTCGGTATGATCATGCCTCGACACCTGCAAATCTTAGTTACTGCATGTCTGGAAAACAGGCTGGGCCGCTATGACGCGTGACGGGAATATTCTCGTTCAATGGTGACAATGGAACAATGGGAGAGAGCTGACGAAAAAACGTTTTACAGAGGCAGCAACATAATACGGGTGGAACAACATAAGGGTGGAGGCTTTGGATATTTATTGGTGGTACCAGGGTTACTTTGAAGCCCATTCTTTCCACACATCGTTATGGACCATGTGAAAAAATTCGAAATCATCGATATTGCCAGTGCAACCCCAGAAGCACAATAACTTCCACGCATAACACAAATTCTACACGATATTATGCTTGGGGTCCGCACACATCCAATGGCGCGCCGTAGTGCATGAAAAGATGTTCCCACTGTCACGTCCATATTGTGTTTTCATTAGCTGGACAGCACTGTGGGCGGACGCTCGGTGTTCGGACCATAAACTCATGGTCCAGTTTGTTCCATATCCATAGCACGTCTGTTCCATTAGTCATTGCCCGCTCGGAGCCAAATAGGCGTTGCCGTTCGAACTCATTCATGCTCTCTCACAAAGGGCGAAATAAAATTATCCCATGGGATTAGTTTCAGCATCGTCATGACTTATGCCCCGTCAGACTCACATAGACAAACTGCACAAAAGTGCATACAGAAAGGGGATGTCCATCACTTGGATACTGACTTTGGGAATCGAATGCTTTAGGTGTTCATCTATTCAAGGCTACGATAGGCGACAGAAATGCACTGCTTCCTGCACTAGAAGCAGTACATAACCAAAATGAGCTACTTTTTTTCAGCGTTTCCAAATTATGGAAAATGCTTCTCATAATATTTATTTTACACTTCACCGAGTTAAGTATAATTCCAGCTTAAATTCATTCAGACTGAACGTTAAGTTGAGTTCCAAATTCAGATTCAAAGTTACGTTAAGTTCCAATTTAAATCCATTCTAAACTTCATCGGTGAAGTTTTGAATGGATATCTCCGCTAGCAAACTTCCAAAATTCCACAGTTGTTTGCGAATTCCAATATTGCTCACAGATACAAGAAGAATCTGAAGTCGTTCTACATCGTGCATCCGACCATCTGGACCTGGTCAATGACCTGGTGGTTTACTGCATTTACTGCTCCCGTCATCAAGCGGAAGAGACGCAACGTTTCCGGCATCGAATACCGCTACGACGTGATGGACCTGGACCAGCTGGAGGTTCCGCCTTCATCATTGGACACGTCATGACGGTACGCGTTCGGGACACAACATCGGCCTGGAACTGCTGGCGCTGGCGACCTGAGTGCCGTTTTCTGAGGAAGGAGGCCAGATTCCGCGTGACATTTGAGTCAAAGTGTAAAAAACGGTGACAAAGGTAAGCATCTAGGTGCAAAAAATAAGTACCGACTAACTAAAGTTAAGGGATGCAAAAGGCTTTCTGTGAGGAAGATCAGATCTTCCTATGGCGAACGAGTTTCTGGTGAGGGTTTTAAACAGCATGCATACGGTTTTTGTTCTTGGGAGAACGGTTCAAAGAACGATCATTAATTTATCACATCATAAGAAGTGTGGTGGCACTGGCCGCCTTGATCGACAAACTTTATTCGTGCAGTTCATATTTGATTAATGCGCGTCACTACGTTTCTCATTCTGCGTACCACTTCGTGACGCACAATGTTTTGAATGAACAGTTTACCCCGGTATTCGTTGGTTGCTACAAGGTACTTCGCTTTCTGCTGTCAGCCCAGTTGTTCAGATATATCAGGCACTCCGCGGCCGCTGCAGTGTCAGACGATAAGCCGGACTGCATGTTTCTCCTGGAAAAAATCAATCCGAAATAAAATGCTGCGAGCAAGGTCGTTGGCCGAGTAAGAGTGACTTCAACCAAGACGAAAAAAATCAAATTAAGCGGCTGGCCCCGGCCATAACCCTTTCTGGGGGCTAATCACTTTGTAGCCGGTGGGCGCCGAACCATAAAATTTCCACCAGAAGGCAGCCATGACTTGACGTTTTTGGGAAAGTTCCATTCGTACTGCGGAGCCCTGTAAGCTTGTTTGTTCACATATCCCGGGAGCCATCCACATTTCGGGGGTAATGCTTCACTCTTAATCCCATGATTCCTCATCTTAAACCTGTTTTTCTTTAGATGCTCTTTGACCGCTTAGTAATGACCGCAGTCGATATTATGGTTACTCATGACCTTTAAACCTGTAATTTGATGGGACGCAAAACACCAAAATAAAACAATAAATATTCCTCTTTGCTGCCAGAAGCTTAAAGGGGAACTATATGCGCAAAACAGTGCAAGCAAACTTCCATGCTTATGTTTCCTTTCATGTCCGCCTAAATGCTCCCAAATTTAAAGAAAAACGTGGTAGAGCTCTCTCGTCATGCATCTCACAGGGCGTGTTACCAGTATGTTGACTCAGTTCAGCAGAAGACGGACACATCAACCGTTCGTGCTGGTGCGATAAAGATAGAGGCCTGGCTGTTTTCATCGCAGGAAGTCTTGCAATCGTGCATCGGCTCCAACGACATCATGACACAACCATGCATGTTGTTAGTTCAGCATGGATGTTCAAGCAAGGCAATTTACACAAAACTGTGTCTTTTCAGGATACACCGTTTTATATGTGAGGTTTTAACGCGTTTTGTAAAACAAAGCGAGTAATTTCTTGAGTAGGCTGTCATATGGTGGCATTTGCCTACGAAGACCTTCAGTCCCTCATCGTTTCGATGAGGGTCTTACGTTCCCCATCGAAGCACGCGTTCACGTGGCCTTAAAGTGAACCCGCTGAACTAAAAACGGTTTGGTGCTGCACAACCCCAGATGCCGACTGCAGACCACCAGGATGTCGTCCCCCACCCTGCCGTGGCCATTCGGAATGGTTTGCTGGGAGAAATTAGTGACTGTGCCGTGGCAGCGTTGAAAAAAGACTCGAGCGTTTTTTAGTAATGGTATGGACTAATCGTGCGTTCATGAACAGTCAAGACTGTCGGCGTGTGAGATTCGTACGTGAACTGTGTTGCCGAAAGGTGGGCAGTGTATGACTTGTAACCATGACGCTGGGTGTGCAAGAACCATTCAATGGAAACCCCCTAAGAGAAACAATATAACACAATACAAAGGGCACAATATTTTGTGGCCCATTTCAGGATCGATTTGGCTGCGTCGCAGTTCCTTTCATGCAGCTCGTATTTCTTTCGATTAAATTGGCAGATTAGCTCTGCGGTCTTGGCCTTTCCATTGTTCTATAGTTCCAACAAGTGAACGGCACTGAAAGCAACCTGCTCCGGGTGATTTGCAGCCAAATCACGGAGGACCGGACTGAAATCTTGAATACGGTGTTGTGCGATCAATGTCTTTATAATGTTTGTATGAGTAATCATGGAAGGGATCTCTCATCTCTACCATCCATAGAGCCATTGTTCTTCCCTAGCAAAAAGTTGTCCTTGCCTCGAGCAACAAATTCACATGGCTCACTTGAAAGGCCTCCGATTCGTTCACAGATAAATGGCCTTCGCTAATATCGTCCGACCAGCTAGCAACCCGGCGTCCGCGCGGGCCCAGACGGTTTCGGCCGTACACCGCCCCGCCAGCTCCTGTTGGGATTCCCGGAGACCAGCCGGACCGCGAAGAGCACCGGTTGGACGGCGGAGGTCCAGCGGGCGGTCGGCCGCTCCCCGGCCGGTCTGTGCCCGGTTCGGAGGTCTGGTCTCGGGGTCCGGCACGACGCCATTTGTCCCTTGCTGCTTCCCATATCACTGTAAAGCTGTCATTCAGTAATAGTACTAATACGCGACAAGGAACTGTTATTTCAGTATGACAGAGAATGTTGTGCATGGAAACTCATACGAAATTTGGGAAGAAAGAATACAAATCATTATTGCTATGAGCAGACCGAAAATGGACGCTTTAACGAATTTCAGTCTTCAAACTCCGTAAATTCAACAGAGCCAGGAAATCGTTGCCCAGCTCAGAAGTCCGGACGAGGAAGCGCCATCGCCTGCATTAGGAACTCACACCACCTCCAAGGCTCAAGTATGGTGCACTGAGTGACGTTTCGAATGACTGTCTCTGGTGACGGTAACCCAAAGGCCCCATAACAACGGCAGTCCTGTCTTGCAGGGAATTAGGGAAGACTGGACATGAAGGGAAAATGCCAGACAAAGAGGTCTAGATTTTCTAAGACTAGTCTCCCACGCTTCTCATCAAATGCGGCCACAGGGAGCGAGCTTTTTTACTTTGACATTTCATGTGAATGAACGGCAGGAGTCAGATTCGTCATGCAGGACTTGCCATTAGTATCATCAGACGCACGACCCACATTTCAGAATAATGGCTTCATCGGGCTCCAGAACTTGTCTGCCTCTGTAATGAACACGAAATGGAGTGGCCACATCATATTCCGAACATGTCAGCCTTTCGAACAGGACGCATTTGCCGGCGGCCACCAGTCGGCATTACACTGAAATATTTTCATAATCTGTACACCTTTAATGAATTTCACTCGTTTGATTTGCTGGATTTATGTCAGGTATCGTGGAATTCATGCAGAGCCTATTTCAGGATTCCGAACCCCACACCCGATAGCTCAGTTTCAAGCCATGGCTCATTTTCTGATAAATGTGAAGCTTGCCATCAAAGGTATGACACGACCTGCTGAAGTCAAGACGACTTTCCATGGGCCAGTTACCAGCTGACCCGTGGGCCCCCGTTAGCGCACTACTAACAAACTTACCGATCACTAAGAACCGTGCTGTAGGTCCATGGCAGGTCTCATAAAAAACTCGACTGTTACTCTGGAACATCACAGGAGGACAACAAAACATTAGCACTGCTTCTAAACCATTCACCGGAAGAAAATGATGGCATGTGAGGGGGAAATGGCAGTAATGCCTTGTCATTTATTTCATGATTTAACAGTTAAGTAGGGTAAAATGGCAGTGCGTACTTCGTCAATGATTTTCATGATTTCACGGTCAGGGTTGTTTGTGGTTTACTGTAAAAATTACTACCATGACATTGCATCCGCTGATAGGGGCAATAATTAGTCATTTTTAACGAATCTTGACGAAACTGGATAAACTTTTAAACTTTCAAAAACTGCGTTTAATGACTAACAAAAGACCGGCTTTTCATGGAATTGTCACAAAGATTACAAATCGTTATGCAAGACGGAGTTCCAAATGTCCAGCGTGAGCTTGCTGTCATGACAAGATCGGCAATCTTGCAAGTTGGACATGCAACAACTACCTCAAACTCCAGAACCCTGTGTCATGAACCTTAACAGAAACTCGCGTGAGCCCCATCTTAGAGCAACGTGACTTTGATCTGTGGACGAACTTTACCTGCTGTCATGACATTGTTACGTAAAAGCAATTACTGTGACTATTCATGTGACGGATAATTCGAAGACTGAGACATTGGAGATCCATGCCATTTTAGATAACTGTGAGGGCTGTCAGCTGTGGCTGTAAATGATGCAATATGGGTGAGACATTGGAACTTTCTTCTCGCGTTTTTTTTTCTTATGAGAAATTGCCAGCCTGCAGTGCTAGAATAATGTATGGAATATATTCACACATGTTGACACGTTTTCCTCCTTGCCTATTTTTCCGCGTCGATGGAGCAATTTGACCCACCACCACCATCGCCTGCACCAAACCTAGACCCTTTGTGATGCAGCGTTAAAATTTTGTGGCTTCTACGTATCTTGATGCACAGAACACTAAAATTTGGGCCTCCTATATGGCAGAAGAGCAATTCCAGGAAATGTGTCCTGGAGATATGTAACACATTTGCGGTACACCGACATCTAAAACAGTCGTAAACTGCAACCATTGTCACACAGACGGCTAATGGAATCCCGCCGTCCATCGTGCAAGACTGCTCGGAGATAAATGCACCCCTACGTTCGGCGAGCTAAATCTACCACTAGTCCAAACATGATCTTCGATCATGTGGCTATGGTTAGAATGTGAATACCAGGGTGATGGTAGATTTGAGCACCGTAAAACCGGCGACAAAAACGGATCTTTGCCTGATCTTTTGCCCTGGTTAGCTGAACTTCATTCTGTAGATTGGCTTATCTTGGAGGACGGGGATTCGATTCATGGTCCCAGTGTTGTTTTCATTCAGGCGACAATATTTTACTCATTAATGTATAATTTGCCAACTTAATTTGACATTTATCATTGGTCGCGTCACACCATTGATGGGTCGTTGCGTTTTTGGCCGCAAAAGCTGCCGCTATATAGGATAGTGCCGATCGGGTCGGAATATTTGCAACACGTCCTGCTTGATATGAGCTCTGATCCCTGACATCACGCTAGCAAACCACTTAGGTCATACAACAAATCGGCCCCCGCATGGATCTCGAGCGCAGTTCGGTGCATGGAAATGTGGTCATTTGATCAGAATGCTCCCGGTCTAAGCAGTCCTCCGATTTCAGCGAGACTTTGTTTCTGTTTGATTGCTATCAAATTAGTGCTGTGACACTCCAGAATGACGGAAAGATACAGCTTGTGGTATCGGAGCCCTAGCTCGATTATATCACACTGTTGGAACGCGAGACACGTCCAAAGCATTGCGTATTAGTCATGCCTGGCTGCCTTCTTTTAAGTGCCGCAGCTTGACAATGATTTCATCAAATGACCTGCTCGGCTGCATATGTTAGGAGCCATGACTTACCTGTTTCTTTTAATTGCTTCTGACATCCTAACAAGACATACGTACATTCTTCGTTGAAAACGTACCTGTGTGAAACATGTCTGGGTGAAAACAAAAGCCGTTTAGCCACGTTCATGGTTGATGACACGCCTCCAACTCTGACAAAGCTTTTCCCATCTAGTGTCAACCATTGCGTTTGAGACGTCGCCTCAGTCGTCGCGACCACGTTTGGCTCTGCCCGGCGAGTTGCTCGGACACCGCGAACATACCGGCCGACAGGGCGTGCTGGCAGCTGCACCCCCTGCCCACTCTTCGGCTTCTCTCTCTCTCTCCCCCTATCTCTGTCTCTCCTCTCTCTCCCTCCTCTCTCTCCCTCCCCTCCCCTCTCCTCTCCTCTCCTCTCGTCTCCTCTCCGCTCCCCTCCCCTCCCCTCCTCTTCTCTCTCTCCTCGCTCCTCTCCAAGTGCCGACTGCACCGCCGCCTCCGGATGGCCACCCTGTGCCGGACGTCGGCGATCTGGCCCGCGGTGACGGAGGGGTGCGCAGTGCGATCCCAGGCCGCCCGTCGGCCGCCGCGGACGACCGCACGCGGCGGCCGGCATTCCTCGGCGGTAACGGGCGGCCTTGCGCGAGGCCGCGCGCCGACCTAGGCCGCGGTTACGGCGCCGCGCCGGCGGCGTCTCACGCTCCGCCGTGACGGCCGTCACGCGTGACGCGGCGGGAGCGCGGGCGCCCGCAGCCCGTGGGAGCGCGGGTCCGCCGCGGGTCCGCCGCGGGCCCGCCGCGGGCCCGACCGAAGAGGCGGCGGCGCGCTCTGGAAACGATGGATTCGCGGGAGAGTTCCTCGGGAACCGGTTTCGTCTGGGTGTGCGGAGACCATGGCTTTGTTCGGATCGATCGCTTGGAGGCGTTGTCCACCATTTTTGCGTTCAGTTACGGTTCGTTGAGCAGTCGTCAGGGGCCCGGAGGAAGGGTGGGGCCAGAACGCGACCGCCCCCTCCCCCAAGATGGGCTCAACCAGTTTTCTGGACACAGAGTAGAAAGGATGTTAGCGATCTTAATCAGTTGTGGTTCTGTTTTTCGGCATTCGGGTGTCTGCTTTCCTGGCTCTCACTGCACTCGAGCACAGAGCTATTGCTTAGCAAGCCTGGGACGTGACTTGATCGCAGACTCACCCTTAAAGAAACACCACAAGTTTTACTCAGTCTCAACCAGGCCACCGATTTTTACGCCGCGCACTAGTCTAACTTTTTAGTTTCTTTCCCCTCGTAAACGTATCAGCCCAGCTTCGAGTTACCCTGGCAGAGTTAATTTTTCAGACCTTCTCGAGCCACGTCCCGCAGCGTATTCAGCTCATCCCAGCGGGCCCTCGCGCTGCAGGCATCTGGGGCCGAGCTCCGGGATCCGAAGGCCGCGCGTCGCCGCCCTCGCGGTAATCCGGCCTGGCCTTGGGCGACGCGGAGGGCCATCCGACGTCAACTGGCGCTCTTAACGGACCGCCCCGTTTCCTCGAGCCGCGGCCGAAGCTGCGGTCGCCGCGCGCCCGGCCGCGGGGCGTGCCCGCCGTAGCCGGCACGCCGCCGCGAGTCACGGAAAGTAAAAGTCTCGCGGCAGGTCTTTCCAGGGAGCGGCCGGTGCGGCCTCGGCGGCGGCCGACGCGGCCGACAGCACGACGGCGACGGAGCCCGCCGCCGCCGTCGCCGCGCCGGCCGTGCGGAAGAACGGCCAGCACGGCCGGCGGCCTTGCCGGCTGCATTGTTGAAGTGGAACGTGAGTGGCGGCCGGCCGGGTCGGGCCATTGACGGGCGCGACCTTCGACATGTCACGCCAGGCGCTGAGCCGGCCGGCTCGGGGTGGGGGGTGCGGTTAGCTTGAAGAATGTGGGCCGGACCTGCCCCGAACGAGACAGCCGATAATTAACTTGCAGAGAGGTCGCGCAGGTCGGGCTGTTCTGTCTGCATGGAGAACGCGGAAGGCAATAATCCAGAGGCCCTTCGAAGTACGAGTTCTGAGCAGTTTTTCTTTGCACCCTGTCGGGCTTTTCTTGAGCTTGTCTGTCTTTTGTTTCATTTTAATTGCCCACCTTTGACAATTGTACTGACAACCCTGCTGATCATGAAAACGCAGATATCTCACTGACAAAGGCTAAAAAGGCCCTCATTGCATATTCCACCAAGGAACGCTTACTTCACTATCTCCACTCTCTTCGTTCTTTACCGCATACACGGTCTCCAATACCCGATTCCTCGCATAATATCATATCTCTTATCCGCGAAATGACTGTCGAACAAAGCTGAGTCGGCAGTTTTAAACAAGCACGGCATTGGGGCACTGATCACCTTTAATCAAGCGTATAGTGCACGGGATTAAGCGCTCGTTTTTAACGGCACTTTTGTGGACCAGTCGCAATAAGAAGCCTCATGAAACAACTGGTTGCTGACCGGCGGCAAGGAAAGCAGATTATGTCTTTTTAACATGAACATAAAAGCATGCCTATTGCTCTTTAGCCAATAACCATGGCAACCAGTTCTTTTAGCTCTGCACATCAGTTAAGAATTAAAAAAATAAAAAAGATAAAAATACCGTGACCTTACAGAAAGCAGTATGAAGAAATAGTGTTTTCCCAGACAAGGAAACTCAGATCCCAAAACTCAAGGAAGAGACTTTGTGCAAGCATGCCCAGCAATTCACTGTAGGTCTCATACAAACAGGTGCAGATTTTAGGACAGCGAACTCACAGGCCTTACCTATAGGTGTTCAGACGGCATTCGTAGTTGGATCGACGTGGAACATTACACCGTTTTTTTTTTAATCATGCTACGCTGATAGAGCAGATCACACCAACAAGCCTAAGAAGCATCGCAGGCGTTGTCGCCAATCCGCCTGACGCCTGAAACAACACGGAACGCCCCAGTCGCTTTGACAGGCCCCAAGCAACACGATCACGAACCTCGCCTCATCCATGTTCCCGTCACCATCGCTCACGACACCCAAGTCCGGCACAGGCACGCGACCCTGCCTCGACCCCACGCGAGGCGGCAGCCGACCCGCGCCGGGACCCAACCGACCCGCGCCGGGACCCGTCCTGTGGCGCGGCGCGCGACCTCGGCCCACTGGACCCGGCCTCCGCACACGGAGGCCAAGGATGCGGCCGCGGCGAACTTGATCTACATTCTCGGGCGGCCGCCGCGGCGTGTCAATGTCAGGGCAGGTGCCGGCGTCCGCGGCGGCCGCCCGGACACCGAGACTGGGACGGGGGGGGGGGGGAGGAGGAATAGGAGCGAGCCGCAGTGCGTACTAGCAAGGACGGGCACTTCGGGAACGGCGCAGAATCGACCATGGCGGTTCCGTCGCCGCGCAGAGGCCGGGAGAGGGTTTACGAGTGGGACGGGGCGAGAAGTGGATGACGGTCTCGAATGATGTTTTGCTGGACAGGCTGTTGAAGTTGAGAGAAACTTTGTACTGGTTGAACTGTTTAAAGAAAACATTCCGCCCGAACACAAGTTTTGCACTGGGATAGCAAAGTTGAAGCTTGTAGTCTTAGAAGGCAATACATACTATGGTACCTCAAAATTACACTTTCGGAGGTTAAAAGCGAGTTTCCCACGGTTTTCCCGTGTTTGCTACTCGGACGTGTCTTATTCACAGCTGATGCATGACGTCACGAGCGGCCCAGGCCGCTGAACGTCTGCGTTCATTGGCTTACGTAGACCCGTGTAGCGCCATCTCGACAGATGACTACATTAGTTCTTTATTGATTACATTTTCCAAGACGTCTAGGCGCTCTTTGGGAAACTTGAACTCTGAAAACGTTATCAGCGATATTTTTCAGGTAAACCAGTCCAACGTATAAAAGGGTGAGCGACTTGAAACATTCCTCGCCAAGAGTTAAGAGATGAATGGTCAACACTGAAACGTACGAAAACAGGCACATAGCCAGTAGAGGGGCCATGGGGGACATGCTCACTCCCCCCTCAGGCGAGTGGTCTACACTAGACATTAAACGATTTCGCAGGAATACGGAGAAGTGATCATATGTATGATGCAAAAGCAAACATTTCTTTTCCTGTGCGTTAGATATGAGGTAAATTACATAACATTGCTGCTTGTCCCCTATAAATTTGCCGTATGCCAGTGGCATATGACAAAATTTGTCATTTGGCCCCTTCCTGGGAAAAATCCTGGTTACGTGCCCGTACAAAAAGGACAATATTGCCATTACAGAACAAAATAATACATTCAGCAGCGGTTTGCATGGATGGATTTTGGCTCAGAGTACCAACGTGCCAACTAGAGCTCGTTACCTAAACCCTGAACCCACCGCCCAGTGAGGCAGTTCCATTTCAGCGGGTAACTCTGCGTCCGGCCTTTTTAGCCAGAGAGGACCGCGGAGGGATCCTTTTCGTCCCGCACAGTGCTGCGACACGGCCTCCCCGTGTCGGGTGGACCCTCTCTGGTCAGTTGCCGGATATTTACGCTACGAATGGTCGGGCCAAACAATTTGCTGTTTCCGGGTCTCGAACCCGGCGCCATCGGGACCAGAGTCCACGACTTGATCCCCTCAACCACGGGGACGGCCGACTAAGTCCTGGTATCCAAGATGTCGTATCATAAAAAATGCAATAATCGTTCGGACTAACTGACTAAAAAATGAGGATATTGTTGAAATAACTTTTTGGCTGCTGAGTCCTCTGGTGGCCATCAGGTGTCATTGTGTCATCAGTCATCTCATGTTCAAAGCCGCGATGCGAGAGAAATTCAACACAAAACCTTTGTATGACTAGAATCACGACGGTAAAACTTCAGTGCCCCCTCCCCCCTAAAAAAACACGAGATACCAAGTTTCACGTATGCAAAAAAAATGCGGTGGGAAGATTTGCGTTTACGAAAAAATGCGATACGAAGAAATGCGTTTACAAAGAACAGCGCATACGAAGTTTTGCGGATACGAAGAAATGGGCATACGAAGTTTTGCATGTACGAGGTTTTGCGCTTACAGGTTTTGCGTATGAAGGTCTGCGTACGGGGGTTTGCGGTACGAAGATTTGCGTAAGAAGATTTGCATTCGAACGTTTGCGTACGAAGAAATGTCATACGAAGATTTGTGTACGAAGTTTTGCTTACGAAGAAATGAGATACGAAATCCTGTCCAGATACGTTTTAGCTGGGCTGGGAGGCCGACCAACAGTTGTTACTGGTTGTTCATCACCTTGCAAGCTGCAGTCGGTGACGTGAGCTTGTTTACGAAGACAAGAGCTTTTGGGGTTCATTGCCTCATGTATGACGGTTCTAATTGTTTTCAGTGATTAGAAATGTATTGAAAAATAACCACATAAGTCAAACCAAACCACTTCCGGTTTATACCTCCCAATTACACTAGCTTACAGTCATTTTCTAAACTAAAGATAGTTCGCTAATCCTGGTCTCATCGTCCGCAACAGGCCCAAAGTCGCCACTTTTCACGAAAGGTCATCGGTTAGGCCCTGCCACTCACGGCGGAAAATCCAAGCCCTCAGTAGCCGATTTGCCCTCTGCGGTGTGTCTCCGTGCCCACCCTTCGCATCGGTGCAGGGGTCGCAGTGGTCTGCGGTTTGTCTCACGCCTCGTTAACCTGTCCTTGGCGCGGTGCCGGGCTCATATTCTTGTCTTTGGAACCGGAGACAAAGGTGAGAAGGCAACCGGGCAGACGGTGCTGGTGTCTGTTTCGAGGGCTGGGTAGCGTGAAACGGGGCCCTGTGCTGCGGCTATACGACACGCTTCGAAGTTAACACCCTGCCGCTGATCCGCTGTATCCTGTATCCGAGCAAACACGCAGCCTTGGGTTTCTCGTTCCTTCTGTATTTTGACATAGGGGAACGTTTACCGCGTTCTCGAGCCCTAATGGCAAGGCGGAAACGTAACGCGTAACACGAGGTGCGCTCCCTCCAACACCGTGAGGCTAAATGTAACAAACGTGTGGGGAAGCGATAGTACCGGTTGCTAAATCAGCTGACGTAAGAACGCAGCAACATTAAAGGATAATAACCTCAGCTGACCTAGACTAGTGACCTGAATCTGAACTAACATCGGCAATCTTGATGTACGTGATATACTGAAAGTGGCCAGGTCATCATTATGCCACATTATTACCATATCATTATCATAATCATCATGGGTAAAAAGCGCAGGCGCCCCACCTTTCCCTGGCGATTAGTGCAAAATATATCTATTTTGGCTTTTTTGGGCTGGCGTTTTATAATGCAGATCGGTCCAGTAGTATACCATATTTCATGGGAACAGACATGTCCCATTAGTCAATGCCATTACGCCAGATACCACGGTCAATGGCGAGTTAATGCTTGTCGCCTGCTTGGCCTGAGGGTAGTTGAAACTTTGGGACTTGGAAAGGGACTTGGTCAAAGGGATATTTTGGAATACCTGTTTGCAGATCACATTTAGGTGCCATGTTTGGTCAAAGACGAAATCATCAACGTGAAGCCGAATCGACTTGGATTTGTGCGGTTCATGGAATCGCGCAAGAAGTTCTTTTAACGAACGAGACTGGTAAATTCTGCTTTTTTACCAGGTGTGTTATAAACGGACAAAACAGTCACGGCTTAACCCTATTCACGGCAGGGGGGCTGAATCCGCCTCCCTCGGGTTTTTTGCTTGCCAATTCCAGGGTTTTTGACGCAACTTCACGAAACTTGGTGGCTTCTCCTAGCTATTCTTTTTACGTAATGCGACAAATTTTCGGAACTTCATTTTCCTCAGGCGCGGAACCAGGCAACGTTTTTGGGAGGTGCCTCAGGCCATTTCTGGCCCTGTAGAGGGTAAAAGAAAAATGACTGCCAAAAGTTTAATGCTTCTAATGCGTTTAAGATATAACTTAAAACTTTAAATGAATGTATAGCTAAATAATTGGGCAACATATTTTTTCGTTTGAGGTCACTTCACAAGGTCAGGTCAAGGTCGAAAGTCAAAATTCGGTTTTATAATGATAATTTTAGCGCTATTGGATTGGATATCAAATGCCAAGCACGGAAATATATGACGGAGAAGGGCGCATTCAACATGTCTCCAAGTTTCAGCTTGATATCAGGTCGGGTCACGGAGCTATGACCTAAAACGTCGGTGCGCGTAGCCTATATCACAACAGCATTAAAATGGAATTTTCGAAATAGAGTGAATTCAAATGATTGAAGACAGTTTCAGATAATATCTAATGCACACCAGATAATGCCACGCGACTCAAGGTTACTGGAGGCCATTTAACCCTATTGCCGGCAGGGGGCTGAATCCGCCCCCCTCGGGTTTTTTGCTTGCCAATTCCAGGCTTTTTAACGCAGCTTCACGAAACTTGGTGACTTTTCCTAGCTATTCTTTCTACGTGCCGTGACAAAATTTCAAAATTCTATTTTGCTCAGGGGCGGAGCCAGGCAACGTTTTTGGGAGGCACCTCATGCCATTTTTGGCCATGTTGAGGGTAAAATAAAAATGTCTGCCAAAAACAGAGTTTTAAAGATAAAACTTAAAACTTTATATGGATGTATAGCTAAATAGTTGGGCAACGTGCAGACGTAATTTTGTTTATCTGAAGTCATTTTCCAAGGTCAGGTCAAGGTCAAAAGTCAAAATTTGTTTTTTTTTGCAATAATTTCGGCGCTGTTTTTTCAAATGCCAAACCCGGAATATATATGACGTAGAACGGTGCCTTCTACTTGTGTACGAAGTTTCAGCTTGATATCAGGTCGGGTCCCGGAGCTATGTCCTAAAATGTCAGTGCACGGACCTTACATCGCAATAGCCATGAAATGACATTTTTGAAATGGAGTGAATTCAAATGATTGAAAACGTTTACAGATAATATTAAACGCACACGACATCATTCCAAGTGACCCAAAGGTCACTGGAGGTCATTTAAGGCCACCGCCTATGGCCTGGCACCGCCTATGCTCACATTATACAAACATTGTAATGCGATTTGTACTTCTTTAGTATAACATGACTAGCAGAAGGCAAAAAAGGGTGTTCGCCTATTTTGTTCATTCAGTCGTTAGAAAACTAATCCTCCTATTTTTAAAACCCTGTGAACGCCCATAAATTTTCTCCAAATTTCAGATTTGCGGACCCATGGTAAAAGCCCTATCCATATTTTCTCGATTCATGCCATTTTCATCGAAATCGGTCTATAAACAACGGAGTTATAAGACCTCCAAAAGTACCCCCCATTTTGACATTTTTGCCCCCCCTGTATCCACAAATTTCAAAATTTTAAAAATTTCTTTCTATAAAAATGTAGTTCACGTCACGGCAAATCGATTGCCGTTTGTTGTGATGAAATCGGACAAGTAGTTCTCGAGATCTCAGGGGGGGGCCGAATCCGCCCCCCCTGCCCGATCCCTTCGGGAATAGGGTTAAGGACAAAGATCATAGGTTGACCTGAAGAACATGTGACCATGACAGTTTCACCTTTTTCATGCCCCTGGCATCGCCTATGTTAACATTATACAAACATTGTGATACGATTTGTTCTTCTTCAGCATAACATGACTAGCAGAAGCCAAAATGTGCTTTTAACCTTTTTGTTCGTTCATTTGTTGAAAAACTAATCCTGCTATTTTTGAAGCCTTGTGAACGCCTATGAATTTTCTCAAGAATCCAAATGTATGTACCAATGGTAAAATCCCATCCATAATATCTCGATTCATGCCAATTTCATCGAAAACGGTCCATAAACCAAGGCGCTATAAGAGGCCCAAAAATACTCCCTATTTTGGCATTTTTGCTCCCGCTTTATCCATCCTCTTCCAAGTTTTGAAAATTTCTTTTTATAAAAATGTAGTTTACGCCATGGCAAATCGACTGCCGTTTGTTGCGATGAAATCGGATCCGTAGTTCTCGAGATCTAAGGGGGCCGAATTCGAGTGCCCCCCCTGTCGGGAATCGGCCATACCGTTTAGCCCTCCGGGAATAGGGTTACTATGGCGCACCAACCTTGTCGCAGCACGGCGCAATGGCAGGCTCCCATTGTCGACATCACAAACAAACACGGCTCAGGTCAAAAACCGTCCAACGCCCTGGCGCAACCGGGACTGCATAGAGTCCAGAGTCTAAACGCCTTTTTAAGCTTCCGTTTCAAGATAAACTTCTGGTAAGCATTTAGACTGCCCACTTCGAGCTTTCTCACAACATTCCGCCCCGCGACAATATAATTATACCGCGCGTCCTATTTTCTGAACAGCAGTCTTCTTTTCTGAATGTGAGCACTGCAAACGCGTTAAAATTCCCAACATCCAAAGCAGACGACGATTTCGTGCAACGCAACCTTCTCTTGAGCAATGAGTCAAACACAAACGCATCCTATTTGACAGCGTAACTGCGTTGTGTGCCAGGACGGTGCCTCCGTTTTCTCAGAATGATGACGTAATGACAATACGGCATTCATGATGTCCAAGTTCAAAATGATCGGGTGTTGATAAAATCGACAAAAAGAAGGAGGCGATACAAGGAAAGTGTTAACGATATCTTGGGTTTTCAGCTTGTTCATGCTGTTTTTCTATCATGACAGTACTGATAATACACCGGCTAGACTCGAAACCCGCCGGCACGTTCCGTGCTCCTGCCTCTACCCTGCCCTGCTCTACCTTCCCACTCGACTCACGAGCGGGGCCGCGTTCAGCACGTGCCCAGCCGGCCGCGACCGCGTCGGGTCACGCGGCGGCGCAGCCCTGGAGCGGCGAGAAGTCGCAGCAGTGCGGCCGCCGCCGCCACGTGAGGTCTCCGCTCTCGGCCGCCGGCCTGCGCCGCAGCGAGCCGGCCGCCGGATGGCGTCGAATTCGCGACCGTCTCGGCGGCGAATTCTGCGCCTGCGACGTAGTGATTGCTGTCGGAGATTGGCTGTTCGGTACAGTGCTTCTGCATCAGACGCCGTTCCGAGCGCCCGTGATGAACCAGAGAAAAGTAATTCCATTTGTATTCATTTTCCACGAGTAGAATATCTGACTGGTCAAAGAGCTGTACAGGTCGGTACAAACAGGCGGAGGTTGATTAACAGCGGTAAACATCGCAAAATACAACGGCACAGATATATGTCTCGTCTTTATAATTTTCCACTTTTTGCCTGAGAAACCAGCCAGCTTTGTACATCTCGGTAAAATTATGACACGAGTCATGCCTAAGGCGAAATTAACTCGATCGGCGTTCGCCTGGCGACGGCTGCGCACAGCCGGCGGTGCCCCTAGTCCCTCAAACCGATACTCCCCTCCGGCGCCATGGGGCCACGACCACGCCCCTCCCTCCCTAACACACGGTCCCAACCCCGTCCTGACCACCCACCTCCCTCGCACCTACCCACTAGACACACGGACAGAGATCAAGACACGACCAGCGGCAGGGACGAACGCCACCTGGGGGCCGCCGGGCCACGACCTTGACCCGGCAGGCGCGGGTCAAGGTCACCGACTCGACCCGGCGCAAGTCGCAACGCTTGTACGTGGCGGTCGGAGGCGGTCGCGGACATAGAGGCACGCGGTATGAACAGGATGCTTGTCGGGTCGGAACAGCGCTCGAATCACAGACAGCTCGAAACAGGAGTGACGAAACAGGAGTGACGTGTCGAAGGCGCGCGCGGAGGTTCGCCAGTCAGTTCCCATACGGTCGGAGCCCAGGTCTGGCGACCAGCACACGGCAGAACACTAGCCCATACGCCCGTGCGCCACATCGGCATGCAGATGCCTCTCGCCGACTGCCGGATGTGAACCAGAAACTCGTTAAAATAAACGCAGAACGAAGCGAGTAAAATTAAACTATTAGAAGCAGTGTGATGAACGAAGCGTGTCGGTTGGGACCAAGTAGTGGGACAAACACAAACAAGGCTCAGTTACGTGCATGGACGTCCGCTGGACACTGCAGCGACATCGCAACCCAAAGCGTCACCTTCGCCACGAGCGCCGCCCCGCGGCCGGTGAACTGGTGGCTGGAATGGATGAGAGCGTTTTCGGCTGGCCAGCGCGAGGCACGACGGGTCAGTGTAACAAACCGCACACCGCCGCCAC
This sequence comes from Capitulum mitella, assembly GCA_030062745.1. Taxonomy (NCBI): domain Eukaryota; kingdom Metazoa; phylum Arthropoda; class Thecostraca; order Pollicipedomorpha; family Pollicipedidae; genus Capitulum; species Capitulum mitella. Next base: position 3,555,931 of record CP099840.1, read on the forward strand.
TGTGACCGATGCACAGCCGTTTGGCAGCCATGGAGTCGGCTTTCGCGGCACTTCAGTGCTCCCGTACCGACCGCTCGCTCGGTCAACTGCAAGACCGCAATGAATCGGACTGGTCAGTTGGAAGGCTTGGCAACTTGCCGGCTTCGCCGAGCCGACACATACTAACACTCGACAGAGACCACGAGACATCACAGGCGCTTGATCAAACCCCGTCAGAGACGATGCCGTGAATGCCTCACATTGACCTGGTCTGAACTCTAGTCATTTCGCCAGGGCTTCATCAGGTCACCATCAGACTTTACATTTCGCCAGGGCTTCAGGTCACCATCAGACTTTACCAACAAGACGGTTCACTCCACCGTTACGGCAGCATTAAAACGGCACTATAGGTTTCGACAACGCTTGATTCGTCAAGATAATCTGTAGTGTATTTATGCACGAACGCATGAAAGACCAACATTATCGGAGCGGAGCGTCCGGCCACCGGTTCCAGTTTCGCCTGCCGCGCGCGCCGTGAGCTAATGCCTGCTTGATCCCCGCCGCGGGGCAAACTGGGGCCACCAGAGGTCAGCCGGGTCTGAGCCTTCCCGCCCGGTACTGGGCGCAGGAGAACGCACCCACGCGGCATTCCCTCGCATCCCATGTCGTCGCGAGCCCCCGGACGGAGTCGGTCGGCCGGTTCACGTCGGCGCCGGCGGGCGACGGCCGGCGCCGCCTCGGGCAGCCGCGGCGGACGAGGCGGCGCACGCCGCCGCCGCCGCCGGCGTTAATGGCCCGCGACGCCCCGCGGGGGCGGCGGGTGCGGCCGCGGCCCTGATGGACGTCCCGGCGCGGCCGGCGGCCTCCCGGCGGGCACTGTAACAGAGAGAGGACGAGCGTGAGACGGGCCGGCCGGCCGGCCGGCGGTAAACAGCCGGCGGCTGGCGGCCGGGTCAGCGGGGTCGCCAGGTCAACGACACGGCGGCCGCCGGCCCCGCCGCAGCCTGCTTAGATGGCGTTAAACTCCCGCTCCGCACCGCAGCCACCCCAGACGTCCGAACCCTGCGGTAAACAGGCCGGGGTCGCACCGATAAAATGCTGACACCTCCGATGGGTGCGGGCCCGCGGCCCCACATCCACCGGAGGTGATTATCGTAAAGGAGAGTTCGAGGGGTGCGCGCTGTGTACGCTGTTTGGAGAGGATACGGTACAGGCGTGTGGACTCAAAGTCTCTGTAGCCTCGCGATGGTGTCCGAATACCGTCAGAACGTTCCACCAGTGAACCCAGAGCATGACCGGTGACAAGATATTCCAAGGCGTGGTTACCCCATTCAGCTGTCAGGGTATGTATATTACTCCCGTTTTGCAGTGTCGACTACGGTAGCCGAAATAGGTTTGGAGTGGGGCCTCAGCGTGGTTGTAACGTGTCGACGGGGTCGCGCGCAGGTAAGTTTGCTTTAGGCCTCAAAGCAGGACTAGGATACTACTATTACCATTTGAATTCATGGATTTCCTCCATCCGGATCTGTCCAGAGCATCTGCCTTCTGTGCCAGGATGTCATTCAGTGCGTGGGCGAAACGAATTGATTGGAACGGAAATTAATGAAGACGTTACTAGACATCAAGCAGTACGTCCGCGGCATCATTCTTCTACACGCTAAGAATATGTCTGATTGACACAGGACATTATACAGTCTGAAGAGTTTCACACAACCCTTCTGCCGCGCTGTTCCCGATACTGCGCTTCGAAAAGAAATACGTGCAAGTGCAGGGATTTGAAAATAAGCATATTTCGAGGAAATATTGCTGCGTTTGAACGGAAATCAACGAAGTCCTATTACGGACATAACCCATGGACATAGCGTGCAAACAACCAGTCCAGGAATAAAAGTTGTTGCAGCTGTCCGCCTGTTACGACCGCAGCATGAAAGCATTCGTATGCTCTCGTGCTCTTATTTGTTGTTGTTTATTGGTGTTTTTGGGCGCGCCGACTACTGAGGTAATTTTGCGCCCATCTTATGTTCTTAGAACTATGTCGGTCCCAAAGAACGAACATACATATTGTGACCTTCAAGAGTGGCGCATCGCCCACTGATGGACGAACAAGACGGAAAAACCGCATAAACACGACAGACAGCATTAGTAAACTGTGGCTATGAATGGACTGAATGAAGGTGAATCGCTGGGGACGTGACTGCCAGCGTAAAAAACCTTGCTGCTCAGCACATGATTAATCTCTGGACAAGTCACATCCGTAGGGCCAGTTGCATTGCATACGACACGAAATGGTAGCGGTGCGTATCGGGGACGTACGCGTAAGCATGGAGGTTCACACCACCGTTCAGTAATCAACGGGTGTCTGACCACCACGACCAAAGCATGCACTGCGTAGGTGCGGGTTCAGGATTTCAGGACAGAGCTATGTGAGAAGGTACAGACTGACTAAACGTCCTGATAACCGGCGCTTGGCGGGCGGGCTTGTTGACCTTCCTTGGTGACGTCACCAGCGCTAGCCGGGTAAAGGAGGGCCTAGGTGTCTCTCCCTGAATCGGCCCCTGATGACGCTTTCCCAAAATATTTTTACCCCGCTCTGCAAACCCGACACACCCCCGGTTTAGTCAACAGGACTGGTCATAACTGTGACGTGCTTATGCAAGTGTGTTGGGTTAGCAGCCCTGGATCACGGAGAACGTGAGAATCGTCATCATTGTTCGGGATTTTCACCACAAGTTTTCTGTCGCAAGCCAAATGCACGATTCAGAAATGCACGACTTTGCGACAGAATTTCCTCGGCATAAGTGATAAGATCAAAACGCTATTACGGATCTGATCAGATTTTTCGTTCTTAGGACACACAAGCCCTTTTCGTACCACGGTGGTCAAATCAAGCTCAAGTTATGTCAGCGTCGAAGGTTCTCTTCACGCATTGACCGAGCCTGACCGTAGCAATGCGTAACGTAACGTTGCGTAGCGTTCCGACTGGCGGTGGTGTTTTCTCTGAACCCACATCTCGTCTGTCCTCGAACATCAGACAGTTGTGACAAAGCACAGATAGAATGATGTCACCAGAGTGACGGGCATCGACCTGATCTGGCAGCGGCGGGCGATGGGTGAGCCACTGTTTCGCGCGCATCAGCATCTAAAACACGTGGCGTTTGCGGGAACTGTTTTATCTAGCTGGGATAAGTAGCAGTCAGAAATCTACCGAGTCTGTGTTAGTTCATATGGACACAGCATCTGACGCAGACACGAATCACGATGTAGTAAGCTTGACTATCACTCCAAATGAGAATTAGCCTCAGTGCATTTCAGCTACGACCTGCACGCAGGCCTGTGCCTGGTTCATCTGACGTGAACTGATTCACGTTTGGACTTCCAGAGCGGGAATCGATTCTGATTCAGATTCAGTGCATTTTTTAATATACTCGTACATATTCATACGAGGCAGTACGTTTTCCTTAAGGCAGTTTCGTTAAGAACGATAGCACGTTCCGAATTTGCTAGTTTTGTAATGCATCTCTCAAGTTCCCTGGCCTTTCTTTTAGAAAAGTTATATAGATTACATACCAAATATGCTAAATTGTTCATTCATTGTTATACTGGCGTTTTGAGTCACTCATACATCATGTTTAGTAATGGGAAATTGGCACAAGTGACCTTATGAAAATTATTCACGGTGCACCAGGTTCACATGTAATACACCAAATCAATGGGAAAAATAAGCTGATGTACGAGAAGGCCAATCTTGTGTTTGACTGAGAAGCAGTCCGAAGGACAAAAAAGGGGGATTCTAAGGAGTTGTCGTCCTGCTACCAGCAACTCTTGGGTGACACAAAAAGTTAGTTTTTTCAGAACTGCCGAGTATTCATGAATCGACACACTTTCCCATATTTGACGTCGTCTCACGTTATGGCATGTTTGTACGATTGTCGCACTGTCAGACAAACGATACGACAATCTTACGCACGTCATATGACGCGAGACGACTTCAAATATGGGAAAGTGTGTCGATTCACGAATACTCGCCAGTTCTGAACAAGCAACTAAGTTCTTGTATCACCCTAGAGCTGTTGGGAGTAGGGCGTTAGCTCATTAGAATCCACAGTTTCTTTGGTGTTCGGGCTGCTTGTTGTAAGTGAAAGTGTAAGTGAAACAAAACGATAAGCCTATTTATCCATTAACTCGTTTTCCCTACTTGTTGTGTGTGTTACATGTAGACCTAGTGCACCGTGACTAGTTTTCAAATGGTTACTAGTGCCAATTTTTCGTCACTCTGACGATGACATGAGTGTCTCGAAACGTTAGTATGTCACCAAATGAATCATTTTGTATATCTGAGATGCGATCTACACAATTTGGCTAATAAGAAACCCCAGGGAACTTGAGAGAAGTATTACAAAACGAGGAAATACGGAACTTGCGATCATTTTTAATGAAGCACGTATACATATATATATATATATATATATATATATATATATATATATGCACAAATAGTTAAATATACAGTTCTACAGAACACTGGAATAAAGAAAACGCAAAAATGCCAAAAAATGTGACGTGTTTAATTTGTTATATGGTTCTGTAAACCTTTTGGTAAATCGATTCAATGCTGATTCGATTCGATTTAGAACCAGGCATAAGCCTGCCTGTGCGGACATGGGTATAAATCAGCCAGCAAGATAGGTGTTCAAAAGTGGAAAGCTCCCGTAGGTAGTTGTCTCATAATCTGTTCTACAAATTAACTATACTACCCTGTTGCTGATCATGCTTTTACCGCTCACGACACTGCAATGTCCGCCAACGTCTGAACTCTGAAACTTACAGTAACCGACATTTATTTGACTTTGCTGGCAAAATCTATTTGTCCGGACTGAACGAGCGGTACGACCCGGGATTTCCAGGTCATCCATGGGTGGCTCGCCTTTCTCCTCTCTGCATGCGTGCATGGTTGGTTGGTTATTGGGGCTTAGGGGCGCACCGACTGCAGGGTCATTCGGCGCCCATGCATGCGTCCAGGACTGACCTGGGTATTTATTCCCTGCCTGTCTGCACGGCCGTCCCATGTGCCCTCGACTGAGGTCGCCACATGCTCGGAATCCATTCGAACCCGATGGCCCGCGTTCTTATCAGTCACGCGACGGACTGCTCCAGGCGTCAGTGACCGAGTGCCATCCACGCCCCTGCTTTCGACGTGACACAAATCATGCTGTCATCCGGCCAGGAGACGTTTAACGTCCTAGCTATCCTATCAGCAAAATCCGAAACAGGTACGCAACTAGTCGTATCTGCTTGCCTCCGTCAGAAAACGTTAAACGAACAGATACGAGACTAGTCTGGAATCTCATGCCTTTCGTTTCGGCTCAGACGGACATCGCCGTAGAAAGACCGTGGGGGGGGGGGAGGGCGTAGGGCCGTCCTTAACAATGCGGGGGAACAGTGGCAGACTGAGACAATGTTGACCATGCACCACTACAACGTCAAGATTAAAAATTCAGGACCAGTGGGGAGTCTCCCGCACCTACACCCACGCAGTCCTCTAATCCATTCTACAACACGTGTGATCTACACGTATGATCTGCCTCCCGCAGCCCCGCCTGTTCCATCGCCACACCGAGGCCGGGACGCCGTCCACAGTCCTGATTTCCCCGCCGTCGGCCGTCGGTCGTCCCGGCCTTCGGGTCGGTGGCGGCCGCCGCCGGAGCCCGGCGCGGCCAGCGAGTCGAGGCGTGCAGCTCGCAGCCAGCGCCGCGGGCTCGCCTCCCGCGCCGGTGGCGGCGAAAGTTGCAGCCGGTGCCGGCCGAAGGTCGTCCGGCTGCATCTGGCCGGTACGTGGGAGCAGCGGAGCGGGTCTGTTCGCCGCCGGCGGCCGTCCGGACCCGGCGGGACCCGGCGGTGCGCGCCGCGCGGCCGGCTGTCGCCAGACGCCGAGACTTGGCCGGCCCATCGGACCGTCTGACCCAGCCGTCAGACTGCCGAGCTGCGCTCGCCGCGCGCTACGAAAATACACTAAAATCAAGTGGGCGAGACCACGTCTTTGCTTTTGCGGACAACTGCTTTTATGAGGCACGACGTCGGCACAAAAAGAATGGATTAAATGTCGTTCCTAAAGAAATAAAACCGCTTTTATAAAAATTAACTCAAATGGAATTAAGCGGCTGCGCGGTTAAGTCGCAATTTCCAAATGCGGCGATTTATACAGACGACAAAAGCATCACTGGATGACTCATTAAGGGTATAAAAACCATCCGACGTGTGCTAAGTGTGCGGACCACCGCGCTACGCCCGGCCGCTCTTCACGCCCCACCGGTCGCGGCCCGAGGGAGTCGACCGCACCGGGACGCGACCGGACGGTCCATCGGCGGCCAGACAGCCACCTGCCGCGCGCGAATCACCGACCGATGGTGATCGAATCGCGTGACGCCGACAACCGGCACGCGATGCGCCTCCCGTGACACCGCCACCTCCGATCGCGCCGGGCGCCATGCGAGCTCGAGCCGCCGCGCTCGGCCGCGCGACCTTCGCTGACCGTTGAGCGTGAAGTCCACTGCGCTCCCGGCGGCTCGCGTTTCCGTCAGCGCCGCGGGCCGCGTGACGTCCACAGGGCGCCGCGGCCGGCCCGGCCCGCCGTGCACCGGCCGCGCCGACCAATCAGTGCCCACAGCCTGCCCGAGACGTTACTGCGGCGTCAATACCGCCGCTCGATATATCGACCATGCCGGCATGAGCACCGCATTCCGCCGTCAGGTGCGTGGCCGGGGGGGGGGGGGCGCCATCGCCGGAAAAGGCGGCGCGGCACGGCGCGCCAGCTGGCGGCACGACTGGCGGCGTGCCGGCCTGGACGTGCCAGGTGCCCGCCCGGCCCGCGGCCTGTAAGGTCACGTGGTCGGCGGCACGCGCCGGCGGCGGCTGAAGCGGAGCCAGACCGCCTCCGGGCATTCGTCGCCGGTTGGCTGGCGCGCCGTGCGGATGTGACGCGTGGCACCGGAGTGCGCGGCACCTCGTAACGCCGGAGACCCGGAGGCGTGATGCACGCCTTTGTTATCGCTGTGTTTCATCGGAAACGTAGCGGAATGGGTTACCTCCGAAGCGAAGCCAGCTCGGGTAATTTTTCACGGAAAAGGTCACAGGGGAGAGCCAGCAGGGAGGTATGCAGGGCCGAATGAAAATAATCAGCAGCGAATCGAGAACGAGGTTTGGTATTCACTTTTCTATTTACAGTGAGTTCAAAAGACACCAGTTTTGCGGTCTGTGATGCAAGCTTGCAACTGCAATCTGCAGAGAACAAATTCAATTTCATTCGACCCCGATATCCCATTTAACGACTGCATTCCTCCACCCCGTGCCTGGGTTCGACCAGGCGCTGCCACTTTCCCCTTCCATGGCGCTCCCGTCTCTGCCCCTGCAACGCGCCGGCAGAAACTGGCTGATGACTCGCTCGCCGCCAAGGGGTGTTGGCAGGCGCTCAGACGGGCCGCGCCACAATCGGCGCCAGCCGCGCCGGATTCGGCGCGGTGACTCAGGCCGGTGAACATGCGCAGGGTGAATCGCCCGCCGTCGGCCGGCCGGTGAGCGGCGGCCGCGCGGCGGGCGGGGCGGGTCGACGCGGCGGCCCGGCGCCGGCCCCGACCCAGGGCCCGTCGATCTGGGCCGGGCGCGGGACCGCAGCCAGCGGCTCCGCGCCGTTAAGGCCGCTTCACCGAGTTATTGACGAGGACGGCCGGCGGCGGGCTCACGCCTGAACGAAGTCGTGCCGCCTCCGACAATGAGTCGGAATGTTTGGCCTACATTGCCCGGGTTCGTAGCCGTTATCCCGACATCTTTATTTACTGGTGCGCTGCATTAACATTTTGCGGGGCTGCAGAGAGGAATAAAACCGCACGGCTACTTGTCGACCCCTCCCCACTTGGCCTTGGTGATGACATTAATGACGGCGGCAGAAAATACATGCGCTCATGAACATCGGAAGGTACCGTGACATTCGGATCGTTAATTAAACCAAGCGAATAAATGTCAAATGGCACATGTGGTTCGCAATGATGTTTCCAAACGGGTATATCATTGCCAAAGGGATCCATAGCCATGTCTCACATGAGACGGCAGGGAATACTCGATACTTCCAATGTTAACTATATCACTCGGTAAGAACCACCATTCTTGAACCTTTCAGCCTGCCTCCTACGGTTAAATGGACTGCTTGTTCAGTAAAATGCTGGACGATGGTCAGTATCTTGTCCAAGTATTTACTGAGTAGCTAGTTCAAAACCCTTCCCTTCCTTCAAGCCTTTTGACACTGAGCCCCGAACCTTGGCACTGCTTAAAGGTGAGACTATAACATCCCCAGAACAGGGGCGCATTCGCAGTGGTGCTGTGCCGCAGACAGGTCGCTGGTGCCGTGCCGAGGGCAGACACCTTTTCCAGACAGCACGTTACCTCAAAATGCTGCCCCAATGACCTCCTCAGAATCAGAGGAATCGAATTCTTTGAATACGTGCGCATTACTCGATTCTTCATGGCCTGAGTGGGAAAACCGCAGACGTTGGCTGAACGCTACAACCGCAGAAGCATAATTTTAGATTAGTGGCCAGAATACTGGCGTGGATATGAAGCAACTCGCCCCAGATTACTATCGATATCAAAACAAAGCGTGATGCGAAGCCACGGCGAAAGTTGGCCCTCGTGACAGGCAGGATAGGTAATCTACCAGTCCACGACTCATCTTGAATGCAGATTACCTCTTTAAGTTATGACGCTTTTAGGTCAGCAAAGTACGAATAGGAAAGAAAAATGTGTCTGTAAGTTTGGACAATTGTGATACACTGACGCGAAGCGCGTCAGCAGGAATAATGGTTCGGGGCCCAAGGTCGCATGGGCAGAAAACAGATCAGAGTAGGCAGGGCAAAAAAATCCGAAGCCGACAGCGAATGGCTCCGGCACCAAACACGGACTACAGAAATCTCTGCCGACAACGGGGTCACCCATTCGCGAGGATCCGCGCCCAAAGCTGACAGCCGTGCGCGGCGTGCCGAGCAGGCGGCGCAAATCGGGGACGGTCTGAGAGCTGGCAGTGAAAGGCCCGCAGAAAAGGCCAGCGTCGATGGAGGGCAGACTGCAGGGGCCCTCGCAGGGGGGGGGGGAGTTGGTGGGGACGACCTCGTCTCCAGATTAGGGCCGGAGGAGAATGTGTCACGTGCGGCGGATCCGACCACCAGGCGAAGGAGCACGCCTGAGGGAAACGGTCGCGTTGGAGTGACAACTGACGCCTGAGACGCGTTCGTCAAACGCGACCGAAAAGCTGCCCGTGACCAGGAGCGAGGTGACGTGGATAGAAATCCTGACGCACCTGATCGTACGCGACGCCGATCCAGCGGTGTGGCACTGAAGGTCTTCGGCCATTCCCGGATGCGCTTCCAGGGCCCCTCTTCGCTCGCAGACGGCACTTCCCGGACGTTGCCGACAGAAGCCAGCTTGACGACCAGCGCCCGCAGTCCGGCGGCGCCGTGCTCTTCCCCGGCGCCGTGCTCTTCCCCGGCGCCGTGCTCTTCCCCGGCGCCGTGCTCTTCCCACGGCGGCCCGACCCGACGGCGGAATTTGACCCAGTTTGTCCCACGGGCGGCTCCGGCGAACGGTCCAGCCGGTCCGCGCCGCGCCGCGGTCGCCGGCGCGCCCGCGCCCGGCATCTCGGCAGGCCGAGAGTTCAGTTTTGTCTCGGCGGCGGCGCCCGCGGGGGCGCGCCGCTCACAACGCTGGAAATCACTTGAAACTAGAATATCACGGTGATTGCACGGGCGCGGGCGCGGCAGAGGCCGCCGCTCGCCGCCAGCTAGGAGCACTGCATCCAGCCGCACGTGCAGGGCGGCGACTGACCCGAGTAGCAGGCGGTCAGGATGACGGCGCCGCCGCCGCAGGCCGGCGCCTGCGCCTCGTAGTGCTTCTGCAGGAGCCGCTGCTGCTGCTGGATGTACACGTGGCAGGCGAGCTGCTGGATCAGCGCCAGCGTCTGGCGGCGCTCGTGGCCCATGAGACACACGGTCGAGTCGGCGACCACCCGGTGCAGCACCATCAGGTAGGCGTACTTCAGGTGCTCGTCCGAGCCGACGAAGTGGTTGGTCAGGTACGTCTCCAGCTTGTTGCGCTGCTGCAGCACGTCCGGGAAGTCGATGAAGAAGCGGGAGCACATGTAGCGCTCCAGCGTCTTGATGCCCTCCGGCTCGTAGGGCGTGAAGTCCTTGACCAGGAGGTTGCAGTACTTGAGCAGGCCGCCACCGCGGATTTCCTCCGGCTTCCACGTGGCGATCAACTTCTTCTGCAGGTGGTAGAGCGCCTCCTGAAAGTCGCCGTATACGCTGACGCCCACCACCGTCGGGTAGAAGTTCTCGGTGACGATCTGCGACTCGGCGCACTTGTAGAACAGCAGGATCGAGTCTAACAAGATCTGGAACGAGTCGACGGAAAACTCGAACTTGCGCTTCATCGTGTCCACGAACTTGAGCTCCACGTTGCGACCGCCGTTGTTGGAAAGCGAGATGAGCGACCACCGGTCGCTGTCGCTCACCTTCACCATCTTATGCACGTAGGCCTCGCGCATGCTGCACGCGCTCATGCGCTTCCTGCTGACGCCCTCCGGCAGCGAGTCCAGCAGCGCCTGCAGCACGGCCGTCTTGACGCGCTCGTAGTCCTTCTGCGTCTGCAGGTCCACCAGGAAGATCAGGTCAATGTCGTTGTACGCCTGGCAGTCGTCGGTGGCCAGGATGTGGCTGGCGGCGCCGCCGTTGACGCGCACGCTGCGCACGCGCACGCCGTCCGCCTCCAGGCACGCCTTGACGTCCTCCACCAGGTCCTTGAGGCGCACCTCCAGCGTGGGGAAGTTGCCGCGGCCGTGGATCGGCAGCACCTCGTTGAGCACGCCGTGCAGCCGGCGCACCTGGTCGTAGGTGAGCGTGGCCAGGTGCTGGCCGGCGGCGCCGACCGGCGGCGGCGGCGCGTCCGTGTTCTCCATGTTCGGGCGGAGGTGCGGCGCCGCGAGTCGTCGGAACCGGAGAAGAGTGGTAGCTGGAACAGACGGAACGCGAAAACGTCAGGCAGGCTGGCAGACGGCGACAGGCCGGCTTTCAACAGGTTTGATTCATCGCGAGGGCAAAAACGGCCCTGCACGACGATGGCCAAGAATAACATTGAGCGCAATGCATGCCACTAAGCCCCACCATTGGACGTCTTGTTTGCTTTTAGAGATTCTGATGCATGACCAAACTCGTGGTCGACATGCCATCGTTGTCCGAAAATAGCGACAGAGTTTTCGTGAGGTGTTTATACTTTTAGTGATTTTTTCATTGATAATTTGTGGCGAATATTAAAAAAAATATTGAATCCTGACGGGGGCAAGAATGTAAACAAAACATCACATAGCGGTACGATCGGCAGCCTTTACAACCGTTATATCAAAAACCTGGCAGCCTCGATTCGCCCGTTATAATGCCGCACACAACTGCGCAGAATGTCTCGTCAAGGTAAAGGTCGCATGGCAACGGGATGACTGATGTGCACCGTTGCTGTCGACCTTAAACCTTTGACGCCCAACATTTGCCCGATCAGACAAAACATGGCGTGCTGGCCACCATTTCCCGGACTTGAATGTGTACGCCGGGTAGACGATCGAAATATTTTCCCATGCGTAAAACATTCTAAGCGACAAAACAGAGCAAGTTATTTAGAGATAAAGCAACCTTGTATCTATCGGGAAGGGATTTTTTTAAATTGAGACGCACTAAAATAAAATGCTCAAGTTTAGGCGCCATGCGATCTACAGCAAAATAGTTTTGCTCCGAGAGATGCTCTGACCATGAGCTGGCGCTAACACGATATGTTATTTGTTTCAGAATATATCTTTAGTCTTTCCCGACAAGAAGCCGTTTATTTTCCAGTCATGACCATAGTTAGGGAGCCGATTAAGGCCACTCCACCTTATCTAGCAGACGAAACGTGAACAGCGTTTTACACCTTCAGACAGTAAAAATAAGATGAAAATAAATACACATGAACAGAAACTTGGACATACTTTTTGCATTAAGTAGTGACTTTAGGAAGTAGTACGATTTTCCACTGAAAAAAACGGGACTCAGTTGCAGGTTAACGGGTTAGACAAGGCAAACGGTGTTTTGCCTCGTAAAATGAGCCGATCGAATGACATCAGCAAAATCATCGGAATGTTAAAGAATGATTCTACATCTGTGCGTATGACAGCAGGCGATATCATCCTCAATTATTACGCTTTTTGCCATCATTTCCGTGCGTAGCCTACGCACGGACCGCAAAGAAAAACCGCGCTGCTATCGACGACCAGTGTCTAATCATCAGACGCCTACAAATGAAACAGAAAACAAATGCATGATGTATAAGAGAGCGCAGATTTGCATGACGCTCAATCACGCCAGCCGACAGCGTCTCAATTCCGACCAGGTCTGACCTTGGGTCCGTTTAGAACGTCTGTCCATTATTCAGCCTGTGGCGGGCGCAGCCGTCGCGAATTGACCCGGACATAACACAGCGCAGACGATGGCTGTTAACCACGGCCAAGCCACGACCGGCCACCACCGCGCAGCCACGACCGAGCAATCCGACGGCCATTGCGGGCCCACTGTGGCGCCATGAAGGCGCGCGGAGCGTGACCCAGTCAGACAATCGCCCGCCAGCGTCTGTCCTTCGCGCGGCGGCCGACCGGAACCGGTAACGGTTCAGCCCGACCCCGCCCGCGCGCCTCCCGCGCGCGTATCCTTCCCTCGGCCCGGCGCCGCCGGCTACGGTGCGCGCCGCCGAGGTCGCAAATCGCGGCAGGGCGGGGGGGGGGCGTCAAGGTCACGTGGACCCCGCTCGACGCGGGTCGACGGTGTCCGACTGCAGCACCGGCGGCCGGCGGCCCGCCTGTTTCCGTAGAAACTCGGACACATCGGCGTCGGTGGTCGATACTCGTCGAGGCGCTCGCAGGCGCGAGCCTGTCGCGACGCCGGCGCGAGCGTCGCGGCGTTCACGACGTTTCCGAGGTCGCGCGCGCCGGCGGCTGCGGCGGGTGGCCTCAGGATTACGGGCGCCGGCGGCTGCTCGCGGCCGCCAGCCGCGCCGGCACATGACGCAACGGGCGCCGGCGCCCTCCAGACGGGCCGACGATCGTCTGCCGCCGATGATTTTCCACCCGACGACGACGGCGGCGGCGGCGGCGGCGGCGGCGGCCCAGACAGTAACCCGGCTCGCGTCAGGCCGTTACGTGGAAAATCTGTTGGAGACCAGTCGGCAGCACTGGAGATCTGTCATACACTGCAGGGCCGATAGCGAGTTCAAGGTGGTCCGACGACGCCACGGCGCGGCTCTAGCCGCCCGCCTTTCAGTCGGAATGCAGATAAGGCGTTTTCCCCGAATCGCTGTAAGGCCGTTCGCGTCGTGCGGCCGGCGCGGGGCCCGGCGCCGCCGGGGAACAGCTCGGGAAACCGCGACTCGAAGCTGCGGACTGCTGAGGCTGGCAGCTCGGCTAACGGGCCACAAGCTCGGCACGGGCATGTCTGGCTGGTTTAGGCCGACAGCGTCGCTAATGTCCGACTCTGTTCGTGCTTTGAGCCGTGATCCGGGGGCGAATCCGGGAAGGCAGTTCGTCAGCTGGGTTCTGGAGACGCCAGGTTCCAAAGGGATAACCACTTTCGTTGCCCCAAATATATCCCGCGACAGGCTGCTGGCAGAGGCCAAAGGATGAACGAGTTTCGGTCCAGCTAACGGAAGGCTTGCATTAAAATTCATTTAATTTCAGGAGCATATCAACACCGGAATATCAACTACTCCGAGGTATAATCCAAACAGCTGCACCGACGACAACGAGCCCAAAATAAAGTTACTTCTGAGGACGCATTAAGCATGCGGTCCACATCTACCATCTGCAAATGGATGCCCAGCCTGAGGCCACCCGTCCACGCGTCCCCAGCAACTTCACGTAACTCAGACCGATCAGGCCCAACTGACTGGTTCACCGCACGGCAGGTCAGGAGAGTAGTGGCCAAACTGCCTGAAACGAAGTCAGACAAAACGCATTCCGAGTGCGAAAATAGGAATAAAATAAGACGCAAATGAAACCTCCTTAAAAATGGCTGAAACATCCTCCGCTCACAGTCTGCAACGCCAGAAATAGAAGCCAGGCTTGGTTAATCACCCAAAGTCTGGTCGAAGGATTCACATCGACCGCGCCTGAGATCCGTCGCCCACTATTTCACCGTGTCCTTCCGTCGGCTCGCCTCAGCTGTAACCTTCAGTCTAAAAGCCCCCCGGTGCATCCTCGTTCATAACATTTCAGCTTTACGAAACTCAAGCCCAAGGGTGTATCAATTCAAAAGAGAATGGTACTTGTTTGGCTGAAGTCACGTGGCGCCTCCGTCCCAGATACTGAGGAGGGCACGTGGGCTTCCACTGTGAGCACGTGGAAGGATATGGCGGGGAACGCAGCCGCTGCACCGCGCATGCAGTTCCAAAATGCATGTTATCGATCGGGTACCTCTCCAAAAAAGGACATTTACGTGACATATCCCGGTTCCCTGTAGCGTAAGGTCTGCATTTTGGAGAGAGAACCTCAAAGAAGTTCCATCCCCCCCAAAAAAAAAAAAAAAAACGGCGGGTGCATGACATGTTCCGGTTTCCTGTAGCGTAAAGTCTGCACTCTGGAGAAGGGAACCCCAAAGAAGTTCTGCATTTTGTGCCAATCTGCATCATTCAGAAATGACGTAAGGTTTATTCGAAACGACAGTAAAATACACGAGTGAATAAACTCACAGCTATACCAGTAAAAGTGCCTCCAAGTGCCTCCAATGCCCAGTTCCAGAGGTAATCTTGCATTGTAAGTGGCACCGTAACGAGCTCAGCTTTCCGTGTGGGTGGCTCGGCATCCTGTTACTCAGACGAATCTCACCAGCCTTTCCGACCTAATGCTGCTTCAGTCGGTGCATCTTGGCATATGCAGCTGTCGGCTACCGTGACGTCAGCGGGATAATACCCCATTCTGAGCCTTCCCGCCCGCCCGCTGCGAACTGCCACAGCACCGTCAGCTGCGGCGACCTCAGATGCCCAAACTCGGCGACTCGGACCTCCACGGGCCACGCTGTCGTCTCCGCCCTCCGAGCTTGTCAGCTTCCGATCAATGCGCGCTCCTCCCACAGAGAGCAAACTGGGTCAGCGCCAGCCGACAACCCGGCGCCCGAGCGGGCGAGGGCCAGCCCGGCCGAATAGCTCGAGTGCCCGGCGTGAGGGGGGAGGGGGGGCCGTGGTGTCGAGTCATGCGTCGCCCCGGCGCGGACCGGACCGATTATGGCCCGAGCCGCACACGTGGCACGGGCCCCACCCACGGCCGAGCAGAGCGCAGCTGTTTTTACGGTTGGGATTTCCAGCTGACGGCTGTGTGGGCAGATGTTAGATAAACTGACCGCGGCAGCGCGCCGTCTGTCCGAATGCCGCGACATGTTTGCGTGTTTCCCGACTTTTTTTTACTGAGGCCGTGATATCTTAGCCCATTTTTCCCGGCCGTATACCACGACATAGACGGTAAGTAGAACTGTAGCAATTATGCGGATTTTCCTGGCTTTTGGTGCAGGAATTTTGGGCTCGTCGGAATGAAATGACTGCACTCAGCACAATTACGGCATTCCAACAGGCCCGTCCGAACATAAAGACATACCACAGCAGGTCAGAACTGTAGGTATCGGACACCAAGTCGCCGAATAACGGTGGAGGGTTTCAAAGATCAGCGAGAATGGTTTGGACAATATTTACGTTTCCTGAGCACCAGCAAAACAATCGAAGGTCGATACCACCACGACATGGTAAATAGTTTCTGTTCGAAAACAAACAACCAAACCGTCGGACATCGCGCCCCCATCAGATCTCACTCTCCGAACAGGTCCCGGCCTCCTAAAGTCCCAAACACCAACCAACCCACGAATGCATCCAAACACTGAACATCTGCCTGCATGCCAGAGACGGGCAGAGGTCAGGTCGGCCCCTGAAAGCACCGACACGCCGGGTCGCCGCCGAACGGCCAGGCCACCCGGACCCAGTCGAAGGCCCAGAGCCGGACCGGACCCTGAAAACGATCAGGGCGTGGCGCCCCGGGAGAGCGCGGCCGCCCGGGCCGCCCGGTCCGGCTCCCAGGGGTCCGTTACGGGCCGGATCCGCCGCGCGACGCTATCGCCGGCGACGTCACCGCCCCGCGGGCGGCGGCCGTCGCCTCCCACGACGCGGCGGCGCGCGCTCCCAGGCCGAAGCTCCGCAAGTGCCGGCCGGCGGCGCCCTTGACCGGCCTCTGCCCCGAGGCGCCCGCCGGGCGGCCGGCTCCAGACGCCCGACCGCCCCCGTCGGCACTGCAGAGAACGCCCGGCAACCAGACGGCGCGGGCGTCTGGGAAAACGGCGAGCCCGCGCCTATTTCAGGAGCCGGAATGTCGCGGTAAAAATAGCCGCGACCGAGAGGCGGCGGCCACCCCCGACCGCCGACTGGCGACCTGGTCACGGGTCGCCGCCCCGGCCCCCGTCAGCCTCCGCGGCCGCGCCAGACCGGCTCAGCAGCGCCGAAAGTGAAGCCGGCCGCGCGCGCCGGCGGCCGAAAAACTCGTCAGCCCGCGCCGGGCTCGAGCGCGAACCGCACCTGGCCGAGCAGCCGGCCGGGCGCGCTTGACGTGGCTGCGCTTGCCTTCGAACTGACACGGGCGCGCCTGGCAGTGCTATCAGGAAGCACCGCTTTAGGACTTACCCTGGTGACGCACTCGCCGTTTTATTGGGGCCTCTCCAGGGCGTGGGACAGTGTGGGGTCATAAATGCCGCGCCGGCCAATGCAACGATGGGCAAAATGCGTCAATCCGGACCACGCACGACGCCAGGCTGCGAAACGTTGGCCGCTTGGACCCGCGCGCCGGCAGCCAGAGCTGCAGCTGGGGCCAACAACACGTCTGAGCCAGAGCTACAGCTGGGGCCAACAACACATCTGAGCCAGAGCTACAACTGGGGTCAACAACACATCTGAAGAGACGACAGCCAAACCGCGTTCTCGCGACCGCTGGGAGGGACAGCTGCCTGCGCCATGATGCTCACATTTCTGCCGGATGTGCACTGCAACCGCTTCGGCTGTCCGCGTTGCAAATTGCAAAAAGGCGGCAGTCACGAGCCGTGACGGCGGCAAACGGCATCGCCGCCGGCTAATTAACGGCTGGCCGTCATGAACGTCGGACGATCCGGGTCGGGTGCGAAACGCCCGAGGCGACACGAGAGGCTCGACCGGGCGAACGCAGCCTCGTTTTTCACGGGTCAGACGGAGCGCACTCGAAAGCACAACGCAGCGGCGATGGCAGAACGGAGAAGTGCGAGGGGCGTCAGTGGTGGAAGGGTGAAATGCGAGGAGTGCCAAGGACGCAAAGGAGAAATGCAAGAAGCGTCATTCAGTCGAAACTCTTGACAAAATCCACGTTTCTTTTTGGGAGTGGGGGCTTAGTCTTTTCGTGTCGGTCACCGAATCTCGCTGAAATTGCTGTGTTACACAGGCCCCGCGGGGAAGCATTCCGCACACGCTCCTACGCACCAAGGCTACGACGTCCTCTGAGATGGACGCGCAAGCACGATGACTGTTTGCCAGTCTCGATCAAGACACCAGAGAGACTTACGACGCTGACCTCATGTTGTCCACACATCTGTTTCTACCCGAGGGCACCCTTGCCCTCATCATGTCCAGAACTGCACAAACAGCGGCTAATCAAAACCTCACACAGGCCCGAGAATCATTCGCCGCCCGCCAGCCCCCCGAAAGCCATGCATTGCTGACGATCTGTTAAATATTTACCAGGCACTCGACCACCGCCCAAGCAGCGTCCAGGCCAAGACCAGCGCCTGCAGGCCTGCAGCGTCTCTGCGCGACAGAGTCATTTACACACGGGGAGGGGCAGCGGCGGCAGCGGAGTGCGACCAGCCATCACGCCACGCTGCACGTCCTTGCCTGAAGCAAGGGTGTAACGGATAATGGCCCGCTGTCGTCCCTCCCCTGACTACCGCCGGCCTGCAGGCCCGGAAAGTGCGGCCAACGGACCGGAAAACGCCCTGCAATGCGATAGCGCTGGCAAACACATTAACGGCAACTTTAAACGCCAGTTGTGCCGAGTGCACGTTCAAGGAGCCACACAAAGGCAACTGGCGCCGACCGTGAACGATCGGTGTTTGCTCCGGTTTTCCCTTGATCATTGATTTTTAGTGGTTTCCTTGATTTCAGTAAAACGTGGCTTCGTGAGCGCCGTCATTGGCGTCCGAGTCCAGCGCGACCCTCGACAAACCGAGACATTTACCAGTTTGAAGAGATAATGAGGCTGTCATTTTTGGACAGTTAACGTGGCTATCACTGCCCGACTGGCGGATACGCCCGCCCCAACAGTCGCCTCCAGGGAGCTGCCGGCCCAGCGCACCGCCGCCGCGCGCGAGGCCATAGGAGGCCGCCGCCTGCCGAGGCGGCCGGTTCCCAGAAGTCGACACGGACGTCCGCGCAGAAACTGCACTGCGCCGCGAGCGGCGCAGGCGCGCAGAAGGCGTCGCCGACTCCGGCCGGCGCGGCTGGGCGCGGCGCGGCGCCGAGGCGTGTGTCTGGGGCGGCCGCCCGCCACAGGTGGCCAGCCAGACGAGCAGGCGCTGCTGTTTCAGGCAACGCTCGAGCCTTGCGATGCTTCGATCTGTTGCCAAGTGGGCGATGAAAAACATGAGCACGTGTTACATGGTAACACGGGTTACCATGTAACACGTAACATTACGTGTCACAGTACGACTCTGGTGTTACCAAATGCCGGGAGGTTTCCTGTTACCTACCCGATGAACAGCCACTGACTTGGAAACTACATGATGTTAAAAGATATGGAACGCTGATCAAATTTTCTGCCATAGTCTTCTTCGTCCTCGCAAAATGATCGAGGTCAGCGTTTTGCTAACGAGGCCCAGACAGAGGACGTTCACTAATATTCAATGACCTGACGCGATCCCACCTAAGCAAAACCTCTAGCGAAAAATCGTAATTTCGCATGTCTCCGTAAACTGGAAAACGTTTCATGCACGACTTTTTGTTACTTTTTATTCTGCTTTTTACTTCTGGTTTACTTTTTTCTTTATTTATTCTTCCCTTCCCATTAATGCGTAGGCACATGGCTGTCGATCCGGGGGGAGGGGGTCCGGACCCCCCGATATTCACGGATTTTAGCACCAGGCCTATGGCAATAACTGACAAGAAACGGTCTGAAGTCCATGTGGACCCCATCCCACAATTTTCGCAGATCTACAGCCATGGGTAGGCAGGAGTGCCCGTCCAAGCCCGTGTGACCCAATTACGTTAAATACTATGGTTTCTACTCTACTTCAATAATCACTTCGAGGTACACCACCTCCCGCTATTCTTTTGTTCTAAATCTACTTCCCGCCACCGATGCCAGATGGTAAGAGTCCTCGCGAACCGGGCAGGCAGGCAGCAGCTTGGATAGCGAGGAATACCGTGCTCGGCTATGAACTGGGGTGAATTTGAAGTAATGATGTGAGAAGAGACCCAACAAATGAACGAATGCTGCATACCAAGCAGGGTCTAGCTGACCAATGGGCACGCTGCGTTGTTCAAAGGAACCCAGTGCAGTCGTTTACCAAAGGGTGGGGTGCGGACTTTCCATTCAGGTATTCGCGCTGGACTTGAAAATGAAGCCAAGTAGGCAGCGGTGCGTCCACCAGTTTCGAGCTAGCTATCTCAACCAGATTAGCTTACTATTCTCCTTTACGTGAATGCCCGCTGCGCAGGTATCCAATGCTTTGTATGCGCCATCCGTATCTGAATGCGAAACTCGCCAGGTCTTTCGACAC
The DNA here is from genome assembly GCA_030062745.1 of Capitulum mitella. Lineage (NCBI taxonomy): Eukaryota > Metazoa > Arthropoda > Thecostraca > Pollicipedomorpha > Pollicipedidae > Capitulum > Capitulum mitella. The sequence continues at coordinate 3,575,796 of CP099840.1, forward strand.
CTGAGCACCTCCTCATGCTACTCGATAGCCAAGGATGTATTTACCGGGTTTTTTGCCTCCCCTCGAGCCAGGCAGTGATTCACAGGAAGACTGATCGGTGCCTCGGGGTCCGCAGCGGCGGGCAGCGAGTGCTCAGCCGCAGACCGCAAACCAGCGAACGTTCTCGAACGAGAGCGAAACCCGGCGCAACGGCCACAGCGCGACGTCACGGCCGGGCTGCGTCACGGCGTCACGTCACGTCACGGTCCCCCGCCCGGCTGACGCGGCGGCGGCGGTAACGGCGCAACTGAGCCACGGCGACGATGTCGGCGCGGCTGAGCCAGAGCGGGAACACCAGCGCGTTTTCCGGCGGCGCCGCTGAAACGCTGAGACGACCCAACTTCGGGAGGCACCCGAGGGCAAACCCGGGTGGGGCCGCTGGTGGAAAGGCGCCTCTTCGGGATTCCCCAAGAGACAGAGTTGGTACGAAATTTAAGGTCCGGTCCTGGTCGGTTTAAGTTTCCGGTTCTGGTCGCTTTTCATTTTTATTCATTTTTACTTCATAAACTACGTTCAGAAATGCGGTGTGAATAGTTCGATCGATGGCCTAAGAGAGGGATGCAGCCGACCTAAGAGAGCCTATGAAACCTGATATCAGTGAAGTTCTGAGCTAACCAGCTCACCGAAATCGACAAAGTAATGACAGTCCTCTACAGGCGTGAAAAAAGAAACGCCTAGAGGCATGAGATGACAAGAGGTGCCACCGTCTGCACTGGCAGGAAATCCGGCCTTCTGTGAACCGCGCGGTGAACCTCGGGTCTGTGACCTGACGACGCTCGCATGGCTTTAATCAGGCCACTCACTGCCCATTGTGGTGGAGCGCGCACGCCGGAAGGACGGGCCGCCTCGTCGGCGCTCCTCGCGGCCCCACGGCGGCCGCCGGCCGCGGTCCGGACACGGAGCCGGGCGCGGCGGCGGCCGCTGCGGGGTCGGGTCGGAGCACGACGTGTCCCCGCCGGTCTGCAGGCGCCAGCGTTGCGCAAGGCTGCGACAGCCGCGCGCAATATGGACAGATAAGGAGCGTGGGCGTGGGGCGCGGGAGGTACAGGCCGTCGTCACTGTAATGGGTGGGCGCTGTCACAATGAATCAGTACCCTGGCGCAATGTCCATCCGGACGGAAAACCCTCAGTCTCGATAACTCGAGCCGTAACGGTAGAATGTCACTAAACTGTCATGAAGGAAAGAATAACTGAACGTTGATAGAGGAGTCGATGCATCGCATACTGCAGCGGAAAGGATAATGCTTTCTGCGCGCATGTTAATGATTTAGTCCGATTTACAGCTGATTTCCGGGTACGGTTAATATCGAAACATGTCGCAACCAGGGCAATGAATGGCCTAGGCTGAATTCTCCGAACGTTTGCATCTTGACACGGTGAACTGAGACTCGGGTATTTTAATTGATTAGCCCTGTTCACAACGCACGACTCACATATTGATACTTAGGTAGCTGGCAGATGAGATGCCAATAATGCTTCACAGAGAAATAGAGAACGGTGATAAGACGGTTGCTTTTTGCAGCTGCGCACGGTAAATGGTTACACTAAAAAGTTAGCTCTTCCAGCTCACAGCATCGAAAACTTCCTGTGCGACCAATTTCCCAGCAAACTTTGACTTCTGCTTCTGCGTAATCCCGCTAACTGCACTCGGCGAACGTAACCAGATCGGCGAAACCAACTGGCTACCAAGGTAGCGTAAATACTTTTTTTATTAATTTCGGATGTAACGATGGAAAATCTGCCACCGTGTAGTCTCTCAAGGAACCTTGGCGCGCGGACACGCAGGTACGCCTAGTAAAGATTACCGTCAGTACTTAATTAATTATGAATATTTTCGACTATAATTCGCTACTCCCATATTTGTCAGACCACTTTCCAAGGGACTGTAAATACGCTGTAACACAAGCGCCGCAGAAACACAAGCACAAAGTTCAATCAGCACACAAAGGTAACAGTTGATTCCGAGATGAAACTTCCTTGCGTCATAAACCGATGCCAAAAGATGCTACGGTCTGTACAATTTGTTGAACGCAAAATATAGTTAAAGGCTCCTAGCTTGAAGTTAGGACGGGTGTCGTTTTGAGTGGTGTTTTTTTCTTTTAGCGAATCCTGGCAAAAGTTCACATTCAACACGCACGCGAAACTGAAAAAAAACTGCACATTTAACCTACGCAAAAAAATCATGACCGCTGTCTGGAATAGTTCGAATAATGTGTGATACAATGTTGTGAACAAAAATCTTGCAAAATAAGGCTGACATTATTTTTTCAATACATCATGTCTGCAGTTTGCTTTAGTAATACCTTTTTATACAGTCTAATTTACTTCACATGACATAGCCATATTTGAGGAAATCCAGAAGGACCTAGACAAACGGCCAATTGGCTACCTCCGTAACCAGCTTTGTGCGTTGTGAACAGGGCTATTGTTTCAATTCGTTCCGTACAGAAATGTCATTGTTCGAGAAGTCCTATTCAGGACTGCATGGGGTTTACGGGCAAATTATTCTGGTTATTTTATAAATTATTTTATGTCACAAATTAAAGCTGGGCCAACGACCGTGACAAGCCATTGTTCAGTATGAGGTAAACGATGTACCCAAATTCACAGACACGTCCAACAAACCAGTCATTTCCCTGGCAATGACTCAGAGGCGGCGGTCACGATCGGTCGTCCTGAAAACACGCCGCAACACGCTCAACGCGCCACCGACGCCACGGACTTCAGCGAAATAGTGGCCGGAATTTTCCACCGCGGTCAGGCTTCGGTCCAGACCGGCCGAGACTTCGGCGCCGGCCGCCCGGTGCCGCCCCGAAAGACGATCGCGGCGCTGCTCCGAGCCGACCCCGGCCCGCGAATGGCATCCTCCGATGGGGCGAGTCAGAGCTAACGGGATGAGAATAGCCCCATTCTTGTGCCAGTGTTCGGAGGCGCGCCGACCGGCCCAGTTGGCGCCGCGCCAGCGCCGGACGCTGCCTCCCTCTCGAGCGCCGCGGCGGCACGCGGCCGCGACGGCCGCCCGGCCGCAGCCACCCCCGTCCGACGGCCCACCGCCGACACCCGCCCGCCCGCCGTCGGCGTCGATTGTCGACAATATGGAGCAAAACGCCGCAGAGGACGCGCTCCTCCCGCCTCTGCGCGGCCGGGGCGACTCACCGGGGCTGGTTGACCGAGGCCGCGGTCGGGGGCGGTCGGAGGCCGCGCAGCCGGTTGGAGGCGGTCGGCGCCGGAGTCGGTCGAGTGGCGCACGGGAGGCTGGCAGGCGGCACCCCTCTCGCGCAGCGGCCCGCTACCGACTGACCGGCGGCGGCCGGCGCCGGCCGCCCCTGACGTCACGCAGCCGCCACAAGGTCAGCCGGCAGCCTCGCCCGCCGCCGGCGGCGGTGGCCGCGCCGCGCGCCGCCCGCCGGCCGCCTGTCCACCGCGGTCCGTCCACGTGCCCGCCCTCCACGTGCCGCGGTCCAGCGGCGCGCCGCCCGCGGGCGAACGGCTGCTGAGCCGCCGGCCGGCAGAGGCTCTGGATCTGCACAGAGCGGCGCGCTGCGGCGCAGAGACCAGCGGTCCACCGCGTCCACCTCGCCCCCACGGGTGTGCCTCAGAACTCCGACGTTCATAACTTCGACCGCCAAAACTCCGACGTTCATAGCTTCGACTGGCATACCTCCGACGCTCAGTGCTTCGACGCTCATAGCTTCGACTGTCATACCTCCGACGCTTAGAACTTCGACGCTCATAGCTTCGACTGCCATACCTCCGACGTTTATAACTTCGACCGCTATAGCTCCGACGTTAACAACTTCGACTGCCAAAACTCCGACTGCCAGAACTCCGACTTCCAGAACTTCGACACGGGTGTCCGATTTCTGGGGCTGTGAAGTCTCTGTTGGCTCAATGGCTCCAAATGGAGAACCTGTATTTCCGGCATCCGTCACCAGATGTCACCATGGCTGGGTTTTCTCCAGCCGTCCGCTGCCGTCCCATCTGCAGCTGGACCGTCCAACCCCCTGACCGCCGGCCCGGAGCGGCCGCGCTCCCTCCCCACCAAGGCGGTCGCCCAGAAGCGTCGGCGCCCCTCCCCTCTGCCGGCCGCGGCGGGGGCTGGCCCGGAGCCGGCTTGGCCCGACTGCTGGACGACGTACCCTCCGCCCCAGCACCGCCCGGCCGCTCGCGTGCATAACAGTACTGTGCTCCGGTACAAGCACACTCTTGTCAGACGGATAACAAGTGGCACATGTTGATGGCGTGGTCGGGAAGGGGAAGGAAAGGTGGGGGGGGGGGGGGCAGAGCCGCTGTCCGTCCCTGGTCCCACACCCTAGTCGTCTCGGCTTTGGTGATGGATCGCGGAAGCATCAAGGGAGCAGCTTCATGCGGGATCGGCGGGCAACGGGCTGGTAGCAACAATAACGGAAACAATCATATTTGCAATCTTACATATGTATAAATATATATCAACATATAGGTATGCAATGCATATAAGCAATATACATGTATATATATTGCTTACGTATGCAGTAGTTTCTCATTTATACAAGCTTTATGAAATGCAAGAACATCCGTATATTCAACAACTTTTTTGCACTTTTGTTTTATATTCCGGATGAGGCCTTTCTTTGGTTTCGCTGGTTGGTTTCGTTTCGTTAGTTTCCTTGATGTTATATATACATATTATATATATATATATATATATATATATACAGATATATATCACATTTTTCGGCGAATTTGGGGTTTAAGGGCGAGGCGACGTCATATTTGGTTTCATACCACAATCATTTAAGGATGGATGAGTCGGTTAAAGGTAAACTGCCCCGGTGACATAAATGAAATACGGATGCCCGTGGCCAATCTGTTAAAACATGCTTTGGTTGACATACATGTTTTCCGATGCTGTCATACCAAGCGGAAGCCATCATGCTGTTGTTTCCCACATAAGTTAACATGCGGCGACGTTCCAGAGAAAATCGGTGTCGAGCACGCCAGAACCTTTGGTGGTGACAGGCTTTGCTTAGTTTGTGGTCTGATCCAACACATTACGTTGTCGCCTTCTCGGGGTCAAATTTGTTTGAAAAACCGAAACATATCGTGGAGGCAGCATTTTGGCACGCGCCGCATAGCAAGCAGTGGAAGCCCCGAAGGCTTGCTAACGCCATTGCGGCGCCTGCCGTTGAGCCGCGCCACGCGGCGTGAATGGCTGCAATGGAAACCGCCAACCGTGAGCACGGTGCCCCAGAAATACGAACAGAAATGGTTACGTGTCCTTGTAACGTAAGAAAGGGACCGCGTCTGACCAGCAGTGTTCCCAAATACTCGTTTCACCTCATTATTGAGCATCCGTCCCTCAGCAACTGTCCTCATCAACAACCCTTATCAGCAATATCCCTCAGTCGGACTTGACCTATCCAAAAATGATCGTGAACATATATATGGCCGTGAGCATCAAACGTGCACAAGATGTGTTACGGAGTGGGATCTGTCCTTAGCCGAGGGCATCATTTAGTCAACGGTGACGTGGTGACCGTTTTGAAAGACGGATGATGAAATGATCAGATCACACAGCGAGCCAGCCCAATGGGATTTTCCACGCCTCCCCTTCCCCCGCTGCCTGCCCCTCTACGCAGACGACATACAAATTACCTTCCTGTTAGTAATCGGAGACGCCAGGACCGCGTGTCCTTGAGCTCCGCAGTCCCCGCGCTCATGAACCCTGTCCTTCAGCTAACGGGCGGGCGCGGCGACATGCAGGATGATAGTGGCACTTGTTCCACGACGAGTGAGGGCAGGCACGTAGCCAGGATTTTTCTTGGAGGGGGACCGGGGGAATGCCTAATTTTGTGATATGCCAATGACGTAGGACAAAATTTGTAGGAATGACACCAATTTTATGCAATTGATATAACATTTAACTCACAGGAAAACACCATGTTCACTTTTTAAACATATATATGATCACTATTACGCGTTTTTGCGAAAACGCCACATATCTAGTGGAGACCGCTTGGTTCGGGAGGCAGCCATGGCCCCCATGCCCCCTCCCCCTCGCGCTACGTTCCTGAGTGAGTGTGCAGACACAGCCAGAGATCGAACACAGTCTTAAAGACGGCGACAATGTGGATTTTTGACTTATTGCTTGCTTCTTTGTTTGAATGCCAACAGGTCAGATTGATTCGAAGCACAGAACCATACATAGCACGATAATTCAACCGACGATCACGTGGTGCACAGTACATTCATGGGCTGGTTCATACAGAGCTTTATTTTCCGTCAAAAGAGAAAAAAATAGTTCGTACCCATGCTACTAAGGCCCCTCAAATGAAAAAGCATAGAACTGGCGTACGAAGTGCTTTTGTGTTCAGCTTGTTGTCTGTTCGATGTACCAAAGCATCAAGGAATGATAGTTGACCGTTTATTAGAGCTTCATGGTGAACTGGATGTTTTTGCAGACACGACTCAGATGCTAGTGGAAGTGGCTCAGTGTCCTCCACCATGGGACTGTATTACAGAACTGTCGTTCACACGTATCTCCACCAGATAGTGGGCTCGAGATGGGCTGTGTTAAGGATGGTTTCTTCGGGATGTGTCTTATAGGCGTGTCAAGGATGACATATAGCCTAGCTGCCAGGCTCCACTGCGCGGTTTTCCAATTTTCCGCTTCGATTTTGCGATTTTTCATCTCAGTTTTGCGATTTTCCGTCACCAGAAAATGCCAGGTCCATAGTGATACACGGGGCCGGTTCCACTACGCAACACCGAGTTTGAAAAACGCAAATTCAGGACGAGAAATCGTAAAAACGAACTGAAAAAGCGGAAATTCGAGACGATAAAACGGAATATCGAGAAACGGGGAATCACAACAATGTTTAAATGTTTAAACTTCACTGCGGTTTTTCATCACAATCGTGTCGATCGTTCAATCATTTATCGCTCTGAAGATACCTTCACTTTGAGTTGATTTTGAGGACAGGAGCGCGGGTGCCAAGTTTAGCCGGCCTTGGCGTTAAGCATTTAGGATTTGTAGGCTGGCTTGTTATGCGGAGATGGAGGAAGAAGATGGACAAATACCGGGCGAGGAGGGAGCCATTGGAATGGAGGAAAGTCAAGGTAAGTTCGAGAGACATGTTGATTATAGCATTGATGGTAGCCATTTGTGTATATTTACTATTCAGGGACCTTGGCACCTCTCATTTGCATGCGTGCTTGTCTAGAATGGAAACATTTACATGAAGGACAGACAATACCTGCAGGAAGTTACGCACATTGGCGGATCCAAAGGGGGGCAGCAAGGCCACCAAGATGGGTAAAGGAAAGCTGGTCTTAAAACAGACTGGCAGGTGAAATGGAGCAAAATCCAACAAGTTTCTACAAACCAGTATACCTTTCTGGGATTGCGCCCCCCCCCCAATCAGCATAAACCAACATTTTGGATCCACCCCTGAGTCAGTAGGTCATTTTCCTGAATGGATAATGGTAAAGCACATGTTACACCAATTCTGTCAATGAAAAATCACCACATGAATAATTCTGTTGTCACTAGACTACCCAGCTCATGTCTAGCATGGATATTGCAATTTCTCTTGCTGCACATCAAACTTGCGGCATGCATGTCAGTGAGATGTAGGTATGGGGTGCCCTCAAACCTGTTCAAGATCGGGCCGTTTCAGCGTTGGGAAAACCGTCGTTTTTTGGTGTCAAGGGGCACAAATAAATTTATATTTCAAGAAAAATTTTGTGCTCCATAATGATCACTGCCCCCCCCCCACCAAAACACATGGGTATTCCTACTCAACCAGAGTTTGAAGTTGCCCAGCCCCTTCCCCCCGGTTGATGGTTTGCTATTCATACCCGGCCGCTGAAGTGCATTCCAAAAACACACGGCCAGCCACCTTCCCCCCGGTCAACAACTATGCTGACCTACCATATAGACTTAGGAAACTGGTTCCCTCCCCCTCCCTCTGGATCCGCCAATGTGCGTAACTTCCTGCAAGTGTTGTCTGTCCTTCATGTAAATGTTTCCATGCTAGGTAAGCACGCATGCAAATGAGAGGTGCCAAAGTCCCTGAATAGTGAATGAGCACATGTAGCTACCATCATTGCTTTGATCAACATGTCTCTCGAGCTTACCATGACTTTCCTCCATTCCAATGGCTCCCTCCTCTCCAGGGACTTGTCCACCTTCTCCCTTCGTCTCTGCAGAACAAGCCAGCCTACAAATCCTAAATGCTTAACGCCAAGGCCGGCTAAACTTGGCACCCGCGCTCCTGTCCTCAAAATCAACTCAACGTGAAGGTATCTTCTGAGTGATGAATCACAAAGCGATCGACGCGATTGTCGTGGAAAACCGCAATGAAGTTGAAATATTTAAGCATTGTTGCAATTTCTCGTTTTTCGATTTTTCGTTTTTTTTGTCTCGAGTTTCTGCTTTTTCAGTTCGTTTTTACGATTTCTCGTCCTGAATTTGCGTTTTTCAAACTCGGTGTTGCGTAGTAGAGCCGGCCCCGTGTATTCCTATGGACCTGACATTTTACGGTGACGGAAAAGCACCAAACTGAGATGAAAAATCGCAAAATCGAAGCGGAAAATTGGAAAACCGCGCAGTGGAGCCAGGCAGTAATACTCCTAGTCTGTTTTTGACAACCTTTGCCTCCAGTCTTCTGTTGGCTGACCTGACAAAGTTTTGCGAGCCACAGGAACAGCTCTCGAAAGCAGGGTCAAAAAGGATCCCTGGAACCACATGAGGAGCTGCGTAAATTCGGCGAGATGCGTTTCATGCTTTAAACAACATACTTTTGAAAATTAGGAGAGTTAATGAAGAATGGATATCGGCAGAAGTTACGGAAATACAAACATGTGACGATACAGAGTAGGCATATCCAACGAATAACGACGAAAGCCGCTCACCACTGAACGCACTGAAAGTCATTCAACAATGAACATCTCGCGGCCCGCTGTCGGCCCCACACGACCGTCGCAGGGATTACAGCGGTGACCGATCGTATGATTTTCGTCCTCTTCGATAACTCGAAAACTTCCAAAAATACTGCAATAAAACGTTTAGTATTTCCTTATTGCCAAATAAACATCCCAGATGAAACATCCCGTACGTAGAATTTTGAGGCATACATGGGTCAACGATGTAAGAAATATTTTAATATTCCCAACTTGCTTACAACGCTCAGGCACGATGGCAAAGACGTGGTCGTAAAAGACGCAATTGTAAAGGTGTGATGACAAAACCATTACCAAAGACCACAAAGGCCAGACTGCTTTGAAACCGATACCATTGGAAACTTGGCAGGTTAAGGAACTAGGAGGATTTAAGGTTTAGTTTCAGGAATGTCTGGAAACTAGGAAATGCAGCATTTTTAATCTAGGGGGCCTCACGAAAAAAGCAAATGGACACCGCTGCTTACAATGAATTTTGATATTCAGTTAAGTTTCTGCGAATGTGTACAGCTTACCAATGAACCAGCTTAACCGTAATTCCATGCAGTTGGACTGATTTCGCTTACAGTTCATGCAGTTTTCATTGAGATCTGTCTAGGCGCAGGACCAACTTTGACGACCCAAAGCTGAAACTAAAGCTTGTGATCTCAACAAAGGAAAAAATAATAAAATCTGACACAGTGGCCAGATGTATAAGGAGCCAGACAACAGAGTTCCGTGTGTGACAGGGCTGGGTTTGATTCGTGGCAGGAATGGGTACCTATACTTGGTCCGAGACCGAAAGGACCAGGCAGCCACGGGGCGTATTGTTGTTAAGTTGTACGGCACGTTTAAGAACCATCATGATAATAAATAAAAACAGAAACATAACAAAGGATTCATTATCAACAACAGTGATCTTCACCATTTCTCGTTGTTCAAATTGGCTTTGATCAGCCAGCCCAGGCAAGCCTGAAAGCAAAATCACGTCTCCTGGACTGCTGCTGGAGACGGGTCAGTTCACCCTCATGGGAATCGACTTTCGCGCGACGGCTCGCCAGCCCGTCGCCGGAAACGGACGGAGAAGGACAAAATAAACAGCAATAAATTACAGCCATTTATCTCACCCTAGTGCAGCGTGGTACGTTTCTAACGAGGACCGAAAACGACGACTACTGAGCACGTGATGCTGCCGCCCTGCCGGCGATCACGATGGTGACTAAACCAACGCGTTCAGAACGGTCGGTACTTCGGGCCATTATGATTTAGATCCTTTTCGGAATGTGTGATACCCTACGTGGTCGCCAAAGCACTCTCTTCGTAAAACTACTCGTGCAATGCATTGTTTAGTAGCGATATGAATGCACAGTTTGATCATGGGTGCACTGTAAACACATTGCAGCAATGCCTTTTTTATCCTTTACAACTCTTTAATGTGAATACAAGTAGCTGTATTGTTAGAAGCACTGGGATTAGTTAGTGCAGGATTCACACATGTGTTATACGACAAAGCCCTCTTTTCTTCTTGCAATTTTGCGGTGCCAAAAACACGGTAACTATTTGCATTAGTTGTCGTTTTCATTAACTGACATGGTGTCTTGTTAATTTTCGTTGGAGGATTATGTGCTTCTTGTGCAACGTACTGGACTTTGCTACGGGAGATTTGTCTTTGTACTTACAATGATGGACCTGTGAACATACGTATGTGGTTTGCTTCAGGAACAGAGTTTGTTTGTTTCAGGCATATGTTCGCGCGCGAAAGCCACGCGACCTTCATTTTCCTTTTGTGCGAATTTTTCGGTACGTGAGGTGAAAGGTAGGTGGTTACGTCGTATAGGTGTTTTCAACTGTGAGTATTACTTTAGGGTCTTGAAAACTGAGGCACTTGTCGGCTACCGTGTATCATGAATTGTGCCATGCAACGAAGCATAGATGTATTTACTATGTCATTTGGCTATTTCAGTACCACTATTCGTGAATAGCTTTTCGGGCCCGTAATACTGTTTTATTTTGCATTGGAATAGGTTTGCGCCAAGATATCTGAAGACGCATTTTAATCAAGTTGTTGCTGTTCTTACAGATAGTTTTAGATGTTTCTGAAGTAAATTACTACGCACTGATTAAATGCCAAACATAACAAGCATTCCAGCTTCTCGCACAGTACCGACTTCGTTTATGATACAAGCGGGGTGGCTGTCACGCCCAGAGACGTTTTGCGCCTATTGGCCGTAAATTGGTTGCGTCAGGAAACTTAAATTTAATGTATCTGACTTAACCTCCTTTACACGCATTCCGCAACATTTTTTAAAGGTCATGTCAATTTACTGACTTCTGACATCATTATGAAGGGCGTCCAAGCCCCTTCTCTAGATCTAAGCTACATTTTGTACTGTTCTTTGATAATCGTACGAGGTGTTAAGTCGGTTTTTGATGTGTGAATCAATGTTTATACGAGTGAATGTGTAATTCGGCTTATGGATGGTAATCGACCTCTTGGAATTCAAGTCTGAGGTCAATGACATTATTTTACCTTGAACTGGCTTTGAGCAGTAAAACGGTAAAATGAACGAGCGCAAAAATGGCGTTGATAATCACGTTCGCAATACAGGAGAACACCTAGCAAGTATCACAATGAGATGGATGGCTTTCCAGCGCGGTCACGCGACTACATGTAATACCCTTCTAGTGTTTATCCATCACTTCGTGGGGCTACAACCATTAGTTTTGTTATGAAGCCCTTTGTGACCGTAATTCTAGATGTAAATGTAGATTTACAACCTTTCTTGTATCAGTCTTGGACCAATTTTGCAGTTTTACATTCTTAAGTTAGTATGTAATTTCTTGCAATTGTGCAAAGTAAATCTTACTCGTTTTTGACAGTTTTTGTGAAACCTACAAGGGTTTGTTGAAATCTGTCAAAAGTGTACATTATGGGAATAACACATGACCTGACATTGCAGTAAAACGTGTGCAATGTACTGACTGGTTTAGGAATCGATGTAGAAGGGAAATAGGAAGAAAACGGACTAGTAATAGAAATGCCATTCCAACGTGATTCGTTGCATGAAAACATTGCGAAAAGAAATAGCTGTTGCCCTAACCCTTGCTGGACGGGACGGATTTTCACTCGCGCCGATGACGAGGGGAGGTAGGCTCCCCCACTCGCTATTTGGCCTATAACTCAACTAGCACCATAGGTAAAAGCAAAATCGATAGATGTGTGCCCAAAGAATCCAGCGGCACTCCATTCGATCCCGTGAGGTCAACCAGTAGCCTTCTAGGCCAGGTCAACCTTTGTACTTGGGACTCTAAGTCGAGTTTGTGGAGATACAAACCACACGTCTGGGGTCAAATAGGCCTAAAATTGTCTCCTTTATCACATTCATTGCAAAACGTGAGTATAACAACGTTCTAAGGTCAAGAAGTTCATCTTGGCTCACGGAATTCGTTTGACCTCGAGAAGGACATTGACCTATCTAAAGTAGCCTGTTCGCATGTGGACTACCATTGTAAACCGATTTCATGCCCACCATCTGCCGTTTATGCATAGTTATTGTCATAAAACAGTAAAAAAGCGCAAATTTGACGTAAAAATCGTCCTGCAGGCCTTCAGTAAGGACGTCATTGCTCGGTGACCTGAGATGACCCGGTGTCACTCCTTTTTCAAGAACATGTGCAATGAATGTATCTTCAGCTATTCCAAATTATATGGCGCTGTTCTGTGCCGTAATGTCGTGGTCCCGGAAACACTGCTTGGGGTGGCCTTTTCTTTCGCTCGTCGGGCTAGGGCTACTGTTTTCTTTATACAAAGAGCCCAACGACCATTTTTAGCTGATTCTAAAATCAAATACATCGTCGTTGGGATGTGGATCTTTTACCACTCTCCTGCACGACCGGGGTTTTAATAGTAAAGCAAAAGGAATACGGTATTTATTCGTCCACTTGAATTGCGTCTACGAATTTCCCATCATGAAACCAATGTCGTTTTCGTCCGTGTCACGAGCTCAATGTCACTGTGAAACTTGGATATATACCATGCTTTGCCAGCATACTACGTATTGAGATGTGATTCGTACAAAAACATTTTCTTTGGTAAGACTTTTGCGTGTTCTTGAGTACGACGAGTGCTATATTTTTTGAAAAGTTCTTATGTCCAGTTATGCCTGCAAGTGCGAACTTTAAGACATGATTCCTTTTTACAGGAATGCCGGATTTGTCTCCGCCGCTGGGGAAACGAAGTCCGGCAGGCCCTCGTTCCAGCCTGCAGGCACGCACCAGCGTGTCTGCAGTGTCTGGAGCAAATCTGGGCAGAGCGCGGACAGTGCCCATTTTGCCGCCAAGCGTTTGGCGCCCAGCCATTTGAAATTTACATTTAGATCTCAAAATCTACAGCAAACATACATTTAAGCCCACCGACACGACTCTCATAAACAGGAGTTTTTGGAAACATGGCCCATTCAAAGTACTGATTTTTTAAAAAATGTTATGAAATGAGCAGGCCATTTCATGAGATTTTGAGATCACATGAGGTCATTCAAAGTGAAAGGTTGGCCTGATGAATATACGACCATAACGTGACAGTCGTAATGATGAACATGCGACTGTCTGAACATCGACAGACGACGATGAACAACAACAGACCTGACGAACATGCGACATCCCGTTTCATGCCCTGGAGCCGGCTATGACATCAGTATGTGAACAATGTAATGCAATGTATACTTCTGAAGCGCCTATGAATTTTATTTAAATTCAAAATCCATAGACCAAGGGGAAATTTTCATCAACCAGCTCTGTACTCAGGCCAGTTTCATCGGAACCGGTCCACTGGAGTCATAGCAGGTACAATATACTCCCAATCTGGTTTTAAGGCCCTCCCATATCCATCAGTTACGAAGCTTTCAAAACTTGTTTTGAAAACCTCGTAGATTTCTTTTCCAAAGTTTTGAAACCCTTAACCCTCACCGGACGATGGGGGTGGATGACACCCCCAAGCAGTATTTCCGGGACCCGGCAAAACGACGCAGGACAGCACCGTGAAATTTGGCATAGCAGACGATACATTCATGGCGCATCTTTCGAGTAAAAAGTGACCCCAAGTCATCTTCGGCCACCAAGGTATGACGTCATTACTGAAGGCTTGGAGAGCGATTATGCGCCAGATGTCGGCTTCTTACAGTTTTAGGGGCAATAGGCATGCTTAAACCGCAGATGACGGACATGAAATTGGCTCAGAATACAAGCGCAACCAGGCGGTGGGGGCGGACCCGGCCCCCTCCCCCATAGGTCCGCATTTTTCTATGAAAACCATCGCACATCGTCTTCTGGCAGGCAGTTTTCGTATGGCTTCAGCAGCTTAGCTTCGGGCCCCTTAAAAAAATCCTGGCAGCACCCCTGATTCAGAATGGTAGTCCACATGTGAACCGATGGTAGTCCTCCTGGTAGTCCTCGCTTTAGACAGGTCAATGACCCTATTCATTGCCAAACAAGGTCAATGACCTATCATAACCTTTTTTGATCTTAGGACGTTCCTACAGGAATTTTTGGCACTCAGTGTTATACCGGGAACGATTTTACGCCCATTTGGCCCCAAATGGATCGTTTTTAACGCCGAAAATCGATTTACAGTTCTCAAGCATAAAGTCTTATCGTGACCTAAGAGGTCAATGATTGGCCTGACGGAGTCAACATGAATACCGTTGGATTGCTGGTGCACACATCTGTCGTTTGTTTTTAGTCCCGAGGCACTAGCCCAAATAGGGGCCAAATGGCGAGAGGGTGCCTACCACCCCTGCCCCTCGTCGGTGCGAGTGAAAATACCAAAAAAATCCCAGTCGCCGTCACCGCTTAGTTTACAGCGCCAGTATCAATATAAGCGTCAAAGTTATTGCTCTGTTTTCCTTCACGATAGCAACCATGTATGCTTCAATAAATACAGGCCTGCACACAGATGCGGGAGTCATGGAGCCAAGGGTGACTTCAGCTCTCCCCAACTTTCGGACTGGGGGGCTCAGCCCCCTGAACTTCTCAACATTGATGGTATGAGATATGTTGTTTTGCCACTTGGCCGTTGTCGTGGAATAACAGACATATGTAAGTGTCAAAAGTGATCGGAACTTAACCTTTCAATGGAAAATGAATAGCAAACATAACGAGGATCAAGCAGAGCTGAAGAGCAGGGAACGCCGGTGAGCGGGCGAAGGAAATGGTATATTTTGTAGCCCAAGGGGCAGCACAAACTGCACACAATGCGGACGCATAAGTTTGAATTGTTTGCACGCAAAGTCCCGTTTCCTGGGGCAAAATTATTCCATATTTGGGTTCATTTGGGCGGCGGGATCAGGGTACAACAAGCTCTGCTTAGTAATGACTCTGATCCCAGCTTCGTCCATGTCATAAAGGTTCCGATCAAAGTTATAAGAAAACTTAAGAAATATAACATTAAAAACAGATCGGCTAAAAACGGGTTGCAAGAAGAAACGCTCTACATAGTTGCCGTAGCACCCAGGCGCGGATCCCGGGGAAGGGGGCGATGGGGGCGGTCGCCCACCCCGGGCCTGAGAAGGGGCCGCTCTCGGATTCAAAAGGGGCCCCGGAGGTGCTCCGCACAAACTTCACAGGGCCTTTATGGAAATGTGACAGGTTCTTGCAGGGGTCCTCTGGGAGGGTTAGATAACTCCTGATCGCACAGATGGGTCTCTGAAGCTTCCAAATGGCCTGTGAGACCACGACAGGGCCCAAATACGGCAGAGTGCCCTGAAACCGCCAGAAGGATCACGGGGCCCCTGAGACAGCCTAGATGAGGGCTGAGTCCCTAGGACGGCATAGAGACCCCTCAAATGTTACAGAGCCCCCGAATGGGTCTCACAGACCTGTGTGAAAAGTTGAAGGTTCCTGATGCAGTCAGAGGGCCTCCGGGAGGGTTAATGAGACCCTAAAATGGCAACCTGGCCCCTTAGATACACAGAAGGACCCCTGAAATTCTCGAAGGGGCCCTGGGACCACATGGGGGGCCCCAACACGGCAAAGTTTATTTCTTATATCTAACGGTCCATGAGACTGCTAAGAGCCAGATAGGCCCCTGAGATGGCAAGAACTTAAGAGAATGCCTACCACGGCATAAAGAGACCCTGACCAGCCAGAGGTGCCCCCTGAACAGGAATTCATCAGTGACCTTCTCAACCCGAGACGGGCCGGTCTTTTTGAAAACCTAAGGGATTCTTGATGCAGCCAGGGGGTCTCGGGAAGGTCAGGTGGGTCTGAGACGGTAAGATGGACCCCTGCACGACAGATGGTCCCTGAGACCGCCAAAAAGGTCAGACGTCCCCTGCACGGCGTAAACGATAAGAGGGCCTCTAAGATGGTATGGAGGCCCTGGACGAGCAGAGGGCCCCCGAGTGTGTTAGGCGGAAAAGGTCCCCCTGAGACTGCCAGTGAGACCCCTAAAGCGCCAACCCCTGATGCCGCTAGTGGTCCTAAAACTGCCATATATACCTCATGTCAGGAGCGCAGCCAGGATTTTCATGAAGAATGGTCCGCAGCTCAGCGTGACCTGAAATCCTACGAAAACCGCCGCTAGGAAGACGAAACGCAATGGTTTTCACAAAAATGCGGGCCAAAGGGGGGCCCGGGCCCCCGGGCCCCTCCTTTGGCTGTGCCGGTGCCTCATGTAACAAAGGAATACCCCTGATACAGCCATGGGGACCACTGGAGACCTTCAGAGGGCCCATGACACTGCACAAGAACCCTAAAATTGCCAAAAGGTCTTTGTAACTATCAGAAGGCCCCTGAGACGGCAAAAATGTTTCCGAGAGACGACAAGAGGGCATCTGGAACAGCAAGAGGTCCACTTAGAGTGCTAGAGAGGGGTCTTTAAGACTGTTTAGTAGCCACCTCTAGCAATAGGGGTCCCTGAGACGACAAGAGGGGTCCCTGAAAACTAGAGTAAACCTAGAGACGTACAGACGGCTCCTGATACGGCCAAAGGGCCTAGAGGATTGCCAGAGGAGCCTTTGCCATGGAAGAGAGAAGCTTGTAGAAGGCCCTTGTTACTGCCTGAGGGGCTCCGTAGACGGCAGAAGTTCCTCTGGGACCACAGGAGGGAACCTGAGATAGCCTGAGTCTCCCTGAAAGTGCCAGATGGGTCAATGAAACTGTCCCAGGCGCCTGAAATTGCCAGAGGAGCGTCTGGGACATTCCCAGGGCCACGTGAAACTGTAATAGATATAGACAGATATAATAATGTGATGCGTTTGAATTTCTCCGGCTACTCTTCACGGGAAAAATGCAAAATTATATAACAAATTTCCCCATGGACCCGAGCAGATAAACGTTTTTTTCATATCTGAACATTTTGCGTAATCATCCGCATGTAATGGCTCGGCATTTCGGCATTGGTTAGAGGTCCTTGGGAAGAGAGAGAGAGAGAGAGAGAGAGAGAGAGAGAGAGAGAGAGAGAGAGAGAAGCGGCCCAGTGATATTACGTTTGAATGAATCCTTGATTGTTTTACGGATTTTCGAGGCGGCCCCCTCCCCATCTTGAAATCGTTCCCGTGCCCTGGGCCTGCATGTGCACGGAATCCTCGTTCGCTTGTGTGATGTGGCTATTTCTTTGGTTTTGGCAGACTGCTTTGGCATTGTCATATTTTGTCGGTATAGTGTAGTTTGTTGAGCTGCGAACACCCTCATTGTGATCAGCATAGGTTTCTATGTTGGAATAGTGACCACGTAAGGTGAAATGGCTAGTTCGGCCTATCGAAGATGACTTCGAGGCCGGATCGTGCGCGCTGACGGTCACGATTGAGATGTGCTGTCTTGGTGTGTCACGAATATGAAGGCTGCGTGTAAGCGGTGATTCACTACGACCAGCAGCTCTGTATTATCGAAATTTGTAAGCATTTCATCTCCCGAAATGCCCGTAAGCGTAATGTGAAATTGGGCAATAACCGCGGACCTTGTCGAACGGCCCTGGTCACGACGTGTGTACGCAGATCTTTTATGTGTGTGTATATGTACATCTTAATAAATTTCGATATCAGGTATCCGTATCAGTTGTTATTATAATTCAAGCATCTAAACAGTGCACAAATGGTTGCATTCCGTAAAAGCATACCTCGTGTTCTTTGCTTCATGTAACAACTGATGATCATTTCATTCAAAACACAGCACCACCAATGTTAAGACATTACTTGTATGATATATGCAAAAGAGTAACATGCAGACGGTTGCCCAAACGCATATTGATGAGATTAATTAAAAAGATCATGAGCGTACGAGCGAAAAAAACAGGGTGGCAGGCACTTCCCTGCGCCGTACGTCGTACAACTACCACAGACAGATCATAATAAAGAAACGAGAGATCACTGTGCCCACTCTTAAAGGGCACAGACGACACTGCGTCAATCCCTGTCACTAAGCCCAACGACATTAACACAGACACTACAACGGATAATGTAACTTCCGAGGTAGATGCAGATGTAGGTGGCGCCAGCCACCAAAGCGAGGGTTTGGAAACGTGGCGCCACCTATACTAGTCCAGATAAAGGCATAACACTTTCACTTGTCGAAGCTATGAGCGTCGAAGTTCTGATTGTCGGAGATATGGCAGTCGAAGCTATGAACGTCGGAGTTCTGAGCGTCGGAGGTATGCCAGTCGAAGTTATGAGCGTCGGAGTTCTAAGCGTCGGAGGTATGGCGGTCGTTGGTATAGCAGTCGAAGCTATGAACGTCGAAGTTCTGAGCGTCGGAGGTATGACAGTCGAAGCTATGAGCGTCGGAGTTCTGGCGGTCGAAGTTATGAACGTCGGAGTTCTGAGCTAACCCCGCCCCCACCTCCGCCCCACCACAGCGGCCGCCACGAGCCGACCCGTCACCGCCCGTCGAAGTCGTCGCCTGCAAAGGCGCGCCGGCCGCCGAGCGAGAGGGCCGACCGTGCGGAAAATTGGCCGGGCGGGGGCGCGGCTGCGAGGGGGACGTGGGTGGGTCACACGCTTCGCGCATTCCGGCCAATCGTGACGCTACTCATGGCGGCGAGGCCGACGGACGCCGAAGGCTGACCTCTGACGCCAGCGCCGGCCCGTAAAGCGATGACGTCACCACTTTTACCACCGCGGTTAATTGATACAACGGTGTGTAATCTTGCAGCACGTGACGTTTGATACGAAGGCTCGCTGGCAACGAAAAATGTCGTCGGCTAGCGGCAATTTGATTTTCGGTTCGCCGCTCAAGTATAAACTGCGAACCGTCGACGTACTCTCGAACGTGAACAGCAAATGACGAGGTGCTTTGATCAGCATTTGCCTGCTGAAGAAATATATCTACAACAGAACACAAAAGTACTATTAATTTATTCTCTTTGTCTCGGTGTTCCAAATCAAAAGCCCATCTTTTCGCCACGTATCACGGAGGGTTTACGTGGGGCCAAGTTGCGTCATGAAACACAGCTTTATTGACATTGCATGTTTTATTACTTTGCGATAAACTTATCATTCCGACCGTCTGGCGAATCCCGCCTCCCGCCAGGCGGAACTTTCGGAACAAGCCTTCTGCCAGGTTTATGTTCAGTCCGATACTCATCAGTCGTATCTACAGGTGGAAAGCAAACTTGACAGGCGAGCTTCTGCGGAATGATAACAAACGAACAAACAGCAGGTGTACAGGCTTCCTTCGTACCCTGGGCTCCGAAACACAAGAAAGATAGCATGAAAACACAGACTGATGTGCTTTACGCGCATGTGTCTCTTTATAAACGGTTAATGGAATCTCGTTGGCTTCGGCGCCGTTTTCTATCCTTTCCTCGTTAACGTATGAAATGTTTGCAAGTCTGACAAAATAAAAAAAAACAGACTTAGTTTTTCCAGAGCCTCGCTTTTTGAAACTGCTAGCACCGTCGTACCGCAAATGAAACGAGGCTTGAACTGCAACCGGCAAACTTTCCGTTTGATCACAGAAACGGGGCTCAACTCGCCCCAGTCCCAAAAGTGTGTCAATGCCTCATTCGGTTGGCCGGGTCATGTGGAGGCTTAGCTGATGTGCTGTACAAAACGCGTGATACACGTTTCGTGGTGCGGTGTTTCATTTTTCATCGTTGCTTTCATATATTGGTGATACATCGTCAACATGGTGCATGCATTCAAAAGACTCAGGGACCTAGCCGAAGGGGGAAGGCCATAGAGACCATGTCCCCTTTCCTGAGCCAAGCGGTCAGCACTAGATGTTCAACAGCTTGGCAGGAATAAAGGAATAGTGATCATACATAAGTTACATAAACAAACATTACGTGTTTTTCCTATGCATTAAGTATGAGGCCATTTACATAAAATTATTTTTTCCACATGAGTTTTGTCGTATGCCAGTGGCAAACCACAACATTTGCCCCCCGCGAGGAAGATCCTGGCTACGTGCCTGGAAAGATTCCAGGATCATTTGATGATTTACATGATGTGATTTACGAACTTGTCAAAAGTAATCAGTAAGAACCTAAATAAACATGCCTTTTTTAACCCTGAAACCAAACAGACTCTGTGATCGACTTGCACTGCGGCCTGGAACCTGGCCTATCACGCGGTTTCTGTTTTTGTGCCGAGTGCGGTCTCTGGCCTTCCCAGGCAGTTTCGGCCAGGTCGAAATGCCGAGAAACTGTTTGGAAACATGTCTGTGTCTTTTCGCACGTATTAAATGTCGCTAGGATGTTATGCATGTCATGGGTGCGGCAGTCCTTGGCGCAGGTAAGGCGGTGGCCCGGCAAACTTTCGGGAATCACGGCGAAGACCAGTGACATTACAAAGAAAGGCATTGCCCCAAAACTCTTTTAGCCATGCCAACTTGACTGCGGTCTGTACAACATGGTACTCTCCCTCACAGAGGTCACAGATGTTTTGCTTGCTAGCTATGGGACGCCTCTCGGTGCAGACACGGCAACGGCGGTGTCTTTTCAAGCTTTTGATCCGAATTTTGTTTGCGGCCGTACATGTTGCTGTGGCCACATCTCACGAAGGGATTTCAATGGAGGGCACTCAGACAGCGTCAAAAGTTACATAATGGCTTACTGAATATGCTGCGTAACGGCAGGTGACAGTAACTGACATTTTTCTTCTGTCCTATTTGCTCCAGGTACCCACTTGTCTCTGAAATACTGGGATACTGGGCTGGGATCGTGTAGCGCCCGACTGACCTCACTTGACGGTGCAGGCTGCCTGACGTTTTCGTCTCCACATTGGCACAGAGCAACACTCCTGCCTCCTGCCTCCTTCCTCCTGTCTCTCGTTACAAGCCGCAGTGCGATAGACAAGGACAGATACAGGGAGCATGAATTCGGAGGCAGGAGCAGGGGCCACAAGCCCCTGCAAAAGGAAAAAAATCATACAAAACATACACACACGAATTTCTTGACGTGTTCTTCCTGAAATGGTCAGTATCACCGCCCTAACACAAATATTTGGTTGTATTTTTGTCCTTTAACCCGTCCCCGACTGGGGGGGCAGTTAACTGCCCCCCCCTGAGGTTTTTCTGGGATTGCAAGAGAACCAACAAACACAGAGTCACGAAACTTCGTCTACCTTTTGCATCATTAATTTTACATCTGGTGTCAAAATTTTGACCTCAGGTCAGGTAATGTGCCTGACCTAGGTTAGGTCAAACAGATCTATGTCCAAAAAAGTTTAGCGCCCTCTAACTTTTTCGCAAAACAAGATATCTCAATAATACTTTCAGGGATTAGTGATCGTGATAGATGCAACAAATCTGCTATCTCAGATTTTTCGGAATTTTCCATGTCATTGACCTAAGGTCAAGCCCATTTTTAAGACATATCGCCGTTTTTTTCGGCAAGCGACGGAATATTTCATAACATTTTTAGTGTGGAGTGAAACAGACATCTAGTTACCGTCATTGGGCAAAGTATCAATGACAATCAATGACAGCCATTGGCCTGAGGTCAGGTCATGAATAACTGTAGTGAGCCAAAATGTACCACCGTCAAAATCGACGATGAATTACTCAGAATGGGTAGAAAATGGCAGAACTAGCTTGCACAGACATAAGTAATGCCAGGAACCTCAAAAAGTTTGAAAAAGTAGCATATTTTGGAAATAAACAGGCTCCCGCCAATAAAGCTCCGCCAATTGTGTACATTCGTAACTAGTGATTTTTTTCAAAATTTTAGCATGAAAAACCATCACAAGAACCAGTAAGATCAATAAAATATGCATAGATAGTCTTTTTTCGCAAAAATAAAAGAACGCTAAAATTAGTTCCCGTCAATTTGTTGCTGCGTACGGCAGCGGCGCACACCGATAGCTGGCGGGAAAATTGCCGTGTCTTTAACTCAACGTTTCGGCGTATATATTGAACAAATCTGGGGAAATTAGACGTGTATCGGCATCCGCGGACCTTTACTTGTGCGCTGGTGCCTTTACCTAAGCGTTATTAGTCACAACCCTTGAGATTCAGGCCATTTCTTGGTCTCATGCAAATGGCTGTGAGAAAACATATATGGGGCGTAAATTGCTTACATATTATCTAAAACTAAAAAAATGAGACCAGTTTCGAGCTATACTCGTCACAAGCTTTCCAACGGTATGCTTATTTTTATTGTGCGACCAACCGTTCGTGAGTTAAAAGGGGGGCAACTACCCCCCCAGTCGCCCATGTTCGAAACGGACCGACGGTCGTGCGCGGGTTAAAAACACTAGCTTACCACGACCACAGCCCACCGAAATTCCCCATAGCACCGCATCATGTGCGCTGAAATCCGTACCACTCACCTCATAGTCGCTTTAGGCGGGCCCGAAAATCGACCAAAAAATGAGTCTGTACCTTTTCTCTATTTCTCTTTTTTTATTCTGCTGAGTCCACCAAAACAACATTTTTGAGGGTAGGCAAATTCACGGATCTTTGGAAAAATGCACAACCCATATCTCCCTGGCAAAACAAAATGTCTATTCGCCTACGTTGGAAAAGTGCCTGGCCGTATATATTACAATTGGGGCTTATTATGGTTAAAAGCTCTAGATGTACCAGACATGGTGCGACTGAGCGTCTAGTATAACACCCGATTTGCGGCATTTGCAAACAAATGGCGCAGAAAGTGAAAACAAACCCCGGACCCTGGTGCCGAAATATTCTGAGCAGGATCCAGGACCGTTTTACGTTCCAGCTGCAGAGCTCACGACTTTTTTATTTGTTCTGTATGGTTGCTGAGGTGATGTTAGGGATCGGAGTCCATACTAAGCATAGCTTGTGGCAGAGGCTTCAGCCCTTACACACGTCGAGAAATTCCAAGTAACGAAATTTATGAGTGAATAATGAATCTATTCTTGCATTTTGTGATTTGGAAAATTTGTGGCAACAGTTCAACGCGCCGTCAAGGGTGCGACACGACCGTCTGGTGATCAGTTTGACCCTATGTTGGCCAGTTGCCAGCTGACCCGCGGGCCAAATATCGAGCGTCCAGGCGACTCGAGCCCGTCTTGCCAGGGCGGGAAGACATGGGCTTGAACCAGCTTAGCTACCGATCACGGTAAAAATTGGTAAACTTGGCTCTATTTCAGTAAGTGATATGTTGCTGCCCACATCAGACGCAACGCTGAATTATACTCTCATCTCCGAGACGCGCCCCGCCAGCGGGACCACCACCACGCGGGCGGCTACCGCAGACCGGCCTCTACCTTCCTGCCTCCCCTCGCCCGAGCCCGGCGGCAGATACGGGGCTCGAGCCGACCGACCGTTTCCGCCGAATGAGGACGCCGCCGCTGGGAACCCGACACGTGCTCGGGTCCGAGATAAGCTCGCAGAACAGGCAGGACCCGCGAGGTGAGCCGCGCCCGGTAACCCGTGGCGCGTGACTCCGGGGATTATCGCTGGGGCACCGGGACGCCCCCGTTATGGGAGCATCCCGATGTTCTGCTTCGCGACAGTGATCGCCTCGCTCGTCACGCTATGTGGGTCCGTTCCTGGGGGCTTCGGTGCCCTTTTGGCAGCGTGTGGGATCCATGAGAAGACTGTGTTCTCAGCATCGGGAAAGACAGAAGGCATTCAACTTTCCGAGATAAATTCCCGCGATATGTCGGGATTCTCCACGTTTTTTTTCATGGCTCAACGAAACCGTAGAGATGCAGTGTCTCACAGTCATCCAGACACCAGGACTCCGGCAAGGCAGTGCTGTAAACTTGCATGATGGCAACGCCAACAGACGGCGACGATTTTTCCTGGATACCACGGTTTGTTGACGGTCAAACTTGCTTAAATCAGACGAACTTGATTGCCAAGCAAACAAACGAAACAAAACTGTTTATTCTCCCGCGGAGGACCAGTTGACGCCAGTAATGGCAAGATCACAGACGGTCGAGACGTCACTGCGAGCGAGGCCGAAGGCCATGTGAGTGGCTTCAACTAACAGAAAAATGGAATAGAACGCCCCGGCCATGACGATTACTGGAGGTCATGAATTTTGCAACCACTGGGCACTGAATAATGATGTTTCTGCTAAAATATACACATTTTTTAATCTTATGTCTTTCATTTGCAGTGCGCTAGCTTCGAATCTTTTTCTTCTACAGAATTATTCTGGAAGTGGTATTTTAGCTTTTGTCATCTTTTGTCACGGTTGTTTTTGAACCCCTCAGCAATGAACTCGAACAATGCCATGGGTGTCCCTGGCGTTCAAATTTGGAGTTCTTTGGACTAAAAATACTGAAATGCGACGATAAAGATCCGTTTGTATTGCGAAATTCATCAAGGCAAAGTAATGGTGCAAGTACCAGCGAAGTAGGCCCCGCTCGCCATGCGTGGCATTTTAACAAGGCATCTTACTGCTGTTGACAGAAAAAGGTACACAGTTTTATGACAGCAAAGCCCATGAAAATGCTTTGAGAAGGTGAAAAACAAACGTAAAGTCTTCCATCAGGCATCTTCTCTGGAAAACAAGTCGTTGCTCTTCGAAACCTATGCTAAATATTATAGAATACGGTAGACATAACACTAAGTTTTCGTTTTTCTTCCTCTCTCCCTCTCTCTCTCCGTCTAACAGTTTACTGTAATCATGCCCGAGTTCGTTTTCGAAGGAAAACAGCAGCCAGTGGGAGAGAGGTGTTTCAATGGAACCACACCAACTCAAGAACCTATTGCTATTTCTAAAGAGATGCGGGCTGAACGCGGATCGAAAGTGTTTCTCTCGACATAATTCGGTGTGTGGATAATGAACTGTATATATGTGCACTTATATAATACGTATATGTTTAATATATAACTACAATGGTATACATAATATAATAAAAAGGATAAATTATCAAATCTATGATCTATCCCGATTTTGTATGTAACCTGCACCGGACATTGGGAGACTTCACTACCTAGCGGCACAGCATCAATATTTTGACCCCATTTCCGCGTCCATGACTCTAGTACGCATTCCCGCAGGGGGGGGGAAGCTTATTCGGCCCCCCATTGTGGTCATGAGAAATAACCCTCCGATTTGAATGGGACGAGCGGCAAATAATTTTCCATGGCATCAATTACATTTTGTAAAGAAAGTTTTGGAAAATTTTGTAAGGAATGAATACAGGGGCGCAGAAATACCCAGAACGGAGCTATTTTTAGTTCTTATAACTCCCATTTTTATTAAATGATTTTGATCACATTGGAATGAATTGGGAGGTAATCGATGGAACTTGCCTTTAGGCCAGCACGTTAGGACTTTGGAGAAAAAGTCACTGGCGTTCACAGTGCCTTGAAAATGGAGGGAATATTAAAGAAAACTGAATTAACATGAAAGTTTTTAATACCTTTCAGGTTTTAACCACTCATTCCATATCTCAGAGGGACAAATCTCGTTATTCTGTTTGTATAATGCTGGCACAGACTGCGACAGAGGAATGGAAAACGAGAACTGTTATGTTCGCATGTTGATCAGGTCAAATTACGACCTTTGATCATAAAGGACCTCAGATGGCCTCGGAGTCACATGGAATGACCTTCGGTTCATTTCATTGTGTTTGAAAACGTTTGCAATCATTTCAGTCGACTATATTTCCATAAGCCCTGTTGATGGCCGTCGTGACCTCCTTCGCCCGACTTGACGGAGATCTGAAACTTGAGAAAACAAAAAGGTGGAGGCCCCTGTGGTGAACTGCATCAGTTCTGGATTTATTATTAA
This sequence comes from Capitulum mitella, assembly GCA_030062745.1. Lineage (NCBI taxonomy): Eukaryota > Metazoa > Arthropoda > Thecostraca > Pollicipedomorpha > Pollicipedidae > Capitulum > Capitulum mitella. The sequence goes on from CP099840.1 coordinate 3,601,906, forward strand.
GAAAAAAACTTCAAAAACATTTATTTAAGACCAAATTTACATTTTGACCTTGACCTGACATAGTAAAATGACCTCAGACAAAAAACGAAATATTCCATTCGTTTGCAATCCTTTTTACCTATATACTCATATAAAGGCTTAAGTTCTATCTTAAAAACGCCATTTCTGGCACCCTTTTGTAATGGTTTCATCAGTACCAAAAATGACCTAAGGTGCCCAGTGAAAACATGACCTGACTCCGCCCCTGCGCAAATTAAAACTACGAATAAATCTTTGAGACGGTTCTGGGCAATCGGGAAAGTAAAGACAAACAAGTTGAAAGGATGCTTAGAAAAATAGGTAGGAAAAGTGACTAAGTTTCATTGAGCTGCCTGAAAACCTTAGAAATAACCAGCAAAAAAAGCAGAAAGGAACTTCTGAAGTTCCCTGCCCTGATACCGGAATAGGGATAATAAAATTAAAAATGGTCTTTGCGGGCTCCTAGGTCTTGGCATCATTACGAATATTATAAAAACTTTTATGTCAAGAAAAGCTATTGTTTGCACATAAAAGATATATTTTGATATTGAACTCAACGTTACACCCATCTTTAATAGTGATAAAAATAAGTTACACGATCCGAAAGGTTAAAGCACACGACAGAGAAAAACAAACTTCGGTACCAACATGAACAGGAAAGTACAAAATGCAAGCCAACATTCGAAATTCTTAAAGCTCCGCGCACGTGTTGCCCCACTGAAGCCGACCACAGGGAGTCAAAAGGCCCAATTCGCGCTGCGCTCACATTTTCAGCTTGGTCCGAAACTGGTAACGCTTCGCAATCCATTCGCTCAGTGCCGACTGCGCACCGTCAGCAAATTTCAAGTCGTTTCTTGTCCCATTTTGTCGTGTGGACTATTTGAACATATTCTGCGGACCAACGACCAACCAACTGCGGAACTTAAACATACTTTGGAAGGGCACTTGCCACCCCGTTCCCCAAGTTGCAGAGATTCAACATAGGTCTTGTGGGCATTTAATGGAAACAATGGGCTCCGAATCTTTACTTGCCCCCAAATTATTTTCAAAAAGTTTTATCCTTGCTCCGAGCATGCATGTTGTAATGTTTTACGACCTGTGAGAGATGGATGCGTGATTTCGTATGCACGTGACTAACTCTTACTGTTTATCTGCATGACGGCGGGGCTGCATAGCCACCACAACGGTGGATAGCGTTAAGAACATTATACCAGTACATACGAACATATGTACACACGCAACATACAAGCCTTACGTACAAATAGCATACAAACGCGCCTATGCTGACTAAATAACGAGGTTACTCAAACGAACCTTGGTATGAACTGCTGTCAAGTTTATATATACATATATATATATATATATATATATATATATATATATATATATATATATATATATGACAATGATGGAATAAAAGGAACTGTCATACAGTCCAGAGTCATTACGAGCGAAGCCGAAGGGCATGTGTCTTTGTGGCTTTGGCATTGGATGCCGGGCAGCGACTCCAACTTATATATAATATCGAGAAGGTCCATACTTTATTATAATGTTCTCGCGAGGACAAATAACGTAAAAGTGGACATCGTTTAAATATTCAGTAACAGTCCCACTGTCGTAATGGAATTTATGCATGAGTTGTGAAGCGTACGAGGTCAAAACAAAGCTCGGCATTGAGCTTCTCCTACAGTGAAACCTCCCGACTACGAGAACCGCCTCGAAGGACGGAGCCCGCCATTTTTAGCTGTCCTTTACAATAAGCCAGCCCCCGCCGACTGCCCCAGGCTGGAGACGGCCGCCGCTCCTTTTGTGCGGGCGGCCGGCGCGAGAGCGGGCCGATCTGCGCGACAGGCAGGCGACCTCGTGGCGACGGCGCCAGGACGGGCACGTGGAGCGCACGTGAGAGCGGGGGATTCCGGCCGGGCCCACGGCTGGTGGTCTGACTGGTGCGACTGGCCCTGGCCTGGCGAGCGGACACGCGCGTGGGACTGCTTCTGCACGGAGGGGGGGTAGACAAAGAAGGAGAGAGGCCCATTTCGATGCCAGATGACAGAAATCCAGACGTCAGGGTTCCGACTTGCGACCGCTACAACGTCGCTCTTTGGAAAAATCGACAGGGGGCGCATGGGCTACTGAAAATTTTCAGGACCGCTGATCTGTTCGGTTATGTTTGCTTTTTGCCGTCCCTTCACCTCAACTATTGTTTGGTTTCTACTTGAGCGCAGACGTCTAAGTCAGAATGCAAAGCCTTTGCGCGGCACTCCATAAGCTGGACTACGTAAAAGTCGCCGCTGCACTGGTCCAGGAAAACCCAACAGCTGTTATTATTGGGATGGGAGAAACCTGTCATTACGTAGATTCCAAGGAAGCATCGAATGTCAACAATCGGTGCGATTTTGTCAAGCGAACAAATCTGAAGGATAGCAGCATTCTTGCACATGATAAGCTTATTATTCCTCGAACGCAATAAGGCATAAAAATCCATACAGTTGCTGAAATTCTGAGTAGGTCATTGCATATGCTGCGTTCGTGGACTCTGATATTGATTTTCATACTTCAGGATGCATTATCTTGCCCAGTTCTTTAATAAAAAACATGTCGTGGTTCAACTGATCAACATTCTACGTCATTCTCAGCAGTTAAATACCCTGGACGGTATAATCACCGTTGAGATACTGACTGCTATACTCCTTAAAAACCAACGCAGGCACTTGTCTTCATGTCAGATGTTCTTTGTACACAGTCATAAATCTGACACATCGCATATCTCCGCCTTCTCCGCAGGGGAGGGAGGGGTGTCCAGCACCCAGCCAATCCCGCTCAGCGTATCAGGGAAGAGTGGTTGACGACTTGGTTTACAGCGAGAATGTTCCCAAATCAGTGCATCTTGTCCTTTTCCAATTAACTGTTCCAGAGACTACGGTGTGATTTTACGAGTATCAGTGTGTAACTGTCAATAGCAGATGAGAAGTGTGTACCTGCGTAACAATGTCTTAATGTTCTTGATATGTTTTATATAAAAATTACTTAATAACAATTTCTTCGGAATTGTCGACCCCACGACTCAGTTTCTACGTGAAGAAGTGGTCAGGATGATGCATGATTCATCGCATCATTTCATGCACTTCGTTCGTTACGTCCCATTTATCTCCAAACAACCCAACTCATGAAAATTCATAAAAAGTGAAACGGTTTGCTCGCAACATTTTCTCTAAATTGCAAATACCTACTCGGCGTGGATCTGTGCTGCCAGTCAACGCTATTATTCTTCACATCATTACTAAACAAACATTATTTATTATCATTACTATTATCCACATAGGATTTATGACCGCTGGCTGGAACGGCCTCAGGGACCTCGAAATGCAGAATATATTCAACTTTGAAGAGCTGAGAGCCCCTGCTAGATTGCTCCTGACGAGTGATAGATGTGCCTACTATGAGCATTGCTACTCTCAGTAGGACATCTGTTGAACACCACTAGAAAAATACAGGGCATTGCCATTGTTTCGTGAGAGATATAAGAGATATATAAGATATAAGAGATATAAGAGATATAAGAGAGAGAAGAGGTGGCCGGTGGAGAATGTAAAACACTAAGCTTCCCGTTGTATTTCACGACATACGCATATGTTACTGAAGGCGCTCGTCAGGCGCCTTCAGGCCTACTGAAGGCGGTCAAGGTATTTTCCGAAATTTTTATGAAGCCGACAGCTCCAACGCCTACCATCTGATGATGCTTTCCCCATGTCTATAATCTGGTATAAATCAATGCTGACGTTTTAGGGTGACATGACATGATGAGACATCACGATAACGAATTTACGCTGACATGATAAGAACACTATTTTTTTGTTTTTGTTACACCAGACTGGTCAGCCTCTTGAGGGGGAATGACGATGTTGTAAACCCCGTGGACATCTATAGCTGCATCCATTCGCCCTGAATGTTTCGGAGGTTTAACCCTACTCACGGCAGGGGGGCTGAATCCCCCCTCGGGTTTTTTGCTTGCCAATTCCAGGTTTTTTAACGTAGCTTCACGAAACTTCTTGACTTTTCCTAGCCATTCTTCTTAGGTGCCGTGACAAAATTTCAGAATTCTATTTCGCTCAGGGGCGGAGCAAGGCAACGTTTTTAGGAGGCACCTCGGTCCATTTTTGGCCATGTCGAGGGTAAAAGGAAAATGTCTGCCAAAAACAGTGTTTTTAAGACAGAACTTAAAACTTTATATGGATGTATAGCTAAATAGTTGGACAATGTGCGGATATATTTTGTTTATCTGAAATCATTTTACAAAGTCAGGTCAAGGTCAAAAGTCAAAACTTGGTTTTATTGCAATAATTTCGGTGGTGTTTTTTTCAAATGCCAGATCCGGAATATATATGACGCAGAAAGGTGCCCTCTACTTGTGTATCAAGTTTCAGCTTGATATCAGGTCGGGTCACGGAGCTATGACCTAAAATGTCAATGCGCGTACCCTATATCGCAGTAGCCATGGAATGAAATTTTTGAGTGAATTTAAATGATTGAAAACGTTTACAGATAATACTAAATGCACACGAGATCATTCGAAGTGACTCCAAGGTCACTGGAGGTCATTTAAGGTCAATGGTCACAAGTTGATCTGAAGAACGTGTGACCATGACAGTTCCCCCTTTTTCATGACCCCGGCACCGCCTATGCTAACAGTATACAAACATTGTGATGCGTTTTGTACTTCTTTAGCATAACATGACTAGCAGAAGCCCAAAAAAGTGTTTTTGCCTTTTTTGTTTATGCAGTTGTTGGAAAACTAATCCTCCTATTCTTGAAACCCTGTGAACGCCCATGAATTTTTTCAAAATTTCTGATATGTGTACCAGTGGTAAAAATCCTATTCATAATCTCTCGATTCATGCCAGTTTCATCGAAATCGGTCTATAAACAAGGGAGTTATAAGAAGTCCAAAAATACCCCTAAATTTGATATTTTTGCCCCTTGTATCCACACCTTTCAAAATTTTCAAATTTTCTTTCCATAAAAATGTAGTTCACGTCATGGCAAATCGATTGCCGTTTGTTGCGATGAAATCGGACGAGTAGTTCTCGAAATCTCGGGGGGGGGGGCCGAATCCGTCCCCTGCCGGGAATCGAGCATACCGTTTAGCCCTCTGGGAATAGGGTTAAGAACGGGTACAAATACGCGCAGTATTCCCAAAACGCGACGGTTTTTGATAAGTTTTTGATGTATCTGTAATGTCCACAGAAACATTAGTTTCGGAGGCCCTGGGAGCGATACGGCGCGAGAGTGACTCCTAAAACGGCGGGGTGGGATGCCGTCTGTCCATGGTGTTGCAGCCGCATTCCACAAATGAAGTATGCGTAGTCGACTAGGGAGACGCACCAATGCTCTGATTCTTCATCTCTCAAATGCCTCATGTCACAGACAAAGTCATTTGCAATTCAGTCAAGTGCTCTGTCGTCCCCGCGGTCTGTTCCGGACTACGCCCCACATACTTATTTGCATAAGTTGCACCGCAAGGTCCTGGAACAATCTGCAACCACAAAGCGTGTGTTCTTTGAGTTGCATTCAGATGGAGTTTCAGACGTCAGGGCCGAAGTCGGCTATCTGCAGGTTAGTGAAAGGTTGCTTAATGCGAGGTCGGGGATGTACGTAAGAGGTAGCCATGACCAAGAGTCATCTCGCCGATATGTGCCAAATTTTAAATAAACATATCGGGAGCTGACACAGTGGCACTCCGCCATTTTTTACCATGAAAATTAACGTAATGTTGCCCATGCAAACGTCCTGCTTGGCGAATAAACATGACATTGATCAGGCTTTCGTTTCCCAATTCTCGAAAGGATGCATGAGAGCAGACGGATTTAGATGCAGCCCGAAACCGGCACTCCAGTCAGAACCAAATCCTTTTAAGCAGCCGGCTACTTTCACAGTCCGTTGCCAGCTTTTCAGGGACTCCCAGGGGCCGCATCTTGCATATCAGACGGGCGGCGCTGACGACGGCTGCATCTAGGTGAGAGCCCACCGGTCTGGGCGAGATATACCCTCAGCCCGGGCAGCTGTACGGACGGATCGGGTGAGATGTGCCCGTCACCAAGGGCGAATGTGATCCCCGAGGCGGAGGTGGTTCCAGTGTGGGAGCAGTCTTGAGGTGGATTGACCGGATACATTTTGGACGAATGAATCGCCGTGGTCGATGGATTTCGCTGTTACGAAGATGAGGCTGTACTGACGGCAGTTGCGGGCTCTCAGCCCAGCCCCGGAGAAGGAAGCGCGGTTTTGCAAGGAGAGAACAAAACACCTCGAAAATCTCCTCTTGCTTGCGGTTTGTCCGCGCCTCGGCCAACAAAGGAGCCTCCGGTCGGCCTTCACTCCTGGCAGAGGGGTCGCCGCCTGGTCCGAGCGGTCGGTTCCCGTTTGTAGCCGTTCTCCCGGCCGTGACAGGGGCGGGGACGGGCGGCCTTCGGAGGCGCCTGCCGCACGCGATAAGCCACGCGGTTAATCACGCCAAGGACCTGGCAGAAGCCCGCCTCATGGGTCTTCTTCGATTTGGCGATGCAGCCGACCGTGTAGTGCGAATATGAGCCGATGTCAGTTGGAGCACGCCGACCGTTGAGCTTGGGGTCGGACGGCTGAAGAGGACTGCGTTCCGCTCTCTCGTTCCCGTCACGCTCGAATCTTATGCCTATACAGCCCGTCTTCTCGCACACAGAACTTTTTTACCATTCGCTGGCGGATGAAATTTTAGCTACCCGGAGGCAAACGGTCCATCGAAGTAGTTTGTTTCCCGTGAGATGGTAACCTGACAGGCCAATTTCCATGTACCCTCATCGCAATTGCTAGTTATCCTGCACAATTCGTCGCTGCACCCCCTCCCCACCCCACCCCCACCCCGCGCTGTTAGAGACGTGACAGCCGGCCACCCTAACATCGTTAGGGGAGTACTGCAGATGGTAACAAAACCGTTGGCGTCAAATCGTCGTGTGGTGTCGTGCGGCGCGGATGGCTGGACGTTTGTCGGCAAGTACGCATTCGGTTGCAGTTAGTGTTTTTGTTTGTGAGAAAAACGTCTCAGTACATGTTTAAATTACTGCCATACATGTCAGGAGACCATCGCATATATGGCTACCGCACGGAGAAAATTCTGCAGTGTTTGCAGCGTTGTTAACGAAAGCGGGCTTTTTATGCTCATCGGTACCCTGTCCGCCAGATTCCCTCACGTGCAATGTATGCTATAGCGCTTTTTTGTTTACAATTTTTACAAGCACACGTGCACTTGTGCTAGAATTCTGGCATATCCTGGGTATTGAAGGGGACCCGTGCTCGTCGTATGTGCATACTGTTCAGCCTGTGTGCTGAAGAACATGTGTGAAAGGGACTGGACCTGTCAATAAGTTCCACTACATTTCTGTTAAAAACAAATGGAGATCTGAGATCCTGAAAGCTCCTTTTGTATCGTATTTTGGACGCTCCACGAGCAGCCACGAACACAATCCACGATGTGTCTTATGTTTATTGGGCTAAACTCACCATGCAGCATCTTTCCTTGTGAAACTGTAGAGAAGATATGGTATAAGAAAGTTAAAACACCCGTCTTTGTCTGCAACCTAATCGGCGTGCTGCTCCGAAAATGCAACCCCCTTACGCACCAAACATTGCAGAGGGGGGTGACGTAAAAGGGTTATTCTCGAGGCGATGGTAAATGTAAGGAGTCGACTGCCTGGTGGATCCTCGGCCGCGATGGCCACCCTCTAGTTAATGGCAAAGGAAAAGACCCACTACGTAATACGACCTACAAAGCGTAATACCAAAGGTGCTACCCATTTCCACGGGGTTATGCAAACGGGTTACTCTTATGGCGATGGTACACGTAGAGTTGACCACCCTGTGTGGTGAAATACGTCTGTGCACCTCTGACATGCGTCTCGCTGATTTACTCCCCAGCGAAGGGTCAACAAATTTTCAGTGCGGTACAACCAAATCGCCTTTGAAACCTTCTTCCGGAGTATCACAGTTTCGAAACGGTCAGAGCTGGTCGAGAGAACTCCACCCAGACAACGGAATCTAAAATTCGTCAAGTCGGCCGAGAGTTCTCTAAGCCTGTTTCGATGAAATTAAGTAAATAACAACGCTCGTTGTTTAACATTGTTTACGAGAAGATAATGACGTCAGCAGTGCCGCACTACGTACGGAACAAATCCGAGGGACCATTTGCGTCACAGGAGGAGTTAGCATCGCCACGTACAGCAGTCAGCAAGACCTTTGGTTTATCAGTAAGTCAGAGCAGCTCTTGGGATTTTTAGTCAAATGTCTTCTTTTTGGTAGGTCAGGGTTGGAGGATGACTCCTTTGTATCCGCCGACGTACATTTGGGAGCTACCGTCATCTTAAGCCCAGATTAAACCAGCGGAATTTCGGCCTAATCCGTCGCGGATTCGACTGATTCCGCTGCTTTGACGTACGGAATGGCGTCGCCCAAATTTTAAGGACATCACGACTAGCTCCCGTCAGTCGCTGTTCAGTGTCAGTCCGCAGACGGAGCCGCCCGAAATTAAAAAAAAGGTCCCAGTTGTCTGTCCATCCCAGCTTCGACTGGCTACATAGGCGAAACAACGCGAAATGGTGAGACGGATCTTGTGGTGACCGAGATCGTGTGGTGAGAGTGCAAGAAACTTATACGTCGTCTAACATAAACTGACATCCCTCGTCACATATGTTTCGAAAATCTGTGAATAACCATGAAACTTTCACAGCCTTCTTTTTTACTTCACGATCCGAATAACTTCAACCTATTCTCGTCAAGTTACTTTTTTCTCGATCATAGCTGGATTTTTAAATACTGGGGGCTAAAAACTAGCTATTGGTAAATATAAAAAGGGGTGGCAATGATTATTTTTTTTTACTTTAAGGCCTAAATGTACCACAGATGCTGTTGCAACTACCTCAGAATTTCTTTTTTAATTTAGTCTAGGCGTATGGGAAGATTTGCGTAATTGCGGACAATCGAACAACATCTCTTGGTTATGAATGGTTCCCACATCCGCTCATGTACTGCTGCGGTTTCGCTTCTGCAAGTTGACAATGCTAGTTGACAAGTTGACAAGTTGACAAGTTGCAAGTTGACAAGTTGACTCGTTGACACGGCAAGATCCATTCCACGCCGCTCGTGAAAACTGAACTCCAGGAAAACTGTATCGCTGAAAACTTTAGTCCTGTTTCTGTACCCATAACACCAGTACGCAGTCACGTATGGCGGGGAGAGGAGCATATTCGCCACCCCCCGTACCCTGAGATCTTGAAAGCTACCACAGTGTAATGTCATCACGACAAACGGCAATCGATTCGCCATGACGTAAAGTAAATTTGCATGTAATAAAAAACTGAAAATCTTTTAAGGGATCGAAAAAGGGGAGGGGAAAGGCGGAAAGATTGGTATTTCTATTTATTATCACTTCGAAGTTTATTGACCGATTTTAACGCAACTGACATGGATGGAGCGCTAATCGACGGGACTTCCCCCTTGGCCCATACGTGTAGAATTTTGGTGATATTCATAGACATTCACGTGACTTGAAAAACTGGAGGAATTTTTGGTAAACTGGATTAATATAAAAGTTTAAAATGCTTTAAGCTTTTACTATAGTCCAGTAATTCTATACTTCAGAAGTACAAACCGTATTACATTGTTTGCATAATGTTGGCATAAGCGGTGCCAGGGGCATGGTAAAGGAGGAGCTGTCATGGTCGCATGCTTATCAAATCACCTTGCAATCTTTGACCTCAAATGGCCTTAGATGACCTCAGAGTCGCATGGAATGACCTTGGGTTTATTCCTTAGTGTTTGGAAATGTTCCTTACCATCACAATCGACTAGATTTCTAAAAGTCCTGTTTAAGATCGACTTGATATGGGTACGCCGACGGACATTTTACGTCATTGTCCCTTGACCCGACATGATTTCGACCTAAACCTTGAAACACAAGTAGAGAACATTGTGTCAAGCTACATGCATTCCGATTTCTTTGTTTAAAAAAATGGCGTCAAAAATAACTACATGAAACTAAATTTTGCCTTTTGGCCTTGGCCTGCCTGCTGAAGTAATATCAGGTCAACAGAAAGATTTGCGTATGTTTTTCCAGCTATTTTGCATACACTCATACAGTGTTTTGGGTTTTATCTGAAAACTCTGATTTCGGCGGACGTTATCTTTTTGCCTTTAACACGCGCAGTGGGAGTTTCGCCTTAACGGAAAGAGCTGGAGACATGAAATTTTATGGATAAGGTAGAGCCTTAACGATTTCCATTTTGCGCAATTTTAATAACCCTAAGTCAATACATATTCAAGGTCAAATGGGTCCGAAAAGGTCAACTTTGGGCACTTTCTCGGTCCGGACAGGATATTCCGTACGACTTTTCGAACGAAATGGGAAAGGGTGCTTGTTCGAGCGTTAAAACGCGAAGACGATATTTCCATTCATTTGGCGTCTTTACTGAGAATTTCGGGTCAAGGTCATGTTAGGTCATTGACCTGTGGCGTCATTTTTTCATCTTTTGTAGATCAGATTTCGAGCAACACGGGATAGCTCGAGTGAAAATGAGAGCGCTGCACGCATCTCTTGGCGTATTTTCCGTGAAAGTGGCCATCATCGGTACATTCGATCACTTCTAACGCTTACTTACCTCCGCAAGGTCAAAAGAAGTGAATCGAGGTTGCCTACTTTGGATGAGTTTTTTTTTATCCAAAGTAAGACTTATGTGAATTGTCTGCGCTTAAGTTTTTTCGTTATAATGAACCCAGTTACACCGTTTGAGCGCTGTAGAACGTAAAACCTATATATATATATATATATATATATATATATATATATATATATACGTATGCATATGTATATATGTATATGTATGAGTACCAACGTGCCAAACGTGTTTTTAGTAGGATCTTTGAATGTATATTTCGTACAAACCGACACGTTGCAAAGCAAATCTGGACCAGGTCACAAGATATTTGGCCTTGACCTTCACTGACCCTGGTATATGTAAGCGTATCAGTGTGTACATGCGTGTTTTTTATTAGACTTTTTGAATGCAAATTTCATACAAACTGACTTGCTGCAAAGCAAATCTGGATTAGGTCACAAGCTGGTTGACCTTAACCTTTGGTGACCTTGACCCTAAATGACCTTGGCTTTGGTCTTAGCACATCCATCACTTATGCCCGAATGTCACCTGATTGTGTTCGAACGGTAATCTTAGGTAGAACTCCAGTTCTTTCTCAATGTTCACATTTGTCAGCGACAACGGTTATTTTCGTTATGTTTCTTTGACTTCAAATGCTTTAAACTTTAAAAATTTGGGGCCGATTTTCGATTTTTCTGCGTCAATCGACGAGGTATTCAATTGCCATAAATGTTACAAAGTATCAGCTACCAACTCCGATCCATTCTTGAGATATTAAAGAAAGGCAGGTGGGGGGCACAAAAAGACCCTCGGCCGGTGTGCGTGTTAACAGTGCCAAAAATGGCCTGAGATGCCTCCCAAATATGTGGCCTAGCTCTGCTCCCGGGCAAAATGAAATTATGAAAATTTGGCGTATTGCGTCGAGAAAATGACTAGGAAAAGTGAACAGGTTTCCTGACATTAAAAAAAAATCCTGGGGATGGTGAGAAAAACAGGATGGGGCTTCTGATGCCCTTAGCCCATACCGGAACACGTTAAGATTGAGTGCAGCAATTTGTTCAGTTTGACTACATGACATGGGACGACTGCCCTCCACGTGCTCCTCCCGCCGGGCTCTGGACCTGCTACGACGTCACAACCGTTCCGAATGGTCTCCGGAGAGTCCTAATAACGGTCGGTAACCACGGCCGTCGGGCGTGGTTACCCGGCTTCACGGGCTTCATGTCTGTCGGGCGGGGGCCGACGATTGTCCGCGGGCACGTCGTGCTCAGCGGGGACGCCGCCACCTTATCACTGGCAGGCCGCGCCGGGTGACGCCAGTGTCACTGCACTGACGCCACTGCGGGGTAATTGTGCCCGGTGTGACGTCAGGCGGGCCGATCAATGGCTGGGTGGACCAGAATAGCGCGAGAGGAGCCTTTTTAGCCGGACGCCCGCGCCCATTGGACGGGTCGCGTGGTTGGACGAATGGGGATAAGATAAAATGAATGCATGTGGATACACTGGACGACAAATGAGGACGGCCGTGAACGGAATCGGGTCGTTTTACCGTCTGAAAGCAAATGGCTAAGGACTTATGAATATGACAAGATTTACTGTCTAATTTAAAGTTACCGATGGAAATCACGCATTCAGCTATCTCTGAATCCCAAACATGCCATGACTAGGGGTTGGAAGAGGCCAGAAGCTAACAAAACGTTCCTGTTGAATGTAACTGCCTGGCAGCCGCGGCCTGTTGAATGAATGACGGTGATAGGTACCGGCATAGGAAGCCATGAAGCGGTCGCTCAAGAAACTACCGACGTAGAGACCGCCATGTGTAGCATTATTTCTGTGCAATGAAACACCAAACACTAAACACAGAAGCCTAGTAAAAGGAGCTCACAAGCTCCTGGTCCCGTTTTAAAGACAACGATAAGCAAAAATGCCGAGTCAGGTGCCAGGAGGTCTTCATTTCCCCTGTATTCTACTTTGGCAAATGAGGGCTCTCTCGCGCGTTCGGCAAGTGGCGCCGGCGGCTGCGCGTCGTAAGCCGATGAGCGGATGACCAGACTGAGCCCAGCAACACCGGCCTGCCCTCCGTGGAGCCGGAGCGTGACCAGTTTCGGTCGCGACAGGATTCTGCCGGCCCGCAGTGCCGCTCAGCGAGGCTAATCTGTCGCTAGTGAGATTAGGGACAGACCGTGGGGTACAACACTGGCAACAATTTCCGGTGGCACCAGCTAGGCTTGGCTTGGTAAGCATGCTCCAAAACTGGGCCTCAGCTAAGCCTCGATTTGGCGGACACACTTAACGAAAGCCATTATGCTACGGAAATCGGTCCTACTAGGGCCTCTGAGTGGCATCAGTTTCAGTCGCATACACCCAGGGAACTAGTGTGGCTCTAGTTGGGCTGGCTCGTTCGGGACATATAATTGTGATTTACTGCTTTTGCATGACTTCACAATTGTGCAAATCTGAATCGCCAATGGTAAAGAAAACAGAAGCCAAGGGTTATTACGTTTTGTATTAATTACATTATGGAGTGCGTTGAAAACAGTTTTAAAAAATCGCCTCCCGCATGTGAAAATTTGCGCCTGAACATACCGTTGTATGTCAGGCATTCACGGGTTCAAGCGCGAGTGCTCATACGCCCAGTATTTCCCACATATCGGTTGCTTTCGTGAGAGGTCTTTTGATCACGTGCAAGTGAATTCGAGGTTGTCAGAAACGAAAGGTCCATATTGACGAAAGATAAAGGAAAAGCAAAGTACCTTTGAAAACACCGTGAAGACGTCTTTTTCTGAAAAAACCATAACTTTTCAAAGCGGTAACTACGAATTACATCTGCTTTTAACTCTCCGCTGATCTTGTCTTTCCAGGTGCCCAACGAAGCATTCTTCAAGAAAGTCCTACAAGTTCAAACGCTGAAGCGGGACTGCTGCTAGTCACTGCTGCCACCGCGTCTGCGGCACCCAGATACCTCCGCCTCCCGGATGTGGATATCTCGACAGCCGCGGTTTCACAGCTAGGAATGACATTTACTGATTTTACGTGGCCAAACCCGGAAATGCATTCAGTCAGTCATTTTTTCTGCTTAAGACGTTTACAAATTGCGTTACGTTACTATTTGGGCAGCTAATCAATTAGGACTAATCATGCAAACTGTCGAGCACAGTGCCCTGAAAATTGCATTTGAAGGCTGCGTTTTGTTGTGGTTGTTCGTGTAATACCGATGGAAGTGCCAATCCCCCCGGCTCATAAAAAGCAAACTTCGTCAGCTCACTCTTTTCCATGGTGTGGTGCAAAGTCATGAGCACAACTGGGGCCGAACTGGCCAGGATGGCCGAACTTTATATCCAATCAGAGCTTGATTCAGACCGAGGTGACTGCCCGTCTACCCGGCCTGCCCGCCGTACTCCGGCGACAATATGGCTGCTGTGTAAGGAGCCCGGCTGGGCTGCCCAGAGGACTGCCCAGTTGGGGCCACGCAGAAATGATGTTGCAAACGCCGACGAGAAAGTCCGGTTGGGCGTCCCAGCTGGCGGGCGCTCTAAACCTGACTCTGACCGGATCGCAGCCAGTCTTCACTGCTGCCTGGAAGACTTGGATGTGGAGAGCCGATTTTTGCACGAGTAGCGCCTCAGCACCATTCAAGGCTTTGTCGCTTTGTCTCGGTTGACCGTTGCTGTTGGTGGCGACGTTCAAATGCATGCCGTGTGACCCATAACAGCTTCGTAACCTGAAACTTTATGCTCTTTTTTCGTCCTCTTATACCGGTGTTTGATTCCATCCTTGCGACTAGGTTATAAGTTGTAACATATGGTTACATTTTGTATGCCTAAACGCTGTAACTGATAACAAGTAAGCTACAACAGATAGCTTCAACAGATAACAAGAATGACGTCATAAAACTATAATCATACGTTAGCTATATGATGGTATATCTTGACAAGAAATGTACAGATTTTTACGGAAATATTCACTAAGATGCATGTCGTTTTGCATCGTCACATGACGCCAGACTGGACAGCTAAGAAGAATGACTCAACGCACAAATGAAAAACCTTGAACTGGCTTGCGTAAGACCAGCTTTTGTTTCTTCCTTTTGAGGATTAACAGCATGCCATTGGTACCACCAAGTAACGAGAGTTAATGGGTAGCGCCTCTCTGGACGGCCATTTTAAAACTTTAAAGGGCATCCAGGCAATTTTTTTGTGTTTTTGGCGGCACGTGAGAAACAGAAAGGAGGAAAGCCATATTGGAAAATCAGGTCTAAGGTTCTGTGTTGCATTTTTTTCCACCCGGTGGCACTAAGTTTATTTCGCGGCTATGTTAGGATTTGTCAACTATGGTACGTCTCACGTAACACTGAACGCATCCAAAATGAGCCTTTCAAAGGAATTAGAATCGGCATTCCCGCCTTTAAGTAAAACACTTCAGTTTCCCAAATCTGTTTTCCTTGGGGCATGTTCGTACAATACAACAAGCAGACATTTATTCATAACAAAAAGCGAAGCTTTTGCAAGGTTTCAGTACACGTTAGAGGTGTTGAGGGATCGTTTTTACCTGCCTTAACCCTTTAAAATTGTATCTCATTGGTCCAAGATGTCACCTGACGTTTTCACCATCACAACACCCACAAACGCATTGACTGTGATAACGCCAGCATGCAACGCCAACGTCGACTAACGCTCTTCTGCCAATTCATTTGCAACGAGTTTTCATAGCATATTTTTTTCCAGCGACGTGTACAGTTTGACGAAACAAGCTGTGCTGTGACTGAGTTAAAAGAAATGTTTCTCATTTGTCAACTTTTCATAAAAAATTATCGATCCAAAACGGTCGGAGATAAAGTTTCCATTACGCAGTTTCGGGAACATGTCCTAAAAACCAAAGTATGCTGTCATCCAGCGATATGACGCCATGAGGCCCTGCGATTCGTGTCTTTGCGCATCAGTTGCAAATAGGACACGGCCGAATAGGATACACGAGAAAATAGCTTTTTGAAAATTGGGAAATCGCTCTGAGCCTCTGTAATGGTAGAATTTTGATAAAATGCTGTGCATCACGGGTTAGCTTCTAAGAACTGCAACTTGACTTTTTCAGTTCAAAACACGTGTTAAGATGGCACATTCCCTTTAACCCATTCTAAACTCACTGGACAGGTTGGCGTCAGACCCGCGCTGTCAGCTATTCACCAAAAAGCTTCTGAATCCGAAAGATTTCACAAAAAATAACCAACGATGATTTCGGCAACAAAACTTCATTAACCCGCACACGATTGGGGGAGGCGGTTGACCGCCCCCCCTGGAGTTTTTCTAGGATTGCAAGAGAACGAACAAACACAGAGCCACGGAAGTTCGTGTAGCTTTTGCTTAATCATTTTTACACCTTCAGTCAAAGTTTTGACCTCAGGTCAGGTCAGGTGTCTGACCTAGGTCAGGTCAAACGGACCTATGGCCGAAAAAATTTGGCGTCCTGTAACTTTTTCGGAAAACAAGATGTCACGACAACACTTTCAGTGATTAATGACCCCGATATATGCAACAAATCTGCTATCTCAGATTTTTTCGGAATTTTCCAGGCCATTGACCTAAGGTCAAGCAAATTTTTAACGCATGTCGTTTTTTCGGAAATTGGCGGATTTTTTCGTAACATTTTTAGTGTGGAAGAGAAGCAGACATTTAGTTGCCGTCATTGGGCAAAGTACCAATGACTTCCAACCACTGACCTGAGGTCAGGCCACGAATAATTGTAGTAAGCCAAAATGTACCACTGTCAAAATCGGCGATGAATTACTCAGAATGGGTAGGAAATGGCAGAACTGGCTTGCACAGACATAAGCAATATCAAGAACCTCAAAAAGTTTTGAAAAATTGCGTGTTTTGGGAATAAATAGGCCCTCACGAATAAAGCTCCGCCAGTTGTGTAAATTGGTAACTAATGAATTTTCCCAAAATTTAAACACAAGAAATCATCCAAGAACCACTAAGATCAATGAAATTTACATGGATAGGATTATGTCACGAAAATCAAGGAACGCTAAAATTAGTTCCCCTTAATTTGCTACTGCGTACGGCTGCGGAGCACGCCGACAACCGGCGTGAAAATTGCCGTGTCTTTAACTCAACGTTCCAGCGTATATATTGAACAAATCTGAGAAATTAGACGTGTATCGGCACCTGCGGACCTTTCATTGTGTGTTGGTGCCTTTACCCATTCGTTATTAGCCACAGCCGTTGAGATTCAGGCCGTTTCTCGGTCTCATGCAGTCGGCTATGAGAAAACATATATAGGGCGTAAATTGTTTACATATTATCTGAAACTAAAAATGGGACCAGTTTTGAGCTCTACTCGTCACAAGCTTTCCAACGGTGTGCTTGCTTTTTATCGTGCGAGCCAACCGTTTGTGAGTTAAAGGGGAGCGGTCAATCGCCCCATCTCCCCCCCGGACGCGGCGTGATCGTCGCCGACCGACGGTCGTGCGCGGGCTAAATAACCCCAAATGGCCAAAGTCACATGGAATGACCTTGAGTTCATTTCAAAGTGTCTGAAAACGTTTCCCAATCATCGATTTCATTATAGTTCTAAATTACCCGTTTATGACCGCCGTGATTAGAGGGCGCGCACGAACATTTTAGGTCAAAGCTCTCTGACCCGACCTGATGTATATCTTAACCTTGAAAGACAAGAAAAGGGGGCTCTGCGGAATCCTTCGTGTCCCGAATTTGGGGTTTAAGACACGAGAGTCAAAAATACATAAATAAAACCAAATTTTGACCTTTGCCTTTGCCTTTGCCCTTCACCTGACCTTGTAAAGTAGCCTCATATCAACAACAATGTTTTGTGTCCTTACCCATTCAATAACTTATGCACTCATACCAAGCTTTGAGTTCTACGTTAACAATTTTTTTTTTGGCAACCATTTTTCATTTGTCTTCAACAGCGCCAGAACTGGCATGAGGTGCCTCCCAAAAACTTGGCCTGGCTCCGCTCATGGGCAAGATAAAATTATGAAAATGCGGCATAATATATACAAACAGGACGTAAGAAACGTCACCAAGGTTCGTGGAGTTGCTTGAAAAACCCAGGAAATGGCGAGCCAAGAACAAGATGGGGCTCTTGAAGCCCCTCCCCTTGATGGAATAGGATTAACGCACTTTCCAGAAACCCGGATATAAACAGGAAAACAATGAGTCGCTCAATCTATTCCAGAGGTGTCTCCTTGTTACTAACATTCTCAGATTCAGCGATGATGTTTGTACATAATGACTAGCGTTTGGGTTCTACCTAATCTCTTCGCAACACTATTACAAACATCATACATTGTGGAAGACAAAAACGTAGGTAATACCACCCCTAAAGCGACACTAGTCCGGCCAGTTGAATTTAAGCAGTATGTGGATGGCCATGATCGAATATCAATACTGAGGTAACCTGGGCCATCTGTGACGAACATAAGGAATGTGGTGTGCAAAGCAGCGCGACCTAAAGGCGCAGGAACCTAGGGCAACTGGGGAAGCATGGGAAAGTTTTGATGTCATTTCTCCCACGCAAGTCCATATAACTGGCATCCTTACTACGAAACTTGAGACATGTCTGCTTGACAACTTTTCATTCCTGCGCCTTCAGTGCGCAGCTATAGCTCATTAGATTCACGAGGACTCACCAACCTAGAAATCGCATACAAAAAACAAGCCACATTACTGCCACCTGCCGACCGGTACCTAAACCAACAGTTCGCGCCGTGGCGCTGCTGCTCCTGCCCACTTCACTCGCAGCCTGGTCCCCGCGAAGGAAGCACAGCCGGTCCATGTTGCGCTTGATGGCGGCGCAGCCGCGGTGCGCGCCGCCGGCGCCCTCGCACGTGCACGTGTGCAGCTTGGCGGCGCGCTCCTGGCGTTGCAGGATCGAGATGGAGTTGTTGCAGTGGCGCGAGCAGTGGCGGCCCTCGAACATGGCGCGGCAGTTGCGGAAGTAGTAGTCGAGCGCGGTGCCGCACAGGTTGTCGGCGCCGCAGATCCACTGGGCCACCTCGCACGAGACGACCGTGTCGTTGCGGTTGGCGCGCTGCACGGCCGGCCGGCACGGGTCCAACCGCAGCTTGGAGGTACGACAGAACGCGTCGTCGCCGCAGTCGCACTGGGGGCGGGCCGGATGACGCGCGGAATTAGCGTCGAGCAGAATGGGATAGACTTCACACGGTTCTGAGAGTAATGAACGGATGGACGGCGCTCAACCGATAGTATCGACCACTGGCGCAACCAAAAGGGGGGGGGGGTCCGGGGGGCACGCCCCCCCAGCCCTCCCGTTAGGCCCGGATTTTTGCGAAGACATTGTACATTGTTTTCCTAGCAGGAGGTTTTCGTATAATTTCAGTTCATACTGAGCTCCTCCTCAGAAACCCCTGGCTACACTCCTGGTAGTGACAACTATATTTAACTTTCCAGTGCCGAAAAGTCTGTGTTGCATTGAAGAATCGAGGCGTCGCGCACTGAATCCAAATAAAAAAAACAGAAGGCAGTACTTGACTCCGGATTGAAAAGACCAGCCACAGTCACAGGGATCGTGTTACATATAACACGATGTGATGCACCATATGTGGTGCGCACCCCAAATCAACCAGAGCCATCTCGCGTAGCAGGGTACTTGGAACGTATTATTTGCTCCAATTTGGAAAGAACTGGGTAGCGGGTCAGCGTCCACACACATGACGCAGCACGGACTGCAATTCGAACGCTACCCACTTCCAGATGTTCCGGAGAAATCTGAAGTGATTTGCTCATCGCCGCGGCAAGCCAAACCCATAAAGTGTTCCTTCCACAGATCCCGCTAAAAGCAGCACCCTGCTATTCTTATGTGAGTCGTACCGCAGCACTTGTGTCTAATTTCTTCTGAATGACCGCAGACGGCAATGTGTCTTAATTAAATATCCTCATTCGTGGAAGATGAGGGTAATTCATCCCTGATGGGATCTCAGAACGCAGCCACTGTGGTGAGCAGCTCATACACAGCTGCTTAGTAGTGTCTATGCCATCAAGATAAAACACACTAGCCAAGATATGCTCTAAGGGTTCATGATGAGCCCTTGTTACATCATGTCTTGGCTAGCCCACAGTAAGACACTTGAGTCTCTCTGCCATCAGAGTCTGACTCATCCGCAGCTGAGGACGCCGCTTCCATCACGGGCTTACTCGCGGGCGCTGCGCGCTGTCCCCATCAGCGCCTGGCCTGGCCGGCTCGGCGTCACTCACCTCCATCAGCGCCTGGCCTGGCCGGCTCGGCGTCACTCACCTCCATCAGCGCCTGGCCTGGCCGGGTCGACGTCAGCGCAATCAGGCTTTTGGTGCAGAAGTCGTTGCACACCTTGGCGCTACCTTCCAGCACGTCCAGGCAGCCGACCACGTAGTTCTCCAGCGCCTTCCTGCAGCCGTCCCGATACAGACAGCGCATGCGCGCCACGGGGCAGGGCAGCGGCGGTGTCCGGCCTCCGGCCAGGCCGCCAGGTGGCAGCAGGAGAGCGGGCAGCAGCAGCAGCGGCGCCGCCGCAAACGGTAGCGGGAACATGGCCCGCCTGAGGTCTGCGGGGAAAGGGCAGACCTGTCAGGAAGGCGAAGACACACCCGACGTCCTACAGGTGCGAGTAGCGCGCACTGAGGCAGGAATATCGTTTGTGATTCTGCGATTGTTTCGAGACCAGTGGTTGAGATACCTGTACGAATGTTTAGAGATCAGTGAATGAGATAACCAGCAGAGAAACTGACTTCGCGGGACAGCCGTCCAGAAGGCGAAAGCCTGCAGCGTGACGGGGAGATGTTTTTATGCGCCGCTGGGTAGGATCTTTCCTTTTGTCGGTGGGTTTTCAGAATGAGGGCGTGGTGAGATTCCAGTGACAACTTTAGCACGAGTAATAGAGCCCTTTGGAGCGCGCTTTGGGGCAGCGATGAATGGTTGGTTAAACTGCGTAGTCGCATACATTTAATCCTATCCAGGCTTTCAGATAAAAAATAATAATAAAAATAATAAAAACAGCGTCGTGAAATATCCGTCGCAATCTGAATCGAAAAATGCGTCACGTGGGCGAATAATCTGCTGTTGGCGAATTGACAGCCATGAGAAATTTAGCATGTCAAGCGCGGTGCGCCGGCAGTTCCTACCCAATCGGCGAAGAAGGCAGGGCCGCCGCTTCTCACGAAGAACCATCGCTCGGGAAAGCAACGGCCGGAGCGGCCGACGTTCCCCAGAGATCGCCACTCGGGGGGACGGGGAACAGGCGCAACAGACGCTCAAACGGTGGGCAGCGACAACAATAAATCCCTGCCGAATGGGGACTCGGAGCAGGTCACGCATCGACCACAGGCACCCAGCCAGATTCACGGCTCGGGGCGGTGGAATGCCTTAAATTACCGGCGCCGGATTGTCCGGTGCCAGCCGACGACGAACAAACGCCGAGTCAAGGACTGACAGTTCATTCGTCTTAATTACCTATGCATCAGGGAGAAGTCACCCGTTCGGGACACGTGCCAGCAGGTACAAAAATAATAATCACGAGGATCAAGAGAAGAGCAGGACACGGCAGTCGGAGCAAAAACCAAGGGCATCGCCTACTTTTTCTTTCGTGGGAAAACTGGTAAGGTAACACTCACTTATTACGCTCATTAGCGGATCCCCATATCAACCGAGGATCGGCCTCACTCGGGCCCCACTCGTTGACAACGGCAACACCTTGACGC
The DNA here is from genome assembly GCA_030062745.1 of Capitulum mitella. Lineage (NCBI taxonomy): Eukaryota > Metazoa > Arthropoda > Thecostraca > Pollicipedomorpha > Pollicipedidae > Capitulum > Capitulum mitella. The sequence continues at coordinate 3,623,315 of CP099840.1, forward strand.
ACCGCTGCAGCGATAACGGATACGGAGTACTAGGAGGTTTGTCGCCTGAAGCGCCACACTCTAAGCGGCGCTTGTCGTGTGGTTAACGTAGTGTTCACGGTTCCACGGGCCTGATGCAAACGTCATAAGCCGTAGCCTCTTGTTCTCTATGCGTTTCCGTCTCATTTCCAGCTTGACTCTGACAGTTTTGGTTCTGTTATGCGCGTTGTGCGACGTCAGTCAGCCCGGCAGCTTTTGTCTGGCTTCCAGCTTGCTCCTAACAGTTTCCTGTTGCGACCCGCAGTGATGCCTGTTATACCATCCCACGCCACATGTATGTCACCATGCTTTAGGAGGTGGTCGTTTTTACGACAAAAGCAGCTGCGATGCGATCGCCCTCCTCAAAACCGGCTCCGTGTGTTGCGCGAAAACACAGCTTCATATGCTGAATGACCGGGAAACTGAGCAAGTTTGCATGCATGCCGCACGCCGAGCAATTGCAATCGCATGGCAAAAAGGTGTCGTGAACCTCGACGGGTAGGCTTAATTTTCAACCATCCTGGAAGACCTCGGATCAAAATGTGGTAAAAACAATGACAGTAGGCAATGCTGAGTGACACCTTGGTCCAATGAACGTGCGCCTATATGTTCCAGAGCAGCGTTACAATTTCAATAGCCGAAGTCGAGAGAAGAACGAATCCAAGAACGTTAAAAATAAAGGGAACTTGTCTAATGGCTCCTATATGAATGCAGTCAACGCACTTCATAGCCTTCGGGAATTTACAGCATCTATTCCGTCAAATAGACAAATATGCTCACTGACTCAAGAGCTGCTGTTGGTCGTTAATATACAGGTATGAGTTTCCAGTGAAGGAGATTCAATACGCATCATCATTCGTACCAAACATAAGAAGGCAGCGTAACGCAACGTATGTAACGCAGCTATACGTTATCTGATATATCTGACGCAACGTTAGGTAAAACATCAAACCCATCTAACGTGAAACGTTTAATAAGCACTTATCAGAACTTCCGCCACTATCAATCGCCAACCGCCAACCATCACTGGCCCTTTCCCGAAATGACTCACTTGTCCCGGGTCCTTGATTCTAGCTCAGTTCCACAGCCGGGCGGACAGAGGGTGCTCCAGCAGCCACCACCTCGCACCTCCACCCTCCACGGAGCGCCGCCTCCCGCTCTGTGTCGGCGATCTGCTGCCGCAGAACCGCTACTCCCCGACTGCAGCAGCAGAACGGGCCGGTCCTCTGTACCACCCGCACTGCCTCCAATTTGCATCATAATGTCTCAATCGCCAGTGATGGCACATGGAAGAGGCCACAAAATTACACCTGACGATAAAGACGTGAGAAAACCCGTACCCGGGCCGCCCATGTTACCGCTGATGGGTCCGTGCACTAACGAAGCATGCACCTCGGGGCAAGGAAGCAGGCTGGCGGGCTGTGCATGCTAAGTAGTGCGGAGCGGCACATAACAAAGACAAGAAGAATCGCGAGTGGAAAGCTCCGACCCAAAATAGCACGGGCAACAAGAGCGAAGCCGATGACGAATCTACATTTAAAACTTTATGCCGCCTTGCCTGATCGTGGAATCGACTGCAGCCGGGCCTGACCTCGCCATGGCACATCTTTTATATAGAGTTCAGTGACCAGGAGGTGAGAGTTCGCAAAGCATACTTGCTCACATTGCAGCCATTCATTCTGTTAGTTAGCACGTTACCTGATCACCAGTAGTGGAGGAAAATAATCCAGTTCGGAAGTATGCGGCAGTCACATTGACGACGAATTCGAAATTGGCGTTTGATTACTAGATACTTTCTAAACAACAACATTTGTCTTCCATGGCCAGTTTTCTAAAAGCATATTTGGCCCAGACTCCTTTTAAATCAACTGGTTGAATGATATGCAGCAATCTATAGCACAATATCATGCAAATCAAGACGACTGCATCACTATCAACTTTCGAGGAAGGGGCGCAAAAAATGGAATATTACCGGATTAAAAGAATAACAACTAAGGAAAATTACTTGGATATATATATCTTATATACGTTTCTTTAAAAGGATCGTATGTTCCGCATTTACTGTTTGCTAAATTTGCTAAAAATCTGCCCAAAATTTGCTAAAAGCATTTGCTAAAAGAAAGGCACGAGGACTTGAACGACATATCAAGAAACTAGTAAATGCAGAGCATGCGCTCGTTTTTAACTAATATACGACCACCTTATATATATATATATATATATATATATATGTGTGTTGAGGGGGAACACTAAAACATTAAAAAAATACCTGTTTACTATAGAGACCTTTCCGCCGAGTTAGAGAGGGACTAGGCACGCCCAGCTGGCTATCCTCTTGTCACTGGGGTACAAAGCTAGCAGTCATGTAGGACACATGTTAGCTCTGAGGTGGAAAGTGGTGCGTGTTGAGGGGGAATAAAAGGTTTTCCCTCACCAAGACGATGGAGTGCATGCACATCTCGTTCCTCCCCCACCCCGTAATAGAGGCACCAATAAATCCAGAAATCCGGGCCAGTTTGTGATGGGTGATTAGGAGCGTCGAGAGAAACGTTTTGGCATAACCATTCCTCTCCTCGACTCGGTGGAAGCCATTGGAACTTATTAGTGGCCTCAGTTATGTCAAAGGAAATAGTTTGTGCTCTACATTTCTGCTCGCTCTGGCGTTTGGTAGATTACACGGACGCGTGTACCTACACTACACGACGTGCTGAAAGCTTCGAAAGCGTGAAAATCTATTACGGATCGACCAATGACAAGTTAACCAGGAAGAATTACACTGCGTTAGCAGCGAAACAATGGATTCTTCCTCAACAACGAACAAATCTTGCGTTAACATTGCAGCCAATTGCTCGTTGCGTATTCGGCAAAAATCGGGAACACAATTTTTTACGATGCTTGAACTTTTCTGAGGCGAATGGGACTCACATGTCTGCCATGGCTTGTTGTTTTGTCCATGGATAATTTTGATGTCTTCATTTTCGTAACATCTATTTATTTTCGTTAAAAGTTCCCGATAACTTCCGAACATTTACACAAGCCCTAAACGTTGCATGGGAAACAACTGAAAAACGACTTTTTCGTGGCAAAAACGAAAACATTCCGTCGTCGCTACTTTTGATATACCGTAATTAAATGAATCTGCGCGATTCGGAGTTGCTAAAGCTTATCATATAAACATAATAGCTCAACTCGCACCATTTAGCTCAGAGCGTGCTTGCATTTTGATCAAGACAGTACAAGGCGACTAAGATGAGGCGACTAAGATGAGACCATCTTCGAACCCGAGTTCTAATCATTTCACAAAAGAAAAAAGGGAAAAATCAGCATCGTTTTTTAATGTTGCTTGTGCCTTACAAAGAAAGAAAAAAAACATTTAGGGTTCGTGAAAACAACGGGGAACAAAACGCACTTCTGGGAGTTGCCAGCGGTGCCGTCCACACGGCGTGCAAGCTGTTGACCGGCGCCCTCGTTACGCGCTCAAGTGGCTCTCCCCGGCGAAAACAGTTAAGTCATGCATCACAACGGAGCGCGGCGTACAGTGGGCCGACGCTGTTTTTCTGGGGCGGTCGCCGCTGGCCGACGGCGGCCTGGCGCCGGTGTGGGGCGACGACCACCCACGAGGCTGCTCTCTCTCCCCGCTACCCCGGCCTCCCGCTGGGCGGGTCAGGCTCGGCTTACAAGCGGGGCCAGGACACGCCCAAAGGCCGCCCCCGGAGACAGCCCGCCGGCTCGGCCGCCGCGCGCCACGCCCTGCGTGACGGTGTCCGGGAGAGCCGGCTCGTGTCGTGTTTCGGGCGCGATGTCTAAATACGCATCGGTGGGGACGAAGCGTCATTCCTAGCGAACTTCAGGTGAGAGATAATGACCGTTGCAAAAAGTTTGATTCAGTAAAGAAAAATTTGCTGGAACATACCATGTAAGACGTAACGCTAGGCAGCGTTTTTTCATGTCGTGATTTCCCAGTAGGAGATAAAATCACTCAGAACGCACCGTTTTCAAGCAGTGGCACTCACGTTTGCACGGAGTGAAAAAAAAACAAGCAGCACACAAATGGACAATGAAAATCGAGGCCCCTTCCATCCTCGATATAAACATTGACTTGAGATATTTCTTAATGGACACGTTCCACTCCACCGGCAGTTTTGTTGCCTTCCACAGGGATCTTTTGTCCTCATACGTAAAAATAATAAGTGGGCCTTTTTCTGTATTGGTAAGCATTGCGGCTCTGGCACGCCGTGAAGAATCTGGTTCCGTTTTGGCGATTTCGAGATGCTCGTCCATATTAAAGGCGATTCCTCTGTCCCGAGCACTGCTCCTAAGTCGGCAGAGATAATTAGCAAATGTTTGCGACACGGCAACAGACCAGCAGATTACACGCCATTCCGGCACGCCCTCACTGGCTCCGACGCGTCTCCAAGCCCCCTCGCGTCACAACGCTGCGTCCCATGAGCGCCGCTTCTCCCAGCTGGTCTCGGCCGGGCGCGCGGGGCGCCCGGGGCGCCCGGGGCGCCTCCAAAAGCGGGCGCCGCCTGCTCGCCGGCGGCCGGCCGATAACGCGCGGCCCGGGGCGCCGCCGGGCTGCGCCGCCCGCCGCGCCGCCAGGACCACCCACGTTGAGGCCGGACGGCCGGCCAGTTGGCCCGGCCGCCACGCTCGTGCACCCGCGGCCGAACGGTGGCCGCCGCGCGGCGCCGCCGGCGAGGACCGCCGGCTCGCGCGCTCTGGCAGGCGCGGGTATAGCGGGGAGGTGTGTCCTGGTGCGCAGGGGACGGGAGGACATAAGACGCCGATGGTGGCGAATTCTGTTCTTAGTCAATCCGACCAATGAATGGGAAACGCTTTTAAAACCCGTCGGTCTTCAACTGAAAGCCTGAGTAAGAACAGTATTTACGATAACCTTGACGCAAAATTAACTTCGATTCGAAGGATCGAGCCATTTACCCAGACACATCAACACTCGAGACAGCAGCGCGACAGCCGAAGTGCGAAAAGCAGCTCGCCATCTCAGCTCGTTTGCGGTACACAGGCGCGAAACCGCAGCGTCAGACGCGATCATCACACTCACCGGACGCACGGGGAGGCAGGCGGCACGGGCCGAGCGGCGGCCGGTGGCGGGCGCCCCTCTGCGGCCCCCGCCCGTGGCTGGCGGCCGCCCGTACTGACAGCGCGCCGCGCGCGGCCGCGCCGTCTCAATCCAGCCACTGCACCTGCCCGCGGCCGGTGCGTTCGCCGGCCGCCGGCGCCGCGCTGCCAGATATGGCAGCCGATTGCTCGCGAAATGGCCAATGTCGAAATCGCCGGGAGCGCGCTGCGGGCGGGCGGCTGAATTGCAGCAGTCGGGGGCCGCCGCCGTCTGCGCGCCGGAACATCAGAACACTGGCCGCCAAAATAAGTGGCCTTTAAAACTGGTTCGTCTAAGATGAAGTCGTCGATGGCTCTCAGTTGTCAGGTTCGCTACAGTAGACGGACGCTGCGTCTAAATTTGGCTTCGAGTCTTAGTTCACCCGGAACCGTTCCGTTCGAAAAGTCTGCGTCTAAGACTCATGTGGACGGCTTTGAGATATCCCAGGACTGGACTCGGCCTAGGGATCACGAAGCTGCGAAATACTGGACTCAAACTAATGCTCACAAAACTGGCAAACGCTGCCTCGGACTAAATAAGTTTTAATCAGATTTAGACTCAGCCGAACCAGAACCAGATCTCTCTGAAAAATCGGTTCAACCTAAATTAACTTGGAAATGACTGAGCTCTTTTGCCATCCTTCAGCTCCCGGCGGCACTTGATGCCATCCCCTCCATCCGAAGAGTCAATAGTTGGTATGGTTCGATTCAAATGATTCAGCATTTTTTGCGTCTTGCGTCTGTCCTCCGTTCCAGACTGCACTAGTATGAGTCTGTATTGGTTACCCATCCGTGCAAAATTAAAGCAAAATGGCAACCGGTAACGCGTCACCATCAGGCCCCAGACCTGCCCCATTTATTGACCTTGAGTTGGAGGGCAATGCCACAGGTCAAAACCCTAAATTTGAAGCATCTTTACCGATCGCTCCAGAGGTTTATGAACGGCGCAAAAATTCCCAGATTGGTACCAGGTGATTCGAAAGGATTCACTGCCTCTTATTCTGATAACAGAACAAATATCGCGTCCTTGTATATGTGTATTACAACATGTGAATCCACAACTCATGCAGAACACAGTAAAACCAGCTGCCGTGCACGTCGAAGTATTTGCAGGTTTCGTATGCTAGTTATAGGACAAACTCCAGGTAGCAGCCATTCCGTTTGCCGCACAGAGCCACGCGCTTCTTCACCTCCTCCATCACCTGGGCGCTCGTGCCTGCCGAGATCCTCGTGACCTCATGCTGCACTACCTTCATGAGTTATTCGGAGCTCTTGGAACATCCCTGGTACACTTTGCTCTTGAGGTAGCCCCACAGGAAGAAATTCAGAGGTTTTGAGTCTGGAGAATGAGTCGGACAGGCTTGGTGCGCCTTGCAGCTGATAAGCATTCCCCGAAGTACTGTTCCAACCACTCAAGCGCCATATTGAACGGGTGGGGTGTGGCTCCATTTTTCTGGAACCGCATGATGTTCTTCGAGGCTCCGTGAAGCTGGCAGACTCAGCTGCTCCAGAAACGATTAAGCATCTTGACGTAACGATCTCTGGTGACCGTGACCGTGGAGCCGCTGCAGTTCTGGAACCAAGAGGGGCCGATGATCCTCTTTGAGCTGAAGGCGCACCAGGTGATAACCTTATCGCAGTGAAGAGACTTTTCCATTACTGTGACTGGGGTGATGCTGGCCTAGATTCTGCAACTCTGGATGTTCAAACCCCATCCAGCAGAAAATTGGCCTCGACACTTAACCAAATGTTGTTGATGAAGTCGGCGTCAGCAGTGCATTGGCGACAGAACCAAAATGCAAAAGGAACTTTTTGCGTCTTGTCGCCTTCAGACAATGTTTGATGAGCCGATGCTTTGTATGTGGCGTTACTCCACGATCTTTTTTTTTAGAATTCTTCGCGCCGTGCTGTAACAGGCGTCAACTTGGGTGGCGATTTTCCTGAATGACTTCGTGGGGGTTTCGAGGACGATGGCTGCGACCTTTCCAATGTCTTCTGCGGAGCGTTTTGCACGTTTTCGTCCACTGCGCCTTCGGCTGAGGCTCTCAGAGCTGCCCTCAGTCAAAAACTGTTCAGAAAATATTTGATAGTCTTGAACTGGGTCCATCGCGAAAGTTGAAGGTGGACCAGGAAGCGCGCTGAGTTGCTCTTTTCGATCGTGTTCTGTAATAAAGTTGTGCGACTTTATCTTTTCCTCCTTGCCGAACGGGTGCATTTAAAAGGAAAGAGCAACACCATATCATGCAATTTGCCAGTGCACATGCAGTCTGAAAAAATCGTTCGCTTCATGCTTAATTGGTGTTTGGTCCTACAATGCCCAAACAAAAGCAGGTTATCCTTTCGGACTCACCCTGTAATATGTAGCATCAGCTGAGCTTGTTTTCCCAGACAAATCATCTTCTGGAAAATGTGACCCAAGGTCAACCTACGTCACGAAGTACAACTTGACCATGGCCAAGACTCTGACTTTTTATATGTAGGGGAAGCTGCCAAATTTGGCCGCCTGTTTGGAAAAAGGGCACTGTGACTATGCTATGGCAAAAATTGTCTTATTTCTTTCTCATGTACCTTCTCTGGTCTTTTGGCCACCATAATCTCCAATGTTTTAAAATTTCAGTTTTTGCCTACTGTTTGTTATTCATTTTGTAGCAAGACGTTTCAAAAGGTGCAATAACGGCACTCCTGCAATATTTCCGCCACATGATGTACCTAATTGCGCCATCACAGATATGATACGAGTTCCAGATACTTTGCGGCGGCAAGAGGTATAATGAACCACCATCTGGTATATAATAATTAGTTTCACTTTTATCCTTTTTGTCAATACCTGCAAACAGGTGGGGAGAGGTGTTCAGATCCCGACAAGATGCTGAGCAGCCGACAAGGAGGGGGCTGCATAGGCGCATCCAGTGGGTTTGAGCCCATACTCCTTTTGCGATCCAAAAATGTTTCCCTCTTAAACCCGAAAATAAAAAAGTCCTGTATTTCCTAAATGTCGAAGTAAGGTCGCCAGAATCAAAAGGATTCTTGGGTATGAAAAGGGTGCATTCTCCCCTTTCAGGATCCATTTCAGCAAGTCAATTAGGGAGCAAGTTCCTGCAGTGGCAGATAAATCCCCCGATGGAGAAGGGCAGAGTGAGGTCACCTGGCTGCTAAGGGCACAGTGAGTGCGATCAGCGGCGAGCCATCCCCTCTATATGAATTGCCTAAAATCTGGAACAGGTTTACCCGCAAGATTGATAGCAGGTCCTTGTTCATAGAGTGTTGCCAGAATTCTCGGCCTGTAGGCTGCCTGCGAGACTTAGGACGCTGGTTACATGATTAATGATAAAAAATCATGTTTAACAGTGGTCTTCGTGGTCAGTGGACGGTGGGGCCGAATGGGCTCCGCGGGGGGGGGGGGGGAGGGCTGTAGCCCTTACAAGAAGGCGCCTTCGACATTTCTGCCTCATTCTCAAGGTGTCCCCTCTGCAGTTGACACGTTGAAATACTGTAGCAGCCACCAGCGCACCGTTGGCTAGTCCTGCTCCGATTGTGCTACTGACGCAGTAAGACCCGGCAAATGGTGGCGCAAAAAGGGCAATGATTCTACCATAACAAAACCAGCCGCGGATATAAAAACGTCCACACGTATGACCACCTCTACTCTGGTCAAATGAAAAGCGGAATTCCATAATGGAGGCACTGTACAGGATCGATTTGGCTTCACGGCATTGATAGCACAGTTCTTCACGAGTAATACAAGCCAGAAAATTACTTCAGACTTGCAGTGAAACTTCACGGACCCACCATACGTCTGTACCGCTGCCAGAGAGGCAAAGAAAAGGATCAAGTCTGCAGCCATGCCATCTCTCTCAGAAAATATCCTTTATCCAGCAGTTATCTGTCTCAGTTTGGAGATAAAGGGGATGGCGCAGTTAAGCAGGGTGGCGCCCATTGGGCAGGTTCCCCTGATAGGTGCAGATTTTCGGAAACTCCAAACTTCTATTTCTTTTCTGTATCTATACGATTTTGGTTATTAAAACCATATTTGCATCACAAAAACGTTAAGCAGTCACTTTGCGAAGTACCGTTCTTGACTTTACTTGGGGTTACCTATGACTAGTGCGATCTTGGGCTTGGTCCTCGCGTCACCCTTGATGCTCTGTTTATGCACATGAGCTGCACGATGCTGGTATGTTGCGATACGCGTCATGTCATGACAGACCAATATACAGCACCATTGAACTCAAACAAGGTCATCACGGGTAAGCAAAAATGGAGCCACTGATACGTTGTTCTTGACGAGAAACAAACTTTCTTCGAGGTCGTGTAGTTAATGCAGGGCTGTCGATGGAGATTCAGTTTGATGAGATCGGGCCGGTAGATAAGCTGCCATAGGGTGGTGACCACACCTGACCTTGAAATGGGACCTTATATCCATGACATGATTATTTGTAACAGAGGAAAATGAAATGTGACAATATCTTGAAGACCCCAAATTTAGTTCTATTCATTTCTTTAGGTCTGATGATACAGGAATGTCGACCACCATTTCAGCTCTATTTTGGTGCCCATGCGTCTTGGTCACATTCCCGTATAGGGGGCTTATTGCCCCCTGTCCGAGATCTCGAGAACTGAGAACATATCTTCCGATGTGACTGAAAACGTAACAATCCATTCGTCATGACGTCACATTCCCGTAAAAAACTGAAACACTGTAAGGGTTAGATACAGGGGGAGTCAGAAGGGGGTATTTTTTGTACTCGTTCTAACTCCGATGTTCACGCACTGATTTTGATGCCGCTGACGTGAAAAGAGAGTTAATCTATGAGACTTCTCTAAATGTATATACCAATGACGGCTCGTCATTACCGGCAGTTCAGCTCTAGGTATCCTCAGCTGTATGTATCCTCACCAAAAATGTCGCGAAAACTGAAATTAAAACCACACGTCATGTGTGTATAACAACGTGTATAAAAACGATTGCAAGATTGAACTGGAATAATGCATTCATGTTGTTCGCGCAATGCTCAACATAGCAGGGCACTTGCCCGCAAAAACCTCCCATGTCCCGCCGTGCACCCGCTGCCCTTGCGAGCAAACGGCAGAAGGCCGTAGAGGCAGTCAGGTCACCCGCCTCAGCCAACGCTACAGAATAATACAACGTCCCTGGTGAGCGTCCGCGTAGCAGCACATCGGTCACCACCAACGCAGCTGACGGAGCCCGCATGAGGCGTCACGCAATGTTGCCTCCGGACGCCGCCGTCGCGGCGCCACCGTCTGGCTCACCGACGAAGCATGCTCGACAGCCCGAGCTAGCATCAGTGGCGGAGAAAGGGATGTGTTTGTAGGGAAATTATTGACTAATATGTACTTACGTTTCGTATGAGTCTTCAGTGTTGAGATATGTTTTCGAACTGCGCCCAGGTGATTCAGTAATTACTGTATGCCCGCAGAAATGGTCATCCATCCGCCCTTGAAACGGGAGAACTTTCTGCCTGCGGGCTGAACACGGGCTTCCGTCGTGGGAGCTCGTCTTGGTGGGGGCGTGATGCGCAGTTTCCTTACAGATACAGACAAAACACCGTCAGTGATCTGTCCTGTAACATTTCGTTTCTGTTACGTACGTCGACCTGATATGGGTCGGATATTATTTACGGTACAAGGCAACGTAAATAAGACAGACAACCGTTTAATGAGACAGTTTGGTGCCACACTTGTGCTACACCTCAGGTGTTAGTGAGACCACGAACCGCCACTGGTATGTACGTATATACGTTTCTTAGCTTTTTATATACGACAAGTACAAGCTGTATTAAGTTGTTTATGTAATGTTCGCATAGCTGGTGCACGGGGCGTAGGAACCGGGATTGGGAACGGAGGTCAGCCGCCCCCCCCCCCAACTTTGGGGCAACATTTAACACTAACCCTATGACGGTGCATGGAATGGAACCGGGCAAATTTTGCGTTTGCCGCCCCCCGCCCAAGTCGTCTCCAAAAAGGTTCCGACGCTACTGGGCGGCGCCAAGGGCATGAAAAAGAACTATCGCGGTCGCATTTTCATAAGGCCAGCTTATAACCCTTGAACTAAAGTGGCCTTAAATGACCCCATAGGCACATAGAATGTCTCTGGGTTCATTTCACTACATTTGAAAACGACTTCAGTCCTTTGAATTGACTGCGCCTCAATGCATTGTGACCGTGAGGACCACGAGCGAAGCCGAAAGCCGAATGAGTTGTACTTCGGTGGTGAGACAGCGTTGATTTTAATGCGCAGAAAGCCAAATGGAACGTTGAGAAAAATTTCCAACCAACAGATGCTTCTTCGTGCCAAGGTCTCAAAATGGGATAAACATAAAAGGAGATTTGTTGAATATTTAAGTTTTAATTTTATGCCTTACCACTTAAATTCCTTGCATATGTATGCTAAATGTATCGTTATATATTTACGTCCGAGACAACTTAAAAGCAGACATTGGGCAAAAGAGATCAGCTGTTGGGACAAATCACCAGCAGTTTTTTTGTGCTAAAACTAGCACGATCAGAACAAGGTTATCAAGAGCAGCTGATTTAAACAGATGAGCAACAAAAATAGACCTCATTTTTTTATGGATGGCCATTCTGAAGTATTTTTGGACTTAAGTTTTGTCCGCCTCGTAGTGTTCAGAAAGGTATCTCAGGTACAGAAATCGAGCGCTGCGCATTTTAAAAATTAGCAATGGAATAAATAACAGATGAATATTCTCGCCAAGTACCAGGCATCTTATAATAATGAATAAGCCATCATTGCACTTGATACATATGTTTGCCGTTATGTCTGGTTAGTGCGCCTCATTTAAAACTTATGCGCAATAAAAGTTTGACTGATGCCATCTGGCTTGATATGATTGTTCGGCCCGGCTACTGGCCCAAAATTTACGACGAGAAGATAGCTCAGTTCCTTGAATTATGTAGCTGCAATTACATTGCGATAGCCTGCGAACTCTTTCTTCCATACGACTATTTGGAGAGCAATGTTTTCATTCGTAGACGTATTTTTCCATGCATGCTGTTGAACCGCTCAGTAAAAACAGCGAATAATTGAACTTGCTGAAGTTCTTCTGAAGCAAGATACTGAAAACATCGAGAGTAATCACTCTGTGTTGCGAAATGCAAAAAGGGAAAGAAATGATGCAAACAACAACGAAATAGGCCTCGTTTCTCATGCGTCCCGCGAGGCGTACACGCACAGGCTTTTGAGGCCATAACTCTGTGATCTGAGCTTATATTGACCTGTAAATTGAAAAGATATAGAACACTACTCTAAATCATTTATATATATATATATATATATATATATATATATATATATATATATATATATATTCCTGTCTCAGTTAGAAAATTAGTGCTAAAAACTACGCACAACACCACATTTGGATTTCACGTCTTCTTTTTTACTTTTGATGTGTACTTTTTGACTCAAGACCTTAACCTGATCTTGTGTCAAACAAAGACACTTGCATCTTTGCTCAGTTTCTTATATATAAGCTCACCTTAAGTCTAAGACTTTGTCTTAAAAAGTCTAATTCTGGCAGCTGTTTTTTATCTTTGTTGAACACTGCCAAAGAAGGCCGTATGTGCTTCCCAAAAGCTTAGCCTGGCTCCGTCCCTGAACAGAGCAAAACTGTTAAAATTTGACATAATACGTAGAGAGAATAGGTGGGAAAATATTGCGCGTTTCGTGAAGCTGCCTCAGAGATACTGGAAATGACAAAACAAAAACACTGCCAGCGGCATTTGCAGTAGCCCTCTCGTTGAATACAAGAATAGGGCGAATGATTCATCTACGCCTAGAGGTGGAGACACCGGCAGGTGGTGGAGGTTTACCTCCTCAGTCAATGGCGTTACTGCTGATACCACAGTCAATGGCGGGGTAACAAATCATCTGGCGCGCATCAGCGCCAAATGGTATAGTGAACACCGAAGCCTAAGTACCTGCTGACCATACTTTATAAGTGGTTCTCGAAAACGAAACGAAACGATCTATAAATCTTGCACCAGCCAACGCTGACCATCAACGACCAACGGTCAATATCCAGTTTCGAATGTGTACTTACGTACAAACTGCGTACTTCGTCAAATGATTAAAAAAACAAGCGATAAATTTAAGTATCTGAAACGCCGCGACAGTCCATCATGTCCTATAATCACAGACCACTAGTTTTACCCAATCCGTACCCCTCACCTTTGTTTTCTAATTCCTCGGAATAAGCCAGCCTGTTTAGCGCAGTTCCAGTGGCTGCAGCGCAAAGGGCCAAGGACGGTTTTTCCTGATCCACATTTCCATCTCCCATCTACCCAATAAACTTCATATTGTTCCCTATCTTTGTCCCGTTATCCATTTCCTTATACTCTCTGCTGATTCTACTTCTTGTTTCCATCGCGACAATACATTGATAGCTTCGATGTCTGGAGGATGCACCTGCTTGTAAATAAATAAGGTAAATATACCTCTGGCAGAGCGTTGTTCAACTTATCATGTGGAACGTCTTCTTGTCTGAAATTACTATTCGTCATACTCATCAAACCTGGTCAGACCTGGGTAAAATCGGTGAAATAAACTAACGATGACAGTTATTAGCCAAACTTATCTAGATAATGCGCGGAATATTTGTTTCTGTCCCTTTTAGCGCAACTTGCATTTTGTTATAAAGTTGTAACTTGAAGAATCAACGTAAAATCATTGACACCTTCATAACGCTAGTAGGGGCAGCAACAGTCATCAGAAAAGCAGAGAACTGAATTAATGTTACCGGTATGGAAAATATGAGTCGCTAAAACACCTAGCCCCGGGTGCCGATTTGTATTTTTGTGAGGGCCGTGCCCGTTCTTTGATGATTTCGTCCACGATGCTGTCGTGGGGCCCCAAATATTTTCTGCCAGTTTCAAAGGAAAATGGGCAATAATAGCGAAAGAACGGCCACAATAGATAAGAGATGAGCAGAAAGCGTTGAATAAAGCATGCAGTGATACCTATCTATCTATCTATCCATCTATCTATCTATCTACCCGTCTGTCTATCTATCTACCTTTCTCTCTCTCTCTTTCTAGATTTGTATGTGTATATACATGAGGATATATGTAATTTTTATTTGATAAATATTAAAAAAACTTTCAAATTTGGGTTTGTCAAAATAAAGTTGGCTAAATCCATTGAAAAACCCTCATTTGGGTGGAGGTCAGGTCGTCGGACCTTGGGCTGAGACCCCAATCATTTACAGAAATCGACGCCCCCGCACCTGTCAACTCTTCAACACGCATCAAACATTGCATCAAAACTCGGCACAGTAATAATCTACACGAAAGAACACGATCTCGTTTAGCGCGGCCGTCACATTACTACTTGGTTCTGCGTATTTATGACCGCTCAGAGGAGTAGTCAAATCAGCTTGGCCTTTGCCTCATCTTTCCTCCCGTAAAACTGCGTGAGTGAATGCGAACAATTACTGCAGGAAACTGAATCCAAGAGCAAATCTAGTCCTGGCGAAGACGAGAAAACAGTACGATTACGTAAATGAACATGGTCGGCATTGGCTGGGCTCTTCGGACCGTTACTGTGAAGGCTCCTGGCGCTGGAAGGATGGAATACTCGCCAAAAATGTGCCATTGCACGAAGGCGAGCTTTATGATGTACACGGCAGTGACTGTCACGCGCTGCGCACTGTCGTCCACTTTGCTTCCCTGCCGCGTATCTCTTCGTCAGTAGCGTGCGCTGGAGGGCGCAAATGTCCTTCCGGCTGGTGGCGGAGGAAGAGCAGATGTCTTCGTGCCGATAACCTTAACACGTGCTCGGACGGAGAAAATACACAGCGTTGTAAAACTTGAGATCCTTCTGCCTCTCGCGATGATTTTAAATTGATCAATGGCGACTTCATCGGAGTGGCGAAAACTTTCGGCCAAGAGTTGTTCCGCGTGAGCAACGATCATATCCTCTCGATGAAAAACTCAAAAAAGAGGGTCGCCACGGCCGGCTGTGACGGCGTGGTGTGCGCCTGCCCGCTGTGTGAACGTCTCCACTGCCAAAATACAAAGCGTCGGCCCTATCAGCAGACGGCACCTCGCAACCACCTAGAGACAACGAGCCGTTGCTACCCATCCTCGTCCCAGTTCCATGCAGGCCGCTGACATCAGCTGATCAATCGGAACATGACTCGTCCAGAGGCGGAGAGCGCCTCTCGTTAGCTGTCTGGAGAGACCACCTGTCCTCTGTGCACTCCTCTGCAGAAAACGACTTCCTGATGAACGTGCCGTTCCTGGGCGCTTGCCTCTGCCTTCGCTGGCGACGCGCCAGCAGGAGGGATGGCGGTTCTGGCTCGGACTGACCAGGACACTTCAAAAGAAACGGGGGCGATGGGAGGGTGACTCCGTTGTCCGTTCGTCTCTGGCACAGCAAACGAAGCCGCAGCGAATGGGGCGTTCTGGACGCCTTGCAAGGGAATTGGACGGCTGTCAGCAGACGCAGTGTTGTCAGACATCAAACCTTGTGCCGATGGTCTTTGTGTTGAAATCGCCTTACCTTATCGTAACGTACAGAAAAAAACCCGGTTTACCGTTCCCAGTGCCCAAGGATATCTAGGTGTTATGTTTGCGACAAACACCATGGAAGATATGCTCCAGCTTTTCATCTGCATGACTCATTTCTGTGCCACAGTCCCACGACATTTTACCTCTAAAAATTGTTTTTGTGAGTTTTCATTTACCACGAATGTGAATGACGACAAATGGGAATGTGTTGGAATTGCCATCCCTTTCTGTAAAGATTTCGCAAATCTTTTCATTTACCACGAATGTGAATGACGACAAATGGGAATGTGTTGGAATTGCCATCCCTTTCTGTAAAGATTTCAGGTGACAAACAATATTTTTTTTTTTTTGCTGCGCTTCCAGAACTTATATTTTAGACACGTCAGAGCTGTTGGTCGGTGTAAAACTCTGGCTGAACGAAAAGAATGATGGCAAATGCAATGCAATGACTATCCCAGTTCACATAACCCGTCCGGCAGGATACATTTTCGTCCTTCGTCTTGCGAGGAGGCCTTACAGACTTTTGTGCTGAGGAGAAACGTGATAGAAAACGGAAAACTGCGTAGAATACCCGTTGTCCCGCTGAGCGGTATGGAATGTGATTTGTGACGAAATACGATTTATATGACTTGTCAGGTTCACTCAGTCACCATTTTATCAGTTACCTGCCAAAATCATCGCCAGCAGCCTAATATCGCCAAAGGCACGATGTCCTCAGTTCGTTGATTCAACATTAAACCAAAGTTATTTAGTGAATGCATCAGCCGCCACTTCGCGCACTGTAACGTGATGTGAATATTTGAACTGCGCGGCATCAGAGACAGGGCTGACACGCCGAAGAGTTTCTTGAGCATCTTTGCGCCGTTGGGGCGCACATTAAACTACATCGATTTTAGACTTTAGTTCAGGGGAGCATTCCTCCACGCACCGAAACTTGCACTGGGCCTTAAAGCAATCGAAAACATCGAGATAACAATTCCCGAAAACATTCTTGAAGTGTCGGCTTTCTGTTCAAAAGGTCATGTTTTGCGTTCTCAAGGCACGTTTGTCTGTATTGACATTAGCACGCAAAACAGAAAGGTAGCACCCAACATTTCCATCGTTTGTGTCGTGCGGAAGCTTGAAGTTTCAGAATGATAGGACATTGCTTGTGAAGTGCATTCATAGCCTGCGGTATGTGTCACGAAAAATTTTAATGATGTTTTTCTGGCTTGATGAACGACATTGCACTACAATGAAAACTGATAGGCTATCATGTCCCCTTTCGTGACATGCCAATGCAATGATGATTTCCAAGAAAAGTTAAGTTGCCTTTGCATTCGTGTTCATGACGAGATTTTGCCGTTTCTGACAATCACGGGTACTGGTTACGTGCGGATCGAGAGGACAGAGCGGTCTTGGGCATCCAATGACAAACACTGTCTCGTCGCTGCTTTCGGATCGCGTGACACATACGGCTCGCCATAGAGGGTAGGCAGAAAGGACAGCCGCAGGTCAGCAGTTATCTGAACGCTATCGCCAAACATTAATCCGTTTCCGAGACGCTCAATACAAGGCGGTGACGTCACTAGTGCCTGATCCCGGCAACTGCGCAGCCTGTGAGGAGCGGCAAGTGAATAAAGCGCCGGCTTTACAGCGCAGATTTTACTGTGTTTTATTAAATTATGTTAGTGTGTTGGTCGGTATGTCCTATTTGAAGCCATCTATGCAGTTTTAGTTCTCGGAGAGCCCGCTGAATGGTTGCGTGCGGCATTGTCGTACTGTACGGCGCAGCGGAGTTAATGGCTCTGGAAAAACGTGGGTGTTTTGCTGTCGGTTCCGCTGTGGACCTTCTTCAGGGTGTCAGGACGTCCAGTCGCGGCGGCTGCCGAGAACGGTCCGTAGCCACAGCCACGTAACTACAGTCCGGACCGTATCTACAGTCTTCTCTTGGCAGCCGCCGTGACTAGACGTCCTGACGCACCGAAGAAGGTCCACGGCCGAAACGACAGCAAAATACACGGCTCTTTCCAGAGTCGCCAACCCTGCTGCGGCGTGTGGACCATCAAGCAACCTATCACTTCTCTATGCTGTGTTTGTTTTCTGGATGCCATTATTGTCGACTTTATGTGTATTTCAAATAAAATCCTTTACGTTATTCTGGACGGATGGTGGCGTGCAGCATCGCCGTACTGTGGGGCGGAGCGGAATCGGCGGTTCTGGAAAGAGCTGGGCATTTTGCAGTCGTGGTGGTGGAGCTCTTCGGTGCGTCAGGACGTCCAGTTGCGGCAGCTGTCAAAATGAAACTGTATATGCAGTCCGGACTACAGCTATGTGGCTGCGGCTGCGGACCGTTCTCGGCAGTCGCCGGGACTGGACGTTCTGACGCACTGAAGAAGGTCCACAGCCGAAACGACAGCAAAATATCCAGCTCTTTCCAGAGCCACGAACTCCGCAGCGCCATTCAATAGGATAATGCCGCTCGCAACCATTCAGCGAGCTTTCCGAGAACTCCAACTGCATAGATAACCTAAGATGGAACTTATCGACCAAACATAATAGCAAAACATAACAAAACACAGAAACATCTTCGCTGTACAGCCGGCGCTTTATTCACTTGCCGCTCCTCGCAAGCTGCGCAGCTGCCGGCACCAGGCACCAGCGACGTCACCGCCTTGTATTGAGCGTCTCGGAAATGGACTTATGTAAAGTGATATGACGGTAGCCCCCTGGTAACTGCCGATGTACGGCTGTTCTTTCTACCTACTCCCCCTTGGTCGACCGTATGCGTCACGCGATCCAAGAACACGGACGAGACAGCGTTTGTCATCGGATACCCAAGACCGTTCCGTCTTCCAGACACGCGCCTGCCCAATGCCAATGCTTGTCAGAAACGGCGAATTCTCGTCATTAACACAGCAGCAAAAGGTGACTGAACTTTTTGTGGAAATCCCCACTTCATCGATATGTCACCAAAGGGTATTCAGTCCGACAATGGTCCATCCGTTTTCACTGCAGTGCATTGCCATTCATCAAGTTGCATAAACACCACTTACATCCGTCGTAGAACATACCAAATGCTATCAATGCACTTAACAAGCAATGTCCTATCATCGAGGCACTTCAAGTTTCCGCGTGAAACATACAATGACAATGTGTAGTTTTATCTTCCTGTTTTGCATGCTAATGGTCAAGGGAGACCTTAATGTCTTGGTAGTGAAAAACATGTCCTTTTCAACGAAAAATTGGCACTCCAAGAATATTTTCGGGAATTTGTATTCCGGCCTTTTCCATGGCTTAAAGATCCAATGCAAGCTACGGTGCATGAGGAAATGCTGCCCTGAAGAAAAGTCTAAAATCGATTCGGTCTAGCACACATACCAAAAATGCATTCAGCGACCAGAACTACTGCGACCTGACGTCGTTACAAACGCTGCTGGATTTACCGGGACGGTAACAACCGTATCTGCCAAGCGTCCCAAATATCTGTTTTTGAACCGAGCATGGTACGGTAGGTAGCTTGGAGCATTAAATGAGAAACAGAGGTTATAATTCAAATGGTTATCTTGAAACGAATGCGGGCGTTTTCCGTTCGTATGAGCTCTGTTGTTTTTATAAAAGCTGCAGTGCGAGAAAAACGGAAATGCTCACTTTCGTAGCTGGACTCGTGGATGCCCACCGGCTAAGACTTTGCATTTTGATTGTGCGGCCATTCCGACTTGGCTGATATAGAGTAGAGTAGAGCTGGTAGAGTGTAGCCATTGCATGTCCGACCTGGCTGGTGTAACTTGTAAAGTACTCTGATAGAGGAGTAAATAGCAAAATTCGTCTGTAGTCTGTGTGCTTCCTAGTGGTGGCGGATCGCATTTCATCATGGGAGGGAGGGTGAAGCAGATTTCGAAGCCCCTTGATCTTGAGAGGCCCCCTTTCCTACAAATGGCCCTCATCCCCCAAAAAGTCCATGTTTCACTTAATGGGAATCGTGTTTCGCCCGACCAGGAGGGGTAAGTCCACGATCCAGTCGTGCGTTGTGCAAACTCTGGCGTTCAACCGCTAAACTCGACAGGTACGGCTCAGCTTGGTCCCACCGTGAATTCCTCACGTCCACAGCCAGACAGCTGGTCGGAAGCCAAGGCAACTGGCGCGGTGGCAACAGAATCCAAGTCTAGTTTATCTTACGATCTGATACAAAAATTAAGAAAACCCTCACATGAACTGAGCACATAACGCAATGTTCCTGCGTTAATATCCAACGACACATAACACAATGATGTGTTTTATCTGCTAACATTGTACTGACTGGGTCCTAAGAGCCATTGTGTGAAGGAGCCTTCACGAGCCAATACCGTGCTAAAATGAAGGATAACGCAAACAAATCAGCTTCCGCTCTCCGACAGAAGTCGGGGCCCCCTAACATGGTCCGAACTCTGTCAGAGGCCTGCCGGGTCTATTCCGCGAGACCCCTTAAAAGCTGTAAGCTCCCGGTCTCTGGGTCACTTTTGAACGTAATTCGCGCAAGGCTCTCTTACGGACGAATGCTGGGGCGCCCCCCGATACCCGGACTGGTTTGG
The DNA here is from genome assembly GCA_030062745.1 of Capitulum mitella. NCBI lineage: Eukaryota > Metazoa > Arthropoda > Thecostraca > Pollicipedomorpha > Pollicipedidae > Capitulum > Capitulum mitella. The sequence goes on from CP099840.1 coordinate 3,643,552, forward strand.
TAAAGGCCCCCTGGATACAATCTATGAGGCCTCTCGAAAAACTGTAGGTTCCCGGGCCCTGTTTTGCTTTTGAGTGATAATCGGCACGAGACCCTCTTTCGGACCTCAGCCGGGTCCTCCTAGCAGGCTTCCAACCCCGGTTTAGCGCAGGCCATCCCGGTTCATCAATTCTGTGAGACCCCCTGAAAACTGTGAGGTTCTTGTCAATAGACCACCTTTGAGTGTAATCGTTACGAGACCCTCATTCGGACCTGGCCGGAGCCCCTAGCAGGGTTCCAACCCTGGTTCAGCGCAGGCCAGCCCTGTCGATGAATTCTGCGAGGCCCCCTGAAAATTGTGACGTCCTAGTCGCTGGACCACCTTTGAGTGTAATCGGTACGAGACCCTCTCTCGGACCTAAGTCGGGGCCCCCTAACAAGGTTCGAACCCCGGTTCAGCACAGGCCACCCAGGTCCATTAATTCTGAGGCCCCTGAAAACCATGAGTCCTGGTCGCTAGACCACCTTTGAGTGTAATCAACATGAGGCCCTTTGTTGGATGGAAGCCGGACTCCCTAGCAGGGTCCGAACTGTGTCGGCGTAGGCCGACCGGGCCCATTCCGCGAGGCCCCTTAAAAATTGTAAGTTCGCGGTCTCCGGCCAGTTTTGGGTCCAACCTGTTCGAGGCCCCTACCGGAAGAAAGCTGAGGCTACTAACAAGGTAAGACTTGAAAGAACACGCACGCCATGTGCCTATTTTCTTGCCTGCATAACTACATTTTCTTTTTTTTGGTTTCTAGGGTGTTCGTCGCTTTTATATCCATTTTCTTTTCTTTTCAATTTCTTACGAGGCCCCCAAAATCATAAATAGGGGGTAGAAACATAGTCTTGCCCCAGACCCATCCCCACTGGTGGAGGGGGCAGCTGTCTTCTTTGCTCCCCCCACTTCCGCCGCCCTTGGCGCTTCCTGTCCTTCCGTCCGCCCTCTCTCTACCTCCCCCTTTCTCTCTCTCTTTCTCCCCTTCCCTCCCTCTCCCTCCCTCTCCCTCCCTCCCTCCCTCCCTCTCTCTCTCTCTCTCTCTCTCTCTCTCTCTCTCTCTCTCTCTCTCTCTCTCTCTCTCTCTCTCTCTCTCTCTCTCTCTCTCTCTCTCTCTCTCTAGCACTCTGTAAACATTGCACATGTACGTGATGAAAGGGACGAGTCCATTGTCATTTGATTGCTTTTATTCATGGCGATTTGGTCGCTTGCTAAGATCTCTTTTGATCAGTGCAGCAGTCAGTGTTGCTTGGGTCGCGTGTTGCAACCCGGTGAAATGGAGGAGAACTTTCATAACTTGCACATCAGTAAGTGTCCTCAATAACGAAACTGCCCTTAGCTGTCACCGTTGTCTTAAATCACTAAGAAAGGTTAAAAGATACTCTTATGTTTCTTAAACCGATAACATTCCAAATAGGCATGAAGGCTTTTATTGACAAATCCGGCAACATTTTCCTAGTCGCGCATCTGGCAATCACGCATCCTATCTATGGGCAAAAAGCATGACTGAAGTCTGTCATTGATGACGCTAGTGGGTGAAACATTACGCTAAGGTCGCAAAATACAAAACCCGCCAAGTAGTTTAAGACTGCCTCTGAACTGAAGATACGGAGCTTATGTATTTTAGGACGAAATGGCGATGTTTAGATAATGAAATAAAATAAATATGCAAAGCGAATGAAAACCCAAATGAAGGGAATAGCTGCAAATGTGCTAAACTACTGAAGCCTTTTTTTAAATTCCTGAGCCATGAACATGGAAACACTTTGGTGTGGCTAAGCACTCATTAGAAGACTGGAGACTTTTATTCTTCTGTCTGCGTCATTGACGATGGATATCAATCATGGAAAGGCGTCGTAGTCAAGAAACTTTCAACAGGACATGAAAGGTAAATGTACGCTTATAAGTCAAAAATGATCTACATATATGCACACACACACACACAGATATATATATATATATATATATATATATATATATATATATATATATATATATATATATATATATATATATATATATATAAGATATATATATATATATATATATATATATATATATATATATCTGTGTGTGTGTGTGTGCATATATGTAGATCATTTATATATATATATATATATATATATATATATATATATATATATATATATATATATATACCATTTTTTCTTGGAAGGGGGGAGGTAAAGAGGACGTACTAAGTCACAGCTTACAGCATTTGAACTGGTCCGTCTGTGGCTTATGATCCACAGGGAGTGGATCCGGGAATCTACCGAGAGGAGCATGGGTCGGAGCAAGGATACGTACATTTGGGGATCGGAGGTCGCTTGCTCTCTGTTCCCTTTATTACTGTTTTGATGCATTTTCTCTGCTTGTACTAGACTTTATCACGCATTGGAAAAGTCTTTGACCCACAAAGGTCTCCTCACCTCTAGATTTACGCCTGGTGAGCCGGCAGGGACCTAGTCATGGAGAGGCCAAGAGGCTATATCCCGTTCCTTGTGGTTGAAAATTTAAAAGTTTCTTTACGCATTAAAAATAAAAACTGAGAAAAAAATTCGGAAGCTCGAAAACAGGAGTTTCCTAATAGTTTTCTGTTCTGAGGGGGTTAGCTTTGTCCTGGTCATCTCCTTAGCGACGTCCTGGCTTGCGACCCGGGAGCTGCTGGCTGACCACTGTTCGGCCTTTGACCAAAGCGGTTCCTTCTAGAGTAGCGTTTTTAGGAGACCGGACAGAGGACTGGCCCCGCTGTAGCCAGTGTAGACAAATGGGACTAAAGAAAAGTCTTTCGCGATCGTTGTAGACACGATGACGTCACATATCCGGAAGGCAATGATGCGTCACAATGTGAGGAGCATTCAACCGTTATGCACTCCGATGAAGTCCAAGATACAAATGAGGAACAGGACCGGCCCGACGAAGATACAGGAACGAATGGGAAGAATCGGTAATTCCGTGGTGGAAAGACGAACCTTTAAAAACCTTTAAATCTCAAAAAAACTCTGTGCACTGTGGACCACCTGTGACTTTGAGACTGCATTTAGACAAATGCACGTCTTGTCTGGACTCCAAAAACTCATAAGTAATCAGGGACATATTTCCATCAACGTTGTTTAACTACAACGAGCCATCCACATTGCTTGCACGTCAGCTCACACCTCCGCAACGGACTCATCACTCCGGGAGCCCAACGCACCTTTCCGAGTCCCCCTCTCAGAATTCCACTGCGAGCAGCTCGCCGGGCATCCCTCGTCAAGCGTCGTCACCTGCGACACTGCGGCGCCGTTCCGTCTGGGCTGAGCCCCGTGCCGCGTCTCGGCCAGTTCGAGCTCGCCGTCCGCGGACCCCTCGGCCGCCCGGAGGACCAGTAGCGCTGGGCACGGCCCGCCTGCCTCCCGAGCGTCGTCGACGACGGCCCGCCGAGGCGGCGCCGTCGCCGTCGACGAGTCCGCGCCGGCGAAGAGGGCGGGCAGGGTGAGACGCGAGTCACCGCCGCTCGGGGCACTCCTGGAGTGCTCCCGGCGGCCGGGCCAGCGGCGGCGCTGCAGCAGCGGCCGCCGGAACAGCCGCAGGAAGACGCGGCGGAACTTCTGGCCGAAGATGCAGTAGACGAAGAAGTTGCACGACGAGCCGACGTTGATGAGCACGTTGCTGAAGTCGGTCATCAGCGCCAGGCTCTGCCGGTCGAGGATGCCGCGGGCGCTGTCGTTCAGCAGCTCGATCATGTTGATGACGAAGGACAGGCTGTTGCACACCATAAACAGCACCACGATCGCAAACAGCATGGTGGTCAGCTTGATCTCGCCCTTCTGGTGCCGGCTCAGCTGCTGCTGAGCCTGGTTGGCGACGCGAATGCTCCTGTAGATGAGCGCGTTGAGCACGAGCAGCGTGCCGAATGGGATGCAGTACATGACCACCAGGTACATCCACATGATGTAGATCTCGATGTAGGCCCGGTGGGAACGCAGAGCGGTGGCGCAGGCGGCGTAGCCAACGGCTGTCCCGTTGGTGCCCGCGTTCACGATTGGCCGCACCTCCGTCTCCAGGAACTTGGGCGCGTTGTACAGCACCACGAACAGCATGATGAGCACCATGTAGAGCCTCGCGCGGCGGTGCGTGCAGATGTAGCGCGCCTTCAGCGGGTGGCATACGGCCACGTAGCGCTCGACCGTGACGGTGACGGTGGCGTACGTGCTGCCCGTGTGCGCGATGTTGGCCAGCGGGAAGAGCCAGGGCGTCATGCGCGGGATGACCAGGTAGGTGAGCGTGCGCAGGTGTCCCGTGTGCCTGGTCACCGGCGGGATGCCCCAGACGAGGATGGAGCAGGCCAGCAGCAGGATATCGAAGCCGGCCAGCCCGGTCAGGCAGCAGCTAATGGACGAGCGCATCTGCTTGCGCGACAGCACGTAGATGGCGGTGGCGTTGCAGACGATGCCGACCGTGTTCACCATGTTCATCAGCACGCCGCCCAGCACGAACTGGTACAGGCTACCGCCGTCCGGGCAGAGAGAGTCGTCCCGGCCGGGGCCGCAGGAGGCGCAGTTCGGCACCGTAGCGTTGACCGACTGTGACGTCATCGGTGACGTCAGGGCGCGGCCGGGGCGCGCGGAGGTCGCTCGTCAGTGATGCCTCGTCGTCGGACCGCCACGGCGTCGATGGAGTGCGGGTAGCCAGACTCCAGAACGGACCGCCGACGCCGGCTGGCTGGAGGTCCCTATAAACCCGACGAGACGCCATTAATGACAACTGCCGACAGTAGTCGGCGTTGTCAACACAGTTTTGACAGCGGTATTCATCAAGAGGAGATCAGTCCACTGACAAGTTTACTTTAAAGCCGGCGTAAACCAGTTAGAACATTTTTGTCTAATGCTAGTGTCGCTTTGGTGTTGATTAACGGACCGGTGTGGTTGGGGTCCCACAATCAACAAAGTTAAAATATTTATAGTCAGTCCTTCCATCCCGTCCGCTCTGCACGCAACGACCCGGCAAAATTTCTTATGTATTGAAGGCGCTCACGCAGTGGCTATTCTGCCCTCTTGTCAAGACTACGTAAACGATAATATACAATCACTTGTCTGGTAAAGTCAAACACAAAACATATTAGCAGGGAAACGCAGACAACATATCACGGTACATACCTCTTGAACGCCATTTGTGTAATGGGTTTCCTCAGGCGTGCATGAGTTCTGATCTAATGAATGGATTCAAAGACCCACACGCAAACCCGAAAACTGAATCGGCTCCCGGTTTGTCGGTACTGGGGGATCGCTTGATTACCTGCTTGCACTGACGTCTCTTCTTTCTGGGCTTTGGAAATCGTCGCTGACCCAAAACGCTGCCATTATCACGGCGTCTACTTTAGGCAATTATAATTTAGGCGTCTACTTTCTTGAATCCATTTTTTGAACGAGTTCTTTGTTGACTGAATTTCATACATGTAACGTTTGACTACATTAACACGGCACCGCTGGGGGTGTCAGATAAGATGGCCCCTCGAATTGACGTGAAAAACTTCTGAACCATAAGAGCCAGCCCAACCAAATTTTCAGTACCAGTTTATCAATCAGCTTTATATATTTTGGCATCAAAAACATTTCCGTGCTAAGTCAGGTCTTGGAGATATGACGTCTTACGTGGGCCCTTTCATGCATGTTTTCGCCTCTTCGGGAGGTGGCATGAGCATAATTTGTTTTTCATAACATTCGCGAGTATACCGCATGGATTATTTGGATTTACATAGGACACGATCCCCAAAGGAATACAAAACCGTCAACATTAGAGGTCATGCGAGGCCACGTTCAGGATGACAGTTGAACTGATTTGCATTGTGGTCGATAGAAATGGTTACCTCTGACCCTTCCCATCGTTCAAGCCATACAAGAAAATCAGTATGTGCCTTTGAGCAATGTCCACCAAATGCGAAGTGAGGTCATGTTAGGTCATGTCATAGATTGCTGTCAAAACGAAATAAACTACAACATTGTCCGTGGAATTTTGTTCAGTAGCAGCAGAACGCAGTTATTGCTCATAGTCAGGTGATGAAGAATAACTATATGTTCTCACCTGGCTTGACCTCGACCAGATAAGGAACAGGCAGAGTAGATTTCGTTATCTTAAGATGCCATTTCAGTTCTGTACCTGACGCAGTCAGGAATCCCAGGCAGTAATTATTGCTCTTTGTCAGGAAAAGTAATACAACCTTATCTGACCTGACCTAGAATGGCCTTGACCTGATGGAGAATAGGTAATGCAAAACTGATCATCAGAAGGTTTCACTTTCGTCTTTTTTTGCACGTTGATCAAAACGCCTGAGCGTAAATATCGATCTGTGGCATGTAAAGTAAGACCAGTATTTAACCTGACCTAGGTTGACCTTGGCCCGACATTTTTTTTAAACATTTTGGCATGTTTCTAATGCGGACCATCGTGATCTTTCGTTTGATACCCACTTGAAGGCTCTAAGATCAGTATGGCTCATGATATGTGAGGTCAGTTTTTCCGACGTCGTATTGTGTTTTACATGATCTGTGACGTCATCAGTCACGTGACCAGGTCTTTCATAGTATTTTCTGAATCGCAAGACTCAGGGCTATCGATTGGTGGTAGACCAGTTCTGATCCGAAGGTAAAGTCCAAAGATAACAGGCGGGTACCCTTTTTGACACCCTCCCAGGCGGTCGCGGGTATAAGAGCATTCCAGGCGGTGCCAGGTTAACGTCGACGGACGGTGCGCACGGCACCATTTATCGTGCTCCCAGCAGTGGGACGTCTCTCAGCAACGGAGACACCTTCGCGGAACGGGACTGTGCTATAAGTGGTATAAAATTTGTTTATTTCAAGGATTTACACGGAGGTGCTGTGGGCCAGTGCTTACCACTTGCCGCCACCCGTGCCTGCGCACCGTTAGCAGGCCGGGGAGCTCCGCCGAAGAACCGTTGGACCGGGACCGCGAGAATGGTCACAGTGAGCAGACGGCGACAAAACACCGAAATATGAAGCAAAACGGCCGGCCGCCAACGAAGCTCTCTGGCGCCTGTGGGTTTCGTGACGTCACGTACGGAGCGTTTCAAGGCAACTGTACCTTCCGGCTCGAATATCTCGTGAACTAGACGTCGTAGTATACATCGAATGGTATATCTGTATTCAGCGTCTGCAGTTCTATTCGATAGATTAGAGCATTAAAGCAAGAAAAAATCTGCACTTAATTTATTTAAGAAACCGGAAGCCGCTATGGAGTAATTGACCATTTTCAGAACGGTTCGGGACGTTTCAGAAATGTAAGTTACGTCGTTCAAAAGATATTTAACCCTATTCCCGGCGGGGGGGGGGCGGAATCCGCCCCCCTCGGGTTTTTTGCTTGCCAATTCCAGGCTTTTTAATGCAGCTTCACGAAACTTGGTGACTTTTCCTAGCTGTTCCTTCTACGTGCTGTGACAAAATTTCAAAATTCTATTTTGCTCAGGGGCGGAGCCAAGCAACGTTTTTGGGAGGCACCTCAGGCGATTTTTGGCCATGTTGAGGGTAAAAGGAAAATGCCTGCCAAAAACAGAGTTTTTAAGATAGAACTTAAAACGTTATATGGATGTATAGCTAAATAGTTGGGCAAGGTGCACACAAAATTTCGTTTATCTGAGGTCACTTTCCAAGGTCAGGTCAAGGTCAAAAGTCAAAATTTGTTTTCTTGCAATAATTTCGGTGCCGTTTTTTCAAATGCCAAATCCGGAATATATATGGCGTAGAAGAGTGCCCTCTACTTGTGTACCAAATTTCAGCTCGATATCAGGTCGGGTCACGGAGCTATGACCCAAAATGTCAGTGCGCGTACCCTATATCGCAATAGCCAAAAAATGATTTTTTTGGAATAGAGTGAATTCAAACGATTAAAAACGTTTAAAGATAATATTGAATGCACATGACATCATTCCAAGTGACCCCAAGGTCACTGGAGGTCATTTAAGGTCAAAGGTCACAAGTTGATCTGAAGAGCGTGTGACCATGACAGTTCCCCCTTTTTCATGTTCCTGGCACCGCCTATGCTAACATTATACAAACATTGTAATGCGATTTGTACTCTTTTAGCATAACATGACTATCAGAAGCCAAAAAAGTGTTTTTGCCTCTTTTGTTCATTCAGTTGTTAAAAAACTAATCCTCCTATTTTTGAAACCCTGTGAACGCCCATGAATTTTCTCAAAATTTGAGATTTGCATACCCATGGTAAAAGCCCTATTCATAATCTCTCGATTCATGCCAGTTTCATTGAAATCGGTCCATAAACAACGGAGTTATAAGAAGCCCAAAAGTACCCCCCATTTTGACATTTTTGCCCCCCTGTATCCACACATTTCAAAATTTTGAAAATTTGTTTTTATAAAAATGTAGTTCACGTCACGACAAATCGATTGCCGTTTGTTGCGATGAAATCGGACGAGTAGTTCTCGAGATCTCAGGGGGGGGGGCCGAATCCTCCCCCCTGCCGGGAATCGGCCATACCGTCTAGCCCTCCGGGAATAGGGTTAAGGAAAACTAACTGGGAGAGGTCAAATTGGCTCCTCCATGGCGGGACGGAGGAGGTTAATCACTTTTTAAGTAGACGATGTAGTCAATAAAAATGTCTACAGCTACGCTCAACTAGCCAAGCGACATGGAAATTCAGCAGCACCACATCCTGGCCAGACTCTGTTCACGCGGTCGACGACCCAGCCATTTGTTTTAGTTTAGGGGACGACATGGAAGAGAGATGTTGGGAATATTAGTCAGCATCTGTTTCCGCATTATTGCGACTCGGTATGAACTAGCTTCCGGCAAGCTCTGTTCTCATCAGCGCTGCTTTCAGAAGGCCGCCAGCGTTTCCACGAGTGTCGATGGAGGACGCGCCATTCTGTGACGCCACCACATCGAGCGCGGCTGACAGTACGTTTCCGCTCCACTGACTCAGCGCAAAGTGGCCATGTCTCGCGGCGCTAAGTCACTGACACCGAACTGGGCGAGGTTCGTAGTCGGGGGTGATGCGATTTTGACGAACAATACAGTGCACAACGCAACATAGCAGGTGCAGTGATTTCTGTTTCGATGCCGTTGCTCTAGTCCAGGCTGCACTTCCTCCATGCCGCGAGAGAGAATCACTTGTGAATGAATATCAGAGCTTTGGCGACTACTTTTCTCATTTCAGAGAGCACTCTCTAAGTTTCACTAGGCCGCATAATGTCTTAACTGTTTTTCACAACAGCTCAGGAGTTTTCTCCCACGGCAAAGTTTTGTCCAAAGCCATTTAGATATTTCTGGTGGTTGTTGATAATGAAATATTCGGTCTTCAAATGCTGATTTTAACCAGCTGGACATGGAGCTTTTCCGGAGGAGCTAAATACAGGAGCGGCGGATGGGGGGGGGGACAGGAGGCGGCTGCCCCCCCATCTTCAGTCAAAACTTAACATTAATCCTCTGGCGTTGCATGGAAAGAAACGATTTCAAAATGAGCTTACCCCCATCTCTGGAGAGGCTCCACAGCCATTGCCCAAATAAGATTACCATACAGCTAATGGCCAGCAGCCATTCTCAGGTAAAACAAAGATGAACTATCACCTCAGGATATCTCGGTCTTATACAGCCATCCATGCAACATAAATCTTAATAAGACTACAAAAACTGTGTAAGCTTTTGTCATGTCTCTCGATAATCTGTAAAGTTTTATTTCAGTATTAATGTTTTATATTTTGCATATTTTTATATTTTGCGTTTCGTTTCATATTAAATGTTCTAATGGTTTTTGACATCTTGAGGCTTCAGCCATAACGAAGTTTGCTGATGACAGATTTTCACGAAGGTCCCCAGAAATTCGTAATAAGCGAATTGACCTATATTTATACCCCTGTTTTGACCACATCACTCTCTTCAAATTTTTTTTTCTTTGAAAAATATAGACCTGGCAAGTAGATCTCGCAGCAGGTTATCGAACACCGTTTCATTCTGCCAGGAAATCGGACCAATAGCTCTCGAGACCGCAGAAAAGGGGCAGGGTCTGCCCTCCTCTCGGAACGGAAACGCGCGTGCCGGGCAGGGACACGGAATAAGCTTAACTCTACGGCGGCGCATGAGAAAAACGAGGTAAAAATCAAATTCGCCCCGTCTCTACGGAAGTCCCGCCGCCACTTATTTTCCATTCCCTTGACGAAGTGCTGCAGCTATGATAGCGCCTAACCCGTTGCAGAACCCGAGCGCCACCACTGTACCCCAGTCATTTCAACATCGACTATAATCGATTACCGGAAGTGCTACTTAAACCAGGCTGCGTTTCAGAAGCTGCAGCCTTCTGACAAGGCTTGTCCAGTTTGTATAGTTCATGACGCATAACAATTTTGGTTCGTCTTAGTTAGTGCAATTGAAATAACTCGGAAATTCTGGTTTCGTAGTAAACAATGTACGCGAGAACTAAGAATGAGGACGTAAATGAAACGCAGCAGGCACGTATGTTGTAGCAAAATGGAAGGCTATTGAGGCCATGCTTAGGTTTTCAGCGGTGGTTTCGTCGATGTTGGAGCCCCATGCGAGCTGCTGTTGCTGATCGCTTATCGATTCACTCTAAGCGCTTCACAGACAGTTGTAACTATGTAGTGAGGAGGCCTTGCGTCAGGAACAGGCCTAGCACCCATTCCTTATGCTAGACAGCATTAATTTGATATCTTGAAGAATAGCTCTTAAATACCCCTGGTTTTTAGACAATGTATGCATTCAATTAACGAAGTAGTTTCAGTATGCCAGGAGGCACTGTATTATTATATAAGTGAGTTACAGATCAAAAATGTTTTGGACTCAGCGATTTCGTCAGGGGAGTATCATTTAGCCGGGAGTAATCTAGAACACGAAGTCAAAATTAAATGGACATGGAACAAAGGTGCGTGACAAACAGAAAAGCTTCCTCGACACTGCAGACCCTCAAAACCACGAATATGTTATCACACGACAAAACACTGCGAATAATAAAAAAGGTCCAACTTTATTCACGCCTAAACAATGATGGATCCAAAAGGAACAAAAGGAGAGGCTATGAGAGACACAAAGAACCAAAGATATATGTATGGTTCACCGTTGCTCGTGTTCCATATTTCATACCATACACATATCCAATTCCAAGCGATACAAGCGAAGCTCCTCACGTTACTCCTCACGTATGTAAGATATTGCCCACGTGTTTAGCTGCGGCCGTAGACTTCTGATGTGCAGAGATTGCAGGACTTTCAAGTCGGCGTTGTCTGTCACTGTTCCCAGAATTTCGATTGCGAAGTTCTGAACTGCATTGACTTTGGCGTCTGGGCTGCCGGACACAGTTCAGGAGAGTCTTCTGCACAACTCGAAGGCCACTCTGCCTGATGTCCAATAATCCCATCAGCACCAGAGGGATTATTGGACCCTTGTTGGTTTACACAGAAGGACGGCACCGCGGGCACCATCACCACGGAACGATACACCGAAGGACTTTGGACAAGTTCTAGACTCAGGTTTAAGTTGTGGTTTTTTCGTCGCCTGATGTTTCATGCTGGCTTTAACTCCCACAATTTCTGTTTCCAGTAGTGTCATTAACTTGACTTCGTGATTACGGTTTTTGGTTCCAGTAGAAACAAAATTTAGGCATTCTTTTTGAAACATCCTGTACCAACCAAGGGTGACCCCGTTCAGTTTGACCCAGGTTGGCCTGATATGCCCTTTTGAAATGTTATGCCTGTTTTCAAAGCAAACACACCTTTCATGGCCAGAAATGATAAGAATTACAGCAATGGCTTGCTTCTACACAGTTTGTACCGCCACAATTCTCTTATTTTTGGTCCCTAAAATAAAAACCTTTGCCGTCGCGAAAAGAACTTGCCACTAAATGCTAGGCTTTTGCATTGCGGCCGTGCCCGCTGTCCGGTATCTGAGTGATTTGCGTTTAAAACGCTTTCTGGCACTGGTTTCATGATCAATGGTAATGTGGCAGGCAATGCGACAGACGCCAGGAACGCCCGATGCATCAGCATCAATACCGTGATCTGGTTTGACCTCGGTTGACTTAATATGATAGTTTCGGGCTTCTTAAGCGTGTCTGATACATTTACAGCGTATCCCACCCAAGATACATGTTGATACATCCAGAAAAAACAAGAATTCTACCCACGCAAAAAGGCGATTTTTCGCCATCATTTCCCGTTTTCCTTGGAAGGGCTAAATTTGGCCTCAAGCGTCCTTTCCGCCATCATTGGTAAATTAGACCTTTTTTTCTGCTAAACCCCTTTAGGAACCAGACAGAAGTCTGTTTATTGAAAGTTTTCTGACGGAAGTGACAGCACGGTAATTTGACCTATCATGGCCGCTGGTGACCTCAATATTGACCGTATTTGACGGATATTTCGGGTGCCTTCTTCTTGTTTCGCCAAGAGGTTTTTCCAACCGCGTTTTCCCTTTTATTGTGGGACTTCCAGTTCTCGAGATTTTGGGAAAGGGTTGCTCATCCGTCCCCCAGCCCGGCGAAGATGAATGCATAGGCCGTTGGAGGGTTAAAATATACTTATGTCACCAGCACTTATCACGCCCAGGTATGTCGGTATTTTCACAGCGAATGGACATCACACGACAAACGTCGCTAGTGACATGTCATCTTGGCGGCTTGATTGCGACAAGCGAAGAAGACTGGGATTAAAATACACGTAAATGCAGATTTTAATTGCTTCAAGTTTCTTTTATCAGCATAACTTTGGGAAAATAGGGCTGGTCGGTTAATTCTTTTTCCCGGTTTGCTCGTGCATGAATATACAGACGTGAGACGAGGCGAATTTGTTAGCAGTTCAATTCGCACAAAAGCTTGATAAAATGAGTTTAGCATTAGCAGACTATTAAAGTGGAAGCAAATGGATGCGTGCATTTGCACTTATGCAGGCACTTTGATGCAACCTCTGGGAAGGGATTTAGGAAAAATAAATGCGAATTGAGTCATCACATTTATCTCAGTGAAGCGAAACTATGCCGATCTTTATTAATGGCGAACATTCACGAACTGCTTGTTCCAGAACTGGGACCCCATGCTCAGACCTTATAGGCAATTTAGTTAAGAAGTCGTTAAAGACGCACACACACGCTTCCACTGCCACCCACCGGGCGCCCAATGTAATAAACATTCCATCTTTGACGTGAACTGCGTATTCCTGCGACCGATACCTCCAGGGCGGCTTTTCTAGTCAGAGCACGGCTTGACGCTGGCAGGGGAGCACTTTGCCGTAACACAGCAAATCATCGCCTGCAGCGATCCGCCATTCTCCTCGATCACTCTTGAGCCACCACTGCCGGTACCAACGGCGTCGCCCGCGGCGGTCCGACTCGACCGTGACGTCACTGCACGGTCTGGCCAATGGAGGAGGCTGGTCGCGGGGTCGGGCCGGATGTGTGCGACAGTTCTCGTGCACGCAGTGGAAGCTGCGCTTGAGCGCGGCGCATCGCTTGAGGTTTATTTTGCGTGTACGTCGTATGATGTATGCGCTGCCGGCAGAAAGGGCAAGTTTCCATCGCGGACAGCAAAGGTAGAACTACGCGCGTGGGATTTCTCTGCCGAAAAGAACAGTTTTCTAAGTGAGTTTTAAAGTTAAATAAGTTCCTTTTAGCACTTTTATTAATTTCTGTCCAGTTAACTTAGGCCATCAGATTGGATCTTGAACCTTTGACCTGATAAATTATTATGCTAACCCAGGTGCTACCCCTTTATGTTTCAAGAACATTGATTAAAACCACGGATCAATAGGATTTGGATTGTATGATTTGCGATCCCGGATTGCAAGTCTTTTTTTGGATTGCAGGTGGGATGAAAATTTATTTTGACTAAAGGATGGGATTGCGGGCTGGATTGAACTTTTTTCTGTAATCCTTTTTGCAATCAGGCCCAGTCCTTGAGGCAGGCCCAGTCAACTTTTCGGTGGCTCACCGGGCTTTTGTGTGTCTTGCAGGCAACGCGCGTGGGCGTTGTGGTTTTCAGAAAGCAAAACCAAGCTTTCAATAAAAAATCGTTCTTCCTAGTCCGTATTTGTGGTTATTAGGAGCGACTGGTTTCCAACCGGTTTCACCGGTTCAACGACTGCAGCTATAACACCTATAACAGTGATAACGAAGAGCAGCAGCTACAAGTCCGATGGGTCGCCACCTTCTCACCGCGGCGGCTGAGAAGACGAAACACTCAGACAAGAAAAGAATTTGAAGACAGACATTTCGAGAGCGAAATCTTGGATGTTGCCTGCTGAGTCAGCCCGCAGGTTTGTGCTGCATATTTCTGTACGCAGGTCGGTGTGCTCGGTGCGCTTGATGAAGGCGGGTAACCATTTGCGTGCCTTGGCACCTGTGTGCTATTTTCCTCCCTTTCGTCCGCCTTTGGCCCGCACTGATGTTGGGACGGAATGGCTACTGCGTATTTTATCACTGTGAGTATCCCGAAGAATCGCAATAAGAACATGCACGCTAATGCAGCTAATACAAAGAGATATTTCTATGAGTACTCATTTTTTATTCAGTACAGCTTTCACCGTCGGTGATTGTGTGTGTCAGCAGCGTAAGTTTTCATTGTGCAAAGTTTCCACAACCGTGATGTTAATGCATACATTAATTTTTCGTTATACTTAAGTTGTAGACCAAATCATGTGGTGCCGAGACCAGATATTCTTGGGCAAACATAATCTGGTGACGGTCATAACCTTTTTATTTATGACGGACACAACCTTCTCTATGTATGTCTATACACACACCTGGATAATCAATACAAATACACATGTAGGTACTTGGGCGCTTGCGCAAGCAGGCACGCACTCCCAAACCCCCGCACCCACACGCACACCCACGCACGCACAACCCCCCACACGCTGACGCATATTATTCCAAATATCCTCATTTTTAAGCCTTAAATGCTTACCATTAATTTTGCCAGTGAAGGGCCCATTGCCGCCAGAGGGGGCCCGCGTCGTTTGAAGGGCCACTGGAAAGCCACATGCCCCCCCCCCCCGAGAACACGGCCGGCTGCCACTGACAGGAACAGTATGCTAACTGCCATTTATCACAGTTTTCATATATTGCTTATGGGCCCGTGAAAGTAAAGATGACACAGTTTGGGGCATTTTTCAAATTTGGTGTTGCTGGGAAGGCGGGCTAAATCTGAGTTCCCTCCGAGACCGAATCCTGGCCACGCCACGGACCGCAGTGAGCGAGTTCAATCGGCACTGTCAATGGTGCTGCGTAACTGTTTTCAGGCGCCTCAAGGCACAGAAACTTCTCTCGGAGCTGGCCGTGCTAGCAGGCATTGCCACAAAATTGGAAAGACTGTCTCCTCATCAGAAATTGGGGGGCATGTCTCCTCTTCTCCTCCTCATGCTCCGGAGCCCATGCATTCAGTACGGTAACAGCTGGCCGCAAGGCACGAAATTGCAAAATATACGTAATGTACATAGCGTAATGCAATGCAAGAAATTGTAAAAGTGCAAACTAAGAAACTGGACAGCAAAATGAGGATATAAATGGTGGCTTACTTATACCAGGTTCCTGAGAGCAATTTGTGACCGAATTTGTTCTACTTCGGGTCATTTAACTGACAGTTATTAGGGTCATCACATATAATAGGTTAAGGTCGTTTTTCAAAATTCATAGGCGTATGCAGGGCACATAAAAAGGTACTCGTTTTTGGGAAATGTTTATTCATTCTACGCATATTTTGTACTCGGATAACATTTCTGCGTGTCACATGCCATATTATACACATATGGCAAATGTCCAAAGGCGGATACATTTACCAGAAGAAAGTGGTAGACCTTCTAGAAAAGAAACTTTGTACATGGTGGTAATTGGTAATTGGTTATCATATTGAAACAAATAGCGGATACAATTTTGTATTGTGCTTAAAGCTCACATTTTGAGACCAAAAGCGTATCACATTTTGACATAATAGCATCATAGGCGTAACCAGGGTACATAAAAAGGGGTAGTTTTCAAAAATGTTGGTTTCTTTGTCATGTATTCTGAATCTGGCGATGCTGTATGTTAAGAAAACATGTTTATTTGTGCCACCGGAGCAGAACCTGCCCCCCTCCGCCCCAGCAAGGAATAGAGCTAAAAAGGGTTTTGATGATCCCTGATTAAACACGTGGCTGGAGACTTCATAATATAATGAGTGGGCTAAGTCCGATTTCAGACATTTTTTCCAGCCATTGCTGTAGTCCCAGCTCCCGATGCTGACAGTTCTGAAAAATGCGTGAGTGTGGGGTGGGGGAGACGTTCCCAGCCCCCTTCAGAATTTCCAGCACCGTAACAACCGCATGATTCTTCAGCATGCAGTGAATCGCTCTCCTTTGATGGAGAAATAGGCGAGATCCATCACACTACAATGAAATCCAGTAGAGACTTTCACGGGTAAAAGGTAGGCAATGAAAAACTGTCAGCACTGCATGGCAATGCAATGCTGCACGGCAGTGCAACAATGAGCACCGCAATATCACGAATTCTGTGGAGTGTTTACACTATAAAAACGGCGTTGATAAAAACAATGATACAGGACCTTTAAGCAAATTTCCCGAAGTTTTTTTGTTATGCACTAGTTTTTGGGTTTGGTGGCCATATAATAACGGAAAAACGTTGCCGCACCTTAATTACCTCAGCGACTAAAACAAATAACTGGCTGTCAACCGGCCCAATGCTAAATGTTGTTTCGTTTGCGGCAAGTTGCATACTCGTTATAACTAGCATGATTGAATGATTTTACATTAAAATAAGGTTTATGTATAGCATAGTCGGTTTAAGTCATTAAACATTCGTTATTTGAAATCATTCCTATGCTTGCGGCAAGCAGAGCGGATCCAAAAGGGGGGCGATGGGGGCGATCGTCCCCTGGGCCCTGAAAAGAGACCCCACGAGAGGGGCCCCGAAAAGACCCCTCTCACACTCAAAGGAGGCCCTGATGAGGCCTCGTATGAACTTCACGGGGCCTCTATCAAAACGTGACGGAATCTTGGTACAGTTTGGGTAATCTCTGGGGGGAGGGTAGATGATCCCTGAGGCGCATAGAAGGGCCCCTGGGGCCACAGCAGGACCCCAACACCGCAGACTGTCCCTGAGACCGCCAGAAAGGTCAAAGAGCTCCCGGGATGGCCAAAATGAGGACTGAGTCCCTAGAACGGCATAGAAGACCCTGGAATGGCATGGGGATCCTGAATAGGTCTGACAGACCTGTGTGGAAACCTGCAGGCTCCTGATGCAGTCAGAGGGCCCCCGGAAGGATTAATGAGATCCTGAGACGGCAAGATGACCCCTAGGACGGATGGAAAGGGCCTTGCAACTCTCTAAGAGTCCCTGGGAGCGCAAGAGGAGTCCCAACACGGCACAGGATCCATGAGACCGTTTTAAAGTGCCTGAGAAGCCCCTGAGACAGCTAGAACTTAAAAGGACTCCTAGTGCGGCATAAGGAGGCCCAGGTCAGCCAGAGGGGACCCCTGAACAGGGATTCTTTAGTGATATCAACCTCGAAAAGGGGCCCAAAATGGGCTGCAATGGACTTTTTGAAAACCTGAGGGATTCTTGACATAGTCAAGGGATCCCGCGAAGGTCAGGTGGGTCCTGAGACGACAAGGTGGGACCCTACATGACAGATGGGCCCTGAGACCGCCAAAAAGGTCGGTTTGTTTGTGTTGCTTGTTTGTCGTGTTTGCCTTTGCGAGGCAAACACGTTAAGAGGTTCTCTTACTGGGCGGCCTGAGAACCCCGGAGTATGTTAGGCGGGCTTCTGGCACAGAAAAGGTCCCGCTGAGACTTCCAGTGAGGCCCCTGAACCGTCGGGCCTGATACGGCTAGGGGGCTTTAAGACTGTCATATATACCCTATGTAACAGAGGAAGACCCCTGATACAGCCATGGAGACTACTGGAGACGTTCAAAGGCACCGTGACACTGCACAGGGGCCCTGAAATCACAGAAAGGTCTTTTGTAACTGCCAGAGGGCCCCTGAGGCGGCAAAAATGTTCCCCAGAGAGGACAACAGGGGCACCTAAGACAACAGAAACTCCAACGAGACGACCAGAAAGGCCTCTGAAATTACTAGATCTTGAGACGTCCAGACAGCTCCTGATACGGCCAAAGGACCTAGAACATTGCCAGAGGTGCCAGAGGCGCCAGAGGCGCCGTCAATGTGCCAGAGGAACATTGCTGACCGGGAGGGGACCTTGCGCTGACCATTCGACCCCCCACCTTGGCGAAATCCTGGATCCGCCCTTGGAGGCAAGTAAATTAAAGTCAACCAGATTGATACAGTTAGAACTCACAGGCCCAGGTGAGTCGGGCAAAACCAACACGTCTTGACAAAGAGGACAAATATAAACAAAGTTCTGTCGCTGAATGCCTCGGTACTGTTTCAGTAAGTTAATGGATTTCTTCAAGTTTTGATGCATTACATCGATTTTTGCCACTTATTGACAATACTAACTTTAGGCAACGTGAGAAGGCCTACAACAGGATAAGCCCTAAAGAAAATCGATCACGCGGTTTAGTCAAGTTTTACACCATGAAGACAAAATTCTTCATTTCCGTGAAAGCACGCTCCATGTAGACTGGTAGATGATTGCACTGTTACCATAGACGGTGTGCTTGCATTTCTACGGAAGAATAAGTCGCGCTTGTCGATTTGTGGATAAGTCTAGTACAAGAAAATTTATCATGCTGATTTCATTGAATTAACAGGAATCACTGATAAGGTATTGTGAGAAATGGCACGAGTAAAATTGAGAAAAGTTAAAATACCAACAGAAGCATGTTTTTGAAACGTATTTAACCCTATTCCCGAGCTCCGTGACCCGACCTGACATCAAGCTGAGACTTGGTACACAAGTAGAAGGCACCCTTCTACGTCACATATATTCCGGGTTTGGCATTTAAGAAAACGGCACCGAAATTATTGCGAAAAAAACAAATTTTGACTTTTGACCTTGACCTGACCTTGTAAAATAACCTCAGATAAACAAAATTACATCTGCACATTACCCAACTATTTACCTATACATCCATATAAAGTTTTAAGTTCTAGCTTTAAAACTCTGTTTTTGGCAGACATTTTCCTTTTACCCTCAACATGGCCAAAAATGGCATGAGGTGCCTCCCAAAAACGTTACCTGGCTCCGCCCCTGAGCAAAATAGAATTGTGAAATTTTGTTACAGCACGTAGAAAGAGTAGCTAGGAAAAGTGACCAAGTTTCGTGAAGCTGCGTTAAAAAGCCTGGAATTGGCAAGCAAAAAACCCGAGGGGGGGCGGATTCCGCCCCCCCCCCCTGCCGGGAATAGGGTTAAAGATAACCTAAAAATGTAAGAAGCCATTTGAGAGGTTGGGTGAAACCTCGAACATTTTTTTTTTACTTCTTTATCCATTTTTAAGGGCCCAGCGCCGCCCCTGATGAAATCCCGGGCGAGTGCGAATGAACAATCATCCTGCCGCGGCAGACATTCAGTTGACGAGAGGCCCATTCCGCCGCGCTGCAATATATCGCCGGCACTTTCCCGCCGTCTAGATAACCGCCGTCGCGCCGCTGACGACAAATGATGACGCCGCACTGGGGATGCAGCGTGGTGGAAATGGCCGCCATGGCCATGCGCTAGGCTAATGTTTGATAATAATACAGTATCTGGCAGGGATGTCGATTTGTATTCCCTTGTAAGGGCCCTGCCCCCCCCCCCACCATCTTGATTTGGGTCCCCATTGTTGGTTTGGGTTCCATATATTTTCTACCGGTATTAAATGGAAATGGGTTATAACAACGAAAATAACGACCTCAACAGATAAGAGATAGGCAGAAGGTGTCGAAAAGAGCATAAAGTGATATATCTATCTTTCTCCCTATCTGTTTGCTATCTATCTGTCTATCTGCCTACTATATATATGTATCATTGATATATATGTATATATATATATATGTATATATATATATAATTTATATGCAACATTCATTGCCGGGGGCCCGCTCGTTGGCATCACATATGACCTCACCATGAACGGGACACAGGGAAGACTAGTGGAATGTAACAGAGCTCCCAAATATTGCGTGTATCAGGAATCGGCTTTCAAGACTGCAAACAATTACTTGGCCGTCCAACTTCAAAATCTGTGGTAAAGATGGACGTGTTCGGCATGCCATCTGTTGTTCCGGGTTTATTAGGGTTTTTTTGTACGAAAATACCGCAAGTAAGGCTAATTTTATGTAAGACTAAGACCACTGGCTACTTTTTCACCATTTACTGCAATTATGCTAGATTAAAAATGCATTGGCTAAATTTAGGGGTTCTGATTTTCAGAACCATTCGGAAAACGAAGCCTCTGGTATCAGCAAGCACGAGCAATGGGAAAAATTCCGACTTGATCATATGTTAGCGGAGAGACAAATTTGGCGATGGTGGTGACAAAAGTTGCGATGTGTTTGCCTCTGAGTCATTTTTCCGTGTCTGCCCACTGTTTTGCATTTCTCGACAGGTCTCTATTGGAGCCGTCATAGGTCATAAAAGTGTTTGTTAACTCGTGCGTTTTTAAAATTGCCGCACAAGCGGAACTACTGTAGAATCACTGCTCCATGCACTGATGACATTTTCTGGCTAGGCACAAGAAGTCGAGGCAAAGACACTTACCACAATGAAGAATTCATTTCCTCCAATTGAGAAGCGCTCTAGTAGCCTTGCGAGCAGCGATTTATCGGGCGAAATGACCGTGGACCAGTTTTTATCGAAATACGCTCAGCTGACTGCTGGAAAAACGGAAGAGGCTACCGCGACCAAGAGCAGAAATCCCTCTCCCCTGGCTGCGGCACGGACCAACAGTCTGCGACGAACGTCCATCCGTCGCCACATTTCTTCAAGCCGAAACGCGGCCGCGCCATCGGCAAATCACTTATCCGTCGACGACCCGCGGCCCTACAGTCGCTCGGAGCAGGCCCTGATGCGCACCGAGTGCAGCTCAGTGCTGGTGGACGACCTGCCGACGACCGCTGAGAACGACGAGGACCTGTCCAACGGCGACTCGGAACGCTTCGCCGGACGAGCGCGGTGGCGCCAAGTTCCAGCAATCGCCGAGCCCCGACAACCGGTACGGCGACAAGCCGCCGCCGCCGCGGCGCAAGAGCCTGCTGGAACGGTGGGAGGAGGTGCAGGGTCTGCAGCGCATCCTGCCGCGGCGCGGCTCGCTCGAGGCGCCGCGCCTCAGCTTGGAGGGAGAGCCGCCATCGGTCGGCGACTCGAGCTCCGACTCGCAGTTCGAGGACGACGCGTACCCGTACCGGCCGCGTCCAAGTACGCGCGGCAGCAGCCAGGAGACCGGCTTCGAGCCAACGCAGCTCGACGAGGCGGCGCTGCGGCCGCACAGCGGCGTCGACGCGCTGGCGACGCCTCGCCGCGCCGCCGGCCACGGCCCCGCCTCCAGCAGCGGGACAGAGCAGTCCTCGCGCAGCGACGCCTCGGACGGCGCCGCCGCCGTCCCGCCCGCCGCCTCCCTGTTCGACAGCGGCAACGTCGAGACCATCGACGACGTCATTGAGGCCATGCTGTCCGCGAAGCCGCCGCCGCCGGCCGCGCCCGCGCACGCGACCAAACGCCGCAGCGCGGACGGCGTCGACTGGGACCAAGTGGACCGCGCCTCGCGGCCGGTGGTGGACAAGGTTCGGTTCCCGGAGCCGGTCAGTCAAGCGGCGCAGCCACCAGCAAACGAGTACGAGAAATACGGCGGCGGCCGGCCGCGCGCCGCCACGTCCGTCACGCAGGTGATGGAGCGACTGTCGCAGATTCTGTCGTCACAGCGGGTGAGGAGCGGCGCGGTGCAGGCGGCGCCACACCCCTCCGACAGCGTGCTCGGCAAGGACGCCGCCATCGGCTCCCGGCCACCGACCAGCCGCTCCCGAGTCGCCGCCGCCACGCCGCGGCCCATCGGCAGCCGGTTGTCCTACACGTCGGCGCGCAGCCCGCCGCTTCCCGGCCTGCCGACGGCCGCCGGTCCGCCGCTCAGCCCGGTCGTCAGCCAGTCACCGGGCTCCCTCGCCGCCTCCCCGGGCAGGAGCCCGCCGGCGACGGCGCGGCGGCCGGCGGCAGACAGCTCCTCCGGCAGCAGCAGCAGCGGCAGCGGCAGCAGCAGCAGCATGGAGGTGATCGCGTGCGACGACGAGACAAAGCCGGCGCAGGCGGCGGCTCGCAGCCGCGCCGGGCCGGCGTCGTTCCTCGCCGGCACGCCCGTCGGGACCGACGCGGGCTCGTCGGCGTCGTCGAGCCGGACCGGCTCGGCCGGGTCGGGGTCGGCCGCCGGCGGGCGCGGCAGTGCGGAGCTGCGGGTGGAGTCGGCACTGCCCCGGCAGGAGACGGCAGTCGAGGTGTCCGTGGCGCTCCGCTCAGGTTCTAGGGAGAGGTCAGTACTGCGGCTGCGATGTCTCGTTTCCATTTGTGCGTGTCGTGGCAGACCTCGTGCAAAACTTCTGCACAGAACGTGCCAGTGTCGCTGGAAACGGCGCATTCATAACACCTGGGCACCCGACGAATTTATTTTGAGGAAAAGGACGACGAAAGTGCGGTAGAGAAAGTTCCCGTTCATAATTTTACTTCGACAGTTGTCAAAATAAATGTTCTAGTAAACGCAATAGCAACCAAGCGTGTTGGGAACCCGTTAGCCATTTCTGTATGCTGAGTTGGAAAATGTTTTACTCGGGGGGCTGGCCTGACTGTTCTAGTTTCCAGGTCCGAGCGGGATTTAGTCCATTGCATGTAACATCGAATGGCCTGACTCCCAGCATGATGTGTCGTTCCTCACAGGCTGTCGGAGGATCACGGTTTGGTGGACCCGACACCAACTCAGAAGCTCATCCTGCGACACATCGTCAAGTGGGCCGCCGTATCGACTGCCGTGTCGACAGTCGTCATCGGGATCGTTGTGCTCGGTGAGTCCAAAGAAACGGGGAAAGACAGGAAGCACTCTTTTTGGTCCAGAGACGGAAAGTAACTAAAATGCTCGCAGATACACGGAACACGGACAGAAGCACACTTTACTTGCCACCGAGGTGCCTACCATGCCAGAACTGTGATTGACAGAACTAGTAGCTGGTTTTTACAAGCAGGACTGGCAGAACTGGTAACTGAAAATGTTAAAACGTTCGTTGTATGTTCCAGCGCTAACATTGCTTTGATGAACGGCCCCGCTACACTGAACACGCAGATGGCGGGTGAAAGCACGGATGCGGCAGCTAATCAGCCCAGATTAGTCGCCACTGCTTCGAATGGCATTAAGTTTGGAGACCTTGAGGACCATGTGGCTGCATGCCAGATCTCGGTCAGGTTGCGAGCAGTATGTAGGTGCAGGCATACGCAACTCTGATCGGTTCCAAAGTTTGAAAAAAAACGCCAAACAGGATTGGTGTTTGTGAGAAGACTGACGTATTGCTGCTACAGACAACTGTGAACGTCTGCCGGCAATTTGTGGTTTATCAAAAAACTTTATGATTTATTGCCGGGGGAAGAGCAAGTCTTCGCGACATATCACGCAACTCCATTTCCTGAGCGTGAAGCCTTTCGGGTCTCGCCGTCCAGGATTTAATGAACGAATGAAATGATTTGTGGCAGAAGGTCGCCTGAGAGAGCTGCGTTGCCGTTATTATGGACGGCCCTCAGGCGACGGTCTGTGGCATATAAGTTGAAATGTCTTGTCTGGAGACCTGGCTGCTGAGATCAACAGGATTCCATTCGATTGCGCTGTGGTTCCTCGTGATGTAACCCATGGAGCAGAGGGCGTGCCTTGTCTTTCCATATGGCCTGACGTCATGGTCATTTTCAGTGGGACCAATCCTGCAGCGCTCACCGTGTTTGCCAACCGGCCTTGTCTGCGCACTGGGCCACGTGGCAATGTTGGTCGATCAGCCGTGTTCCTGTACAGCGCACCGCCCAGTTTGCGTGCAAACCTCAAAGCGATGCTTTAATGCGTGAATGTTCAGCGTTAGCGAGAATGCCGACAGTACACTGTGAATACGCAGTACACTGTGAATTTAATCAGTGATGGTGTTTGATACATCTGGTACAGCTCGTGAATTCGTATCCGAAACACGATGGTCACTTAATTTACAAAGCGGAAAACGATAAATCGTAAGTTTACGTAGCCCTGTAAAAAAGGCGTCTACAATCTCCTTTCTTAGCGCGTGACATCGGAATACAGAGCTGATCAACGTACGAAAAACTACGGAAAGCTGTTGGCCTTGCTGGGGTTCCGCACACCAGATGGACAGGGCGTCGGGTGTTGCCATTGGTCGACAGACGCCCTGGTTTAACATCACCTATTTAGTGGCCGAATCATCGCATTCATTGACTCCAGGTTGGCAGCACTGCTCACTGCAGATGTCATAAATATCTTCAAAATGTCATACATATAATATCGTCAAAAAAGGGCAGAACGGAAAAAGGTTGGTCCATGGAGTAAGATGCATGGTAAGGTATCGTTTGGTTTTATAGAGAGACAGATGCTAAACGGGTTAAAATGCTTATTTCCACATCCACATCGGAAAATGAAGCGCCTGCAAACGTACAGGTAAACACGCTTCGTGAACATGTGGCCGGTGGTTGGTGCCGTTGGTGCAAGTCGGACGCGGCCGAATCCTGGCCAAACATTGACTCTGAGATAGTGCTTACAAGAGTTAGCTGCCATGAACTACTTGACTGGTTACTGGTTTGGGATGACAAGCATCTGGGTTTTTTAAGCTTTGTTTGAACAGTCTCCCTGACACTATGTGAAAAAAAACACTGCTTGAGGAAGCTGTGAAGGGAGCTTCATCGCGCACGATTCAGTGATGTGCTGCAAAACGAACGCTTCACTGTTCACTGTGTAACTAAATCAGAGCTTTGCATCTACCATTCTCAGCGTGTCGCTAAAAACATACAAACATAATACAGTTATGTTTATATGCAACATCCATACAACCATACAAAAACATGAAAAACATACAATCATACAAACATGCTGCCGTACATACAAACATGTTTCCGTGTATACATATTGCTTCATGTTGGATGTTTCTTGCCCCTAGAGCAGTAGCTGACAATCTATTGAATTGACTGCCAACCAGACCAGAAAAGGCAGTCACTACGAAAAGAACACAAATCCGATGTCCTAAATGTCCACGTTAGCTCGCGCCGCGGAGTTGTATTAGGTTAGCCATTCAGTTCAGTTCAGTTCAGTTTATTTACGAATCTTTCCATCATCGCTTGGATTACTGTTTGATTCGCGTCATTTCAGTGCAGTACATGCGCAATAGTCGTACAGATAAAACTAGGCAGTCAGACATGTCAAGGTACAGGAGATAGCTCGTCAAGTTTGCGTACAAGCTCTCCACGGGTTCGAGAGGCGGTGATGTCCGGCGGTAGGCGGCTCCAGGACGATGACGCGCGGTATGAAAAGGCCCTGCGGACCATAGACAGACGGAAAGTCGGCGGCTCCACAGCGCCGGCCGCCGACGCCCGGGTGGCACGCTGGGACACAGCGGTACGAGGAGTGAACAGGGAGCGGACCGCCACCGGAGCACGCGATTCAGCATGCCGACTACCAACAATGGTAGTTAGGATGGTAAATAATACGGTCCTTTACAAACTAGGACAAATAATAAAATAAAATGTATTATTAAACCACACAGCTTTGCACAGCGTGCAGTGAAACAATCCGGCACTGAGCACCACTGCGAAACCGATATAGCACACGTCATTGCCTGAACATGTCCGCTGGAAAGCAGGGGTACCCTTAGTGACTTTACGGAACACAAAAATGCAAAGCAACACCGCATAACTGATGAAAAACTAGCGAACAATTTCACAACACGTTCCCAAGTTTCTCGCAAGTTCGTGCGGCGCATAAGGAAACGTCTATTCTCGGAAACGTAGTTTGTTGTGCCGCTTTGACGGCTATGACAGTCCTGTTTTGAACGTACCCTGGACGGACTACCTAGCTCGAGGCTCAATGACTTGTATTCACGAGACAAAGTGGCGTGTTACGTCGCTAAGCCGTGTGGGTTCCTTTGGCTTCCTGATACAAACTCTCTCCCCTGGCCTCAACTATCCCCGTGCCGCGGTCGTCCCAAAGTATTTGTCATAGCCATTATTAACAGTAACACCAGGGTTGTTTACTTGTAAACGATTCTTTCGAAATTTATCCGTAGTGACAGACGAAGCTCGGGAAACCAAAGCAATCAGTTCCGAGACAACAAAATCCATTGACTGACTGTTGGCTCTGGACATATTCAGGATTCTCTATCTTCACTTTTTGAGCCGTCCATGAGAGGTTCCGTTGTTTCTGCGCCTTTCCTTGAATTTCCCTTGATGCCGTGTCTTTGTGGCTTTTCATACATGACGTCCGTTGGCTTTTCATACTACTTTATTCCTACTTTTTTTGCTCGTCTTTGATGACATACGAAATACTCGAGGACTCCATCACAAGCCAAAACTGCCCATAAGCATAACATGAAATTCAGCTAGTTGCAGGGACAAGTTAGATATGTCATCTCTGCAGCAGTTCGTGATACAGGTACCTCAGTTACGCTTAATTCGACAAATACCATTATCCACAATCCCATTCCCACAAAGAGTTACCAGCTGAAACCACAAGTTATCTGACACGTCAAAACGGACAATGATAATGTGACAATCCGATGACATTACGATATACGAGTTCTTGATATACTACTCGATCTGCCTACAAAAAGGAATCAAAACTGCACGGGGTCGCCATCCGGACGCCGGTTCCTAAATCACAAGACGCATCGCATGCTGCAAAACATAGGTCGGGTTCCTCGGAGGAAGATTGGAAAGTTAGGTTTCACAACTAAGTCATCAATGAAGCAGCGCTAAATCACAGATAGAGCCTGCGTGCTGCATCGCATCCCAGGTAGGATCATTTCGGACCGATATGAATGGCTGATTAGACATCAATCAAGGCTGAGATTACATCGATTTTGGCTGGAACGGTTTGTTATGACTCGACATATATTTTGAAATCAAATGGCAGATTCTTCACGCAAACGCTCCGAAATGTCTGCAGCCTCTAAATTTTAGGCAGCTGCTGGTGAAGTTTGATCAAACGTGCATCGTTCTACGTCCCAGTGTATCACAAGATACTCCTCAGTACCATCAACAACAGTTCACAAAACTGCCATCATATCTAAGAGCAGACGCTTTTTCTAAAAAAACCGAGAGACCGAATACAAAACTAAGAGCATGTTCCAAGCGTTTTTGATATGGCCCCCCCCCCACCAAACTCGCAGAAGCCTCCCCACCAGTTCGTCATCGGCCTGTTTCCACGTTTGATTCTCATACAGAGTCATTCAGCGGAGCAGACATTTCCTTGACTGCTCCCCCCACCCAACAGCAGCAGCCGCAAGAGCACCATATTCTCGCCTCCTATCAGGAGCACCTCAGCGTACAAAAAAAACAAACCCGCGACCTCACATATACAGGGACACTGCGGGCTGCCCACGAGACCCCCTGATTCGCAGGGGCCTCCAGGCCCCAGGGGCGGCGCGCCCCAGCGGTGAGACTCCTGGCGGCCCGGAAAGCGGACGGCGAGCGGGTACAAAGCAGCACTCGGCACACGGCGTCCGAGAGACGACCAGTCGGCCACAAGGCACGGCGGTGGCCGCCAGGGTCGGCCGGCGACCTCGGCGGCGCTGACCCGGCGACCTCGGCCTCGCCCCCGGCTAGGTGGCGGCACGGCGGTGCGCGCGCCGCGACCGGTGCCGGATGCAGCGGGGCAGGTCGGTCGTGTCGATGCCCAGCAGCTCGCAGCTGCGCCGCGACCGCCACACCTGCCGGCGACGGGCGGTCAGCGGCGTGGCGCCGCCGGGGGGGGGGAGACCACTCGACAGCTCGGGAGAGTTTGGTCGGCAGCGTGATGGACACGGGTGATGGAATTTCGACCCAGATTGGCGCTATCTGTGGGGACGCCTGAAGGGCGGTCAAGCACGGTCTGCTGCGATCAATGCGACGGACAGTGAAGTGACGTAATCACACCTCAGTCATCAGCCCGGCTCCTTAACTGAGTGCTAACGACGAGGCCGAGCCTTTGGACCCACCGTGGGCCAACATCTACATGAAACACACATCCCGTACTGCGACGCTAACCACATTTACCGCCCACGTCGGTGCGACGCCTGGCAACCGTATTACCATCGATCCGACTTCGGAACAAAAGCCACCCAGCAACGATAACGTCATCAGCGGGGCGGCCGCTTCGCGCCACGCTCCGGGCACCAGTCGGTGGCGCCGGCCCGCCCCCGCCCGACGGCGTCACCTTGATGGTGCTGTCGTCGGAGACGGTGACCAGCATGCCCGGGTCGGCCGGGTTGAAGGCCACCGCGTTGACCACGTCCCGGTGCGGGTACTTGCTCAGACAGACGGCGTGCTGTCGGTCCCACAGGTAGGCGTGCTTGTCCTCGGCGCCGCTGCCGGCGCGGGGGGGGGGGTAGCGGCGCGGCCGGCCTCCGGGCCACCGACGACAGGCGGCCAGACCCGGAGAGCGAAGACTCGGAGGATTTTCGGAACAGATGCACGGTGACGGTTGTGAAATGCAACGGGCACCCCGTCATGTTTGCAATAAAGAATATAACGCGTTCGGAGTGTGTCCAGACATTTCAGCCAGCATCGCTTGACACATATTCAGTTCCTGCAGCAGTAAGCTGCGGAGGATATTTCGAATAATAATACGGATCCTGGGCTTCTAAAAATCCGGTTTTGCTGAGGTGAAAAAACTTTCAATCAGGAAACGAAAAGGAATCATGTACATTAAAAAATATAATAAATAAAGCGCAATATCACATTTTTGAGCCTTCCTATCATAAGTCGAACAAAATTAACGCGAAACGGAAAAAGGACATTTCCAAGTAATTCCATGTACAGGATAGAATTCCCCGGTTACATTTACTTAACAGAAACCGTGCTCGTCAAAAGCCCTCACTTTACCTGGCAACAAACTGCTTTGCCACGTCAACAAAGAGGAAGAAACAGCCATTGTTGTCCGTGTAGGCCCTATGTGCTCGGTACGACTTGCCGATCTGCTTCTTAGTCGCCTGCAACAGCAGAACTTACTTAGCTTACTCACCACAACACCCAACACAAACTTGACAACGAAGAGCTCTATGCAGGCTGAAAGAATGTGATTATCGGCAGTCAGCAATAATCATACACATCCACTGTTGATTTTCTATTTCAGGGACACTCAGTAACTATACGGTGGACCCTCGCTACTAGCGGTATGTAGTGAGCCTCCGCCCCGCGAATAAGGCGAATCCGCAAACAGACTGAACCTTCCCGCCAAAACCACTATTTCTACTGTTTGAGTTATTCCCATTACCTACAGATCCTCTATGAGACCAGTAAATGCATTTGGGGGTACAGTTATGCAATAAAACTCATTGGAAAATTGTACACATACATAAATACCGCATTACACTAGTCATACTGGGTACTGTGTGCAGTATGTACAGCGTTTATACCGTAGAATGTATGTCTCCTGTGCCGCACAGCACATGCATGTAATAACTGCACAGCTTAACACCATTGACAACACCATGCAGAACACCATTTCCCATCGCAAATATTCAGCGGAGGACGCCGTGCTTGACGCGGTCCAGTGGTCAGCAAAGACCAATGATACCGATCACGTGGTACGTCTTACGACTATTGACCTGAGCAAGGCCTTCGACAGTGTTGATCACGGCGTCCTTCTGAACAAGCTCGAGTGGTACGGGGTTGAGTCGGACTGGTGCACCAGCTACCTGAGAGGCCGGAGGCAGGTGGTCGCTGGTGGCTCGGCTACCTTGCCCTTGTCCCATGGAATGGCCCAGGGATCCATTGTTGGCAAAATCCCATTCCTAATCTTCATCAGCGACCTATCCAGTTTCCTTCCTTACGGCCGACTCCTTTCCTATGCCGATGGCGCTCAGTTTCTCGACCACGCCGCAGCCGACACCCACAATCTATCACGCCTCAAGACACAAATCAAAGATTCCTTCAAGATTGGTTTGGGCCCAGCAGTCTAAATTGAAGCCAGGAAAAGCGGACTTCATGCTCACTGGCATCAGAGTCTACATAAAAAAGACGAATTTTCACACCGACATGTCGCGTTCGGTCATGATTAAAAAAAAATCTGTGAAGGTACTTGGTGTAACTATTGACCGACATCTTGCTTGGGAAGAGCACATATCCATCACTGTTCGGCACTGTAACAGCATCCTTGTCTGACTATTCAAAATTCGTTTCTACTTCACTCCCGACGTCACGGAGCCCCCGTCCACTCGCACGTCTTCCCTCACATCCTTTACTGTATCGCTGTGTGGGGAGGAGCCGCCGGTTGCCAGCTGAGCAGAGTGCAAAAGATGACTAATTTTGCTGCGAGGCTGGTGACCGGGACGCGACGCGGGGACCACATTACCCCGACTCTGGAAGCCTCAGGGTCGAGTCGTGTGGAGGACCTGGTCAGAACGCGTGACCTCCAGAAGGTCTACAATGCTTTGCGCTCCCCACGTGCCCGTCCGCCATACGTGCTCCACTCCCCACGCGAGCCCGGGTCTGCTGCCACCGCAACCGCGCGGTTGCTGTTGGCACAGCCGCCATACATCTGCCTCGCGTGCGGCTGGCGGCGACCCAGCGGGTCTTCTACCGAGCCGCAGCGGCTTGGAACCGCCTGCCTCCGGCAGCCTCGAATGCCACCTCACGCGCATCGTTCTTGAAACATTTGAAACATCTGACGCCGTGACTGCCGTTTGTGTTCAAATGAGTGCGTTTTACTTCACCTGACAAATGATTATGCATCATGGTTTTTGTAATCTTGACGAGAGGGCAGAACAGCCACTCCGTGAACGCCTTCAATACATACATACGTACAAATATGCAAAAAAGGCACTACGAACCATCAGGAACAGCTTCCGCTGCGAGAAATACAAGAGATATCCTCCTGCGACTTCTAAATTAATTTCCCCCACAAATTTCGTGAATACGCAAAGCACCGAATGACGGGGGTTCACCGTAAACGCGTTAGTTCCCCGACCGTGTTTGAACATCAAGTGAAATATTTCTGACATTCATCAACTGTCCACATTAGAAGCATTAATTTAAGATCAGCACAATTCTGGGCTCCTCGCATGCCCCCACAAACGATAAAACTTGTCTTACAAATCGGCCTCCCAACGCCCTGTTGCTGACCGTGGCCGTCTATTATAAACGTCCCATAATGCTGCGGGTACACGGCCTCTCTGATATACGAGGGATCGGGTCTGTCACCTAGGTAATCTTCTGCCCGCAGCGAAATCCAGGAGATACATGAGCGTGTCAGAACGAGGTGCTGGACTCAATAGACCCTCTTCTGACTTGCAATAAATCAAAATAACGGCCCGATACATTTTCGCGCAAAAAATCACAGTTCCGAAACACCGACACTCAGAATGGGACAGACAAAACGCAGACCGTGCGTTACTGGCAAACTGGCTGCGGGGCAACGACGCAATACGACGGTAAAACAAGACAACAGCCTGCTGGCAGCAGATAGCAACACGACCGTGCGTACCACGTCGATGACGTGGATGTCGATCTCGCGGGCGATCGGCGGCGGGTTCAGCGGGTTCTGGATCACGTAGTTGTCCGGCCACGGCCTGGTGTTGACGTACAGGTACCTGCGTCGGTACAGAGTCCGGGTCAGACCACGGACGAGGCACGTCCGCGTCGCCTGGATGCCGCACAAGCGGTGGCAGTGGGACGCAGGTCACTGACGACGAACAAGACGTCGTAAACGCTGGCAAGCTGACCACCTGGGTCGTAACAAAAATGAAAAGCCATGAAAGCAAAGCTTCCGGCGTTAGATATCCCCTCTTTCGACCGCCTTCTTCTCGTAACTCCTCATGGAGCAGACTGGTCTCAAGAACAAGGCTGTTCCTTCCGGATCATGCTGAAGGCGACGAAATGAAACGGATCCGATGAGCACACCACGTGCAGCGTGACCACACCGGCCCCATCCCTCGCCCGCCAGCCCTCCGCTGACCTCTGGTTCGGGCTGAGGCACATGCCGATGATGTGGCCGTGCAGGTCGATCACGTGGTCCACCTGGTCGAACTGGTCCTTGACGGCGTCCCAGTCGTGCCAGTCGGGCTCGGGCGGCCGGCGGCCGGCCGCCAGCATCTCCTGCCGCAGCTCCTCCGCCAGCCGGCGCAGCTCGACCCGCTCGCGGAGCGACGGACCCGGGTCGATCCGGGTCTGGATCCGGAACCCGTCCAGCCGCTTAAAGCCTAGCGACGGGGCGTGGTCAGGCGCGCTGGAACTCGGGCGGAGTCGGTGGAGGCGGGGGCTGGGGGCGGGGTAGCCACGGTGATGGGATGCCAAGCAGGGTCAGGAGGGACGGGTGCTGTCTGGTGGTTCCTGATTGCTACGCTCCACTGGCGACGACGACCGTCGCTTCTGGCAGCCACTTAGACCGGTGGCAGCTGATTTCAGTCAGCTTTGCCAATTTTCCGTACGGGCGAAGTGCTCCTCAGGGCTAGCTTAAGGTGACGTGAAGAGGACCCCGTGGAAATAAGAGGTCGTCCCGGCAATGGCAACCACGTGCATAAAATAAACTGTTTGTGTTTTCAAAACTACGACTGTGACAATTTGCATCTGCGCTGCTGTATTATTATGCGGGTGATGTTCACCATTTCATCTCCAAGTCATGAGTGCCATATGGTAACGGACATCGACACATGCCATGCATTTTTCTTTCGATGGTGGCAATGCGACTCAGACCTTAATAAAATGCAAAATACACTGCGGCTTCTGCCGCAGTAATGGTGACTGGGATGCATTCATGAATAAGGTAATAAAAATGCGATCTTTAGGGGAAGCATTGTACGGGGACAATGGAGACAAAGGTCACATTCGCCTGCAACTGCACAGCAAAGTGAGAGCAAAGTCACCATCACGCATTCATCTCTGATCTCACCGATCTGGTGAGGAGTATATGTCTTCGACCCTGTCGTAAATATCAAATACTTGACACGTTCCTTTTCTTCTTTCCCCGGCTGAAACACAAAGCAGGAAAACGTTCGTGCGCCGGAAACTGAAACAAAAGCGAAAGGAAATAGGATACCAGTCACAAGTCAAGATAACAGAGACCTATCCTTTCGTTGAGCGCTCACCTTCCCAGCTCACCTCGCCCGCGCCGGTCCGACCCCCAACTCACCACAACAGCGCCCGTCGCGCCGCCTCCAGCTCCGCACCCGGACGGGGCATCCTCCGCGCCACCCTGCGCCGCCGCCGACGCCGTTTGACTCCCCGGCCGGCGAGTCGACACCTGCCGCTGACCCGTGACCCCCGGCGGCGGCGGCGGCGGCGGCGGGGGCCACGCCGCACGACACCGGGTTTCCGGACGAAGCGGAGTCCCGCAGAAGCGACGGCAGCACCGAGAACTCGGCGATGCGCAGCATGCGGCAGAAGCTGACGCCGTTGAAGAAGCGGAACATGGGCTGCACGATGGAGATGTGCTCCGAAGCCGTCTCCTGGTTCGCCTGCAGAGGCGACGAACATTAATCACCGTCCGAAATCGCTGGGAATGTGTCCACTGAGCCAGTGAGCCCGTGGTCAATAATTCTACATCTGCGCGAGCAGGTCCAGACTTCCACTGTATATTGATGAAGTGCCATATCACTGTCTTGCACACTGATATGCCCAGCAGAGTACACTCGAGGCATAACACAATGTCGGGTCGAAAATTCGTTCGCTATTTACCTTGTTCAGCCACAGCCTGGACTCTGAGAGCATTGTGTTGAGCCACCGCAGCTCGCCCGATATGACATACTCCTCGTTAAACCACGTTCCAAAGATGTCGTAGGGCTTATTGTTGATCCGACACTGAAGCTCAAAGTCGTCTGCAACGAAATCCAATAAGAGTCAAATACCTACTGATGAGCTATGTCACAATGACAACAATTTTTTCTCGTACTCCACCATAATTACATTTCATCCATGATCTTTGGGATGCCAACGACATCTAAGTGGAATAGTTGCAAGGTACGTGACCCGGCAAGCGTCGTTCAGCCTGAACTGCAGTCGCAATTCAGATCAATGCACTAGCTAACGTTTACAGGGAAAGGTCCAGGCAATAATTCAAAAGGTCAAATATACCCGCAAGAAGCAAACCAGCCGCTGTAGCCATGAAGTTCTGAAAGTTCTGAAACCCAAACCGAACTGAGTCAGGCCCGTGCCATTCTTCCATCTCAAACTCCCACAAGCAGTAAGCATCCTCTCCAGTTTCATACCAGCGGTCAAAGGAGGCCTGCCTGCCTGACCCACCGCCCACACACATCTACTCCGCCACAACCGCTCGTCTCCTCCGGTCCCCAGCTGCCGGTCAAAGGAGACCTACCCCCTCCGACCACCCACACACATCTACCCCGCCGCCCCTCATTCCCTCCAGCACCAGCTGTCGGCCGCGGGAGGCCGCGCCAGACTCACCGTCCACAGAGAAGACGGCAATCTCGCCCGTGACCGCGCGGTCGCCGTAGTGCACCCCCGACACCAGCAGCAGCGTGTCGGTGGCGTTGAACTCCGAGAACTGGGTGTACTTCCAGGAGAAGATGCGCATGTCTCGGTAGTGACGGATCCGGACCGGGTGCCCAGAGTCCCAGAGCTGGCAGAAAGGCGCCCAATGTACGGCTCGCACGTGGTCACGCGCCCTCAGAAGAGAACGGACCGCCGACAGGTGGCAAAGGGATATGCTGAAGGGAATGAATGCAAATGCCTCACATTATATTAAGAACATTTACATGTTTATGTATTGTTTACTATCGTCTAACAAAATATTTCGTTTCCACATTTTTTTTCGCAATGGCCGTCCATCTTAGTCTTTGCTCAGCATCACACTCGTCCGACTCAGTTAAAAGCTGCATCGTACTTTCGACAATAATTCTTCCTGGTTTCACTGGAATCCCTTTAATTCAGCCTACAAGCCAGGAAGACATCGACCGAAACAAAAAAACCCAGATCTGCCTCACGTAGCCACCTTGACCAGAATTCAACAGCACCAGCCTCATCGCAACCGTCTCTGCAAAATACTTTCACCCCCGCCGGAATCCCGTCGCCCGGCACGCACCAGCACGTATCCGTCCTTGGAGCAGGTGGCGAAGTACCGGCCGTTGTGCGAGAACGACACGTGCAGCACCTGGTGGTTGTGGTCGGTCAGCTCGTCACACATGTAGCGCGGCGTCGTCTCCACGATGCGTCGGTACTCGCCGCGCCAC
The DNA here is from genome assembly GCA_030062745.1 of Capitulum mitella. Lineage (NCBI taxonomy): Eukaryota > Metazoa > Arthropoda > Thecostraca > Pollicipedomorpha > Pollicipedidae > Capitulum > Capitulum mitella. The sequence continues at coordinate 3,678,847 of CP099840.1, forward strand.
GACGCCGGGCCGCCTGGCGGCCGAGGACGGAATTAACCCGCCGGTCTCGGCCGGCGGCCGTATGGGGCCGGCGCGTGCGCTGGTAGGTCATCACCGGCCGCGACGCCAGTAGGACGCTTGGCAGTTCCGTGCTATAAAGGTGGCGTTCCATCTCAGAAGACGTGCATAACAGCTTGGAATATGATACCCCGAAAGACACCGCATCCACATCCACAACAACAGTTCCTACTTCTTTGGTCGTGTTGTGCAAACCAAACCAAACACACATTCAAATGGTTTAGCATGCTATTTTCCTGCTCAGGCACTTGACGAGGCCACAAAATTGCAAGACTCGGACAAATCGGACAGAATACCAGTAACAGGCTATCAATCTGTCGCATCTATCTAATCTACCCTTCTACTGCAGCACCTCACCAGCTCTGGTGGCCTTTGGGAGGCGGCAGGAGTTCCTGTCCAGATCGAAGTCTTTGATGAACTTGTGCTTCCAGAGGAAGGTGTCTTGGGCGGCTGCCGCCCAGACGCAGCAGACCTGTGCTGCCCGACAGATGGCGCTCACGTCCAGATGAGAAAATATCTGCAGGCACCCAGACGACCGTCATACAATGAACTAGTCCAAGGCATAATGCATCCATAGCTGCAGTGCTGAGAACACAATGGAGCATAGTTTTGATGGGCATCAAGGCAATACATCAAAGCAATACAGTTACAAGAAATGGGAATGGACTGAATATGCAGGATCCATGATGGCTCACCTGTGACAGCAGCTCCTGTGGCAGGCTAGCCCATACTGAGACCATCTGTGACAGGAAATTTGTTTAAGGGACAAGTTTTCCAACAATATCACACATTATTTATCTGCATGACATTAAAGTCCATCTCGGCATGAATGTAGAAGTCAATTTGGCATTTAATGTGTGAACCTGTCAAATCAAAGTGATGAAAGAATGAATGTGATGGACAGGCAGCAAACAATCTGACATAACAAAAAAAGCCCAAGTTCTGCTGAACAGACCTTACTGCAAATTCTGGCAGCTTGCTAAATGGAATCAATCTGATCTGGACATGCCCAATGGAGGTAGCTATCTGTGCATTAGGCACAGCATAGTGTGTATAAGACCCTTAAGCACAAACACGGATTCAAATGCCAAAACAACAAACAAATGAAGCCATATCACAAAGTATCTCCTGGAGCTCTGCATACACAACATAACATACATCTAAACAGTTTTTATTTGTGCCAAAGATATCTCATCATGACATTTATTTTTGCCTTTGCAACTAAATTCTAAAATTCCTAACCATATTCCAATCCAAACTTAGAAGCACTAATCTCATATCTTAGGTAAATGCAGAGCACTGGGCATCACCTAACTTTTGAAATTCCATATTCATCCTTTTTCAAGCCCTGACAATGGATTTTGCCCTTTGAACTATCTCAAATACACCTATATTCTTGCACCTCAACTTGAATTTGGCACCTGAGGCTGTAAAATCTGTGCACCTGACATCCAGTATAACAATGCAAAGTGTAACAATGCAGTTTCAATAAAAACTACCATATCTTTTCAATGGGGCCAATGAGGAGTTTTTGCCTTAATAATGATAACCCAGTTTCAGCTTGGAAGTTCAAACCAAACTGGTCTTTCCATTTCAGGTTCATCCAGATTCACCTGAATGGGGGCATGCTCTCACAGCTTCTGATCTTTATTTGCAAATGATTAAAATATCTGCAGAACACTTTTGGAATTTTCCCAAATGTTTAATAAGCATAATACACATCAAACATGGTTTATGATGCCACATCTGAATAAATATATCATCCTTGTGAAGAATTTTGGAAAAAAGAAAACAGTGCCTACACCTCTCTGTGCACTTGTTCTCACCTCATTGTCTTCCAATGATGCCACTGTTTCTTCATCCACCTCCATTTCAATTTCTATGTTTTACAATAAATCAAATCAAGAGATTAAATCTAGGGCATCTCACAGACCCTGTAAGTACATGCAAAATAAGTGATGACTTATTATTTGCATCTTCTAAAATATCAGAAACACAGATTATTAGTATTACAATGAAAAAACTGATAGCTGACGAAAATTGCATTAAAAACAAGGAAAGCAATACAAAACAGCAGGCATAATGTTATGTAGACCAAAACAGGCCTCATGCATAGTCACTTTCTGGGAATATAAATAATGAAAAAAACAGAAATGCAGCATCACATTTCTATGTAAGAACTATTTTAGGCTTTTGATGGGCCCTTAATGGAAGCAACCCTAGAAATACAACATCCCAATACTATGTTGGGATTATTTTAGGCTTCTAATGCACTACAGTGAAGGCATGCATCAGTTAAAATGACAATTCTTCATGAATATTTCCACTCCAATAGCATCAGCCCATACCCATTTGAGCTTCACAGCACCAAACAAGCAATGAGCTGCCAAGTTCAGAAACTAACTTGGTCACTTACCAAGTTACCTTATTGCTTCAAAACATCATATGAAAGCAAAGCTAGTCTTTTAAACAGAAGCAAACAGACAAACACACTGCTGCAAAACACAATGCAAAAGCAAATGATAACCTTGTAAGTCATGCTCGTTGGTTTAGGAACGCGGATCTGGTCTTAGCTATTGATGTTTTTATGTATCTGGTTGATTGGCTTGGGTTAGGGCGCACAGTCACTTGGGTTCAAGCGTCCGGTGTCCAATCCACACCACACATGTCACCGAACGAGAGTTAGTGGCGACGAGATTGGAACCCACAACTATGCAGTTATGTTTCCGAATCTCTGTCCACTACGATGACGCGGACGATGTTTTTATGCACATAAGAAATGGTCCATTACTTGCATGCAATCGCTTTTCTAAGATTTGAAGCAGCTGCGTTGATTTCGGTGAACATGTACCAAGCTGCGAATCTCTAACAGAGTCCATATTTGAAGTATTTCCCTACGAGCCGGAGAATACGCTGTCAGCAAGCCATAAATCTTTGTAACTATCAGTTTCACCTAGATAATATGTTAGATAAACATTTGACATTGACTGCTGCCTCTCCTTCAGCGCCCTCATCATGGCTCGAGGCTCCCAAAAATTATTGGGGGAAGGCAGGCACGTAGGCAGGACTTTCCTCGGGGGGGAGGGGACAATGCCAAATTTTGTCTTGTGCAACAAAATGTATAGGAAAATGAAAATAACCTCATATTTAATGGACAAGAAAAAAAAACAAAATGGTTGCCTTTACATCATGCATGTGATCACTATTCCGTATTCCTGCGAAATCGCTAAATATCTAGTGCTGTCGACAGCTTGGCTAAGGACATAACCCCATATGCCCTCCCTCCCCCTTGGCTACGTGCCTGGGTGAAGGGAGGGGGAATTTTGACTCAAGGATTCTGGGCCGTTTCTTTTTAGTCGTCATTGTTAACCTACAGCGTCGAAGCGTTTTTTTGTTTACCATCTGTTGCTATCAGTATAATCCCTGGATAAAATCGAATTTCATGAATTCTTCAGTTTCTGTAATCATTTCCTAATGTTTCAATGAGGGCGAACACACCCCAAATAGTTATACAGGTTTAGCATATGAATCAGCTGACTATTATTTTCTTACGATGAGAGTTAAAACATTTTATGGTCCTTTCCAAACTCTGGGAATGTTTCTCTAAAGTCATGCCTTAAATAATGTCATTGCTTTAATGCCGGCCTGTGCAAGAGCTGTCTTTAGCTAAAAAAGACAAGATTCCCGCATATATATTCCACGTTATTCGAGCATTTCAGTAAAACGCAATTCAAGCCAAATTATTGACAACCAAAGCGAATGTCGATTATTGTCATACCGTATCCGATTAGGCATTATTCACAACAGGTCTGCTCCGACTGCGTTGGCCAGCTAAATATGCAATAATGCAAGCAGTCGTGCAATCGTGATAAACTGAAGCCGAACGATTGCAGACAGATCGCCACTGCTATATTCGACAGACGTAACGACGACAACCTAGCACCACGCTACAGCCGCATACATTCCCATGATAGCGCGTTATGGGTAGGCGCGTAAAGCCATTGTTAGCTGTAGAACACGGGAAAATCCACGCAGATGCCTTTGGATATAAGGCAGACCGATATGCACAGGCTTCGTTTTCCATGCTATCAGCGACAAAAACGACCAGTAGCAACGATTGCTCCGACCCTTCAGCCAGTGAGCATGTATTTTTGACTTCTTAGCGCAAGGCTCTGATGTGGCGCACCAGACAGCTTCAGCTGGGCCAAGTCGGACCAGAATGACTCGTTGGGACCTCGCTGATAAGTCCCAGCGGACCCGGCACGTCATGCCCGAGCAGACCGGACCCAGACGCCGGAGACCCACCGCACTGGCCCGGACCCTTCTGGACCCGGCTGGACCCGACCGAGTCACGACAGGCCGCGCCGGGCCCTCACCGACCCCGGCCAAGCAGTGGCCGACCGTGAAGGACCTCCTTCAGTGAGAGCGACTGAGCCAAGACAGACCACGACGGACCCCGCTCCATTGGACTTCACTTTGCCGGAGCGAACAGACCCCAGTGGTTCAGACAGGACCCCCGCTGGACGAAACGAACTCGAACTGGACTGGAGCAGGCCCGCTGGCCGGGCCGGAGGCGGCCGGAAGGGGGCGAGAGGCTTAAGTGGGAGAACCCCGCCGGGCCAGACAGGGGCGGACACCGGGCCGGCTTCAGTGGGAGGCCGGCGGGAAGTCGGCGACGGTCCGCCGGGGGCTGAGGTCGCGGCCCGGTGAGGCCAGCCGCACGGTCAGGCCGCGCCGGTGCTTCTTCAGCTCCTCCCGCTCGTCGAGTCCGAACCACAGGTTGCGCAGGAACTTCACCAGGCCCAGTTCCGAGTTGGCGAACACGTCCATCTGCGGCGCAGAGAGCGTGGCGATGTCACGTGGCGCTGCAGGCGTTGGTTAAGTTGGTGGAGTGTGCAATGCTCTAGGGAACTCCAGACACCACATCAAGTTTGCAGGAAACTGCGCTTCTCAGTTGGCTGAAATTCGGCTTGGTCTGTTACTCATCTTCAACTTAATCTGGTCTGAAGACCAAGAGTAATTTCGAATACGCCATTTCGGCCAGCCCGCAATGACCTCGATTGCGGGCTGGTAAAATTGATTAATTTTAGGACAGAATGACCTGGACCACTTGAGTGAGATCGACAATAATGCCTTTCGAAAGTTTCAGCAACACGCTTATGCTATCTACTTTGCAATGTCAGGCTTCTCCGGCAAAAAAAAAAACAAAAACGCCAATTCCGCCTGTACTTTAAAACAGATACCTCCATGCACCAGGTGCATGCTGCTCGAATAGTGCGAAGGAATGCGAATCTAAAGCTATGGCCACCTCACCAGCCACTGGGCCGCCGGGGCCTGACTCAGGGAATTGATAGCTTTCGCGACGCCCCCCTCTCCGTTCTCGATGTACTCGCGGAGTGACTTCAGTAGAGTCATCAGGCTGCGCTCCAGGCCGGTGACCTGCGGCACCAGACGCAGCGCCGGTCAGACGCCGAATGGTGTTGCGGCGCCAGACTGCCGCGCGAGGCCCACGCCACATGGCCTGGGGCGATCCAGATGTCAACTGAGGAGGCGGTCGCAGTGTGATGCGTCTTGGTCCCACGCAGCAAATGAGAACAATGTTGGACTCCGCCGTAGTTACGACGATGTGAAATAGGTCAACCGCCTTCAGCACAGGCGAGTGCCTCCGATGATGCTGATACCTATTGGTAAAAGGTAGAGATAATAGCATAGACGGCAGGATGCTAAAAGACCGCTCTTCCGCGAAACACAGCAGGCAGAGAATTGACAATCTGATGTAATGATCTAATTAAAACTTCTTCGTTATTTTCTGGCATGTATTAAGTTGCTTAGAAACGCTTCCGAAATCTTCCGAAGCATATTTCTGGGTTTCTGAGACAATTTCAAACGACTAGTAGCAATCATGTAACTATATTGGTTTATACTCAATGATAAACTCAGTCTCCAAAGTCAGGTAAACCCTCCATAACGCCGTCGCATGGAAAACTTCGATTTCCATTTCAGCCCTAGACATAGAACTAACAAAAAACACAGCGGCATGCAGCAAAGGGGTTGCCAGAAGGACAATTAGCTGAATATAGCATGGGTACTATTGGTGATTAATGCCCCCGACTGGCACCGTGATCGATTAACGCCTTGTTCATCGACAGTGTGTTGTGTTTGGGACATAATGACATAAGTCGATGCAATGAGTTCTGCGAAGTTCACCAGGCATGCACTAGGTATCATGGTGGTGACTGCACGCGTATGACATGCATCGCGTGATGGCCGACAATAGCGAAAACAGTTTAAAAGTCCTAGACGGAATTTCACACCAACGGTAATCACGGTATCCAATACATATGAAATGCAGCTACGACAGTCATTTCCTTATAAAACGCACACTGTCCAACATTAACAACGAAACTACGAAACAACGAAACTCTTCATGCGCGCACCACAACAACTGACTAGGATCGGGAATCGGCAGCACCCGCTAGTCTCTCAGCCGGCGCTGCGTTTCCTCGCACTCTACTCCGCAGGCAGGCAGCCGGACACACCTCCGGCTCGATCCGGTCCGGCCTGGTCAGGTCAGACCAGGCCAGGTCAGACCAGGTCAGATCGCGACCTCAGAGGCCTCGGACCTCGGCCGGCGCGCCGTACAGGCCCATGTGCAGCGCCACCACGGCCAGCACCGCTCCGACCATGGGGAGCCAGAGGCAGCCGGTGGCCAGCGCCGCCGCCAGCTGACTTACTTTGAAGGTGACGTAGTACCAGTACTCCACGGCGGCGATCACCAGGCCCAGCCACGTGTAGAAGAGGTAGGCGGCAGTGGTGCGCCACCATTCGACCCACTCGGCCACCTCGTTTAGCACCGCCATCAGGTTGCCGATGTTCCAGTTGATGACCTGTGGACAGGAAACGTCATTCGGACGGCAAAAACGGCGGGGGCTGAACAGGACATACTTGTCCGCGATTTTTGTGATGTGATGTGATATTATGTGGTGCCATGATGTGATCTGTGATGGTCGTCAAAACTGGCGCACATCCTTCGTCTCAAAAAGAAGCGTAGGGGAGACCGGGGTCAAATGTAACACGGGACAATTGTAACAGAAGCTTTTACTTCGAAACTTACAGATGGATGACGCTGGAGGCACTACTGGACATGCGCAGTAAACTGTTCTTTTTCCTCACGGGGTTTCAGGCCAGTGCGGCGGGTGAGTCGATTGTGCTCTTCACAATTGTGTTTTCTGGAGTGTATTGTAACTTTGTTTATCTTTTAATATGATCAGCTCATTCACGTATCGTACTAGACACGGATTTAAGAGTTTGTGTGGGGTGGGTGGGTGTACCTGGTCAAAAAATGAGTGCGTCAGTTGCCGCCTTCGCCGCCTTGTTTTGCGTCATTTTTGTCTTAAAGATGGCGTGACGTGACGGGGACAATTGTAACATTTTTGCTGGGATCAAATCTAACAGTATTACAACTGACCCCTATGGCCAGACCATTAAACCCACATTTATGTAAAATATCAATGCACTTGGCATAAATGTAACCACTGGGGGCGGAGGCTATGGAAACATGCCCCGTCCAATTAATCAACATGCAATTTTGTTCCCAAATTCAATATCAATATCATTCAAAAATCATACTTACGGTATTATTGTCACCAATCCTTGATTTATCTTTTAGGTACTGTTTTGTCAGTTTTAATTTTAAGACGCTGTTACATTCTTGGCGGCTAGTCACCGTGGTCTTACCGTAGATGTTTCACCTTCACAGCGGATTTATTAAGATATTTTATTATTTTGTTTATTGATTATTTTAGTGATTAAATAATTCTAGTTTGACTTCATTTGGATATTTCCGGGGGAAGTATGGGACAGTTGTATATAGTTTAATTTGTCGTTCTCTGAATGTTACATTGGAAATACGTTATGATGTCCATGCATCATGGATGATGTATATCATGCATCATTCCTGGAGAGGCTGATACATTCGGGATCGACAAGCCTGATCCATCGGGGATCGAACAGTCTCGTCTATCGGGGATCGCCTCGAAGCAGCTCACCCCTGAAGCGATTCGGCCACTACCCATGGCAGGTCCAAGAAAAAACAGCCGCGCGGGTCGAAAGCGAAAGGCCGCAATTCTGACTGACTCTCTAGAAAAGAGAGCGATAGAGTTAAAAAAGAGTCGAAAGGATTGCAAACAAGCATCGAAGAAACTCAATCTTGACAAGGACAAGCATGAAGAGAAGACAAAGGCTAATGGGAAGAGGGCTCGGAAGACGGCAGGCAGGGAAAGCAGCAGTGATGATGAAGAAGACGTCTTCTGCTTTTGATGAGGCGTCAGTTCTTGGCCTGAGAAAGGTAGAGCTGTTATCTAATTCAGGAAAAGCTGCTGGAGTACTTGAGCCTTACGCCGTTGCGAAATCGTATTTTTTATACTGGAGCTGTGATTTTATTCCAGGAAAGGCTCAAGATGTAAGAGACAATGTTGTTCAATAAAGGCTGTTTTCGACAAAAGTGTTTTTCACTACACCACTACACCATTCGCTAATATGTTACATTTGACCCTAGGTGTTGTTACAATTTACCCCGTACCTGGGGTTAATTGTAACAGCTGAAGTAACTTTTTGAAACAGTAATTTCGATACCTTAAAGTCGTTATTTCGGGATCTTTTCATATCCGCTACAAAGGCAAAATATCAGGGTTTGTGACAATCCGAGAAAATGTTCCCCAACCCGAAATATTTTCATCCCAGGACCGGAAAGGTAAAAAATGTAACATTTGACCCCGGTCTCCCCTACGTGTAAAAGGAAAAGTGGTAAGCAGAAACTGTTAGGACTAAGTTCCAAGCGTCTAATACGTCTGCGCATCTTACGAACCTCCTGCAAATGCTTTTCAGGAATGGTACCAAGAATAGGACGCAGTGATGGACCAGACAGCTTATTTATGCGTCTTTCGTTTTTACTGTTTTTCAAACGCATCGGCGAAACTGAGTCAAGGCACAACTGCACTAACAGTCAGGAATCACTGTCTTATCAGTATCCAAAGTCCAACGCCTGCGGTCGGTAAAGATCAACACGACTGAGCATCCAGTAAAGAGTAACCAAAACAATCCTGCAGTCTTACAACAGAGGGCAACGAGCAACAAACGTAGTATGTGCTGCAAAATACAAAACGGTTCATGGAGCCTTATGGTGTTTCCGTCTTCATTTACTTTTGCTGCTGCTCCCGAATGGCGAAAAATATGCTCTTAATATGTGTCAAGCTGAATGGTAGCAAACGATGTGAAGCGTACTATGTTTTGTTCATCTCAGCGATGTTTATGTGGTGGCTCTCTAAATTAGTAAGATGTCCTCTAGTGATAACCAAATCCTTTCTTAAAATACAAAATAGCATATAATTGTCATACCATATAAGATGCACTTATTGCAGCTATATACTTCTGACGATAATCGCAATCATTTCGGTACCTTTGAGATCAAAAACGGTTTTTGCTGTTGTCCATAACTGCTGAGATACTAAAAACATATTATCATTCCATGTTGATGATGACGGCACTGCAAGTATTAAAATGGGTTAAAACGTTGCCAGATAGAAAACAACGAACATCTTCCTTACATCGAATAACACAGGAGTCCAGGCAATGTTTTCCTTTCTATTCGATTTCCGGCCAATAAACGCTTCACAATCCATCTAAATGTGCATGGGTGAACGTACCGACCAGGTGATGCGTGACGGGATGGAGAAGATCTGCTGAATAGTCTCTGACGGGTGGGAGACAAACTGCAGCGGCAGGTAGACGTAGCCCATCAACAGCAGCGTAATCCACTGGCCCACCAGACCTTTCTTGTCAAAGTCTGCCGACACGCATCGACAACAAAGGATAAAAATAAAATGATGTAATTCGCGAGAAAAATCCGAAGATTCATACAGTCACGAACGTCATTCGGAGGTTAAATGAATGAACGTCAATGCAAACTGCTGCAAAGTTCCAACGAACACCGGAAGACGACCTCTGAGAGACATAACTTCCCACCTCTGGCGGCCTCCCTTAGCGGCGGAAAGACGCTGACGAAGCGTTCTGCCACACCCTCCAGCATGCCGTGGGCCACGGCCAGACACAGGCTCAGCGGCAGGAACATCGAGGTAACCAGCAGCTCTCCGTCCACAGCCAGCGGCTGAAAGCACAGCCTGAGCGTCAGCGAAAGGGATATCACAGTAACCAGATAGCTTTCTGTCCACCGCTAGTGGCTGAAAACAGGACCACGGGCTCAGGGGTAGGAAATGCTCTCCATCCACGGCTGCAAATCGGACCACGGACTCAGGGGCAGAAACATCCCGGTAACCAAAAACTCTTCACCCATGCCACCCGCTGAAACGTGGTCACCAGGCGCAGCAGGCGCAAAATCACTCTCAGAGGCCACGGCTATGCCTGCGTAAATTGGGATTCACAATGTAATACCGAGGCAAGCGTATGAGTTCAGTTTCAGTCATTTGCCATTCTTCTAAATCTCTCTTTATATTATACTTACTGAGCACTTCAGATGTGTTTAGGCCTTTTCGATCAACTGTATACCTACCGTATAACATCCCTCATTGAGCTCTTTGTTTTGGAAAAAACGACTTCGACGCCAAAATCCATTTTCCTCTGAAAGTCGTAGCTGTGCTTTATCGCTCATGTCCATCAGAGGCGCAATCAGGATTTTCTTGAGGGGGAGGGGGGCGTAACTCAGGGGAACCGAGTTCATACGAGAACCGCCTGCCGGGAAGACTATATGCATTGGTTTCCACGAAAAATGCGGGCTTAAGGGGGAGGGGTGCGCGGGCCCCCAGGCCCCCCTTGGCTGCGCCTCTGATGTCCCTAACCGTAGACAGCTCGACAAACGGCCTGAAAACGTCACCGGCGCCGTCCATGACGTCACCGGCGACCGTGGCCGGAGACCGAGCCCACCTCCGTCTTGTCCTTGAGCCGCGGCACGGCCGTCTCCAGAAGACGCGCGCCCTTGCTAGAGAAGTGGTCGGCGATTTTCAGCGGCGTCCTGGCGAACGGCGACCGGGCCACGGGCAGCACCACCAGCCGGCAGTAGAGGCCCAGCATCGCCTCGCAGAACGTCAGCACCATGCGCGCGCTGTCGCTCCGCTTCTGCGCGCAGAAATGGGCCAATCAGAGACGCGTTAGTCGAAAATGCCGTCGACAGTGGCCTAGGACGACAGTTTTTGACGCTGTAGGATGTGTGAAATTCATTAAATGTTTATATCAGCATCAATCCACACAAAGCTGCAACAACGCAGCTGAAGTAAAGCCGTAGACGGTCTGACAATAAATTTTCTTTTGCGATTCATCTACACCAGTAGAACCTGTCTTTCAGGAAGTACGCTCATTCATCGACAGGAACAGGCATTCTCGATTTGATCTAGTTCTTCGAGATGCGTTTGGTTGGAATATCTCGGCAGTCACTGTGCCCCTATGTGTGCGCGCATGTATGGTTGCCCCGCTGCATGTTACATTTAACAGCAAACATTATTTTTGGCGCGGGCTCACGGCAGCAGAGGGTTGGTGACTGGGTTCCAAGCTGAGGTCCGGGTTTTGCATTCATTTTCGCTGGATAACGTAGAACATCCTTCGAGCATGGACGAGCTCAGCTGTTTCCATGCGGACAGAGCGGTCGACGCGCCGACCACCCGTTGAGCCTGCGTCATTGTTTAAAACCAACGCACAAAAAGCGTCAAACCAGCGCTGACAGAAACGATTCGCGGTTTAGGCCACCCGACCAGTCCGAAGTCCTTCCGCAGGGAGCAGCTCGGAAACAGTGAGAAGAGCGGCTCTGTGTGCTCGAACCTTGACCTGTGAACTGCGGGTCGGCGGCGACCGGGAGAGGGAATCGGAGCTGCAGCGGCCAACAAACAGCGGGAACGAAAACGGCAGCTGCGTCTGATTCAGAGACACGTTGTCACGCGCGAGCCTCTGAAGCGGTACCGGGGAACTTCTCCTCCTCATGCGTTCCTCGGTACATCCCTGAAAGGCTCTTGTTTCGGGACGACGACGGGGAAGGACTCAGTATTCGAAGTTGTGCGCCTGTAGTGTTGCGATACAATGCCACAACTGAAGCCGACATTAGTCTAGAATTAACCTGTCAAGAAATTTCTGTAACTGAAACAGTTCCACGTGTTTGAAACTGACGCCGAAGAAAAACCAATGCAATGCGACACCAATCAAGTATCGTGTATCTTATCCCTTGTCAGGTAGGATGTGCAGGTGTTTGCCATCAACATTCGTTGCAGAAAAGGTAAACAAAAACAAGATAAAAGTGGCATTGTGGATGATTAAATCTGTTGTCGATGGCGTTACCTATTTATTTATATGTAGAAAAACATCAAGGAAACGTATAACTAAGGCTGTATGACTGCTTCTTTATATAGTTGATGCAGTGTGCTCATGTTACAGGAATTTCAGACCCATATATTTTCCTCATAGGTTTATGTTTAAGTCACTTAAACTGGCAACGCATAGCGTGTTTTTGTACCCGCGACCTCCTCGGGGTGTTAAAAAAGGCACGCCCCTGTTATCTCAGGATCTAACCGTCGGATTTTCTGAAAACTGGTTTTCCACCAACCGTCAGCCCTTAGTCTTGCAATTCAGAACGTGGCTGGTGACGTCACAAGTCACGTAAAACGCAAAACACGATGTCGGAAAAACTGATTCCGGTTCGTACATCATATCATCGGCAATACTGGTTTCACAACTTTCAACTGTGTATCGAAGGAAAGGTTAGGATCTTCTGCATCAGAATCCTGCCCTAATGTTAAAAATGTCCTGTCAAAGTCAACATAGGCCATACGAAATATTGGTCTTATTTTACATGCCAAAGACCGATACTTACTCGCAGCCGTTTTGATCCACGTCCCAAAAAGGACGTACGTAGAACCTTCTGATGATCAGTCTTGCAATACCTGCTTTTCATCCAATCAAAGCCAGTCTAGGTCAGGTCAAGAAAGGTTGCAGTTACTCTTCCTGTCAACGAGCAATAATTACTCGCTGGGATTTTTAACTGCATTAAGTGCGGCATTGAAATGACATCTCGTGATAATTAAATCTACTCTTTCTGCTTTTTATCTGGCCATGGTCAAGCCAGGCCAGGACAAATAGCCATTTTTTTTCTGACTTGGAGCAAAATTTGCTCTCTGCTGCCACTGAAAAACCTTCTGCAGACAACTTTGTGTCTAATTTCGTTTTGACATCTATGACGTGAGCCGGTGTTGCCTGAGGTTGTTTTTGGCGAGCCTTGCAAAGAGGCGCATATAGATTTGTTTCTTTGGCTGGAACGATTGCGGTCAGCGGCAACCTCTTCTATCACCCGCAATGCAAATCAGTCCAATTGCCATCATGCATGTGACATAACATGACTTCTAAGGACGTGTCTATTGACTAGTCTGTTCTATTTTCTATTGACATGTCACGGTTGTAAATCCTTTCTGGGGCCGTGTCCTATGGTTGTAAATGCAAATAATCCATGTATTATACTCATGAATGGCATAAAAAACGAAGCATGTTCGCGCCACCGCCCGAAGAGGCGAAAGCATGCTTTCAGGAGTTCGCTTATGGCGTCATATCTCTCTGACCGGACCTAGCATAGAAATGGTTTTGATGTCAAAATATGTAAAACTGATTGGTGAACAGGTATTAAAAATTTGGTTGGGCTGGCTCTAACGGCTCAGAAGTTACTCAGGAAAAACCGAAGTGCCCCATCTGACACCCCCCTAAGCGGTTATCGGGCTAAGTTTCATGGCTTAAGTCTTTAATGACCACTGATAGTCAGGTGGGTCGCATTTTCTCGTCGTCTTTAACGTGATATAGAAACTACTGACAAGTGTATTGCCTGAAGTGGTTTCATTTTCTCTACGAGACGTTGGCTTTTGTTATTCAAGCACTAAGAAACAAAGAAAACCTTCAGGTCACTGAAGAATCATTGATCTGCCTCCATACAGGGTAGCTGACCGAACATATACGCATTTACTTTGCATGTTAACTGAGAATTGCAGATGATCTTGAACCAAATTGTCGAAATGGAAATGAGCAAAGAAATCTCACAACTCCACCATTCCTCACCAATGCATCATGGAGCTGCAAATCTGTCTAAATGCACGTAATCTTCCACTGGTTTGCATTATTGGGTTGAAACCCAGTAATACAAGGGGCATAAGATTGGCCGGTAAAGCTCCCCTTAGCCAGACCAGCAGCGGTCAGAGCCAGACCCGTCGCTCCTGTCCTTGGCTCTCCTGCAATCGATCCTAGTCAAAAGTGAACGTCACCCTCGCATCACAATGCGGCGTTCGATCGTCTGCACCCCGCGCCGACGGCCCGCCACCGCCAGACTCACCTTGACCGACGTGTAGTAACCGAGCAGGTCACGGCTGCTGTTGGCCACCAGCGGCCAGCTGGCCGCCCTGTCCACCGTGTCGTACCGCATGGCCTCCCTGACGAGCTCCGAGGCGGCGGGCGCCAGCTGGCCCTGTCCGGGACCGGCCCTCCTGACGGTAGTCATGGCTGCTGGGCAGGGAGGTCCGAGGTCGTCACGGGTGCAGGACCGTCTGCGAGCTCATTTGAAGGCGGAATTTGTGACGAGAGACAAAACAAGCAGTGTGGTGGTCGCGATTGCGAAAGGATAAGTTATCAGTGCCCCACGGGACAACCGAACGGCGTCACACTTCTTGGCTCTCTTCTGCTCTCAGCTGTCGATCATCTAAGTCACGACTGCAACACAAAGTGGGAAATAAAGAACACAGATTACCTGCAATATACACTATCAATTTACAGAGTCACTGAGATCGACCTTGCTGTTGGGTTACAACCGGTGTCCCTTGAAAAACAATATACGTGTTAATTTTCGTGCAAGAACGTATGCAGGATATGCAGCTGCAGTTGTTTTTCAATCTGATAATTCGGACAAAAACAGCAATCTGACCAAAGCAATGACACTTAAAAGTGATAACATCTGATTTTTGCGTCTGAAGTACTGGGCTGCAGAATTTTTACGGGCAGAATTTTTGCATCTCAAAATGTGATTCAACCTGCATCACTTCAAACGCCATCCACATCCCGACTGCGCCTCCTCACGCCACTTCGCAAATGACAAAAAGCAGAGAAACAGACATAGAACTGAGGCCGACTTACATACGAGGCTTTTTAACAGGAAAGGCCATATCTCAAACAACGGTCCTTTTTACCGTTGTCCCGACAGTAAGCCAGAGTCACCAGTGCCGGACGCAGTCAGCACGGCTCCTCTCAGTCTCGTCACACGACTGGGCGCGCGCTGCTCGTCCCCGCTGCGGTGCCAGAGGATGGCGCACCCACCACGGGCAGTCCTCGGCGACTCTCAGCGGGAGCAGCCGTCTCTGGCGGGTCCCGGACGACGAGTGACCCGTGACCTGCCTCCAGTCAGATGTTTACCTCCCGGCCAGGCCACAGGCGGAACCAGGGCTCGGGCAGGGAGGTGTTCATCCTCGGAAGGAGCGTCTCGAACTCAGATTAATAACAGGAAACGTGTCAACTAGACGGCTACGGTTGCAGGTCTGGGGCAAGGAGCCGTGCTGGGGAGTAATACAGCAGGAGCGTGTCAAGGATCGGTGAGAAAAGTCGGGAGCAGGAGCAATAACAGGTGACGCCAGGAGCAGAGGCGGTGACAGGGATGCCTGCATGTCGGGCAGTAACAGGGGTGGTTGCATGAGGGGCACTGTCAGGCCTGGAGTAGCCCACGGGGTGACGCATAGCCTTAAGCGCTCAGCTGCAACGGGTTGGAATGGAACCGGCGGGATGACTAAAGTACAGGAATACCGCGGTAAAAGGTACCGCTAAAAAGGGCACTTTCTTTTAGTTCGATGCACATTTTGTCCACGCCCTTCTAACACGTGCAAAATGGAAAACAAACATCACACGACTTCTGCCGGGTATGCGCCTGCACCGGCATTCGCCACGATCTCTAAACTTTAGTACTGGATGTAGGACGGCAGGTTTACGTTGTGAACGTAACAGAAGAAGCTGGCACGAAACCTCTGAATGGAGATAAGACAGAGTAGCTGTTTAAACTACAGTTTCTGTTTGACATACTTCTGATAGCACCATGGTAACGACATGAGAATTCAGCAGTGAAATTACATCAATGAGACAAATTCAAACATGTTTACGTGACGTACTCCACATCTACAATACGGATCTGGCAAACCGTATTATTATATTGGCAAACAGTTTATTATATCGGTTTATTGGATTAATTCCAACTCACTGTTGGATCGACAAAACAACTCTTTTTCTTTTGGGAGAATATATCAAGCAAGCACGTACGTCTGTTGCATACCAAAATCCATTCTCCCGCTGTTCGTCACGTTACATCCTACATTTGTACTCCCAACAAAGTCTTTGTCATAGAGGCATGATGCATACGTATTCCAGTGGTCATGTATGCTTTGAAGCATAGTTGTAGGGGCGGCTTTAACACCCTCGGGCACTCGCCATTTGGCCACCTTTGACATCACAGAGGCCTGGTTGCATTACTGCCTTAGGTTCATCCACCGCAATGATCTCCATACAGCCCTGTGCCATGTGGTTAAGCATTAACCCGGCACCGCCTGGCTTGTTTTTGCACCCGCGACCGCCTGGGGATGTCAAAATGGGCACCCCTGCTATATCTGGCTGTAATTTCCCAAAATGCCATACACCTTGTTTTGTGGTTATTCGGGATAAATTCTGGCGCTGAATTCGAATTTGACGCCAAAAATACGTCATATTTCACATTTTGCCACACAGGCTGCTTAAGGTCATCAGAGGTCAACCCGAGTCACTGACCTAAAGTGACCTCGAAAAAACGATAGTCGCGAAAATGTGCTCCGCAGAGACAATTAGCCACAAATCAAGTATTTAGCACTGGTAGATGCAAATTTCATTGAATCCTTTGGATTCATCCGAATGGTGTCCGGGCATGGCACGGAATGATGGACCGAAGGCAAACGCATCTGATCCGCGTCTCTTTGACGCCTTTTTCCCCAACACGTACCAATTCGAAATGATATGGTGCACGCAAGTAATTCTGGACACTGGATTCGAAATTATCATTAAAAATACCCTAGGAAATGAGTGTTTGCAGAAAAAGTGCATTAGGGGCAATGATCTTTTTAGTTATTTAATTTTAATCTAATTTAATTTAATAACTTAATAATAAATTTGATAAATTAGTTCAGTGATCTCGGATGGCCTGCAAGAGACCAAAGTTATTGGAACATATGTCCGGTCATGCCAGTGCTTTTGTCCCATTTAGCCCTGAATTAGGCACTGAACAAGAAATTGTCCGTGCTTCATTGTTTAGCCTCTATGGAGAGCGCGCGAGAACAATGTTGGTCGTCTCTACATGATCTAGCCTGACCATCAACTTGAAGCCTGGTATACCGGTGGAAGATGAATCAGACTTTTACATACATTCCGTTTTCGTTTGTTTTTGTTTTGGTTGAGACGGTTAAAAAAAAGTTCTGGGAAAAGCTGACTTTTTGCCTTGACCTGACATCGTGACCTGACCTCAGATCAACCAATCTGCCTCTGTAATTTTGGTCTTCATTTAGTTATTTGTGATAAAAGGTTTGAAAGTTTATCTTTAAAATTCTATTGGCAACATCAGTTTGAAGTCAACCTTAAATATGACCATTTGTGACAAGCATGATCTGGTTTTGAGCCGTTCTAGCTCGGTGATCTTAAAAGACGTTGCCATTTTTTTAACTTGAAAAGATCCGCTATTTAATTTAGCATAGCTGTGCTATACGTGGTGCGGCTGGGCCGCACCGTTCTGGACCTATTTTGGTAAAAACTCGGGGGGGGGGGATTAAAAACGACCGCCACCCAAACGCGTGCTAAAAAAGATAGTAAGATGCATTCAAAATCACAGATTCGTCACTCACAAATCGTATCTTATCTAGTGCGACCTCAAACTATTAAGAAGCCTGATGTGACAGAGTGATGAAAATATGAGCGTACAGCTTCGTCCTCTGGCTACACAACCTTCAAGCCTTTTACGCCACGTAGGGATCTTATAGACGACCTCAAAGGAGATCATGTCGATAGGTTCTGCTCGTCATCGGATTTTATGGGACATAACCTTTAACTCACTTTTCAGGACCTGAGAACGACTTTAAAAGATGAATGAACTATCTTTGGATACACAAACCAGCGCTGTACACTTCCTCTCTGCTTAATAAAAGATAAAAGAAACCAGTGGCCTCAATTAATAATTTTGACCCAACAAGGTATTCAATCAAGTAACCAAGTGCAGCGACCACTGGTCATACAGGTGACACCCATGCATAAGATTGGGTAAGACTGATCACAGTGGAACATTTAAAACGTCTCGATTTGGCAAGATTCAGGGTCGTCGAAGCAGTCGTGGGTCAACCTGCGAAACACCTCAGGAAAAAAGCCTCATCAAGGTCCCTTGTCCTGGTAAGAGTAAAGATGACATGACTCTAAGCTGGATGCATTTTGGGGCAATGTTTCAGTACCAATGAAACTGAAATTACCCACAAAAGATAGGGTTGCTGCTGCAACCACCCTGTTGACTACCGCAATCATGTTTTTTTCTCGTTTGCCGCGGTTTATTTTAGATGTTTTTTTTTTTAAGTGAATGATCTTCCTTGAACACGTCCTTGAAACTGAGATCGGAAAGCTTTCTCATGTCTCAAAACATGAGATCTCAAAACACTTCAAAACATGTCTCAAAGCATGTCTCAAAACGCAATAATTCCAGAGGTCAGGGGAGATTTTCTGACAATTTCCTCTGTGTCCTTTTTCAGCCGTTCCCATTTACCACCTGTTGCGTAACGTCACAAGCGGACTCAGGCCAGCGCACAGCAGCGGGAGATTCGTACTGCGTCAAACTAACGGATTACTTCAGAGCATAGTTTATGATTCATTGCATTTTTGATCCTTCCAGGCATTTTCAGAAAACTGAGTGCTAACATCGTGGTCAGGGAGATTTGTTTGTTTGATAAACGTGACAGTCACGTACCTCCGAACATTTAATTGCACCCGCCTGATAGCTTGTCGGAGATAGCAAACACTGTACTCTTTGCTATTGCCAAGTTAAATGTTTTGGAATTTAAAAATAACAGCTTTAACCCTTGTTTTCTTGCATGCACAACGGGATAAAACACCGCGAAAAAATGGCTAGAACGAGCACATACCATGCTATTCACTTATCGTAGAATAAGAATGCACGGTAAAAGGAAGAATGCAATAACATCAAAAGAGGCACATAACTGTCCCCAGACCATAGCAAAAAATGTTTCATACAAAGGAGTGCAACCGAAGCAATGAAACCGGCAACACCACGGATCGAGAGGGCGAAAGAATGATTCATCCTGATCTACTTCGTCATTTCATTACCCAGTAGGAGGGCAACGTTCAAAGTTTGTCCGCGTCATCGCTTTCGCAGATCGAAGCGTTATCTGAATTTATAAAATATTTGGGGTCGCTGCCGAGCGAATCCGGGATAGACATTCACAGCTGAACCATAACGACTCCATAATACGGATAGCTGCTTTCGGTGATAAAAGGCCCTGAGTCATTCCTGTGATGCTGATAACCTTTTCGTACATCGCATTCGTCAATCACAGCTGAAGGCCGCACGCAACTTCACTATGGCCGTTTCACCCATTACTGACTCAGTCTAGTCGGGACAATTTCCCTTGTTCTCCGAGCCTCCGGAACTCCAACCGGTTATCAATGTCAGCGACAAAAAAAGAACAAAACAAAACAACAAACAAAAAACACAAAAAAGTTAGCACTTTGCTCGCAGTTCACATTTTCTCCTTGGTAGACTTCAGGGGCATCGTCTTTGCACATTTCGGAGAATCACGATACAGTACATTACGAGCACATGCGTGCAAAGGCACTGACGAGGCTCTTCATACCCACACGGACGTGGCCAGACGCCTCGTGAATCTAGCGCCGTCAGCGGACCAGTAGCAGCTCGGCGCCGACCCCCTGCTGACAGTGCTCGTTTTTTGGAAGGGGGCCATGGCTCCTGGACATGGCCGCGTGACATCAGAACGTTTAAAATGCATGGCCCACCGGCGGAGAACCAACGGTCGTTACTGTGGAGATGGCGGCGATGGGATAACAGGAAAGCCTGGGAGGTTGTCAGGAATTTGTTTACGCGGCTAGAGGGTGGGGGTTGGGGTCTCTCAAGAACCCCTTAAGGTTTTCGAACCCACGTATTAAACGAAAATGGCTAGAAGTGTGAAATTCCCAGTATTGCTTTTGTTAATTTTTAATGTTTTCAAAACTCAAAAGCGGGTAATGTCGGACCGCTGACTTTCTCTGTGTTAAACCAAAACACGTCAAAGAAACTTAAGTTTGTGTCAGAGACTGTTCAGCAAGGTAATACCAAGACGGAACGTAGATCAGCAGTTTATTCTGTACAAGATGAACAGTGTCGCTTTTTCGGTAATCTGATTGGAGCCCAATCTTTCTAAAGTGCTGCTTTTTACCGATGTGCTGGAAACTTTATCAGATAGGTCACTTCATTGCATCGCAGGATAAGTACAGCCTTTTACACTTGCTGAAGGACAGAACGGACTATAGGTAAATGGTCAGTATCCTGAGATCGGGTCGTTCGATGTAAAAACGCTATGTATGACGGAACGGAAATATATTTGGTTTATGCCTTGCATTCCTCGTTATGTATAATGAACTCTGCTGACTCGCTGGTATTTTACTTCCATGACTTGACGTGACTATACGTGATCTTGCACCGACGGAACGCTTTCAGGACACCTCCGATGCACTGGAGTGGCTTGAATAGTGTACGGAACTGCTCATCGTTCATACCTCTTCAGCTGCACTATCATACCTCTATTCGTTCTTGAGATATCAACGAATGCTGACCTGATTTCGGCTGGTTTCATGCCACTGCACCTAGGATGAGGTAATCTTGGGTACGTACAATTCATTCACGGGCGTAGACAAAATAAAGGCTGCTTTATGCGATGCAAACAGCCCGACTGAAATTCTATGCTGTAGACTGCGATATTTTGTATGTATTACCCATCTAACTTGACGTAAAGTTGTCGTACTATCTGCACTTAATTTGCCACTCACACTAGTTTCATGATCAAATGACATTCATTTGGTATGCTTGGCTCAAGTCTATGGTGTGATGTTCCTGACCAAAGATCGGACCTTCCCTGATGTGACCTTAGATGACCCTAAATGACTGTTCATGCTGTCATTTTGTTTTGTATGACGATAATCCACCGGTGGCGATAACCAGAAAGCAAGCGTGCTTATATCTCTATCAATTTCGCCATGAATCAAGGGCGTTTTCTCATAGACGTTGAGCTGGCCTGCTGTTCTGACGTCTTCCTTGTGGCTATATTATCATAACAGAGCATTCCAAGTCTTACTGTATATGTATATTATAAGTCATATTGTTCTGGACTCACGAGACCTGTCCAGGTTGTCAGGGATGTTCCGACTGGTGCCGACTGCCGAAATGGTTTGAAAGACATTGAGTGTCATTGTTTAAATTCGTGGCGGTTATAAAACTGCAGAAATATAGTTTTTCAAATTTCCCTTCATAGACGTTCACGAATTGCCGATCGGTGTCATTTCATCTCTCTAGTGTTATTTGTTACTGAGATCAAGGGAATCGTGAGAACCCCCGGATTGGCGAAAAACAAGACATCCGTTGTTTGTCTGCACCGGGATATATGGCCCAGAACAATCGCTTGGATATTTACAGTTTATTGAAACAATTGATCTTTGGGGTGAAACAGCAACGGTTACTTACTGATTCGTGCAGTAGGCTGTATTTTCTTGCTGAATATAGTTTCATCGCGATTCTCTGCCCATACCAACAAAACCGACTACTTTTCGAACATCTAGTTGATATTGACAGGACGTGGATAATTCCCGATAGAATTTCATATTCTCTAGTGTTGACGAGGTCAGCTGTGATTTGCATTTTAATCTGCTGATCCGATGACCTTTTACCCGTTTAGCTTATTGTATCGAATTTCGTTTGTCACGTTATGTGAATTACTCCGATGTTGCTGCCTTTCACAAAGAGGATTCCTTTAGTTTAGAACGTGCTAGGGATTTTCAACAAGAACAACACAGCTAACTGATACATTAAATGAACACTACAGTTCACCATCCCGTCTTACTCTCACCCTGGCCTAAAATCATCAAAGGGACCTCTGCCACCAGCCGAGGACATAGGTCGCCGCAATCGCCCGTCAGCCTGTCCCGGGCCGGAAACACGCACGACCCCGGGCCCTCGCCACTGAGCAGCACGCAGACGTTCGTCTGTGACGCGTGCGCCGCGTGACTCACGGGCTCGGCCGCGCAGAGGGTGACGCAGAGCGCCGCAGAGCTCTGTTTGGTGCCTCTGTGTCGAGGTCCGCGCCGAGTCCACTGGTCCAGACAGGCTGGATTTCCGCCTGCCAGGACAGGGCAGATCTAGGGCGACTCGTGTCAAATGTTCGGACTTTTGGATATGGCCGCATTCGCTCAAGCAAAATCCATGCACGAAGCGTAATTTGAGCGATGTTTAAGCGTAAAATGAAATAAAATTCGCCTTGTCATCGGCAATATCGGAGCAGAGGAAACATTTACAGTGTTCTGTCTACGTTAAAGACAATACGTTTCCAACTGGTATGCCGCTTGAAATAAACGACACCAAATCAATGAACTGATTACTTCTCTCAAGACCCAAAAATCCACATTTATTGTACGGGCGCAATGTTTGTCAGTGCGAGAAACGTGACGGTGATCAGTCAGGTACCAAAAGTCAAGTAAGCAGTCAGGTGCTCCGTCAGTAGAAAGCCTTGGCTGAGTAGTTTAGTATCCCGCATAGAAGAGGGGAATTTGCTGTTACAGGTTTTCTGGCACAAATCATTTTCGATTTGGCTTAATACAGGGATGTTTATGTGTGCTTCCGACATATCTGCAGGTCAAGATACTAGTGAAAATAAACGTACAGCTGCTGTTATAAACAAATGTAGGCTTTAAGAAAGCGGCATGCATCGAGTTAAAATGACTAAAAATAAAAAAGGTCGCCGCCCTGCCTTGACGGATAAGGAGCCGAATAGCAGAGTCCGGTGCGTAGCAGGCACTTGGCTCGATTCCCAGAAGGGGCACCTCTAATTAACCCCAAGATCGAAAGCGTCAGGCACGAGATGGCCACGTCGAGGAATTACGCAGAACAGCAAAGATCCTCCAGCGAGATCTGGTTCGGCTGTTGTGATAAAATCAGTCCATATTTGGGAACAGCTGGATAACGTGGTTAGGGTACGGCAACAGCCTCTGCCCAGCTTGGTTTCTGATCCCAGCGCCACCCACCTTGACATGTAGGGGCTAAATTTATTAGGAAAGTAAAATTACCTTTCGCAAGCCTCTGTTTTGCCACATCTAAACTATCTCCAGTAATAACCCAATCACAGAGGGCCGTTGCTGAGAGGACCACTTCCCAGCGACTTGCTTCCATCTATTGTTCGGCACGGCCGTGAGCCTCCAATGCCTCGTGCCTGCCCCATCATTACCCCGAGGGCAACTCGCGGTAATCAGGGAACCAGCCTACGCCGTTGCGACGCGCACCGACGGCGGGCGCCAGATTCAATGGCCGCCGAAGGTCGCCACTCACCCGACCCTCGCGGCGGAGGTCGCCCGTCATCAGTTTCGCCCCGCCAGGCATGCGTCGACGGTGGCGCGCCTGCTCGAGTGGTCCTCCATCACTTAGCGGCTCCGTGACGCTTCGGCAAGCGGCGGCGGTGAATTACACCGCCGCGTCATTAGCGCAGAGCCTCTAATTTGCGCGGGCGCGCGCGCGTCCCGCGCCGGGCGGCCGCGCGCGCGGAGGAGCAGGAAACGACCTCAGCCTCATCGGGTGTATGTATTCGAGAGAAATGGCGACAATGGAAGGCGGCGAGCCACGGCCGCTGGTCGCCGCTCGGAGCACTGACGGCGACCAGAGACGTGGGCAACTGGCGATGTCGATATGGTCGATGGTCTCTGACGCAGGACGTCTAGGCCTCGGGCGCCACGGGGATGGCATCGCCCTGGGGCTGGAAGCCGTTCTCGTCGGCCACCCACGTGATCTTCACGGTCTGGCCTTCGGGGGTGATGAAGCTGTAGCTGCCCGTCATCACGGTG
The DNA here is from genome assembly GCA_030062745.1 of Capitulum mitella. Lineage (NCBI taxonomy): Eukaryota > Metazoa > Arthropoda > Thecostraca > Pollicipedomorpha > Pollicipedidae > Capitulum > Capitulum mitella. Next base: position 3,703,081 of record CP099840.1, read on the forward strand.
CCGAACTCCTCGCCGATCTGCTTCAGCTGGCCCTGGACCTCAGCCTGAGGGTAACGACGAATGTCACTGTCAATGTCACAGTCAGGATTCGGCTAAAATGTCATCACAGTCATCATAAAGCCTCATACATATGTGTTTGGTATAAGAAGACAACGAACAGAACTGTTAACCTCCTGGAACATCTGTTTTCAGTCAGAGCAGAACCTATGTGTATTTCGAAGGTTGAGGAGACTGAAGTGCCTTGCAACACAGAGGAAAAAGGCGCAACCAAATGTCAAGCTAGGTTTAACCACGGCCAGAAAAACGGAGCCGAAGAGGTTAATGCGCGGCTGCGAACGTTGCGAGGGACAAAAAGCACGTCAACGTTCCCAGCTGCGTCATCTGCCCGCGGGAGCAGGGCAACACGCACCTGGATGTTGTTGGCGGTCTCGTAGGCGTACTGGAAGCTGCCGTCCTCTTCGCTGCTACTGTCCATGCGCACGATGGCGATGGGCTCCTCCTTCTCGGCGCCCTCGAGCTTGGCAGCGGCGGCCACAGCCACCAGGGCGAAGGCAATCAGCTGGGGAGAGGTTTGACGTCATGCAGCTTGTGGATAGTTAACGATGACGAAGCGAACGGCTTGGAAGGCAGTGGGCCAGGTGTTCCTAAAAGACTGTGATGCTTGCGTTCGGATATCAGCACATGCACTAGGCAGTACTTCCATGGCATGCAGGGCCCAAACATATATTTGTGGTGAATTATCGGCCGATGGCTGGCCAACGGCAGAAGCACAACAAGGGGCAAAGTTCTTGTTTCCTCCAAATATCCTCTTGCCTACTTCCGTGAAAACAGTTAGCAAGTAAAAATGCTCCCAAGTCTCGACAGACACAGAGCCTCCAACAACTGCGCGGGGCTCGCGCGCCAGCAGCCATTACGTCTGTTGATTACGGCTTGTCTGCCCGGCAACCCAGTGTCCGGGGCGGCCGATGTTTTTTTGCTGCCGTCACTTTCTCCCGTGGCAGAGGATGTAAATAAGTGATGATGCATAGAAATTAACTGTCGTCACAAACAGTAATTCCATGCCTGATGTCGTCTACTGCCGTCGGCCAAGGTCTTCGGTGACTCAATCGCTGAGCTCACCGGGCAAAAGTTGAAAACAAACCCGTTAAAGCCCAATTCCCTTCCCTCGATCCGACTGTTTTTATACGGCGTTAACAGTGTTTGATTGGGCAAAGAAGTCTCCTGAAGTAACTCAGAGAGAGAGGGAGGGAAAAAGGAAATATAGCCCTAACACGTAACAACCAATACTTCTGTCACTTAAAGGGATTGATTTGAAACGAAAAAGAGCGATCTTATCATACCAAACTTTGCAAAAGTACTGTAGCATTGCTGTATGGAATTTTACTAGCATCAACCGAGGCTGTGCATACCAACCACAACAATGAAAATAACCAAGGTATCAACCACGGCAAAATGTAGCCTTTTTGTAATAATTTTTTTTACTTGTTATGATAATGCCAACACTGCGTATATGTATTTATGTCATTGCATCATATTTGACACCCAAAAAGCTATTGTTAGCGACATTGGATCATGCATTAAATGTGGAAAGGCGACTGCTGACAAAACATGCATTTAAACCCATGTAAATCAGAGTCAAAATGCAAAATGTAGGTAACCAGGCACGAGGATCAAAATGAGCGTAACAGAGGTGGGGTAAACCAAAGAGCCAAATAAACCGATATCTGCAGAAACGATTTGGCCAAGGAAGGTAAAAATGGTCAAGAAAAGCAAATATCGTCAGATGTTAGAGTATACTCAGTGAGGAACGGAGAGTTACAAGCTCGAGCACACGATGAAGCACAACCGAAGAACACAGCTCTGGCCATAAGCAGACTCTCCGATAGGCCGAGCGTGTGTTCGAGAGCCTGGCCGCCACCTCAGCGCCCACTCACCAGCTTCATGTCGGCGGTTGGTCTCTCGGGAATGTACCAGACGAGTGTGCCGTCACCTGCGGCGCGCACCTTTTATACAGCGGCGGCGGAGGCGACAAGGACGCATCTGCCGCCGGCGGCGGCGGCGGCAGCGAGCCTGTTCCGGGGCGATGACGGCTTGCTGCGGCGTCGGACGGGCAAGGTCGGGCCCCCAACCCTGGCCGGCCGGACCCCGGTCAGACAAAGACGCGCCCGACGCTGTACGCGGAGTGTAAGAGGGAGAAACAGGAAGGAAGAAGGGGCTGGTAAGGTGTTCCGTGACCGTTCGGGTGCAGGGTGCCAACGTGGGCACCGTGTTCGGACGCCCGACAGTGTCGGGGGCTCTCGCAAAATATCCGCACTTTGCGCACGAGTGAAGTAAAATTATACCCAGTTACTCGTCACGTTGTCAAGGTCTATTTTATCCGTGTTTTCCCAGCTGACAGAAAACACACCGTGTTGCGAAAAACCTACAAGCACGTTGTTCCAGGACTGATTATTTTGTGTAATGAGATTGATAATTGCTCATTTTCTGTGACGCAGTTGATGACAGCCTAAAAATATCTTAATCCTTCCATGAAAAACTCGAGAAACATTGAAGAGGCTAGATCCGTTCATACGTGATCCGAAAGAATGAAATATCATACCCATATCCATGCGCGCGCAGTCACTCCCTTTTGTTGACTGTCTCTAACCAAAAGGATATCAAAGACGACCTCGCTTCCTCTTTCATGTCCCCTGAAATTTAATTTATTTACGCGGACACTTGTGACCAATGGACACACAGGACGTCCATTGGTCGTGTGTCTTCCCGCACGGTTTGAAGTATGTAGTTACACACATGCGGACTCCTGACTAGCATGCCGCCAAGGCATCGAGACCGTTCCCTTTGGTGCCGACGAAACAAAAAAACTCTGAGGTAGTTCAACGCAACACCTGGAATGGTCACTGCACACACTCGAGTAGCTGTATTAATAAGTTTGAGTGTTTCCGTTGAAAATGGTTTGAGGCGTTCGACCTCGAACGAAGCGCCAGGGCGTGCGACACGAACTAGATTTGGCAGGCTAGACGCGATATAAAAAAATCAACAATAGCGTAAATTAGCTGGCTTCACCCAGGCAGCTGTTTTATCTAGGTTTCGATCACCCGTAATCCAGCACATTTTGCAAAGCGTGTTTCTAACCTTGAATTTTTCTCCAAAACAAGTCTTGTTTTGGCTTATGATTATTCGTTGTTTACCGCAGAACAGCCCGCCAGGTCGTTTACGCGTCACGTGAGAAATGTGCGTCTTAAGAGCACATCATTTTCTGTTCCCGATCTGACGGTATCAAGGCTTAATTTTACCTGCTTTGTCGTCACTTTGTGTCGTAGTAATTTCTGGACATACTAAGGACTAAAACACAAAGAGAAAGTTCCACCCTGGTCAGCCTTTAGAAATGGATTCGGCTCCCGATTGTAATCGTGTTTCTAAAGTAATATCTAGAAGCATGCGATGTAATTGTCAAAGACTATAATCTGGAGTCATCCACCTATGGTCATACAATATGGGCATTTTACTGACATACATCGGCCTACACCAATTTGTGCATAATGCGTGGATGTACGATTTTGTAATTTGCATGATGTACGACATCGGCTTAGAACCCTGTAAGCGTGCAGTTTTGAAACATAATTGCATGTCAGAAAACGAGGTCGACAAAAGCTGCAAAAAAACGGCAAAAAAACGATGAAAGCGAAACACAGACCACAAATTTTCTCCTTGTCCATCTCAGTGCAAAACACACTTTAAGGTAGAAGAAATGTGGATCATTCCGGATTTAGAGCACTAGTATCACATTTTCAAACACAACGAATTGAAAAACGGAATGTGCAAATCTCATTTCAAAGCAGAAAAACATCCTAGATTTTCGTTCCCCAAAGAAGTTGCTATATCACTTTGTAGCGAGCTTCATTTGCGGTGCATACCGTTTAAGAACAGTGCACAGGCCGAATTACCGATGTAGCCTTTTTATAATGTTTATGCCATGGTGTTATATTTGACACCCGAAAAGCTGTTCTTAGGGACATGGATATAAACATGTTACACATGTTTATAGTTAACATGCAAATAGCTTGCATAAAACGTGCATGTTATATGCACATTGTATGGTATACGCATGTTGCATTGTTAAAAATTCCGCCACCAGTCCTAATTAGCGCAAAGGTTAGCGATCACCGCAGACACTTCGAGCCCAAGGAAGTACCTAAACATCTGTCTTCCGACAAATAGCTAGGTGTCCACGAAGTTTCCTGAAATCCATATCATTCTTCCGAAGTTTGTTCTATTCCCGCGCATTAGGATGCATCCGTGCCGTTTTTGTTAGTTTGTTTCTGTTTCTTAGAATTTCTTAGAGCCCGCGTGAAGCGACCGGGAGGCACTCCCTCGCATTTAAGTGCAAGTGGTCCATCAATGCACGGGCATTCGGATGGAGCTGCGTCTTGTTCGACTGTTATCTTTACAGAATAGTAGTACTGCCGATCGTTAGGCTATTGTATACTACTTGCACGCGGGGAGGGGTGGGGGGTGAATTCACTTTTGAAAGTCCGTGTATGTACGCGTTTCTCGTGGATTCTCTTCTTGTCCGGTCCTTGTTTCCCCCATGGTTTCGCGCCGGTGTCCTCGCTGGCGAGGAAAAGAACTGAATGTGCGAGCTCCGCCGACGGCGGCAGCTCAGCCTGCCCTCTGGCGAGTCTCGGCCAGCCGACTGATGTTGGATCAACTGATGTCCGTCTGTACGGGCTGACGTTGGGCCCGTCACACTGTTGCAGAGATCACGCGCTCTGCCTGGCGCCAAACACGCCGGCAGACGACCGACGGACGCCCGACGAGACGAGAGACCAGACCCAAAACATGGGCGCTTCGACCCAGAAGGCTGTGCGTCGCGGCCTATTAACCCGTAATCGGTAGCTCGTTTGGTGGAGCGCTGGCCTCCCCATGCTGGCAAAACGGGTACCAGTCGCCCCGGCGCTCGATACTTGACGCCAGGTCAGTTGGCAACTGGCCGACAAGGAGTCAGACTGACTACCAGTCGGTCGTGTCGCATCCCTTCGTGGCACGTTAAACTTTCGCCACAAAATCATCCCGTTAGCTGGAACTGTGCAACCGGACGTGGGGCCGAAGTCTACGCAACAATCTCTGTTTAGCACGGGTTCCAGTCCCTAGTATCATCCTACCAGATCACTTGGATCAAATTTATAAAAAAATGAACCAGCAACCGCCGGCCGCCGCTACCGGACCACACGTTAGACAACGCTAGTCAAGACACAAGGTGTCTCGCGTTAGCTGCTGGGTGCCAGCCAGCCAACTGTAGGTAAGCCTTTGGTCACGACCGTAGTCACCGCTGCAGCGTTCGCGTTCAGAAGGGCCCAGATTAAACAAACGCCATCCGTGAGTCATTAGGGGAACGGAACAGCGTCATGTCCAGAGCATCGTCTCATAATGTCTTAAAAAATGCTGCGAACTCTCAGTGTGGAAGAAATGCTGTGCGCTAAGATGGGATACTGGAATACAGTTCCATGCATCCAAGATAAGCAATATTGTTTTGAATCTTCCTCAATGCTCGATTTATGATGCATACAAGCATGCATGTCAGTGACCTCAGAGTTAAACGCTTTTGAGTCAGTGGCAGCGCTAATACGTTCTTGGCCTATTGTTAAGTGTGCTCAAAACAAGTCCAAAAATGCGCAGAAATGTCGATAACAGGAAAATATATTTTGTTTGTTATGTCGTCTTGCAAAAAGAAGTAACGCAAATATGAAGCGTTTCATTTTGCAAATAGATATATGACCAACGCTCTGATGTCTCGTTGAAGGTATTTCAAACACGTTTTGTAGTGACAAAAATTAAGTCAGAGCTGCTGGGATCGCATACGACCGTCAGTGCCATGTACTCTTCTTTTCAGTTGGAACACATTTCAATTGAAACACATTCCAGTTGTGTTTAAGTCACTGCCATGGCTTCAGCAACTGGAATCGTTTGGAGCAATTCTGATAACTGAGTATATTCGTATGCTGTACCAGTAAAGCCGCATTTGTATAAAATATATTTTTTTTCGCATTATTCTTTGGGAACAAGAGTATACATAAATATTTTCCTTTGCAATGTTATTAACATCAAAGCAGACGACCAGGACATTCATACAACATTTAATTGTGAACCCTGTCAATTAAATACCAACCGTAATCAAATCGCCTGTTATCGACACTGTTAACTGATGACGCATCGACATGTTTTATACAATATTTTCGGTTTTTGAAATGCATACGGCGTCAAAGCACGGGCAAGACAACATAAATTGTTACGTTCATTCCAAGTAATAATATGGACACATGGCATCGTTACACAGCCAGCTGACAGGATCACAGTGTCAGCAAATTTTTCGGTCACCTATGATGGATCAGCACTGACCAATACCCTTGCACTGTTGCTGTTCATTATTCGCCTCGAACATTGCCCCGTTCGCGCGTGAGTCTCGATAGTGCTATTTGTTTAAGTCATTAAAACGCCTCATTTTGCATGCAAGCGTAGTGCGCTGCGACATGCACCCTCGAGCCTGCTGTTTCCGGGAAATTAGTCCTCGTTCCTGCGCTGCAGAAGCGGCGGTGGCGGGAGAAGCTGCGGAGGGGCTGCCCTCTAGCTACGAATCCAGTCGTTTGGGCGAAGGTCGCCAGATTCATGAGGTGGGTCTGCCGTTCATGGACGACGGGGGTCACATGGGAGGGCCAGGAGAGGCGGGGGAAAAACAGCTTGGCGATACTGTGATGGAGATTATGTGCTCAGAAATGCGTCCTTGAAAGCCGCCGGGACCCCAAAGGTCAACGCATTCCGGAGGTTTCCGCGGTCGACGCTATCGGAAGTTTTCCTCTGCGTAGTTTGCGAATCGAATTACAGAATTATTCGACACCCGTGAGGATAAGTGGATACGAAACGCGCAACACTGCGAACAAGTCATGCCAAAACAACGTGATGATTAAAATATGCACTCGTTTTTGTACCCTCAAGATATTTGCTTAGCAATCCTATTGACTAGGTTTATGATTAGTGGCAAACCAACGCGTTACACGATTGGTTTCGGGTCAGAATCAAAGCTTTGTATCGCACACAGACCTGTGCACCGCCTTTATCTGGATCCAGGCATTCAGGTAGGTATCACAAACTTCCCGCAAACGGAGGACCCCAAGTCCAAGAAGTTGCACGCTCACATGGATGTCATCTGGCTATTGATGCCCTAAATCTCGTCTGCGCTTGATGGCGTATGGCGTTGTGACTTGCAGCCCACCACAGGATTTGACGTCTCCAGCACCAGCGGTTCCCAAACCAAAGCCCTGAATGCCAAAGAACCAAACCTCAGCACGTACGTCTCACACACACACCAGGCTAAAGCTAAACAGCAAAACAGCCACATATATGGATTATCACCCATGACGTGTTTCTGTCTGCTAGTTTTCAACACTCCAGTAATAGCAGTTTTGCGGCAAAGAAAGGGTGTTACTCCTGGACACCTCGCGCTTCCCGTGCAAGCTGCATCCCCGTTTCGATTTGAATTCCATGGAAATTGATCGCCCAGCTGCCCGTTCGCCGTTCCAAGCCATCATTGCACCAAACTGCACCTTTTGCGTCCCGACAATTGGACCATAAGAAAAACGGATGTAAAAGAGGCGCGCGTGCACTGCACATCGTTCATTGGACCATGCCCGTCATGTGGGGCATCGTTGGATAGCTTTAGTGCTGGTCCATCTACCCACCAAATCCCAGCCGCTTAGGTCGCTTCTGACGGCACTCGGAGGCTCCTGATTCCAAATCGAAACATGTTGCTGGTCGCAAAAGTGGATTGCACGTGGGCGCCGCAACCGCAAGTGGGGTCCATGTTGTCACCAAGTCTTGAGTCAACAGCGCCTGCCGTTTGAACTGCACCGGTGCATACAGAGCCTCGCCTGTACCTATAATTAATTGAATTCTCCACAGGTCCGGCTTGTGTCACGTGGCACGTGCCATACGTCAAGAATTGTTTCCAAACCTGTATCATTATCTGGCTGCCGAGTCAGCGCACCTGACGGTGCCACTTGTGACGCGATCAGCTGGCGCGTTCGGGCGCTAGACGCTCCGGAAACTTGGACTGACTGACTGAATGGCAAACATATCTATATGAACTTTTCCGAATAAACGCCATTTATAAAATCTCATTCGCTAATAGCGTGCTTTGCGCACGCTTTAACCTCTTTCGATTTTGGACTGTGTGTGCCATGACGAACTTGCACAACCGAACGATCGTAAAAACTGTTCCACGTCATCTTTCTACGTTCCGATATTCACTTGGAGAATATGTTAAGATAGTTTTTCCAAACTTTGTCATTTAGTTTTGCACTGCACGCTGCTGCAGTTGCCTGCTTTAAAACCTGTTTTACATTCGTATCGGAATACCTGTCGGAACAGTGCTGCCCGCAGTTAAGGATGTATAACACAATATTTGATAGGATCGATAACGTTAATGCTACGCCATCACAACAATTGAGGAACACACGATTTCAGATATTTTTGCAAGGTCGTTTGCTCGTCTATCTTTTTGTGACATCGCGGTAAATTTGTTTACTTCATTCGCTTCTCTTACAGAATCTACTGCTCTGCAAGCATGCATCCCACCAAAATGTCAATCATGCTAAAGCAAACGTGCCGTCAGCTTATATAAGCGACTAGGCGCGTGGACGCAGATGCGCACTTATTTACCATTCCTTAACACAGCCAGAGGTGAGGGATGGAGCAACAACTACCCTTTAGCGCAACACTCTCATGCTTTTTGAAATTGATTTTTAGGGCTTTCAGGGTTTTTTGAAATTGTTTTTTAGGGCAGGCAAGCGTTTTCTAAACATTTTCCATCCCATTTATTACATGCTAGCGGAAATCGTCACGTTCGACGCACTTGTTCCAGCTAATAGGCCTCTTCGCGGCCCAACTTGCCTCCAATCACCCGTTTTGTCTTGCTTTGCTCTTTTATGTTTACTGCCGTCTAACCGAGGGGAAGGGAGGGCTCACCTTCCGAGTTATTTGGAGCACGACATATGTACCGTCAGTATCTGCGGACTCTAGAATCGTCGGTAGAAGAAAACGTCTACAAGCCTACCCGGCGTCTTGAGTCTTGAGTGTCCATGAACTATGTCGTCTCGGCCTTTTTGACCTATGCCACATTCGATCGGCAGCTGTATGCTCCTGTACTACCAATCACTCTTCAGAAATCGTGCAGATCCTGTCCACTACGGAAAGCAAGGTAAGAAACACACTATTGCTTCGTCTCTCACTCATCAGTTGTGTGGTATCTATGGTTCCTTACCAGGCATGCTGTTCACCAAACAAACCATGCTGTAGAAAGGGGTGCTTTGACGGAAACAAACAATATATTTTACACTTATTTATTTCGTACATTCAAAACAGACCACCGACTACTACGGACTTCCTCCCATTTTGGATCGTTCGTCACCACCAGGAATGTGGCCGTGACAACCGAATCCCTGCGGATATGGCATGGCACCGTCTTGTTGCATACATTTAGCCAGAAGGAGCCGGATTTAACCTGAAGATCAGCGAACATCGTAAACAGAGCTTGTCGTGCGCACCCCCTCCCAGTAACTTGGTGTTCCCGAATGCAGAGAGGCTTTAACCTGGACGCCAGCTCAGGGGCACGTGAGGACTTTTGATGAGCTACGACACTGTTGTCCCGTGACCGGCTGACCCCCGCGATCTCGGCCAAAAAATAGGGCCTCAGTATTCGGGAAAGAAGTGTCTGCACCATCTTACTTCCCAGCTCTGTATCCATCAGTCCACGGTGGCGACTGGTCAGTGAGGGGCTGCATGTCGTCCCCGTTTCCACCCGGGGCCGGGAGTGGAGTGCGCTCGCTGGGGATGTGCAGAAAGGTTCGAGGTGTGATGGCACGGGGTTTTGGGACGCAAGGTGAAACCTAGCCCTGATTCAGGGCGCAATAAGATGTTTGGGCCCCCGGTTCGTCATCGTCTGTGCAGTAGGGCGAGAGATATTGCGGAAAACCTACTCAATGCTAAAATGCTACGGGTTTTACACAAATGAGTGCGTGTTTGTATTTAACTTACTCATTATAAAACACAATAAACTGATCCTTAATCAGTACTTACCCGAACGACAAAACGGAGATCTTAGCCCAGTCGTCAATGCAAGAGGAGGGACTGACGCCCTAAGGTTCCGAGAGTTGATCAAGCACAGCTGTTTTAGTCGTTCTGCTATTTTGCGTGACTGAGTTCCAAATCTTTTTACGTATTCTCTGAAAATGTGACGCCCATCGCTTCACGGGATCCCGAACTATGGCCTCTTTCTCGAGGACATGTCAGGTGCACATCATAATACGGCGCCCTTCGTCATCGTCCTAGAAGCGTTTTTAGAGTTTTACGGGGTTCATTCGTGCTCAGTCTTGTGTATGGTCGTAACCCTTGACCTCGGAAGACATCGGCCCTGAAGGACGTCGATGACGCTGATTTGCACAATAGCATTAGGTTCAGTCCCTATTTATCGTCTTGAATCGCTCTGGATCCCTCCAATACACCCTATAGATACTCCTAATAGGATCCCGTGGGAACCAGAAACCTTGCATGACCTCCTTTGAGGTCGCCTGTAAGGACGTTGGTCTACGTAAAAGGGTCAAAATAGGCGTTACCGCACAGACAAAAGTATTATCAAATAGCACCAGAGCGAAAGTGCCGACTGTGGTTTAGCGCTATTCCCGGCAGGGGAAGGGGAAAGGGCTGAATTCGTCCTCCTCTAGGTTTTTTTGCTGCCAATGCCAGGCTTTTTGACGTAGCTTCACAAACCCTAGTGACTTTTCCTAGCTATTCTTCCTTCGGATGTAACAAAATTTCGAAATTCTATTTTTGACAGGGGCGGAGCCAGGCAACGTTTTTTGGGAGTCACCTCATGCCATTTTTGGCCGTGTTGAGGGTAAAAGGGAAAAAGGGACTGCCAAAAATAGCGTTTTTAATATAGAACTTAAAACTTGAAGTGAATGTGTAGCTAAATAGTTGGGCAGCTTACAAATACAATTTTGTTCGTCTGAGGCCACTTTACAAGGTCAGGTCAAGGTCAAAACTTAAAATTTGGTTTTATAGTAACAATTTTGGCGCTATTTTTTACAATGCCAAACCCGGAATATATATGACGTACAAGGCTGCCCTCTACTGGTGTACCAGCTTTCAGTTCAATATCAAGTCAGGTCAAGGAGTTATGACCTAAAATGTTAGTGCGCTTACCGTATTTCTCAATAGCCGTAACACGGAATTTTTGAAAGGGTGAATTCAAATGATCGAAAACGTTTGCAGACAATCCTAAATGCACATGAGATCATTCGAGGTGACCCAAGGTCACTGAAGGTCATTTAAGGTCAAAGGTTATAAGTTGATCTGAAGAGCATGTGACCATGACAGTTCCCCCTTTTTCACGTCCCTTGGCACGGCCTATGCTAACATTACACAAACTTTGTAATACGATTTGCATTTGTTTAGCATATCATGACTAGCAGAAGCCGTAAAAGTGTTTTTACCTTTTTTGTTCATGCAGTTTTTGGAGAACTAATCCTCCTATTTTCGAAACCCTGTGAACGCCTATGAATTTTCTCAAAATTTTAAATGTGTGCACCAATGGCAAAAGTCCTATCTATAATCTCTCGATTCATGCCAATTGCACCGAAATCGGTCCGTAAACAACGGAATTATAAGAAGTCCAAAAGCACCCACGTTTTGATTTTTTTTGCCTCCCTGTGTTCACCTCTTTCAAAATTTTGAAAACGCCTTTTTTAAAAGTGTAGTTTACTTCATGGCAAATCGACTGCCGATTGTTGCGATAAAATCGGATGTGTAGTTCTGGAGATCTCAGGGGAGCCGATTCCGCCCCCCCCCCGCCGGGAATCGGCCATAGCGTGTAACCCTCCGGGAATAGGGTTAAGAATATTACTGAGACCAGCATTTGATTGAATCGTGGCTTAACTGTCACACCACTAAATATTTATCGTTAAAGGGTCTGCCACTAACTGCACTGTGTATTTGCCAGATTTTGCACTCCTCCTGCAGCGTTTTTAGGAGTCACGCTGCTCTTTCTCTCCCTCTCTCTCAAAAAACAAAAATAAAGTCAACGTAACACCAGCCACGACCTTTGTTTCCGTCCATTACTTGACACCTGTACTGTTGTTCTGAACTGCCGAGGATGACGGACAGGATCGTCATTGCATATGTGACATCACTCTGGCGCTGAATCGAAGTCAACGGGGAGTCAACAGTCAAGAGACGCCCTGGCGGTGATTGTACAAAATCGCCTGTGTAAAGTGTTTGTATTAAGACGCATTTAAGAAGACGTCGTAGATTGAGAATGATGAGGCCAAAAACATGGGTTTCACGGAAAATGCTGAATCACGTTATCATTGTGATAACAGAACGTCAAAAAATTCAGGACGATGCAAACTTCTAATCAAGCAAATTTCCGACCAGCGGAAAGGAAAAAAGCAAAACAGCACCAGATCACCTCGATGAGTATCCATTGTGCGCAGATAGATCGAAATCGGCATGCGGCAATAACGCCAGTGAGTCAATGGGGTATAGCAGCAGCGATAAACTAAAGAGTTGGGCGGTGAATTCCGACTCCAGGGGGCCGCGGTACGTTTAAATGCGCCTCCCACGAATGGTGCCCACGAAATGGTACTATTTGTGGTACCATTTGTGGCACAAATGGTACCCACGTGTTTTTGAATTTCTTACTGGCTTAATTCTATTTAAACGCATTATTTTTTGCTTTGTTTTGCTACCGATTTCCTGGAAACATTTTTTTTTGGTTTACTGATAAATATTCATTGGTCAGAAGCTGTCGAGAGGTGAAAAAAACTGACGTAAGCTTGCATCACCCATTGCGCCCCAAGAAAACGAGCTTCTGTAATCACACGTCACCCACGGTACTCGCCAGCGCGCGGCGCACGCCACCGGCGCTTGTTTGATGTCTGATGTTTGATTTGTTTGATGCTCCTGGCGCAAACGGATGCGCCGATTACTAGCGTTAGGCCAAATCGATTTGGTCCCGCCCACGCGACACCTCACTGGAGGTATGGAAATAATGGCGACCCTCGGCCGGCGCCGGTCCAGACCGGTTCTTGCGCAACCGCAGTCGTCTGTGATGAGCGGAGATCGAGCGGCGACCTCGACCGCACCCGACACGTCGGTGCCGGCCTCCGACGGCCGACGAACCCTTTGGACGAACCCTTTGGACACGGTGCAGCCGTGTGCAGCCTCCCGCGGGCAGACGGGCAGTCTGTTTCGCCTCGAATGATAATGTGCGATCTGGGCCCAGCAACCCGCCGTGGTGTGTTTCGCGACGTCTGTCGTGAAGGCAGTGACAATGTGTGATTTTTTTTGTTTGCTGTACACGCTCTGTGGGAGTAATTCCTTCAGATATGACGATACAGCGCAAAACTCAAAGACTGTTAGATAGTCGATGGTTAAAAAACATTTTGGTTCTTGTTTGTCAGAAATGTGATGGCGTGATGGCGAAAACCAGAAACTCAGGGTGTCCACAGCCATTGCTGGCTGTGGACACCCTGAGACCAGACAATCCATCTGGCCTTACGAATCAATCGTCTTGTTCAATTTTGCTGCACAGACTTAAAATAGTAACACACTCTGATTGATATTGCGCTCCCTGTGTTGTTATCCAATATATCTGTGCAAACGAATTGCACTGCACAAGCATATGCTCCATTCAAATGCTCATGAGTCAACTGCATCTCAATGGAAAGAGTCAGACTCGAAGAACGATTTTCGAAATCTTCTGATTCGACTTTGACTCGAATTATATTGACTCTAATTAAACTTACGGCTCTTTTTTCGTCCTGGTCTGATTCGGGGTGGCCAAAGTGGTTTTACAGATTCGAAGCAACTTCGCAATCACTCAAGCTTGAATGATGCAGACTCATTTTCAACAGAACATAATAGTTCTTTTTATTTTTTTGTATTTTGTATTTTTTGTATTTTTGTATTTTTGTATTTAAGTAGCTGACTTGCATGCTTGGTTCAGTCCAGAATGGTGTTTCCACGCTTCAACTTTCCTTTCGACGATGTTTGCAACTATCCAGGAATACCAGCAATTAATAGGATGTGCGTGATGTTTGAACTAGGAACTCCTAGGATGTAAACTACCACAACAGAAAGATCAATATATGCACTGTGAAATATAACAATTTGAAAATAAACGTGCCGAAAATATTTAATGCGCTTCAGAACTTTAAGATAAATGTTATATTCATGGCTTATTCGCCCTCCAACTTTTTTGTGCCGATAGCAATGGTCGTGACAAGACATATGTCGTTGATTTTGAAATATAGGCAATTTACTTTATGGCAGTAGAAACTTGGGTTTAAACACAAAAGACGCATGTTAACAATGGACCCAGTGTTTCAGCCATAGACCATCTCGAGGATGACCGATGCTTTAACGTAAATATAGTGTTTTGTTGGCATCTCACGACTGTAGTACCACACCGTCGTGACCTGAAGTTCAGATAAGCGCGTTTAACTTTTGTACCGTTTCTGACTTAACCCTATTCCCGGAGGGCTACACGGTATGGTCGATTCCCGGCGGGGGGCGGATTCGGACCGCCCCCGAGATCTCGAGAACTACTCGTCCGATTTTATCGCAACAAACGGCAATCGATTTGCCGTGACGTGAACTACATTTTTATAAAAAGATATCTTCAAAATTTTGAAATGTGTGGATACAGGGGGGCAAAAATTTCAAAATGGGGGGTACTTTTGGACTTCTTATAACTCCGTTGTTTATTGACCGATTTCAATGAAACTGGCATGAATCGAGAGATTATGGATAGGGCTTTTACCATGGGTCCGCAAATCTGAAATTTTGAGAAAATTCATTGGCGTTCACAGGGTTTCAAAAATAGGAGGATTGGTTTTCTAACAACTGAATGAACAAAAGAGGCCAAAACACTTTTTTGGCTTCTGCTAGTCATGCTATGCTAAAGAAGTATAAATTACATAACAATGTTTGTATAATGTTAGCATAGACGGTGCCAGGGACATGAAAAGGGGGAAACTGTCATGGTCACACGTTCTTCTAATCAACTGGTGACCTTTGACCTGAAATGACCTCCAGTGACCTTGGTGTCGCTTGCAATGATCTCGTGTGCATTTAATATTATCTGTAAACGTTTTCAATCATTTGAATTCACTCTATTTCAAAAATTTCATTTTATGGCCATTGCGATATAGGGTAAGCGCACTGACATTTTAGGTCATAGCTCCGTGACCCGACCTGATATCAAGCTGAAACTTCGTACACAAGTAGAGAGCACCGTTCTACGTCATATATATTCCAGGTTTGGCATTTGAAAAACGGCACCGAAATTATCGCAAAAAAACAAATTTCAACTTTTGACCTTGACCTGACCTTGTAAAGTAACCTCAGATAAACCAAATTACATCTGAACATTGCTCAACTATTTAGCTATACATCCATTTAAAGTTTTAAGTTGTATCTTAAAAACTCTGTTTTTGGCAGGCATTTTCCTTTTACCCTGAACATGGCCAAAAATGGCCTGAGGTGCCCCCCAAAAACGTTGCCTGGCTCCGCCCCTGAGCAAAATGGAATTTTGAAATTTCGTCACAGCGCGTAGAAAGAAAAGCTAGGAAACGTCACCAAGTTTCGTGCAGCTGCATTAAAAAGCCTGGAATTGGCAAGCAAAAAACCCGAGGGGGCGGATTCAGCCCCCCTGTCGGGAATAGGGTTAAGCCCGGGATATTTTTGCAGTGGTCTTCACTCTACTCATAGTGCGTCTTCAGGACTCCAAAGCTATAAAGTAATGTGCCCGTCGCAACAATCGTGACAAGACATATACCGTTTATTCGTATGGAACTCGGCTGCTGAATTTCAGTTTAATTTTGCAACTGATGTTAATTTTGCAATGCTAAGATACATAGTGGTGCACACTGTCTATTGCGCGTTGAAAGCAACTGACAGTCTTGTTGTTGATTTTATTGTTGATTTTATTTAAACAGTTGATTTTACATGTTGATTCATCGGTTTATTCAAATACGCACAGTCTTAAAAGTCGGTCATCCGAATTTAGAGCATTCCGACGCCATCCAGTTTCCAACAGATATGCGCTCAAAATCACAAAGGAATTAACATGTTACCATTCAGCTAATGTCAGGGAAAACTCCGAAACAAACAAAAATAAAACAAAACGAGCCGATAATAAATTATTTCATCGACGCACTCCAGTTTTCATTTGACCGAACATCTTCTGGAAGCATTTGCTTTGTTTCTCTGTTGTCGGTGAAGCAATCGCCCTGGGGTAAGTGCTTGGAAATTACCCCGGAAGCGACGGGACATTAATTACCCCAGCATTAAAAAAGCAGGACATTGTTCAACATGACTGAGACAATCATTAACCACTCCTGCTCCCGCTCGCCGTCTCCATCCGTGACCATGGTAACCACCCCTCTAGGACGTTCCAGCTATGATCCCATTCCTGATAGCGGTCTGAGGATTCTCCACCTGACAGGCCGGGGGCGCGGAGGGGGGGGGGGCGCACTGGCCAGTGAAGGCCACAGCCGAGCCGGTACCGCAAGGTCACGGACAGCAGCGTCCCGCCATTAGGGATGAGCCGTTCGCTCGTGCCCAGCGGGCATGGCTGGGCGTTTGGGCTGCCATTACTGCTCGGACCCACCTTCGTGTCGTAGTCAGAAGCCCACGGATTGTATTTCTTCGGTGAGACGTGTCCGGCATTAATTTATCCCTCCCGAACATCAAACGGGAGGGGAGGCTCTCTGTATGAATATCATTTGAATAATTCCTTGACCGGTGTCCATTAAATTTTGTTCAATCCTATTTCCTACGATTTAGTCTATTACTTCAAGCATCCCGGTAACGGAGTTCAGTGGAGATGTGTGCGAATGTAAATTGATTTATTCTTGCTATAAAATCCGAAGAGAAGGGAGGAAATGAGGGAGAAGAAAATGGACCAACAGAACGACGGACTGACAGTCCTTCAGACAGATAAACGTCATGGGAACAGAAGGCAGATGGACAGTTAGACAGGCAGACTAAATAAAACAAACAAACAGACAAACAGCTAGGATGCATCAAAGAAGTAAACAGAGTGGCAGACAAATAGGGACATATGAGGCAAACATGCCGTAACAGGCAGACGTGCATGCAGCCGGAGGGGTAGAGAGAGACGGAGAGAAAGAAAGAGAAAGGGGGGAGAGAGAAGAGAGAGAGACGAACACATCTGACGAGAGATAATTAACCTCTTGGTATCTGCTGCACGTTGGTAAACTTCAAACAGTTGATTCATAAGGAACTGTGCTAGTGCCTTACACACACGGGGACTGGGGCCGGACTTCTTTTGCTTAGAAGACAAAGCGTGCCAATTCCCGACCCGATTTGACTGAATTCTAACTGCCGACTGATGTGTCAAGGTGCGCAGTTTCGAATAAAAGAGGTATTTTGAAAGGAAGATTTGTGTTTCCTCTCGTCTACTTTAACAGATGCAACGTCTCATTACCTGTTCGCAGTTGTTGGCGACGGAGCCAAGAAAACGCATGCCGAATTATCCTAAAATGCTGCAGCTCTCGAGGTCTCCGTTATTGCCTATCTGACATTGGTTTGCAACGTTGCCACATACGCTGCACCTCGCTGACCTATCAGGCCGCCACCCCTGACCCCAGGACGCCGTAATGCCAGGGTGGGAACTGACGCGGCCCGCCGTCTACCTCTGTCCGACATGCAAACTTCGTCCGAGCGGAACAACTGGTATGCAAGAACGCCTCCGAACTCCTGATTGGAGCCCCCTGATGTTAGTATGCTGTAGAAGGTTGAGACGAGTGTTGGTGGTAAGTGCGTCTTACAGCTGCACGTCCCTGTCTGCTAACAAGTTCCGCATTTCTTCTATTGTGATTTCTACAACCGAATATAAAAAGGGAACATTCTTGTAGTTGGTGTATTTGAAAATCATAAAATATTAAAAAAGCACACACTTAGTACTCGTAGACGTGTTTACAAACGAAGAGCGCCAGCTCAACGCACATGCTGCACCAGAGTTCATAAATTCTACGTATGTGCGAACGCCGTCGGTGACAGAAATAATTCCGGTAACATATTATTTGATGAAAAATCATTCGTAATTCACCGGGAAGTGGTACTTAACTCGCAACGATCAAATAGCTTTCGTTACAGTCCTCGGTAAACGCTCACTTCTCTTATCCAGGAATCAGGACTTCATGCAAAAAAGGCTTTCACAGGAATTATGCATTACTGTCACCCATGGACGTAGGTAGGAGGTCACCAAGGAGGGAGTCAGGACAAACCTCACTCTCCTGAAAACTGAAAACTCGGATTTTGCACTTTTACTTTGCCGGAAATGTCCATTCTAATTCCGAATCATTAATGTCTTTCTTCATAAGCGCATCTTTCGAGGAAACTGGTATCAAATACTGCATCGGATACAGTTGACATTCCATATTTCCATATGCGCTATCAACATTAAGCTGAAAGGAAGCAAGGGACTGCTAAGACGAATTAGCTGTATTATGGCGCCTGATCATCTGAGGGAAACCTGCATCTTCTTCCAGTCTGCTCATTGACAATGACCTAGCTGCATTCCCTGCAGTACCCAGCCAACCCTTGTCTGTTAAGCTGTTCGATAAAGGATGGTTTGATTCCTTGAGCTTACCCTGTTGAGCGAAGCGTAGTCTTGCAATCGTAAAACATCGCACCTTTTATTACTAAGCGCATTTCGGCAGCAGACTGTTTATTCGAAGGCCAGTACCAACCAGGGCCCAGGTCAGCTGCATGATCCAAAGCAAGGACGGGCCACGTGATCTGACTGGATCACAGGTTCGCAGCAAACAACGGTCTATGGTTTAGGTGATACCTATAAACATACTTCGAAGCGTCCGTTGATGTTATTCGCCGACATTTATCTCCTCTTCTTAACCAGAAATGTCATGTTGTCATGCTGTCCGCTCATTCATTTTCAAGGCGCTTTGGGCACCCAACGGTCCGCCACCCTTCCTGTCCGACAGTTCTGACGAGAATCACCTCGTGCGCTGCCGGCTAATCTCCGTGGGCGGGGCCTAGCGCCGGGCGGATGACGTCATAACCCCGTAGCTTCTATTCGGGGTGGAGACTCGGCATGACCTTTTTTTAACACTGCGTGTCTCTGCAGAAATTAACCTTATTTATCGTCTGACTTTGAACAGACCTTCCAAGACATCGGCGCTCAACCCGCGCGCACCCCGGTCCGGGGGTGTGCGAATAGCGTCCGAATAGCGAATAATGTCCGAATGTCGGAAATGTCGTCCCATGCCCGAATTCCAGAATGTCGAAATGTCCGAATAACGCTTCGTTCGCCGGGGAGTGAGAGAATCATTAAGAGCCCCCATAATCTCGAGAACAAGAGAGCTACAATGATGGGAGTTATCGAAATCTCGTGAAGTTGTATGGACAATGAATGCGAAACAATGGAACAGTATTGATCCTGCCTTAAAATTCTAGGACCAAGATGGCAAACAAAGTCACGTCATGGCTTCCAAAATATGTAGGTGATAAAAGCAAATGGACGATCGTGTAGACTGCTCGTCAGTGTTCAACGTTCCAAAAAGGATCAGAAGCGTACTTTCATTGCGAAAATGTAATCTGCTACGTCTCGGGTCATATCACGTCAGGTCTTCAACCATTAACCCTATTCCCGGAGGGCTAGACGGTATGGCCGATTCCCGGCAGGGGGGCGGATTCGGCCCCCCCCTGAGATCTCGAGAACTACTTATCCGATTTCATCGCAACAAACGGCAATAGATTTGCCGTGACGTTAACTACATTTTTATAAAAAGAAATTTTCAAAATTTTGAAATTTGTGGATACAGGGGGCAAAAATGTCAAAATGGGGGGTACTTTTTAACTTCTTATAACTCCGTTGTTTATTGACCGATTTCGATGAAACTGGCATCATTCGATAGATTATGAATAGGGTTTTTACCATGGGTATGCAAATTTGAAATTTTGAGAAAATTCATGGGCGTTCACAGGGTTTCAAAAATAGGGGGATTAGTTTTCTAATAACGGAATGAACAAAAGAGGCCAAAACACTTTTTTAGCTTCTGCTAGTCATGTTATGCTAAAGAAGTACAAATCGCATTACAATGTTTGTATAATGTTAGCATAAGCGGTGCCAGGGACATAAAAAAGGGGGAACTGTCATGGTCACACGTTCTTCAGATCAACTTGTGACCTTTGACCTTAAATGACCTCCAGTGACCTTGGGGTCACCTGGAATGATGTCGTGTGCATTAAACATTATCTGTAAACGTTTTTAATCGATTACATTCACTCTATTCCAAAAAATTCATTTTTTGGCTTTTGCGATATAGGGTACGTGCACTGACATTTTAGGTCATAGCTCCGTGACCCGACCTGATATCAAGCTGAAACTTGGTACACAAGTAGAGGGCATCTTTTTAAGTCATATATATTCCGGGTTTGGCATTCAAAAAAACGGCGCCGAAATCATTGCGAAAAAACAAATTTTGACTTTTGACCTTGACCTGACCTTGTAAAGTGACCTCAGATAAACAAAATTAGATATGCACATTGCCCAACTATTAAGCTATATATTCATATAAAGTTTTAAGTTCTATCTTAAGAACTCTGTTTTTGGCAGACATTTTCCTTTTACCCTCAACATGGCCAAAAATGACCTGAGGTGCCTCCCAAAAACGTTGCCTGGCTCCGCCCCTGAGCAAAATAGAATTTCGAAATTTTGTCACGGCGCGTAGAAGAAATAGCTAGGAAAAGTCACCAAGTTTCGTGAAGCTGCCTTAAAAAGCCTGGAATTGGCAAGCAAAAAACCCGAGGGTGGGCGGATTCCGCCCCCCCCTGCCGGGAATAGGGTTAAATTACAAAACTTATGTGGAAAATGACAGGCAAGTAAGTATGTAGAAAGTAAAAGCGAAATAAAAAGTAAGTATTGTTTTTTATACTTAATCATTCGCTTGGACTTTTGCTTGAAGGGACGTATCCCTGAAGAAGACCATCACCTCTGGCCCCAGGACGCCGTATTGCCAGGGTGGGAACTAACGCGGTTCACCATCTACCTTTGTCCGGCATGCAACCTTCGTCCGAACGAAACAACTGGTATGAAGTACGTCTCCAAACTCCCCACTGGATAAAAGGTAATAAAAAAATATAATAAGAAGGTAAGGAAAAATGATTTTAAGCAAGTATTTCAAGAAAAAGTCACTTCAGGCATACGTTTTGAAATCACCATTACAAATGTTTCGTCAGACATGGCAAAAAGGTCATTTAACGTCACATCAGGTCAACTAAGGCCAGATTTTACAACATTCGTTTTTCTCGACTAAGTTAAAATTCGAATGCCAAACAAACATGCTGGCGTGCTTCTGAATAACATGGGACTCAAGGGCAGGTCAAGTCATATCAGAGGCAATAGCAGGCAAAATGTATCAGTCTCGCTCGAAAAATCAAGGTGCCACGAATCAAAATGAAGTCCTGAAACACGTCTGAGCTCATAAAAACAGTCTGTAAAGTCACCAAGACTAAGATTCTTACCGTCAGTACAGTCATACTAAGCCAACCGAGGTCAAATGAATAATCTTTTTTCATATCAGAAGCGACTAAAATTAAACGTGTGGAGCAAACTATATATGTTATCTTAACCCGCGCACGACCGTCGGTCCGTCCCGAACATCGGCGACTGGGGGGGGGGGGGCAGTTGACTGGCCCCCCCTCTAACTCACGAACGGTTGGTCGCACGATAAAAATAAGCATACCGTTGGAAAGCCTGTGACGAGTAGAGTTCGAAACTGGTCTCATTTTTAGTTTTAGATAATATGTAAGCCAATTTACGCCCTATATATGTTTTCTCATAACCGACTGCATGAGACCGAGAAATGGTCTGAATCTCAAGGGCTGTGACTAATAACGCATAGGTAAAGGCACCAGCGCACAAGCAAATGTCCGCGGATGCCGATACACGACTAATTTCCCAGAACTGTTCAATATATACGCAGAAACGTTGCGTTTAAAGACACCGTAATTCTCCCGTCAGCCGTCAGTGTGCGCCGCTGCCGGATGCGGTACCAAATGGACGGGAACTAATTTTAGCGTTCCTTTATTTTCGCGAAAAAAGACGATCTATGTCAATTCGATTGATCTTTGTGGTTCTTGTGATGGTTTCTCATGCTTAACTTTTGTAAAAATTGATTAATTGCCAATCTACAAAGTTGGCGGAGCTTTATTCGCGAGAGCCTGTTTATTTGTAAAATATGCTACTTTTTCAAACTTTTTAAGGTTCCTGGTATTAATTACGTCTGTGCAAACCATTTCTGCCATTTTCTATCCATTCTGAGGAATTCATCGTCGATTTTGACGGTGGTACATTTTGGCCCACTACAGTTATTCGTGACCTGACCTCAGGTCAATGGATGGAAGTCACTGATACTTTGCCCAATGACGGTAACTAGATGTCTGCTTCACTCCACACTAAAAATGTTATGGAATATTCCGTCAATTTCCGAAAAAACGGCGACATGTCTTAAAAATGGGCTTGACTTTATGTCAATGACCCGCAAAATTCCGAAAAATCTGAGATAGCAGATTTGTTGCACCTATCAGAATCACTAATCCCTGAAAGTATTATTGAGATATCTTGTTTTGCGAAAAAGTTAGACGTCGCTAAACTTTTTTTGACATAGGTCTGTCTGACCCGACCTAGGTCAGGCACCTGACGTGACCTGAGGTCAAAATTTTGACAGGAGACGTAAAATTGATGGAGCAAAAGGTACACAAAGTTTGGTGACTCTGTGTTTGTTGGTTCTCTCGCAATCCCAGAAAAACCTCAGGGGGGGCAGTCAACTGCCCCCCCAGTCGGGGACGGGTTAAAGTATTTCATGAAATTATGCAGTATCCCTAGTTGCAAGTGACCTTTGAAATGATGTTGGATCAGGTCACACACGGTCATGCTATTTAAAGGTACACACGAACACGAACTGAAATGTGCGCTTCTCATGCATTATAAAAAATGAATGGTAAATGCATTTTATGTCCGTTTTGCCGTATCGTCCATTGTTTGGCCAACTGGCTTGACCTCAGGTCACTGGCCCCTCACAAGCGGCATATTACATCATTCAGAGAGCGTAAAAGACGATTTATTTTGTCCTTATCCCAAAAATATTCTGTACAATACAATTTCTAGCAGAAAGGTCATAAACAGCATCGAAGCGTGGTTGATCTGAGATCAAGTCAAACCATTCGCGGAAAAAATGAGAATACACGCTTTGTGAATAATGAATTGCGGATTCGGATAGCCTTTTCCGTTTGTCAGCATCACTTTTCGGTAATCACCGGCGTAAGCTTAAAACTGTTTTTGGTATCTCTTGCTTTAAGGTCAAATGAGTCAGTGACCTGGCATGCTATGATATTGTAATTTTGTCATAAGGTGTAAAATAATGTATTAGCAACTGCTGAAACTGAAAACTTCACTCTTCTAGATCTTTCTCTAGATCTTCTAGATCTTTTTCCGTTTTGTTTAAACAAACTGGGGAGGTGTCTTCGATACCCTCTCCCCGTGACCGAAGGTCAGGCTGAAACATCTGCAATGTGCCATCGTCTCTGAGCCATAATTGTGGCAAATAGGCCCTAAGATTAAGACGTGGAGGGCTTGTCGGTTGTTTTGTTAAACAAAACGAAGTCCAATGGTTTGCCTGGACGACGCGTTCTGCCGCCAGATAAGTCTTTTGACGACCAGGTGCTTGGAGCTCAAACATCTTCCACATCACACCCCGGTCAGCTCCTGTATTGTTCCTCTAATGCAGTCCTGGCTCTGGAGTTATTTACTTATTAGTAACTCCTGTCAAGAGTGCGATCGCGCGCTATTGACGTCCACAGATCATGGTGCAATCGGTGATTGTCATGTAGAAGTAATCACCAACCACATTAAAGAACGCTGGATTATCTGCGTTCAGGCCATATACAGAAATCATAGGGAACGATTCGTCGTAATGTTCATTAATGATGGCAACGAAATGACCTACGTCATCATTTTGTACACCAGTGGTCGTATGTTGAAAACACATTTTAAACAAAGTACATACGCCTTTACTACTGGGAGTTTCGAGTGAGCAAATTGCAAGTCCTCTCGCTGCTAAAAAAAGTAAGGCCTGAAACGTGGAAGCATGCAAGTCTTGCAGGAATAGCCATTATATGAATACCTCTCAAACAGGTGAGACACACCATTCCTTTTGTGCCTGCCAGTGAGACCTCCGCAATTAAATGGTACTAGTTTAAGATGATAGATCATTCATCATAGATCATAAGAAGATAAGATCATTTCTCAAGAATAATGATCATAGTGATGAGAACAAGTCCAGTGAGTAATAACAAAACAATAATAACAAATCCGAATTCTAACGAAGGCATTGAGCAGTGATATTAATCTGTATCTCAGAACACAGGTGCTCCACAACGACCAATAGTGTGCTCTGTATATTATATCGCCATGATAGGTCTGTGCAGACAATTTATGACCTCAAACGAGATGCTGGAAGAATAGGAATGCTTTCAATGGTTGTCCCCACTTAGCCCCTCGCAGTGCAACATTAATTTTCCAAACTTTGCGTAAATCTGTCCGTCCGCCCATCCTTCCAGTCCGCTGGTTGTTGACATAACATTGACGAGGCTTTTAAATGGTTTGGTTCTGAGGGAGGCATTCGGAACTATTCATAATCATGAGAATGAAAGTAGTTTGTTGGCTCTCAAAATGGCAGAGTTAAGACAAAAATACCCATCTCCAGATAGTAATAACTCGTTGCAAGCTGCTAAAGGAGGTCATCCAAGAAACTGCATGACTTGTTTTGAAAAGACATGTAGCTTGCGTGATAACCAGGAGTGAAAGCTGCCATGAACATTTTCGTGTGGCATCCAGACAAACAAGCTGTGGGATAGCGATGGTCCCGCCATCTGCAAACGGGTACTAGTACTGCAGGTAACGAAATCCACTGCTAGGCAGTAGATCGACTGGCCCGCTGTGACTGAAACAGACGGTCATGCTGAGTGTTCAGTACAATTGACGCCAAGATCTGTGATGCGTCCAGTGAACCATACTGAGGGGATTTCGCCCCGCCGAGACTCGATAGCATGAGATTTTGCCGCTTTTCTGTAACGGGTGAATTGTGAAACCGGTGAATCGCACATAAAAGCAAAGATCACTTACGTAGACAACACAAGCATGGGTGTCATCTTTGTGGTTGCTGCGGAAGACATGTACCCCTCAGTTTTCCAAAAGTGGCAGTTTGTCCTCCGTAATTATTAAGATATAAGGTAGGTATTTCCTACTGACAACACAATTTCTTGAACAATGAAATCTAACAAAAAGGATTTCAGCTGTGGTTTGCCACGTAACGTTTGAAAGTGATTTCTTCTTCCCGCCCTACCTATTCTTGGTGGACTTTTGCAGTCAGCCTCCCCCTCCCCCAGTTTCTGAAACGTGGCTACACCCGTGAATACTAACATGCTGTTTGGTGGTTAGTACTTATTAGGAATAAAAGAACGTTTTACGGGTTTATTTTCACTACTTTTATAGATTAATCTCTTAGATTACTAATGTGTAATCAGCATTAGGCTGATGGGCGTTTTGGCCGTATATTTCTACCCAGTGGAAATGAGTTCGTTCACACAATTATATGATCTCATTGAGAACAATTCCCAGTTATTCGTTTGACGCTATTGCATTATCCTTTTGTATGCTACTCCCAGTTGTTGTTTAAGTAAGAACAAGATCTTTTTTTGAAAACTTGTTTTGCAACCTGACAATAAAAAAACAACATTTGGGTCACCGATCGTTACTGACTGCCGCCGTGACTGAATTTCCGATGTCAGTGTCGCAAAACTGCGAAGGTGCGACCTGGCAGACTTTATTTGAACGCTAAATACATGTAAGAAAAGGTGTTTGGAAATAAACTGGTGTCAGTGCCAGAAATGAGGAAAACTTATAAGATGGCAAACATCGTATCACTTGCCTATCACACTCATTACCGTACTGGAAGGTGCCAAATTTCTGCTGCTGTCAAGAACGGGTTTTATTTTACTCGGCGTTATGATGACCGCTTGTTCAAGTTAAGGCTAAGGCACGTATCTCATATGCATGGTTTTGAATAGTAACGAGAATTCATGGTTCACTGAAGGACCGCAGAAGCGTCATCGACCTGTGTTAGAAACAGCATTAAGTAGTTGTGAAGCAGTAAGCCATCATCAGATGTATTCCCCTAAGGGCAAAAGTAAGAACGAGGAAGAAGGCAGAATATCTTTTAGATGTCATGACTGCATCGATTCCTATTTGTCTGGTATAGTTCATTTAAAAAAAACGCTCCATCCTTATTTGCAATAAGTACGGTCCCATTTTTTTAACTATGGCCTCATTTTATGTTTGCAATTTGCTTCCACCTGTGACTTATGACTCCTTTAGCATTGGATGTCCATCATGCTGTCTGTTATGGGGGACGTTTCTTAGCTCAATGGCGCGACGTTCCAAGGGGCGCCATCGCTACCATACTTTGTATAACAATTGTGGACAAATATATTTTTGAGGAATAAAGGCAAAAACACTGCGAACTAAGCAAATCTCAAAATGAATTTCACAAGGAAAATAAAGAACACAAAACTGCGGCAGACACTGAGCTCAGTGTGAGCAGGCTTGGTCGACTGGACCAGCAGGTGGTCTTGCTGCTTCGCCTGTAGCGTCTAGAGGTCCGAGACCGGCTCTTGTACGAGTCGTCCTGCGCAAACATCCGCGGGCCGTAAACTGTAGATTGTACTGCATGAGGAAGTGCCTCAGTTCGTGCGTATGTTGTGAATGTATACGCCTGAGTTCTGAGAGGCCCCGCTCAGAACGGCAGATCTCAGGAGAGGGGGGAGGGCAGTCACCCCCCGTCATGGATTTAAGGCGAATCCACTGCATAAAAATAGGATTAATATCAAGACAACACGATGACTGAACAATGTCAAAACTAATCGCTACCAAAACATGGCCTGTCAGCGGAAATACTGCAGAACTACTACGCAAATGTGGAGAAGGCAACAATGAAACAACAACAAAGGCAACAACGAAACACTCTCCTTTCCTGAAACATAAGAGGTAACGAGGTGAGCTGGAGAGGTGAAAATCAGGCATCATGCGAATCAGAAGAAAGCATGCGACACGGCCGTTTTTGTTTTGTCGTTTTGTCTTAGTTTGGGGGGAAACGGGGGAATGACAACCACTCCCATACCCAGAGCGTATGAGCCTTTACGTCCGTCGAGGTTTAATTAATGACATATTTGAAACGTCTCCAGAAAAAGGGTGTTGGAAACGTCATCAGAGACATTTTCTTGGACGAACAAAGCCTATTTATGAAACTTCGACCAATGCGAAACGTTTACTGTGAACGTGTCCTTCCTTCGTAAAGCATTCAGTTGCATATGTCAGCTGATGTTTCGAAGGGTTCGAAGCGTTCCCTAAACGACGTACTAACTGGCGATCCTCAAGCATATACATGAAGACGAAACACTCAATTCATACGCGTATTACTGTTGGAAAATGTTTTCCGCATACTACCCTTTCTTTTGCACTTGAAGCAACCAAAGTTTGTTTTGCATATTCCTATGGGAGTTCGTTATCGTAGATTCAGGACTGTTTCAGTAACGGTACCTATAGCAATGTCACAGAGATTACGAAATTCCCCGCAACGATCTCTATTAACCGAACAATGTATGTCCGAATTAGAACTCGTTGCCTCTGTTTTCATCTTATTCCCAGAGGGCTAGATGGCATGGCCGATTCCCGGCAGGGGGGATTCACCCACTGAAATTAGGATGAGAACTACACATCCGACTTCATCGCAACAAACGACAATCGATTTGTCAAAAGGGAGCAAAATGTCATCAAAATATGACAACGCAAATAAGAGTATGTATCATATATATCATATATATAACTGACAGGGTGCAATATATATATATATATATATATATATATATATATATATATATATATATATATATATGTATATATATATAACGTAGACAGTTATACTACCGGTTCTGGAGTGGTCCATCGTGCTCAGCAGAGCAGGAGTTTCCAAATGGTACTTATATCAGCATGGCTCGGTGCAACATCCTCATGTGCCGTCTTTTGACATGACCTTGTGTACAGTCGTATAAGGTCAGAATAAGGTCAAACACATAAAAAATATGAATATGCAGGCACATTCGGTACACAGGGGACAATTGCATGATACCCATACCAGCCATGGTTCGGTGCAAGAACGCTTTTCTCAAAGTTCGGGGTCATGCATGGCAAAGACCATTAACCTTGCGACCTATTTGAAACGAAAACGAAACAAATGTTGGTAAATGGAGATGCTAAACAGCATCACATGCATGATTTTTGTTATCAAAGGTAAGAAATCATAGTTGAGCAAAATGGTTTAATTTCGGATTTTAAAAGTCATACGATCACTTGGTCAAATAATGAACCAAAGAAAAATAGAAATGTATTTTTTTTATTCTTTAGATCCTCGCGGTTCTGGCGATACACGGGTCTGCTGATTTGCATATCTTGGTATTGACTTACTCACAATATTGTAATGGGCTGTATTCACTGACCCTGGAAAGGTCGTGACCTATGCAACTTGATCCCGTGACCCAACTGGGTCCAAACTTAAAAAAAAACAGCTATTGCATCCAGATGCCCCGATGTAGAAAACTTAAAGTAATTCTGAAACATGAGGGTACTACACGATCTGTCCTGGAACCATTTTCAGTCATTGTGTGGCATGGCATTTATCGTGACAGCGTTTCTTATTAAGAGCGAATAATAATAATAAAATAATAATAATAATAACGTTTCTTATTAGGAGTGAAGGCATAGACTAACTGAGTCAATTGGACTTCGGCTTCGGAGACTGTCAGACAGAGTTTTAAAGACTTCGACCGGCAGAAAAAATCAAATTGAGCGGTCCGGCCCGGCCCGATCCGGCCATAAGGCTCTGCGGAGGCTAACAACCTGGCAACCACTGGACACCGCATCATGAAATCCGCCAAAAGAAGCCTCAGTTTTGTACGTTTTGTGCGTTTGCATTTGCAGTGTGTTAAGTTGCATCTCTCTTCCGTATATCAATCGCTGGAGTAATGTTTTCGCTGTTAGACCCATTTCCAAGGATGTTTTCCCGCTCGATTTCCCCTATCGACAAATTTAATTCCTCGTATTGTTCCTTTGCTTTTCAAGGCCACTAAGCTGCATGGCGTTGAACGCTCACATAAATCAACAGCTTCCAAGTAACGGTCCCGTGCCTCCAGCGTGGATCGTTTCAGATGTATTTCGCAACTGAACAACGTTGGTGAAATGGAAGTGGTGAAACAACCTAACAGTAAACGTGCATGTTGCGTGGCATGTCATATAACTCGGATCAACTCACGAAAAAATCGCAGGAGAACTCATGATATGCACAATTCTTCTTGATGAGTTAAAGCCAGCCGTAAAGCCCGATTGACTACTTGTATTTTGTTCTGAATCGGGCTGGCCTCCTGACGTAGAACAGCCTGCCTGCCGATCATTCCGCGTCGATGATGTCCGCGTTGCCGCGTACGAATCTGGGCGGCCCCTGGGCCTCCGGAGCGATCCTCAGGTCGTCAGGAATGTCCTCCACCGTGTACGGCACCTGCTTGTACTGCTGCCCGTCGAACGTGTACCTGCCGAGTACACAGCACAGGTGGATGGCACAGTCAGAACAGCAGTGTGTCGTCTGCTTGTGCGGTGCACGGCTTCCGGAACCCGTGGAATGTGCAAAAAAAAACGAACTCACTTTATATCGGCTGTGTTGGATAGATAAATTCCTTTGCTTAAAAAGATGCATTTGCATTTTTGCTTTCCATTTTAAACGAAAGTTTCGTTTCGTTTGCAAAAGGACAGTTTCCGACTGAGGTGAGGGAAGAGCAAAAGTTGGTTGTTATCCATACATGAACGCTGTGATGGAGCCGTCCTCGTTTTTGTATCCGTAGATGCCCCTGAGGTGGCCGTTACCGAGCCGCTCTTCGACTCTGAACTGGTTCTCCTCGTCGAAACCGAACCTGAAACACGATGGATGGCCTCAGCTTGATCATACGGTACCTCAAATACAGTTAACACACACCATCAGAAGTCTGCAAGGTGTATCAAACATTTAAAATGGAAGGAAACTCTTGATTCTTACACGAACTTGGAAAGACCCACCAAAAAATTGCGTATGACAGTATTATCTTGGCTTAATGGCGATTGCCTAGTGGTTTAAGAAAGCCAACGATTTCACCGACGACCAGGCGACGCCACAGGCAGATGTATTTAGGGAATATATATATATATATATATATATATATATATATATATATGCAAAAAGTAAGCCTAACCATGAAGTAGAATGACTGTTAATGCCCAGAATTCGATTTTGTTGCCCAGAAAGGAATTTAAGAGTCGTGAATAAGGCTTTACAAACAGATAGCTGAGAGGCCTACATCTTCATAGAGGAGTGTCTTTTTCCTGCCACAAGTAGCACAACGTCACGTGGCACAGTTTCTCAACACAGCACTGGAAGCGTCAGTGCAATGAACTGCGCTGCGTGTTTGACCAAACCGGTCCAAATGACTCATCGACCATTCCCCCGAAGTAATCTTTCAAGGATTTAAAACTTGTCCCAGCCATAGCATGTGTGGCGACCACGGCTCCCCACATATCTCGGACTCCCAACACCTCGTGACCTGATGAACTGGCCCAGAAAAGCCTGCGCGCTGACCCACTTGTATTTGCCGCTGCCGGCGTACAGCTTCTGGTACTGGTGCGGCGTGGTGACCTGCGTCACCTTCTCGATCTTGGGCGGCCGGATGATGACCGTGCCGGACTGGATGTCGTCCAGCTGGACCTCCAGCGGGGCGGCATCGACGACCTCCTGTGGCAGCGGCGAGGCCGCCGACGCCGCCAGCAGTGCCGACAACAGGATCGCGAGCTGCCGGGCCGGAGGACGGGGGATTAGCGGGGGTGATTCAGAGCATAGCGTCAAGGGATTTCCGTGTGGTAAGTGCCGGAACTCGGTCAACGTTGCTGTGAAGTGAATTCACGCCTGGACGTATACATAGCCACGACATCGTTTTCTCAAGCGGCGTCAGGAGAGGTGGCTTGTACCATTTAGAACAGCAGTTCTGCTCCTTTTTCATGCTTGCTATGGTGGCATGTCTCGTCGACACCTGTTATCGCTACTGTTTCTACCCTCATGTCACTTCTGTGATTTGATCCGAATGATCTGCTAAGGGGATGTTGGCGTTCAGATCCGTGCTAAGCAGAGCTTCCGGATAGACATTGACCTTGCTCCAGATCATGAAATTCTAGGCGCGGTCTTATTCTGCGGCAACGTTGAACGTTGGTTTAACGGTACGACCCGACCGTACGGTGGCCAGACATTGGTCCGTTACAAGTTGATCCGTGGGCTATACTGACGATAAAGCGACTCGAACCCGTCTTTCAAGGGCAGGGAAACCAACTCCCACCATATAACTACCGATCAGTGTGACAATTCACTGACACAAAACACGTTTGTGAGGAACTGCATGAACCTGTTCTAAAGTGTCATCAGCCAAATGCCGACTTGCCAACAACATGCGCCGACCTAAGCTTAGCCAGTCTGCTGCCTTATGTGTCTTTGACGAACACGAGATTACTGTACTGTCTGTGCACCCCTCACCCGCCTCGTGCCTGCCAATGGCCGTCAGGCGCTTCTAAACGGCAAGTCTGGCATCTAACGATTGTTGACTGCCGACTGGTTTGCCGTTTGAAGGTCCAACATGACCTCTGCTGCTGTCGTCGGACCTGGACTGAGCTGGTCTACCTTCTCACTGACCGTGGGTGGACTGGGTACCTCCTATATCCGAAACGGAGCCGACCCTGACCGATATAGCCCGGCGGGCCGCAGCCGCGCAGACCGTTAGCCGGTGGGAATGACCGACGTAGGAGCCAGTTCGCCAGGCTCCCTGTGACCGCACAGGGAGCAGTATTGTCATCCAAAGGCGGATTGTGGGAGACCGCTGCTCAGTACGTGGCGCTTTTGAATTGCAGGGGCAAGTTACCTGCTTGTGTCCTCTGCGTGGCTTTACTACATGCAGCTGGACTGACTTGATGCTAGAAAATGAATCGCGTTAACCTTGTAACGACGAGGTGCGTTAATGAAATGTCAGAGTGGCTCTTAATGCCTACGTACCTGTAATTCCGTGGATTTTAAAACTGGCCGTTTTGGATTGCCTTCCTTTATCCAATTAATCTGCATGCATTTCGGAAGCAGGCACCGTCATCGGGCGTAATTAAAAATGGCAATCTCCTTGATGTTGCACATGTCACAGTTAATCATTATTGTCTCAAATTGGCATTCTGTAACCTGTTGTGATCGGCCATTTAAATTCCTTGGACAATTCCAAGGATACCTATAACCATGATTGGGGCAAGGTCCCAGTCCATAGTTACGATATTTGTGAAGTATGATGATTCTGCCATAGTTTAAATTACTACAGTACAACGTTACGATATTGTCCAGCGCTACATTTCCAAGACTTGGATCAAACGATAAATAGCAGAGAGTTCGCGAGATGAAGAGCGAGTCTTCGCCTCTGTTTGGATAACAGCGAGCATGAGAACGACGCATATGTCCGAGGCGCGAATTCAAAGATGGCAAAGATTTAAAAAACAATGGAGGTACCATTTGAGGCCAGAGACGCGGAATTAAAGTGCGACATGCATTATTCGCGGCCCACCCTTAAAGCACCATTAGCCGCAATGTTGCGCTAAAAAATCCAGCTTTTGGCACAGCGCCTAGTGCATGAACGGGTCTTTTGGTTTAATAACAGAGTAGACCTCCACATTTTCAGTATCATTTTGAGTATTTTCAGTATCAAACATTTACGATTGACTGCATATGTATACAACAAAGACAATACGCAGGGGAGATTGACGAGTGACAGAAACGGCTCAACTGCCTTTGGATGCCTGGTTAGCAATTTACCGTCGCGCCGGGCAGAAACGCCTCGGGATAAACCGATAACCTTGGACGTTCACCAGCTTTGTTCCGTCGGACCGAATCACGGCGGCTGCGCTCGGATAACGGTCACACCGTCATCACCCACACCTCAGCACCGAACTCCCCTCGCCCCGCCGGTCTAACGCCGCCCCCCACCGCCCGCCGCCACCGACGCGTCGTCGCCGACGCCGCGGCCGCGCGCCTCCACTCACCGCGGCCATGGTGCGGGCACTGAGCGGCCGCGGCTCTCCGGCCGGGGAGAGCGGCGGCGCCGGGCAGAGCGGCGGAGGACGCCCCGCCGCCGGCGGCCCGGCGAGGGCGGCGAACCGGTCCCGGCCGGGCGAGGGCCGGCGCTCGGCG
This sequence comes from Capitulum mitella, assembly GCA_030062745.1. Lineage (NCBI taxonomy): Eukaryota > Metazoa > Arthropoda > Thecostraca > Pollicipedomorpha > Pollicipedidae > Capitulum > Capitulum mitella. Next base: position 3,736,584 of record CP099840.1, read on the forward strand.
GCCGAGAGAGCGGCGCTCTCAGAGACGGACCCGCCACCGCAAAAACGGCCGTGGGAAGCGCCCGCCGCGTGACGCGCCAGTTTCGCCCGAGATCGAAGCCGGATCGGCGCCGGTGGGACATTCTGACGATTGTTGTGCGGTGCTGCAGTGCTTTAAATCGGCGCTCAGAATGAACGGAACGTTTAAATAACAAAACAAAGGTCAGATGCACTCAATTTTATATTCACTCTCTATGTTTGTTCTTTACCTTTATTCTAACTCTCGCGTTTCAGGTTTGGCGAGACATTGGGTTAGTTGACACCAACCATCAGACTTGTCTTAGACTGATGGCACACGACCCACATCAGGAGGCTGAAATTTCCGACCTTACATCTTTGCCGCATTTCCCCCCTACCTCCAAAAAATGGAATAGGTCTAAACATGTCAAGTCGCCGAGTTATGACGTCATTCTCGAGGGACTGGAAACGACTTTTCTATATCTGATATCTTTCTCAGGACTGTAAGACAAAATATAGAGCTAATTTTCGTCACAGGACTGCTTGAACATACATTTGGCAATGTATTGGCGTTTGGAAGGTAGTTGATCTTCTCAAGTTATATCAGGTCGTTGATCTTATTTGATTTCAAAATGTTTTTGAGCGTATTAAAGGATATTGTTGTCGTTAAATGCAGTGATACTGATGACAGTGGTTTCACTTCTCTTGTTGTGGAGGATTGCATATTACGGAAGGAAGAGAGAGAGAGAGAGGGAGAGAGAGAGAGAGAGAGAGAGGGATGACAGAGAGAGAAGCATTAAGATAGCTAAGCAGAGTTGTTAAAAGGGATTCAAGCACAATAAAAGAACGCGTTAAGAATCCGGTCTCGTAATTAAGACCAAGGGAAAAAAACAGTGTGAATATGAAGAAGAGTTCATAAGCATTTTGGTGGCGTGACCCGGATGAAAACGGAGGCTGGCCGCCACGCTAGTGGTGAACGTGTTCCCATGCTTCTCTTTGCAAAGCTCCGCTTCGTCAAGCTTTCCATTCTTGAAAGGCTTTTGCCGAGACCAAGAGCTTTAATCCTCGCACAGATACTGCGCATGACTATAACAGTGGGGACGATGCCACCAAGTTGTCTTGTAGCTTAGCTCGCTCGCTGTCATTCGTCCCGTAGGATAATCTGCTGGGTTTTGCGTTCCATGTACATACGTGCCGCCATTGCTCAGGACTGGTGACGTCACCGATATGTATATGAATCTCGGATATGCGATGCGCCGCGATTGCCTGGAGCCTGCTTACGTCATTTCTTATCCACCAAAGAGCGTCCGTGGCATTTATCCAGAAGTGAGTGCCTGCAAGGGGAATACCCTGGGCTCTAAAGACCTTGACAAGCTGAAGTCTTAGCAGGGCTCCCATCAGCTCCAGACGAGAAATCGTCACCTTCTAGGCCTTTGGCGGGTCTTTACCCGGAGCCAGAACTGGAACTGATGAGCGTTTTCCTTCAAGCTTAGATACCACGTAAACTGCACTTGCACAAGGTTGTTCTGAAGGCATCGGAGAAAACGTGGATCTCCTGCTCCGGATTTCACTTGAAAGGACAAAGACAGCGGGGCACCGATATGTTTTCCGGGACCGACAGCTCCTCGATCCACGCTTTCGACTTCTGTTGCTCTGGTTGTAGGGGCAGCGGTTTATCCCAAAGCCCAGCCAACGTTCATGCCAGCCAATTTCCTCCTTGGTCACATCAAAGAAGATGCGGTATCAAGAGGGACGAGCGACGTGGAGCGCTCGGATGCCGATGGAAGCGGCTTCATTAGCTAAGCAGGAAATTTTGGCATCAGTGGATCCGCGAGCGTATTCTCAGCCTGCAGGCCAGACAAAAGTGGCGAGAGTCCACACCGAATCTCAAGCAGGGAGAAGCAGTCTTGCTGATGAACTCCTCGACACCAGAGCTAAGGAGGCCGTTATTCCGGGTCACAAGAACGTTTCCCGGTGAAGATGGGCCAGTACGTGTCGTCGAAGTTAGAAACAAACATGTGACGTACGAGAGCGTACAATCAAACGTACAAGCACTTAATCACTAAAATAATGAGTATGGAGCTGGATGGTGGAAAATGATATCTAGATGACTTTACGCAGCTGTGAAGTGTTGCCATTGAGGCTGTTTATGAACATTGCTCCTTTATGTTTTGCTGACCTGTCAGGTTACACTGTGGGGGAATATTAAGGAGGAACGCGTATTGTGTTTGTGCATAGAGTGCGTGATTAACTGACAGAAAAAAATACGTAAGGAAAAAGAGAAAGAGGGAGAGAGAAAGGGAGACAGAGAGAGAGAGAGAAAAAAACGTTAAAATAGTTAAGCGGTATTGTTAAAATTGATTCAAATGTGACAAAAGAACGCGTTAATCATCCGGCATTGCAATCAAGATTAAGGGAAAAAACTCAACGTGAGCATGAAGAAAAACTCATGAACACTTTTCAGTAATCTTAACCTCACTTAGGGATAATCGAACACCATTTTAGGCACTACCAGCATTAAAGAGGCTGACAATGATATGTGACATACTATTGATCCGACCGTAATCTTAATGAGACGCAGTCACAACGATTGGCCTATCTGAAAGCCAGTTTGCGACAAAATCATTTTTTGCCTGCAGAAAGGCGAGAAAACTACCGCGGAGACGGTAGACGAGATGCTCCCTTTCCCGAGACCTGAAAGGTCACAAAGTAACATGGGAAGATTAGTTAAGGGATTATTAGAATAAGGAAGAGACGTGGTACACGGTCCTTTTATTTCGTCGCCCTATCTTGATTAGGAAGAAAATGAGCAGAAGGGTAGCAACCAGCCTTCTCGACCAGGGTCTTTAGGCCAACATCCTTGCGTCCGGCGAGAAAAGGTTGCGTTTGACTGCTTTTCAGGTTTTTCTTCATTGTTCAAATCGATTCAGTGGTGAACAGATGTTGCCGGTATTCGAATGCAAACTGAACAATTTCAAAGCTCAACGGACGACTACGTCTGGTCGTCTGGTCACCTGGCCATGAATGGTCATCGGACCATGGAGGCAGCTAGCATCGGACGCAATTCAGCTTCACCAGTACTTCGAGTTTCAACAAATCGACGTTTGCGGCAGGATCCTTGGAACATGACACAACCCTTGACTTGCTGGATGGAAAACACGAGGAAGGAAGGACTATCGAAGGAAAAGAGGTGTTCTCTAAACTCTTTGGTTCGGCCAAGACGGGCTAAGCCTAGACAAACTCCTCGAAATTCGAAGCGTTCCACCGTGCATGACTAGAGCAGTCGTGAACGTGCGGAGGAAAATGTCTTGCTCACACTTGGCAAGCGAGCCAGTACGGAGTAATCCAGCAGCAAACAGAAGTGGAACATTTTCGCTGGCATATTCAGGGTTTGTGCGTTTCACTCCATAAATTTTGTAAATACCAAATACATACTTTGTTATCATGTATATGATGGTCGCGTTACGACATCGCTGTGAAGCACACAGAGGATGAACATGACATAGTTATAGCATCACGTACATAAACAAAGACCCCAGCGATGTCAGCGCCAGTGACAAGTCAGGCGGTTTCTGTGGAACCGACATCTGAAATTTTCACCAACAGGTGGCAGCAAAAGGTGCCTATTCAGCGAGCGTTTTCACTCCGGACAGTGTGCGGGCAAGTAAAGAAGAATGTCACGACTGATGAAAGACCATTACTGTGCTCTAATGAGCCAGGACGGCGGCACCATTCAGGCCGTAGCCGTGGGCCAGACCGGTGTAGCCGGCAGCGTAGCCGTGAGGCCAGGCCGGTGTAGCCGTCGGCGTAGCCGTGAGCCAGACGGGTGTAGCCGACAGCGGCGGGAGGCGGCGGCGTAGCCGTGAGCGATACCGACGGGGGCGGCGGCCACGTGAGCGGCGCGCACGGCGGTCACGGCGTGGCGGACCACCGGCTGGACCACGGGCTGGACCACCTCGGTGGTCTCCACCACGGGGGTGACGGCGTACGGGGCGGGCACGGGCACCGGCCGACGAACCGCCACCGGCCGAGCCACGGGCACCGGCACGTCCACGCGCTTGTGGGTGATCTCCGGCTCGACGCGAGTGACGTGCGGGGTGATGCGGGTGACGGGGCGGCCGGCGGCCGTGATGGCCGTCTTCTTGACCAGCGCCGGCAGGCCGGGCGACAGGCCGTTGGTGGGCAGCGGCGCCGGCACGGCGGCGTTCACGTTGCTGTAGGCGACGGCGGCCGGGGCGGCGGCGTATCCGTGCGCCAGACCGGCATAGCCGAAGTTGGTGCCGTAAGCTCTGTTGTAGAGGAGGGCGCCGGGAGTGGCGCTGGAGAGAGCCACCAGGGCGCTGAGGACAACCTGTGGAAGGACGACGAAAACTGCCGGATTTGTGTCTGATGAGCATGGAAAGAAAAATACACGATTTCTGATGATCTTATGCTGCAAAGTACAATACACAAATTACTGGGCTTAAAACACTTAGCGCTTATTTGGCTGATAGTATGGTCCGTTTGAATGAATATGGTCCGTTTGGAATGAATATAAAAGTCGCCGAGCCCTTTTGATATAGAGCAGTGAGGAATCATGGAGTCATCCTTTGGTTAGTCACGCAAAATAAACGAAATGGGCAACCTTGAATAAAAATCTGGGTACCCACAGATAAAATATGGATGCTTTCATCACAAAAACATGACATTCTTTGTAGGCAATTCATGAAACTCCCCTTAACTTACGAAGGCGTTCATGCTGAGACGGATGGAAAGATGAAGTGTGCCAATTCCTGTGTCCCGTCGAGGTTTTATAGGTGGCCCGGCTGAGCCTATCCCTGCTCGTGCCACCTGAACCAATCAGCTGTGGTCTTGAGGACGGAATGGACACGCCCTCTCTGAAGGTCGGGACCCTGACGATCCCACATCCTGAAGTCAGGCACAGTGCTACACTGGGACAGATCAAATGCCCCTGAAGACCGATGAACGTGGTTTGCACACACATTTCCGGCGTAATGATTTCAGAGATGGGAGGAAATTGCTTGTTTTTTGTTGGATACCTCGCCACAATGCTCATGTTCAATGTTCCAAATTATTTGGAGGCGAACAAGTTTCGCCTGCAATGCCCACCCTTCCGCCGCGCCTCTAATACTGATGGTGTAATGTTTTCTCGATCGTAAGTGGTGCTCACCACGTGCCGGGCCTGCCCTATGGGCTTAGGGTGGGCCTGGGGCCCGGGCAGGGCTCGGGCAAGCGATTCCTCAAATCGGCAGGGTTTGGAGCGTGCCTGGGCCCAATTATTTTACCAAAATTTATCTATAATACAAATAACATAAATTTATTTATTATACAAATATCAGGAAAAAACAAAAGCTGGACTTTAGGACATAACTACCTAAATTTTTTCCTCAGGAACAAGTTAATTGAACATTTCATTGGTTTTCAGCATGCAAACGTTCTGCATACTTGCCATGACACGGAAAGATTTGTGCTGGAGTAGGTTTTCATATACATTGAATGGATGGGGCCTGTGTAGGGTCTGGGCTTTACGCCAGTGAGCTAGGACTGGGCTAAGGCCTGTCATTTTGGGGCCGCAGCAAACTCTAATAGCAGGTTTGGATACTGATCCCGGTTAATAATGTAAATCGCCTACTATGATATATCTTTTGCGGAATGACCGTTGATGAATTCCTCTGTATGAGTGTCCGAATACTAGCGGGCCTGGGGTTGCCTAAGTCCACAAGTCGATCCCGTATCCTATCGACCCATGTGATAAAACTGCGTTTTTTTTCGTTTGAGTATAAAGAGTATAGAAAAACATGAGTTGCGTTGTCATTACGAACCATATTGTTCTTAAGTAAGGGAACAACAGCCGGGTCCGGCCGCCTACGTCATGGTGCCGAGTGGACAAGGGCTAATTTCCGAATAATCAGAATGGTCAACGACGTCATACCACTCTTCTGCCGAGTCCGGTCTTTGCGTGATAAAAGTACCCCGTCTGTGTTTGCTGCGGAGTCATCGAGAATGGCCATACCGAGTTTCATACACAATTGTCATCCGTCGTTCTTAAAGAGAAAAATTAACTCAGATAATCATGTACTTAACCCAAACATTATCCGTAGGTGTGGTGGTGTATTATACACCACCTAGATGTAGATGGCATGGATATCTTTGCATGTAACATATGAGCAGAAGAGGCGATACCTCCACGCGCAGGAGCAAGGTCCTCAGTTGTCGCAGCGCCAAAGACAAGTCAGGCGGTCTTTTGGTGTATTGTCGTCTGAAATTTTCACCAGCAGGTGGCAGGAAAGTGCCTCCTCAGACAAGAGAACAGTACAGTCATTTCGGTTCGCGTTAGAATTGCGCGTTAAAGACTTGCTGCTTGAAATGCATCACTGCACGTTTTGGTGCCTTAAATGCATTCTAGGACCAAGGAAGTTACTAACCGTGACCAATAATGTTGATCCTCATGAACGGTCATAACTCCAGGTAAGGTCGCATTTGGGGTTAACTGGCAAAGAGGAGTCCAAAACCCCGTTTTGATGATCCCTGGGCACAAACAGGCACCGAAGTCGATTATGCAGTCCAACATTGCATCAAAAATCAAAACGCCTTCATGCTTTTAAATGACATTGGGCCACCTGAGGTCATGCGAAGTCACTGTGGTAGAAGGTGAAATGTGTTTCTGGTGCCTGAAATTCACTTCTGAGCCAAAGACTAAACACGACAAATAGTTTTGAACTTAATGACGGGTTACATGGTCAGTTTAAGTTGCACTTGGGGTTCACTAGCATGTTGGAGTTCTAAAACTTTACCCCGTTTTGATTATTCCTGGGATACAAGTAGGCACTGAGATCGATTTCGCAGTTTAAAATTGCACCAGACGATCCCAAGCTGTGACATTGCCTTTAGGATTAGGTCGCCTGAGGTTACGCGAAGTCACCGTGGTAGAAGCTGAGCTCATATCCAAATATTCAGCTTAATCTCTTTGGCTTATTTTAGGAGTCAGTAGAATATCTAGGAATAAAAGTATAAAGCAGAAGCGTGCTTCACATCAGGTCATCATCGTACGCCAGGTCATGTCATATCACCGACCTTTTGTTCTTCCACCCTATTAACCATGGTTGTGGTACCTAACGAATTTTAATTCACATGCACTTCTTACTTTTTTGTTTGCATTGTTATTGATCCTCGACAGAACGCGAAATAAAGCAAAGAAAACGGCTCAACGTTAACTGAGGTTACAAAACCTGGTCAGTTAGCATCGGGTCACTAGAGTCATGGTCTGTCGGCATCCAAGAAATTTTCGTACAAATTTCTTCTACCGTTTTAGAAGCATACATGAACAACAGTTCATCAGAGAAGTGAAAAAAGCTCACAAATGTAGTGAAATGAAAAAATGGCATTATATTAGACCATCTGATACGATATGCAATTATATGGAAGTTATGAATTATATGTCTTGATGTACACGCCATTAGATTTTCATTCGCATGTTCAGAATTGTTTAGGGGCGGAGCTAGAGCTCTTCTTAGAAATTTCCCTTTGTACATATATGGTCCAAAAATACTCATTTTACGAAATTTTCCAAAACCTTGAGGTCCTTGCAACATACACATGGCGAGCTTTCTGATCATATAAGTTTCATTTTTCTCCGACGATCCGTCCGCGAAATAGAGCGGGGACATCGACATGCCCCCAACCCCGGTCGGGCCGCCTACGTCGGGGTGCCGACTGGGCGAGGGCTAATTTCCGAACAATCAGAATGCTCAACGACGTCATACCACCCTTGTGCCGAGTCCGGTCTTTGCTTGGTAAAAGTACCCGACTGTGTTTGCTGGTAAGTCATCAACATTGGCCAAACCGAGTGTCATACACAGTGCTCATCCGTTGTTCTTAAGAGAAAAATTAACTTCGAGATACATATACCCAACACTTTATCAGTAGGTGTGATGATGTATTACACACCATGTACACGTAGATGGCATGAATATTTCTGCATATAACATATGAGCAGAAGCGGCGATAATATCACGCACATGAACAAGGTCCTCTGTTGTCGAAGCGCCAGTGACAAGTCAGACGGCCTTTGGGTACGCTGTCGTCTGAAATTTTCACCAGCAGGTGGCAGGAAAGCATTTCCCAATTCCAGAAAACGGTATGGTCATTTCGTATGACGTTAGAGTGGCGCGTTAAAGAATGTGGATGCTGAAAAGGTATGAAGGTCCTCTAATGAGCCAGGACTGCGGCACCATTCAGACCGTAGCCGTGGGCAAGACCGGTGTAGCCGGCGGCGTAGCCGTGGGCCAGACCGGTGTAGCCTGCGGCGTAGCCGTGAGCCAGGCCGGTGTAGCCGACAGCGGCGGGGGCGGCGGCGTAGCCGTGAGCCAGGCCGGTGTAACCGACAGCGGCGGGGGCGGCGGCGTAGCCGTGAGCGATACCGACGGGGGCGGCGGCCACGTGAGCGGCGCGCACGGCGGTGACGGCGTGGCGGACCACCGGCTGGACCACGGGCTGGACCACCTCGGTGGTCTCCACCACGGGGGTGACGGCGTACGGGGCGGGCACGGGCACCGGCCGACGCACGGCCACCGGCCGAGCCACCGGCACCGGCACGTCCACGCGCTTGTGGGTGATCTCCGGCTCGACGCGGGTGACGTGCGGGGTGATGCGGGTGACGGGGCGGCCGGCGGCAGTGATGGCCGTCTTCTTGACCAGCGCCGGCAGGCCGGGCGACAGGCCGTTGGTGGGCAGCGGCGCCGGCACGGCGGCGTTCACGTTGCTGTAGGCGACGGCGGCCGGGGCGGCAGCGTAGCCGTGCGCCGCACCGATGGCCGGGGCGGCGGCGTATCCGTGCGCCAGACCGGTGTAGCCGGCATAGCCGAAGTTGGTGCCGTAAGCTCTGTTGTAGAGGAGGGCGCCGGGAGTGGCGCTGGAGAGAGCCACCAGGGCGCTGAGGACAACCTGTAGAAGAGCGATGAGAGCTGCTTGACATGTGGGATGAGAATGGAAAGAAAAAATATACGATTTCTGTTAGTCTTAGACCACGATATACAGTACACAAATCACTTGGTTTAAAGCATTTAGCATTCATTTGGCCCGTAGTATGGTCAGATTTTCTGGAATGAATGTAAAGGTCACTGGATCCTTTTGACAAGGAGCAGTGTGGGTTCATGGAGTCATCCTCTAATCCGCTAATTACGCAAAGATTACGAAACGGGCAACCTTGAATACAAGTCTGGACATAGATGAAATGTGAATACTTTCATCACAGAAGCATCGCATTCCTTGTAGGCAGTTCATTGAACTCGCGTTAACTTACGAAAGCGTTCATGTTGAGACTGATGGGAAGATGAAGTGCGTCGATTCCAGTGTCCCGTCGAGGTTTTATAGGTGGCTCGGCTGAGCCTATCCCTGCTCGTGCCACCTGAACCAATCAGCTATGGTCTTGAGGACGGAATGGACACGCCCTCTCTGAAGGTCGGGTCCCTGAGGATCCCACATCCTGAAGTCAGGCACAGTGCTACACTGGGACAGATCAAGTGTCCCTGAAGACAGATGGATGTGGTTTGCAGACACATTTCCGGCGTAATGATTTCAGAGTTGGGGAAATCGGGTATTTGTTTTGTTGCATACCTCGCCACAATGCTGCTGTTAGATGTTCCAAATTATTTGGAGGTAGCTTATATACAGCTTATATATACACTTCAAAATTATTTGGAGGTAGCTTATATACAACTTATATATACACTTCAAAATTATTTGGAGGTAGCTTATATACAGCTTATATATACACTTCAAAATTATTTGGAGGTAGCTTATATACAGCTTATATATATACCTCAAAATTATTTGGAGGTAGCTTATATACAGCTTATATATATATACCTCAAAATTATTTGGAGGTAGCTTATATACAGCTCACATATATACCTCAGAATTATTTGGAGGTGGCTGGAACAATAGCTTCACTTGCAGTGTCGATCGTAAGTGGTGTTGGCCACGGGCCGAGCCTGCCCTATGGACTTAGGGTGGACTTAGGGCCCGGTTAGGGCTAGGGCAAATTAATCCCCAAATCCGTAGAGTTCGCACCGAGCATGGGCCCAATTATTCCTGCGAAACTGATATCAGACGTCGAGTTTCGGGACACAACTGTCCAATTTTTTTCCTGATGTGCAAGTTAATTGAACCTTTCATTGGTTTTTAGCATAGACTTCCACCGTTCAGACTTTCTGCATACATACTATGACACGGAAAGACCTGAGGCTGGACTAGGTTTTCATATACATTGAATGGATGAGGCCTGTGTAGGGCCTGGGCTTTGCGCCACTGAGTTAAGGCTGAGCTAGGGCCTGTCATTTTGGAGCCGTGGCAAACTCTAATGGAAAGTTTGGATAGCGATCCCCGTCAATAATATAAATCACCCACAATCATATATCTCTTACGGAATGGCCCTTGCTGAATTCCTCTTTATGAATGTCCGAATACAGTGGGCCTGAGGTTGCCTGAATTCACGAGTTGTTTCCGTATGCTATCGGCCCATGTGATAAAAATAAGCTTTTTCACTTGAGTATAAAGAGAATGGAAAAATATGAGTTGTGTTGTCATTACGAACCAAATTTTATTTCAAAGTAAGGGAACAACAGACATCCACAGTTTTCAGTGTTAATGCCCATGAATTGCTGTTTCACCTTCACGTTCGCTCAGCCGGGGAAGGGTTGTTTCGATGACCCCCTTCCTAAAGATTTTAGGCGATGCAGAAAAATCGCGCCTGCAGCGCGCTGAAACTTTCAGTACCCTTTTCAGCACTTTTTTGAGGGTATCCGATGAAATTTTCCACCTCCTGCCGTGTCCTAAGTTTGGCAAAAGAGGTCAGCCTCCGATTTTTTAAATCTTCTACAAACCACACTCTGCGATCGATCGACCTGAAACTTATGAGCATGATAGTCGAGGACATTTCTAAGACTTGTACTATCTCGAATTTGCTGCTCAGGTTAAGGTCAATACCCTAAGGTCAGCTCAATATTTGACCTATTTCCCAATTTCGAACCGTTTCGTTGGCTTGTTGGTGCCTGAAAGGAATTCCTGGACCAAGGTATTTATTAAACACGACAAATAATGTTCACCCCCATGAAGGGTAATGAGGTCAGGTGACGTCACATTCGGGGCGAACTATCGAAGAGGAGTTCGAATCCCCGTTTATGATTCTCAGAGCAAAAACATGTACCTATGTCAAAAAAAATATGAAGTGATTTTGCAGTACCTATGTAAAAATATGCACCTATGTAAAAAATATGAGGTCGATTTTGCAGTTGAAAATTGCATCAAGACGCCTCCATGCTGTGAAATGACCTTAGGCCATCTGTGATGCGTAGTCATATGCGAAGTCACCGTGGTAGAACCTGAAGTGTATTCCTGCTCTCTCAAATTCATTCCCAGGACAAGGAAGTCACTTAACACAAAAAATGTTGACCTTTACGAGGGGTCATGAAGTCAGGTTAGGTCACATTCGGGATAAACAAGCAAAAAAGAGTTTAAAGCACCGGTATGATGATCCCTGGGGCACAAACAGACACCGAAATCCATTCTGCAGTCCAAAATTGCATCCAAAACGCCTTCATGCTTTAAAATGACGTTAGGTCATCTGAGGTCATGCGAAGTCACTGTGGTCGAAGGTGAAATATATTTCTGGTGCCTGAAATTCACTTCTGAGCCAAGGATGTCACTAAGCACGACAAACAGCGTTGAACTTCATGAGGGGTCATAAGGTCAGCTTAAGTCGCATTTGGGGTTCACTAACAAAAAGGAGTCTAAAACCCGTTTTGATTATTCCTGTGATAGAAATAGACATTAAAATCGATTTCGCAATCTAAAATTGCACCAGACGACCCCAAGCTGTCACATTACATTTAGGATTAGGTTATGCTAAGTCACCGTGGTAGCAACTAAGTTCATATTCAAATATTCAACTTCATCTCTCTGGTTTATGTCATGATTCAGTGGCAGATCTACACAGAAAAAAAGATAAGCAGAAGCGTGCTTCAAATCAGGTCATGATCCTACGCCAGGTCAGGTCATATGGCCGATCTCTTACTCCTACACCCTATTGACCACGTTTGTTGAACCTAAAGAGTTTTAGTCCACACGTACTCCCCACTTTTTGTTTGCATTGTTATCGATCCTCGACAAAACACGAAGTAAAGCAAAGAAAACGCTCAATGTTAAGTCAGGTCACAAAATCAGGTCAGGTCACGTGGGTCATGGACGTTATGGTCTGTTGGAATATAAAAATGTTCGTGCAAATCACTTCTACCGTTTTAGAAGCATGCATGGACAACACCTCTTCAGAGACGTGAAAAACCTCGCAAATGTAGCGAAATAAAAAATGACATTATATAAGGCCACCTCATACGACATGCGATTTTATGCGTTATGAATTATATGCCATCGTAATGAGCACTCTATTAGATTTCCATTGGCATGTTCAGAATCGCAATAGCTTTATTCTTAGGACGGTGCTGGACCTCTTCTCTGAAACTCCTATTTCTATAAATGGAGGAAAAACTGTGTCATTTTAGAAAATTTCCCAACCCTTTAGGTCCTTGGAACGTACACATGACGAGCTTTCTGATTATATAAGTTTCATTTTGTCCGACGTTTCGTTCGAGAAATAGAGTGGAAGCATTAACATGCCCCCACCCCGGGTCCGGCCGCCTATGTCAGGGTGCCAGCTCGGCGAGGGCTAATTTCCGAACAGTCAGAATTTTCAGTGACGTCATACCACCCTTCTACCGTGTCCGGTCTTTGCCTGATAAAAGTGCTCCATCATACTGAGTTCCATACACAATTCTCATTCGTTGTTCTTAAGGAGGGAAATTGTCATAAATATAGATACACGCCATATTTTATCCGTAGGTGTCATGATGTATTATACACCATCTAGATGTAGATGACATGAATATTTCTGCATATAACATATGAGCAGATGCGGCGATAATATCACGCACATGAACAAGGTCCTCTGTTGTCGAAGCGCCAATGACAAGTCAGACGGCCTTTGAATACAATTTCGTCTGAAATTTTCACCAGCAGGTGGCAGGAAAGCATTCCGCAATTTCCAGAAAACGGTATGATCATTTCGGATGACGTTAGAGATGCGTGTTAAGGAATGTCGTGGACGATGAAAAGGTATGAAGGTTCTCTAATGAGCCAGCACGGCGGCACCATTCAGGCCGTAGCCGTGGGCCAGACCGGTGTAGCCGGCAGCGTAGCCGTGGGCCAGACCGGTGTAGCCGGCGGCGTAGCCGTGAGCCAGGCCGGTGTAGCCGACAGCGGCGGGGGCGGCGGCGTAGCCGTGAGCCAGGCCGGTGTAACCGACAGCGGCGGGGGCGGCGGCGTAGCCGTGAGCGATACCGACGGGGGCGGCGGCCACGTGAGCGGCGCGCACGGCGGTCACGGCATGGCGGACGACCGGCTGGACCACGGGCTGGACCACCTCGGTGGTCTCCACCACGGGGGTGACGGCGTACGGGGCGGGCACGGGCACCGGCCGACGCACGGCCACCGGCCGAGCCACTGGCACCGGCACGTCCACGCGCTTGTGGGTGATCTCCGGCTCGACGCGGGTGACGTGCGGGGTGATGCGGGTGACGGGGCGGCCGGCGGCAGTGATGGCCGTCTTCTTGACCAACGCCGGCAGGCCGGGCGACAGGCCGTTGGTGGGCAGCGGCGCCGGCACGGCGGCGTTCACGTTGCTGTAAGCGACGGCGGCCGGGGCGGCAGCGTAGCCGTGCGCCAGACCGATGGCCGGGGCGGCGGCGTATCCGTGCGCCAGACCGGCATAGCCGAAGTTGGTGCCGTAGGCTCTGTTGTAGAGGAGGGCGCCGGGAGTGGCGCTGGAGAGAGCCACCAGGGCGCTGAGGACAACCTGTGGAAGGGACGACGAAAAGTGAGTACTTGATCTATGTCTGATGAAATTCGGAAGAAGACTCAAACAGCTGTGATACCCTTACGATGCAATGTAGGACAGATCAATGACTTATCCCAACGCACTATTGCATTCATTGTGCCGGCTGTTATTGCAGTATCTCGCGGAACAAAAGAGAAAGTCGTTCGGACTTTGTGGTGTGGTACAGTGTGTGATTATGAGGTTATTATCCCAGAGAGAATCAACCAAAACACTAGCTGGCAACAGTCTGGCATTTTGGCAGGGCCAGAACCATTTATAGCTAATTTCATAGCACATAATACCATTAAGTTGATGTTAAAGTTTCCGTACTTGGCAGGGTCTCCGTGAATTTGGTATAGTCGCCGCCCTAAGCCCCCCTCCCCTTTCCAGTTTACTACTCTACACATGCCTTCAAGAGACTTACCAAGCCGTTCATGATGTGAATGATGAGGTGGTGAAGTGTGCTTCTCTGCCGTCCTGCCGGCGTTTTATACAGGCTGTCGAAACACTTGCCCGACTGCGTGGGACACGGGCCAATCAGGTGCGGTCTTGAGGACGACCGAGCCACACCCTCCTGCCGATGAAGGTCGGGCCCCTGACTACCACATCCTGGCTGCTGATATATGCTGCACGTGAGTCGAGCGCACCTGAAAGGACTGTGCAAGACGGGCAGAGGCCCGCTAGATTTGGGATGTAATGCATTGGTTCCATTTCACGGACAATGTGCTTAACCTAGAAGAATGTCCTGTGTAAGTTCGTCGGAAAAAGAAGCTAGTGCGGAAGCTGCTTTGAGCATTTTGCCGTTTTCGCATTAGTTTGACGTTTTTAGTCCGAGGCATACCAACCGGAAGAACGGACGATAAGTTTTGGATATAGAGTTTAAGACATAGTTCTAGATATAGAGATAGACGTATTTCCTGCAATGAGCAACATGGCTGTGTCTGCGATACCGATGCCATTGGCGATAGGCAGTCTTGATGGATGGGTGTAGAATCAACACGATGGCATCACACATAGCAGGATGAACACATAACAGAATGAGGGCTCCTGACAATGTTGATCTCAAAACCAGTTGCGTTTTCCCCATTTCATGCGGTAGATTTCGCTTGAAATCCATGCGGGGGAGGGGACGGTTCTGCCACCGTCTAAGATCTCCCGATATACTGAATCAATTTGGACGAAACATGGCTTAAACGAAAGCTTGTGATCTAAGCTAATTTTTCATGTACACGAAAGTAGCGCAAAACGTAAGTGGCGCCGTCAGGAGAACAAAACAAAGGGTAAACGCTTCGGTTTTGTTCTATGGCATGCGACGTTGCAAGCACCTACTTTGATGCTTATGTCCGCCTTTCAGCCTTTGTTTAATCTCAACACATACTTTGAAGCAATTTCTTGGCAGTGCCGACTTCAGGGCTTAATCCATGGGGAGGCAGTTATCTGCAAATCTTATGGTTATTTTTCACTGAGTTTTGCCCGATTAGCTACGCCAATTTCAGTATGCTTACGAGGGACGATGGCTACCGTCTATTGAAACCATCAGGGATGGTTTCAAACAAAACTGAGAAGCAAAAATGGGGAGTAAATGTTATCTGATAAGAGTGTCAGAAATACCGAGCAATTGCTCTAGTTTTACTGTTTCTGCCTCTTTGTTTTTCCTTGATGCATCCTTGCCAGTAAATGCGTATGTATTTTCCATAAGTGTCATTAATTGGCTGAAGTAAGTGATGTAAATCATTGTAGATGTAAATCAAGTTTTTGACTTCCCAAATTTCTGTGCCTTGCCCCGCCCATGATACTCATTTATGTTCTCATTACAACCCTTATCCTTCGTACCAATGTTATGGCGTCTAAGAACGTTTACTTATCTAGCCATACCTCGCCTTCAGCACGTGGGACTTCCCTGCATATTACTTTGCATTACGCCCTACAACGTTCCCTGCATTCGCACCTGGCAGTTCCCAAGCATTTGTTAGGCAATGTGGACGGTTAATCATCATACACTCCACTCCTTGAAATCATAGCATTGTTAAATATTGGTTTACAGCAACGACATCTGAACGAGCGAGCACACTCCTGAAACGACCACGAAATGATCTGACATGCTTGTCAGGAATGTTTACTGGAACAGCTTCTTTTCCGTGTAAAGCAATGCAATTTTGGGGCAACATTTAAAAAAGATGGGCATCAAAAGTCAGCAAATTCCAGCGCATTAGCACAAACGGAAACCTTGGGGGAGGGGGGTAAACCGGCCCCTCGCATGAAGATTTGGCTAACCTCTTCCGACTGTACGTCCCAGGGATGAATGCGTTTCCATGTTCCTTGAGACTCCCGGCTCCCCCCCCCCCCCGAGACGACTCGGGGTCCCGGTGAACGTCACCGTCCCGGCCCCACGCCCCGGCCCGCAGCGAGGCCGTCTCGGCCGGACGGCGGCCGGCGGTGACGGTCCGGCCGGCCTTCCGAGACGTCGCCGGCGCCGGCTGACCATCCCCTCCCCCTTGCCCGAGCGTGGCCACTGGCAGATGGTCGGAATGGACCGACGCGTGCTCTCAGCGCCAGTCCATTACACTTTGTTCTGTTGCGGAAGGGAGCACTGGTGATGTCGTTTGCCAAATGCCTGCGTTAGGCCAGGGTCTTCTGCAACTATCCAGCGCTGCTTTGTTTCATTTAGCGGTGGCACCTGTGTTGAGGAGGAGTCACCCCGCTTTGCTAAAATTTGCCAGCTTTTGCCTAACACTGCACCATCATTGTGACTGCCGCACATGAAAAAGATAACAGCGTCATATATGTTGTAAATAATGCACATTTCTTACTTTAACTATCACCAGACAAAAGGATTTTGCCTATCGCCAGGACAGGGGTTGGTTTACACCTTGCTCTTCCCATTTCTTTTCCTACGAACTACGAAACGAAACGCACATTTAGCTCGGTTCCTTCTGATTCAAATAACGTTTTTAATCCCCTCAGGTCACCTGGCAGCCTTTCAGGTCACCGAGTAAGAGAGAGTGCGATGTCGTTTGCCGTCTCTGCTGTTATCGTAATAGCTGTATAACATTCTGGCTTTCGCATTTTGTTCTATTTTTTTTTAAGATTCCGGCATTCGTATAACGCATGCTTTTGTAACGACATAATTTCAAAACTGAACTGTAGTGATAGCTGGCGTTTGCTTTCCTTCCGGAGTTAAGATCAGGTCAATGCAAGATCAAATATCAGTGTCAGCCTTCATGGCGCCACTAGCGCAAAAACGCAAAAATGAAGCCTCATTATCACATACAAGAATTTTGACCATTGGGGAAAATACAAAAATAAATGTCATTACCGGAATCAGCGACAGAATCTTATGACGGACTGAAGCTCATTTTTAGATCATATAAAAACAGCAACTTTACATGACTTTGAAAAGGTCATTGACCTCCCAAAACCTGATATGTTATGAAGCATGTCCAATTAATTCTGTATCGAAAACTGATCTCATTTCGAAATGTGTCTCACATCTAGGAAAACGGTTTGCAAGCCTTAGAGTTTACGTTACAATTCGGTCGATAGACGTGACCTGTTTTTGTTGAAAAGGATGCGAAAACGTTGTAACGTCAGCTGTATCGAATATCATACTCTTGCCGCAAACCGTTTCCCAGCAGTCTAACAAAAACCTCATGGGGTGGCAACCACCCGCCCTCGTCCGTTGAAAGGTCCAAGGGTGTTTCTCAATGTTGGAGTAGAGCAATTTGTGCATATTAGGCGTAAGATGCTGCTAAGATGTAAGATGATGCAGATAAGATTAAGAAGATAACAGCTGGGATGAAAATTAGTCTGCAAAGCGTAAGCCAAAAAAATAGACAAATTAATCAAGGAATTGTAAGGAAATGATAATTCAGATGGCTCTACCATGACCAATGAATACAATGCATTTAGATCTATCTATTTGACACTGGAAAATTTCGGATAGTCACGCCGATCATTAATTGTGAGATGCTTACGATGAGAACACGTTCCTTTATATACGTCAATAACCTTATATGGTAAGAGCTCAGTGATCCACCTCCTTCGGAATTTCCTGTTAGCAACACATTTGGTATGTTTCCTAATTTACGTACCATTAACAGCCTTAGTTTCCACGTAAAATACTCATGGTGTGTACATTAGCACCGTATTTTGGTGGTCTTGCATTTAAGACCGCTTTCGAACAGAAAATTCTGTCAGAGGTCATAGACATCTAAAAATGCCGGAATATGGTACCGCTTGAACCGGGGATGATGATACATTGTACGGTGGAAAAAACTGTTAAATGTTGGTAAGACGCTCGTGACATGAGGTGTGAAAAACCAAATGGTAAAAAATAATCTGGTATAATGTTTTACACAGAAATGCCATGGAAGCAAGATAGCGTCTTTTTTATATCAATAATGCAGTTTATGAAATTTTGCCTGCCAGCACAGAGAAAAAAATTTATCAAAGCATGCATTTCTGCCTTGGTTGGGCGGGCAGTAGCGACCCAATAGATTGGGCATTCATAGTGATGTCCTTGCCTTCCAGGGAGTGAAGGCGGCGGAGGCACTAGGCAGTGTTGACAGATTCCATGAAGCTACTTTGCGGGATAATGGCAATGTCTGGAAAGTGCTTTTGGCGGTGCTTTTTCTTATTCATTCTCTGGACCTACAGAATTTCACAAACGTATGTTTTTAAATAGTATAAAACGCCAAGTGTGTGCTCCGTTCGTTCCATTAAAGGTCTCTTAAACATTGCGCTGTCGTCCCCTTGTTAGAAATGCTCTAGAAATATTGTTTTGAGCAAGTTGGAGAAGTCCGTAAAAACCCACTTGGAAAGACAGTTAACTTTCGAAGAAAACGACACTTAGTATATGAATCATATCATATTCCGCCGCGATCAATCGTAGGTGTGTATAGATCTTGGGCGTTCAGAAATGACCATTTTATGCAAAATATATTCATGACAACACACACATTTGACATGATGAGCACTGACGCCAGTCGAGACAGCTTAAAAGGTCACTCACCACCCAGTGGAGCTGACTTTTGACCTGACTCGTCACATGAATCCGACGGAGAATTTTTCACATCGGTATACCGCTGCCAAACGAGAAGGCAGCATCTGGCACCGATGTTGACGGAAGGAGATCGTCCGTGAAGATGTCGTCACATAAAAACGACTAGAGATAAGAGATGAGAGCAGAGGAAGCCAGTTTCTTAGTACTTGACGACGTAGCCGTGCTGCTCGACGGGCTCGGCGGCGACGTCGACGCTGTGGCTGACGGTCTCGTAGGTGGGGAAGGCGGCTCCGTAGTTCAGCGGGGCGGCGTTGTAGGCCAGGGGGTGGGCCAGGCCGGAGTAGCCCAGGCCGGAGTAGCCCAGACCGGAGTAGCCCAGGCCGGAGTAGCCCAGAGGCAGCAGGGCGGCGCAGCTGCAGACCAGCAGGCAGGCGAGGACGATCTGCACAAAAACAGGTGAAGTTAAACCGAGCCGTGACGTCAGGCATGGGCGCGGGAGCCATGGAGCAAGGGGGGGGGGCTTCAGCCTCCAATTTCTTTGAAATTTAACGTTAACCCTATGGACGTTAACTAGAAAGAACTGACCCAAATGCTCAAACTACAGAGGAGTTCCCGTGCCCCTGACGTCAGGCCTTATCTCCTCTGGGAAACGTCTGTAGTGCGTGCTATTAAATCCTGCAACGTAGTCCTGTGACTCGTTTCATGCAATTTTTAGAAAAGAGCAGACATAACGATTCGAAAAAAAAACAAACAAAATTACATCAAAAGGTGGCCATCACTGTGATCACAAACCGTCGTGCCCTACTTACCAGTCTGAACATGATGGCAGGCGTTGGTTCACGTCGAGCGGATGTGTGTGCGTGTGTGTGCTGCTCCGAGATTGGTCTCCCGTTATATAGCGGCGAACACACGGAGAGGGTGTGTCCAGAGCCAGGGAGGGGCCGCCGCTACCGCCGGCGCAGTGCTGCCACCTAGTGAACGCCGTCGGCCCTAAGGAGCAGGATGCGGATCTTCTCGCAAGGATACACGTAACAGGATTTCGGCCGCAAGATACATCCGCCCTCTCGTCCTTGTAAACTCTTACCAGGCGTTTTTGTTCACGAGCATGCGTTTTACACGGCAATACCACTGAAAGTATACCACATCTCTGAAATGATCGGTGACGGCTGAAAGAGCTTCACCCGGCCAGCAAGCCAAATAGCTCCAGGCCGGGATCGCAGAGTCGGGGCTCAGCCGTGAGAGGCGTATTGCCCGAAATCGGCTACGACCTGCAACATCAAGGCTTGCGAGGACCGTATAGCAGCAGGAATGAGCGATGTGGATCAACTCCAAACAAAAAACATATCATACCAATGTAATGTATTTAGTATCAGCTCCCGTCCCTTGTTCCTGTCTGTTCTTCCGTGTTTCCCTCCGCCTTAAGGTGTCTTTTGTCTTTTGTCTATTGTCCGCTTACCGGTGCATTTAACTGCCTGCATGTCTGGTTGTCTGGCTTGCAGATATGTATGCGCTGATCTGCCTCATTTACGGTCGGTTTGTCTGTGTCTGTCAGTCGGTCTTTTTGTCACCCATGCGTCCATCTGTTTGTCAGTTTGGGTGTCTGCCTGTTCGCTGATGTGTCTGTATGTATGTCTGTCTGTCTACCTGTCCGCTGATGCGTCTGTATGTATGTCTGTCTGTCCACTTATACACCTGTACACCACCACGCTGGTGTGTCTGTATGCCTCTGTCTGGTTTGGCCACCTAAATGTCTCTCATTTTGATTGTCTGTCTATTTGTCCGTTCGTCTGTGCGAATCCAGTGTGTTTTTCCTTTTATATTTCTATTTCTCTTTTTTCTCCGTTCCTCCTTCATTTAAACTTTTCTGTTTTTCCATTCCTCTTCTGATCTATCCCTCTCCTTTTTATAAATGGATTAAATGAAACATAACTATAATCTCTCTCTCTCTCTCTC
This sequence comes from Capitulum mitella, assembly GCA_030062745.1. Classification (NCBI taxonomy): domain Eukaryota; kingdom Metazoa; phylum Arthropoda; class Thecostraca; order Pollicipedomorpha; family Pollicipedidae; genus Capitulum; species Capitulum mitella. The sequence goes on from CP099840.1 coordinate 3,757,462, forward strand.
TCTCTCTCTCTCTCTCTCTCTCTCTCTCTCTCTCTCTCTCTCTCTCTCTATATATCCAACGAGGAACTAGCGAGGATTTTCTGAAAGCTCACCTCTTTCGCACTGCGTCTTTACAACAGATAATCAGTCAATCAATCAGCCACTCCAATGTACGCTTGAACTGCAGTGACAAAACATGCCAGATTCCTCCCCCGCTAACTGCGTGTTTACTGCTGGCAACAAAGCAGATTTCAGTGATCTACCTTGCCATTGACTGCGGGTGAGGGGATTTTAAGCGCCCCCGGCGCATTTTTAGGTATTTCAAAAACGAATAAACGCAACGTACTAGAAGTTTCAATATCCTTTTTACATCAATTAACGCACACGCCAACAAAAATTTGGAAACGAAGTCATCTTAGGTCACGTCTCAATGCCGTCATAAAGACGACCATGTTTTGCGATTCGACGCTCAGTTTTACTTCAACACTGTATCGTCGGTTCTTTTACGATGTGTGGTGACTCTGGCTTGCACTACATATCAGCATGACCTGAAAATGCAATTTGGAGGTTCTCTGACCTCTTACTAGGTCATCCTTGGTCAAACATGTATTTTTCGTTTCCTGGGTCTAGAGAGAATACTTTCCAGAAAAGGAACTGACTAAACTGCTTTTAGATACGGCCAGATAAATTATCAAATTTTCTTGCAACAAGACGCGAGTAGACCGTACACAGCAGTTTGTTGCAACATTGCAATATTTTTTCGTCGTTTTACCTTTGATGGTTTTATGCAGATTTCAGTGTAGCCGGTAAATTGGCGGCGTATGACTGACTTTCTGGATGACCAGTGTGGAGATATCGGCCAATCCAATATTGTGCAACATTCCGCGGAAATGTGCAACATGGGACAAACTGACTTATAGGGTCATCCAGAGATGTCAAATGGAGGCCACTATCGTGCTCGTGGTACTCCAAGTTTAAAATTGCAGAATGTTGCAATGTTGCATGCTCGCGATAACTGGGACCATTTCAAGCCGGTTTGTGCCAAATGCTCTTTGAAAGTGTCTTTTTTAGCATTTCCATGTAAAATGGGTCAGGAAACATGCATTGCATGGCCCGTTATAACGGACGCCGAATCTGAGCCAACCCGTGACCTTTTATGACCTTGGGTTTGGTTCAGGTGGCACTTAGAACATGAGATTAAGCTGCCAGGAACATATTTCTCCTTAAACTTCTGTCTCAGGCTTGGTTTCATTGTGCTTAGGTAACTGGAGAAATGTTCACCTTTTCTTGTTTGGCCTGACCTGTAGCGTTATCAGTGACCCGACAGTAAAACGCATGTACGGCACAGGACTGCAAGGTTCGGCGCTATCGATCGGCGTTTCAATCAGCGGGATCGGACGATTGGTTCCTGAGATAGACGGGCGAGGTCGTTAAACGCCCCCTCCCCGGCTAACGGTAAGAAGCGACATGCTTCAGTCAATGCCAGGTGAAATGCTGCTAAGCCACAATGCGAGAACTGATGTCGTCATCCAACAAGCATGCGTGTTTTCCGTCGCTCTGAGCATTCATTATTTACTTGATGTTTGTCCTATGCGTCGAGGCCTACTCTAGCACAGAACCAGTAGAAAGTGTGCAGGATGGTATTCCCCTGGTCCCAGAACGGTCTCAGGCAACAGTCTCAGGGCACAATGCGTGACTTCAGAATAAATCGTGCCCATATTATAAAAAGCTAGGCGTAGTCTTTCGTGTACAAAAAAAAAACAGAAACACGTATTGTCTTATGTTAAACCATGTAACTTCTAAATTCACATTTCGTAAAAAAAATGATTGAAAACGTGCGGTTTCTGAATCGGAACGTTGATGTGTTAACATTCCGTGCAGCAAGTAAAGCAAAAACAAAGATAGGCTTGAAATATCGCCCATTTCCATGGCAGAGCTTAGCAATATTATGCTGATGTCAAGCTTGTTTCTTTTCAGCCCAGGCCCACATATCGCCACAGCAACTTCTTTGCATCATAGACACAGATCCGTCCTTAATACAAAAAATATATTTATGAAAGCACACACATCTGAAGTGATTGTCACCAACGCCGGTGCAGACGGCTCAAAATGCCACTCGCCACAGCACGGCGCTGACACTGGCCCGTCTTGGCTCAGAGGCCACCCGAACAGTTCGGACGTGACTGCCTGCCCCCAGGCATGTCTTCGCGGTATACTGGTTCGTAGAAAATGGGGATCTTCGGCGGAGAAAGGAGAGAAGGTGACAGACTGAGATGACTTGGGGAAAGAGCCGCTCCTTAGTACTTGACGACGTAGCCGTGCTGCTCGACGGGCTCGGCGGCGACGTCGACGCTGTGGCTGACGGTCTCATAGGTGGGGAAGGCGGCTCCGTAGTTCAGAGGGGCGGCGTTGTAGGCCAGGGGGTGGGCCAGGCCGGCGTAGCCCAGGCCGGAGTAGCCCAGACCGGAGTAGCCCAGAGGCAGCAGGGCGGCGCAGCTGCAGACCAGCAGGCAGGCGAGGACGATCTGCACAAGATGACACCACCATTAATACACGAAATGCCCTTCAAACCTTTGCGATGAATCTAAGAGAGTAAGGCATTTGCAGGCTTTCTGAGGGGAAGGGATCATGTGGCGAATAGTCTCAGTCTGACTTACCAGTCTGAACATGATGTCGGTTGTTGGCGCACTAGGGATGTGTGTGATGCTCTGGCGGTGATCGCGCGTTTTATACGGCTGGACAGGGGGCGTGTCTGGTGCGGGGCTAAGGCCACAGTTACCGGCACAGTGCTGACATCTGGTGTCGATTTGAAGACGCCATTGGGAGACCGTTGTGAATGGTTAAGCGGGAAATGCAGACATCGGGAGGTAGTCTAGAATCCTTGACGATGAAGGAGCCGACATGTCATCTTTTTCCCATCTGTCAACCCTCGCCGGAAGAGAGGATTGCCAACCCCTATGAGGTTTTTCTTGCCCAGCAAACAGCCCACGTCAAAAGCTTGAAATTCGCATCAGAGGACCTTGAATCCTTTCCACATTTTATGTTTCAACAAGAATTACTGTCAGGTCATGTAAGGTCACCAAGTTCCGAAGTCATATGTAATGGTTCGGGAATCGTTTTCTCTGGATGTAAGCCATGTTTTGGCAGTGGCGGTTCTGCCATTCATGCACATAACATACCATCTCACCTGTAGTGTTGGGTTTTACCAGTGTTTTTTTGCGTTTGATTATTCTTATGGGGGTTTCTTATCAAAATGACTGATTGTAATTCCAAAGAAAGCATAACGCCGATGGAGGCTCAACCTGTTCATTATATTGGGAACATTAAAGTATATTCTTACGGCGAACAGGGAGATAGCCGGGGGGGGGGGATGGGGCCATACCCTTCCCGGAGCTAAGTGGTCTGCACTATAGATGTGTAGCGATTTTGCAGGAACATTAAATACCTAGTGGTCACATGTATTTCCTGTGCGTTAAATATGAGGACAGTTACATGTCAATTTCGTTATGTGCCAGTGGCATATAACAAAATTTGCTATTCGTCCCTTTTGAAGAAAATCCTGGCTCCTTGGTTGTTGGCGAACAGTACTAGTTCTCATTCGAAGTCCACTGGGTAAAAACTTCCAATGAGGCATTCCTCACATGGCTACAATACCAAACTGACAGCACATCACTTGATACCGATTTCAGCGTGTCAGACAAATAGATTCCAGTGTCATATCAATACACGAACTGAGCGTGACTTCAAGTGTCTGTGCGTTGTCAATTCGCCTGTGCCAAGTGGTCCGGTATCGTGGGCGCCTACGCCTAGAGTACCGGACATCCGAACCGTGACTTTGTTGCAGGTGGTGTGTAATTTTATTTTTCGTCTGTAATGATGCCTCAGCCGACCTGACAGTGAGCTGGATATCTAAGAGCTATGATTAAGCTATCTATGGCCATGGATCAAGCCAGGGACGTATTTAGAAATTGTCCAAAGGGATGCCATCATGCCTTAAGGGGCGCCGCCAGTTTTAGGGTCGCCAATACATATGGTCGGGGCGGGGGAGGCAGCTGAAACTCTAAAAAATATCGCCATGTATCTTTGTTTTATTTTGACGTGTAAATGCTATGCGGGGACATAATCCCTCGTCGCCGGGGCTGGCAGGTAGCCGGCCACTTTCTGTCACTGCGTTGTCTTAGTCCCCATTTTAGGGGGCTACGGGATACTCCGGTGGCGGTGCAGGAGCTCTACCACCGGACTATCGGAATGCGGGACTGAACGTGACACACGGGGGCGAATCGTTGTATGCGCGTCGTGAGCACACGGATGGAAGTCTCAGCCTTCCGGATATTCGATTGCCTTTGCCATTCGAGACGCTACAGGTTCCCTGTGATTCTAGGCATTTCACATTCTGTATTTCAAACAGATTTACGCGGCCTTCGATAAGCCATTAATCGTCGGTGATCCAATAAGACCAGTTCACTGGGCACCCAGATGAACCAAACCACGGCGCTCTGCTCCGACGCATCGATCATTTAGCTCCGAAACAGACGTTAATAAAGGTGCTCGACTGTGACGACGTATCCAGATAATATATAAATACATATAAATATATATATATATATATATATATATATATTTATATAACGCGAGAAACGGCTGAATTTGAGGCCACAGGGCGCCATCTGAGCCCTCGGTGGCGCTCCTCAAGAGTTTCGGGTTTTTGGGTGTCATTCTCGCCATCGGGACGCATTTCCGGACCTCAGGGGTGTCACTGGAACCCTCGGGCGACCCTGCGGGGTTTGAGATACACCTTGATCTGTTCTTGTTTTGCTCTGTGCTATGTTTTGTTCTGTTCTGTCTGTTCTTTTAGGGCGTTCTTCCAACGCTCGGAACATGTTTTCATACGCCAGGGGCGCCCTTTGAGCCACTGGGAACGCCCCGTCAGGTTTTGGAGCGCCCAGACTCGTTAGGTCGTCTTACTAGTTCTCAAAACATATTTTCAGACCACAGGGACGTCCTTTGATTCCTCGAGGATGTTCCCCTGGTTTGGGGAGTTCTTTATTCCCTTGTTGTTCAGGCCGTTTTATTTTTCACCGCGTCGTTTGTGAGACATTGGGACATATTTTCGGATCACAGGAGTGCCCCTTCAACCCTTTGGGGGTGCCCTTCTAGGGTTTGGGGCAAGTTTTTATTCTTCAGGGCATCCCTTTTAGCCATCGAGATATTTTCAGGCCTCAGGGGCGCTTTTTGGGCTTTCTGGGGGGTCCCTCCAGGATTTAGGGCGCCCTTGAATCTTCATGTTCGTTAAGTCGAGTTCTTGATTTTTTCCCATCCTCGAGACATTTTTAGGCTTCTTGGCCTTTGAGGCCTCGTGAACACAATTTCTGGCTCGGTGCTCCTATTAGTCAGTAGACAGTATTTCCCGACAGGGCGCCTTCGGCGACCAAAGGGGATGCCAATGGTCTGATGGCATGCCCCTGTATCCGCCCCTGGATCAAGCATGTCATGGGTTCCAAGCGTACCATATCATGTTTGTGCCTGGTTGTGCGCAAGGCATTGTGCGCAGTAACGTAGATAGGGTTTTGGTCAGGGCAGGGGGTCAAAGCTAAAATAAGAAAGCTTGGCAATACTCATAAGATTTTGTTACGAGCATGGGCAAATTTTCCGTTTGAACTTAAGGGCACGCGGATATTTTGAAAATAAAAGCATATTGCTTTTTTAAGTTTGGAACGATTCTCGTCTTTTAAAGGAACCATTTGAGGTAAGCCCATTCTGTGGAACCCCTGGCAATATAAGGGAGGTGGGTGGAAAGAGATTCAATTGACCCCTCTGACGCCCCTCTGGCTACGCTGCTTGTTGTGCCTGATTAATACTGTGGCTTAGCACAATGCCTGGGTGCGAATACCTACATGCACGGATGTAATTACTGGGGACACGAGGGGAATGTCCCTACTCTTGGCCCATGGTGCGGGTGCCCCATTTACGCCACAGCAAAAAAGGTTTGGAAAGAAAACCCACGTCTTAACCCGATCCCCATTTAATAATGAACACGGGAGTTCTTTCCTTTTTTGTTGCTAACGGAGGGCCTTTTTATCAATCAACGAGTTTAACATGGCCAACCACACTTCGAGAGGCCCAAAAGTAGCAGAGGGGCAATTTCGCCTATGTTCCATTGTTAGCAGCACTGCATCGCTTACAGAGGTGAGAGCCATCTGCGTGGAGTGGTTCTTCCGGAACCCATGCTGTGACGAAACAAGCAGACAGTTGCCAGGACAAACTGCATGCGTTTGTACATTCACAACACGCTCCACAGTTCTGGAGACGACCGGCACTATAGAGGCCGGTCTAAGGACGGTATTAAAACCTGACAGAGATATGGTCTTCCACCGGCTGACTTGCATAACAGCATTTGCTCAGCATATCGACCGCGCCGGTGGCGACGGCGCATCTGCTCTTTCATAGCTAAACAACGCCGGGCAACGGGCTGCCGGGTGCGTAATTCAGACAACTAGCTGAAACGTATTTTTTCCAGCGCATCAGAACGTAAAAAAGCGCACCGAGACATTTCGTCGCAGTCAGCCAACTGTGGTGTAGCGCAATAATTTGGCATTACCAATGTCCACTCTTTTTTCAACTGGTTTATATTTTCATCACATTATTACATGCACTTTACATCCATACAGACACCTTTTACGTACAGACAGAATCCCATCGTTGTCACGCTCAAGGCGCCAGGCTGTTCGAGAACAAAGTCCATTTACATTCGATATTTCTCATCTTTTTTTTTACACAGTCGTTCGCGGCTTTCATTTCAGGAACGCCCACACTTCAGCGTACCCTATATAGGCCTCAATCCTAATCGCTCGATCATTCCTTTTGCACGTGCACAAATACTGTTTAGCGAGTAGGATTAACAAAGTATAATCGCTACTGCATCGGTAATACCAAGCAGCATGGTGTGCGCGTTAAGTGTGTGCCGAAATGGGTTTGTGTTAATGTTTACAAACCTAAAAACTTTATCCCAAAAGGTGTAGACAGTTTGGGCAAGCGAAAAAGTGATGTATAATGGTGTCAGTGATTACAATGTTGGCAGGTGGCGTTGTTCGTGAGCATGCAGAAATTTACTAGTGGATATGTAATGGTGTATTATGTATAATGTATATGTATAATGGTGCCGTGATTACAATGTTGGCAGGTGGCGTTGTTCGTGAGCATGCAGAAATTTACTAGTGGATATGTAATGGTGTATTACTTGGTACCGCAATGCTTAAAGTTTAGTGAACCTCGTGCAGTTATATGGGATGTGCATAATTTTGCACAAATGTCCATTTTATGCCTTCCATTTTGTCCCACTGGCTACAGAAGAGGCTTCGCGGAACTCGCTACTACCTCTGTATGCGAACGTCGCATGGGAGGCTTGTGCCTTATCCGAAATGAAAGCGTGACGTGGTGTCGTGAGAGTCGGACTGGGCTCAGTGCGATTAGGGCTCAGATCGGGGTGCGAAAACAAGGCTCACTTCCTGTTTTAACTTCCGAGACAAGGTTACGCGGTGACCAAGAAGCGCGGTGACGCGATGACGCGGTGACCCAGAGGCGCGGTGACGCGGTAATGCGGTGACCCAGAGACGCGGTGACGCGGTGACCAAGAAGCGCGGTGACGCGATGACGCGGTGACCCAGAGGCGCGGTGACGCGGTAATGCGGTGACCCAGAGACGTCGTGACGCGGTGATCCAGAGGTGTGGTAACACGGTAGGCCGGTGGCGCGGCGAGGAACTGCAGTGTGTTGCATCATGCATTCGTCATGTTGTCATTTTCAGTTTCGTTCCATGCACCGCACCGACTGCGCTGCGAACCTTTTCGCCCACTAAACTGGCAAGAATGTAGTGAAAGATACAAATAAAGGTAGAAGTAAATCATGCAAAAAGCTTGTCATTGTCAAATGCCCAAAAATTAAGTCAACGTGCAGAATTACACCGGATTTTTGTATAAAGAAAACAATGACAATTCGAGATCATCTAAGGTCCTCTATTGATCTTTGTGGCATTACGTTTTTTTTTTTAAATTTAGCCCCAGCGTGTCGAAGTGGGTAGCACTGGGATCAGAGCCAAGCTAAGCGGAGCTTGTTGCCCGACTCTGACCCCGCCACCCAAGATGTTGTCAAATATGGAGTAATTTTGTATTAAATGACATTCTAAAGCACATATTTTTATTGAAAACAAAGTTGCAACATCCTTCACTAACCATACCTATCCATAATAGGTATGTGTAAAACCCAAGGAAAACTAATTTTGCGAGAAACTTCTCGTCACACAGCTCAATTAATGGTGTCATACCTACACGATGCAAAGCATTTTGTGGGGTTTTTTTCTTTATTTTACTTTGTTTTGTTTTGTTAGTTTGTTCTTTTTCTTTTTCTTTTTTTTTTGCTTTACTGAGCGGAGAAAAGTCTCTGCATAACTTGTATCAAAACTGAACAGCCTTACGCCAGCAGTTTACTGCGAGCGCAGATGAAATATGAGACAGTCGTCCACGTGCCTGGGAGCGCGTGTCCAATAAGTCGACGAAAAAAAACTTTTGTATTTCTTTAATTTATTGCTGCATTCCGTTAATATATAACGCAGATGCGAGCAACTATCATTGTTGGTGAGGATTTCGCCGAGCCTTCTGAGTTATGACTTATCAAGCATGTTGTGTGTGTCTCTCTGTGTGCGTTTTTTTGACGACTCGATAAACAAAACCCCGTTTTTCGATATGGCTGGCCTAGTTTAACCTCCGATTTTACCATTCCAGGGACCTGAAATTTCTACCACAGAAAGTGCCTTATCGGTGTCTCCTTCCTGAAATTTAAGTTGAAACGACTGATGACTTTGAAAGTTGGGGAATTTGCCCCACCTTCCCCGCTCCGGTTCGCGATAGATATTTTCAGACCCACTCCTGCGCGCGTTTTGAGGCGGACGAATGAGAGGGCCGTCGCAACGGCACTCGTCAGCACTTCAGATGATCACTCGATGCCTCCAAATGGTTCCTTCATGCTTTTGTTCGCGCACGAGGTCTGTCAGTTTTTCGACTATGGCGCCTTTTAGTGTCTAGAGGATCGTGTTGCTCCTCAATACCTTGTTAGAGAGGGACGGCAGCCGGTGGTTAGGCGCTCAGTCTTGGTACGGCTGGTGCCGGATATCCGGCGGAAGTCGAGTGACGTGACGCTTCACCCCTTTTACTTATGTCTTGTTGGGCTTGTTGAAAGGTTCCTAAATAGCAGTACCTTACCCCAGAAGAGTCTTTAACAGCTTCTAGTGTGTCAATGGCAGCTTCACTTCAATTTTTTTTCTTACAGTTCGTTGTTTTTTATTTGTTGTAGTCACCGTTTTTTTTATCATTTTCTCAATTTCAAATTATTCATCTCATATTACTGTTAAGCATACCGTATTTCATTATTTTACTTATTTTCTTTTACCATATTGTTATTCAAATTATGATTGCTTATTTTCGTCTTTATCTAATTCGGTCTGATTTTTTTATCCCTGACGGCTGCGCGTTGAACCCATTCAGTCTGTTTAAAACGTTTGTATGTCTCTATGTTCCTAGAAGTATAAAACACCACCGGACGGGAGGGATTTTCACTCGCACCGATGACGAGGGGGTGGTAGGCACCCCCGCGCCATTTTGCCGCTAAATGAGCTAGCAACTCGGGACGAAAAGCAGTCGACAGCTGTGTACCCAGACGAATCCAAAGGCTTCCGGATCGGTCCCGTCATCACAACCAGTGACCTCTTAGGTCAGGCCAGACTGCATGCTTAGGAACTATAAAGCGATTTCCGGCGTTGAAAATGAGACATTTGCGGCCAGGTAACTCTAAAACCGTCTCCTTTGCCATATTCAGTGCGCAAACATAGCGCAGAAACGTTCTAAAAAAGGTCATCTAAGGTGAGTGATCTTGTGTAATCTTGAAAAGATCATTGATCTGTCTAAAGTGACCTATGTGTATTTGGAATACAATTATGTGCCGACTTCATGCCCGTCATCTGCCGTTTATGCATGTCTTATGTCCTTAAAAGGTAACAAACCGACATTTGGCGCGAAGATCACTCTGCACGCCCTCAGTAATGACGCCAAAGCTCGGTAGCCTGAGATGACTTAGGGTTACTCTTTTTTTCAAAATACCCACAATATATGTATCGGCAGATACGTCAAATTTCGCGGCGCTGTCGTGGGTTGTTTTGCCGTTGTCCCGGAAAAAAATGCCGGGGGGGGGGGTCGTATCCACCCCTCGCCCAGCAAGGGCTAAATACGATATAATTTGGATAGATTTTATCTACATTTATAGGTTTCACACGTTATAACCCGTTTTTCGGTATGCGCTGCGCGTAGTAACGTAATGCTGTGGTTTTAATACAGTTTCGTAGTTTTGCGAGAAACTATTCTGGCGTCATTTTCTGTAAGTGAACAAGTTCAACTTCACATACCCTTGCATATCCGAATATATCGTGTATCGTGTTTAAAGCCTCCATTAATATATCTGAATCAGATCCCCAGTTTCGATAATACGTGGCACTTGTGCCGAATAAACTCGTTCTGTCAGGTGTTCATCTAAAAACCCACCCCCGGAATTGTACACAAGTGACGTAGGTGTCAAGACTAACTGGTTTTTCGGCACACTTGCTGATGCATTATATGATTGTGATGCGTGGCCCATGGTTCGTTCTAAATATTCAATGATCGGCATCTGAGATCAAAACGCTCAGTGGTAGGCTAGAGACACCTACCCTGTTAAATCTCTAAAATGTATCTTTCAACTGGGACAGCCAAATGGTACATTCCCAAAATCGAAACTGATCTTTTATCGCATGCGCAGGCCAAATGAGGCATGAACAATTAAATGACATGGCTACGACTGGTGTCCGGGGTATGCGACAGATACGTAGTTCCACACAGGCGCGACGACGGTTGTCTGTTGTACAGACTGGCCGGCACGATGGAATGGCAAATCTAAAGACCTTTCGGAATCCTGTGTGGTACTTGTTTTAAAGTACTCGAAAAGTGTGCGGTTATACCAGCGGTATACTGTTACTGTAACATGTTATAATGACGGCGCGTTATTGCTGCTGACACCAGCAAAAACACAAATAAGCCTAACAAATAAGGTGGCTCACCTACCGAACTACGACCAACGAAGCCAGACCTTTTTCCTCCGTAGAAATGCAGCGTGATTCTGTCTCGCACGTCAGGGCGAGCCAGTGCGGTCCGAACAACGGGCCAGCCCCTGCTCCCCGTACCTCCTGGCGGTCCCTTCGCGCCGATCCAGCCCCGGAGACGGCCGGCCGCCCTCCCTGAGCGTCTCGCCTCGGCCGCTGTAGCCGGGCGAGGGCAGCCAGCGGCGGCCGCCGGCTGGCATTGGGAACGCGGACGTCTCTCGCGACCACGCCCGGCCCGGCCCGGCCCGGCATGAGACGCGCCCGCCGCCGCCTCCGCCGCCGCCGCCGCCCCGGGCGCCCAAGGCTGCCTGGCCGGGCCTGGTGGAAGAACTCGGCCGGACGACGCCCTGCCATTATCGTTAGCGGGTGCGTGTGGAGGGGAGGGGTGGGGGAGAAAATGAAAGCAAAGTCGTCATCGGTTGCGTTTTGCGAGGCATTTTGCATGGTGATGTCGACGTTCAGAAGTCATCTGTATCTGAAACACAGTATATTATCTTGAATACAGTTTCAATCTCCTACAGAAGTGTCTAAAACTAACTCGAATACGATGATTTCACATCTTCCTATACAATGAAGACGTGAATACATGTCCACGTATAACAAATGAACACGAAATAAGAGAAGAAGAAGTTAAAAACGATTTCATTAAAAAAAGTCTCCTTACTAATTTTTTGGTAAGCAAATAAATCACAAGAAACATACTACTCAAGCAGTCATATGGGAGAAGTTGTCACCTACAAATAGCTAAGGTTTTGCTTTCTTTTTGTCTAGAGAGCTCGATAGATTAACTGATTAATTTCGTTCACTCTTACGGGCATTGATAGCTTTGGACATACCAGTCTCTAATGTAATTCAAGTTTACCTTTAGGTGAATGGTCAATACGTTTAGTTGGCGATTACCTAATGACTGATGATATAGGGCGCAATCGTCTGGTGAAATTTTTCGGGAATATGGTCATGATTTGATGGAAAGAGTCCGATCTACTTAGCTGTATTCTGTTTTAAATAGACGCTCAGCATAGTTTTAAAGCACGCTGGCGGTATACAAAACATTTTTTGCAGTACGTCTGTTCATCTTTTCTCATTTACGCACAACTGAACATGCCATTTAATTCCCGTTCAACACAGAATTCCATTCAGGCAAACAATAATGCACATCGGAACCACCAATCCTCCTTACGTGTAATCTAGCTTACGAGTATTGGGCCACGAAATGGCATAGCTGTATAAGTGATGACGGGTATCCACCGTGAGTCCAGACACTCTTATCGCTTTACAGATTGTACAAAATATTTGACGTAACTGGAAAATACGGCCTCCACGGATGTTTGTTCAGCAACCTTTCAGGAGATGTAGTGGAAAGTACCAGAAGATCTCGAATCAATCGGCGCATGCGCTTTTGTAAACGCGTTCCATCATTTTTCGCGGTCCGTCCATCCTGCTCAGGGATTGCAACACGCACCGAATCCCAGCTACAAGCTGTCGATCATTGACTGCGTCTGCATTGTCACTGTCGCTATTGTTTTACAGCATCGTTTGAGAAAATCCCTCTGCTTTCTCTCTCTCTCTATTCCAAATCCCCTGAAATTCAGTAAGCCTTAATTCGACAGGTTTGGAATGTCTTTTCCATTGTAACAGATCCAGAGTAGATGGCTTTTCAGTAGGCGTATGAGCACAGGCGTGTCCGCTTTGTAGCGGGGATCGAGGTCAAGTGAGAGTGCATGACCTTGCGCAGTTCAGTACGTCTCCGTCACTGTCTGCGTATTCTGGGACAAAAAAAAAAACGCATCAATGCCTACCGTTGGCTCTGCTTGCATTTACTTGTCCCATCCGTTTTCAGGTAAGTTTCGACATTGTTTTCAAAAGAAAGTACGTTTTATCAAACATCCGTACCACAAATCTTTTTGGGGAAATCAAGGAGATCCCGACATTGCAACGAGGTCTTGAGGTCATTCACATATGAACGCAAGAACAATACATTCTGCATAAAAAAAAACAAACAACTGGCCAGAGTAAGTCAATGACAAGAATACCTACCGCCGTAACTTCATTGGTCTTAGAACAGCACCATGAACAAGTCGCACAGAGTCGCAAAACGCGCAAACATCTATAGGCTCATACGTCCACGTCCTTAAAGCCACTCCCTCTCAGCGAGGAAGGGTGCACGCCCTTCACCGGCGACCTTCACGGATTACCCGGAGCGTCATCTTCACTGCTGAGGACAGCTGATAGCGAAGTGACGTCATCACCATGGGAGTATAAAGGCCGGATCGGCAGTCTCCATGGCATTCTCATCTGCAGACACATCCAAACAGCATCACCATGAAAGTGGTAGGTTGGCGTCATAAAAGGAACCGTCGTTTTTTTTTAAGACGCTTTAAATATATGTCAATGGGTGTAATCTCTGCGAGGGCTGCGTGGGGCATGTCCCCCGCAGCTTTCCAGAAGTGGTCATTTGTCCCCCCCCCCTTACTTTTTAACGTATTGAATAGATATTTCCTAATGGCGACACAATTCCTTAAATTCCGAAAAGTAAACAAAGTGATTTTGCCCGTAGTTTGTCATCCAGCGCAGGGAAAAGAGTTTTTTTAAACGCTGGATTACCCATTCTTCACGGACTGCAATCAGCTTGTCCTGCCAAGTTTCTGAGCTGTTGCTACACCCATGATCGTGTCTGGCATTATTTCAGACAGGCCACTGTGCAAATCATAAAAATAACTTTGTCGTTATTTTCATTTATTCCTGGTGTATGCAAACACTTTTGCATATCTTCTCGTGTCCGTACCTCGCTTAATAATGTTCCCATTTGCCGCAGATCGTTGCCCTGTGCGCCACCCTGGCCTACGCCAGTGCCGGCATCGTCGCCCCTGCCACCACCCTGCTGAGGGCCCCCAGCCACGACTCGGCCGTCATCCAGAGCCACAGGTTCGGCGGCAACTTCGCCTACCGTACGGACGAGGCCCACGCCTACGCCTCCATCAACCCGGTCATCTCGACCGTGCGTCGGCCGGTGGGCGTCTCCTACAGCCAGGGCGCGCCCATCGTCAAGTCCACCACCGTGCACGCCGCGCCTGTGGCCGTGGCCGCCGCCCCGGCTCTGACCACATACGCCGCCGCTCCGGCTTACGCGACGTACGCCGCCGCCCCGGCCCTCACCACATACGCCGCCCCCGCCACCATCGGCTACACCGGCCTGGCCCATGGCTACGCCGCTGGCTACACCGGTCTGGCCCACGGCTACACCGGTCTGGCTCACGGCTACGGCCTTGGCCTGCCTCTGAGCATCGAGAAGGTGGACGAGACCGCCGTGGAGGCCGCTGAATAAGCTGTCAGCTTAGAGACGATGCAGGGCAGGGTGGTCATGAAAACGGCGAAAAGGCGCTGGATGCAGGGGCATCGATTTCGTCAGGTGAATGCTGCTGAACCAATTGGATTCATGTGATCTGCAGAGAAAATCTTATGTGAAATTATTCACCCTCATATGTTCATGCATAGGTTTTCATGTCTTCATTGGTATCACGAATACACATATCAATACGCCTTTTACTGTACAGGAATTACAGGCTTTCTAGCAAAACCATACGTCTAAACACCTCCCCCATATTTGTTATACATCTCTGGCTTCTTGCGACCTCATTCCGTTAGCATCAGGCGAATGGTATTGCAAGAGTCGGTTTCATATCCATGTTCTAGAACGCTTCGGTACATATTTCTAGAGGAGGGCAGATCCCCCCCCCATACACACTTTCCCATGTTTCCAAAACTTGGTTTCATATCCATTTCCAACACATTTCCAAAATTTCCACATTTCCAATTATCTGATTTTGCTGCAGAACGCATCGAAGAACTAATTGGAGCCCAAAAAAGAATGCGTGGAGTATGCTGTAAGGTTTCATTTCCTGGGCGAAGGAATGTCGTCCTCTTCCCATTGTCGTCATTCGTCAGCGTTCAATTTCATAACTGCTTGTTTAAAACGGGTAATTCAATGCGTAATTTGTTCAGTCTTGTTTAAATACTTTTATGGTCCATATTTTTTCCGTATATAACAGTTGCTCTGAAAAAAACTGTTCTTCCCGCCATCTACTTCACCCGCTCCCGTCTGGCAGTCGGCGCCGATCACGCTCGACCGGGGAGGGGGGGGGGGTTGACCGCCCTCCCCTCTAACTTATGAACGGCTTGTCGCACGATAAAAATAAGCACATCGTTGGGAAGCTCTTGACAAGCAGAGCTCGGCCATTTACGTCATTCCTATGTTTCCTCACGGCCAACTGCATGAAACCGAGGAGCGGCCTGGATCTCAAAAACTGTGATTAATAAAGTCTAGGTAAAGGTACCAATGAGCAGGTAAAAGTCTGCATAGGCCATTGCACGCCTAATTCCTCTGATTTCTTTAATGTACGTGTCAAAAGGTTTAAGTTCAAGACACGGTAATTTTCACGCAAACTGCCGGCGGGCACCGTAGCCAAACGTGCCATGAAATTAATGAGAACTAATTTTAACGTATCTTTTCCCCGATATAGGCAGTCCATGTAACATGTTTTAATCCTAGAGGTTTTTGTAACGGTTTCTCATGCTTAAATTTGGGAAAAATTCAATAGTTATCAATCTACACAATTGGCGGCGCTTTTTTCGCGAAAGACCATTCCCAAAATGCTCCAATTTTTTAAACTTTTTGGAACTTTTTGGTATTACTTGCAACTGTGCGAGATAGTTTTGCCATTTTCTATCAGTTCTGAGTATTTCATCGCCGAAATTGACGTCGGTGCATTTTGGCTCATAACAGTTATTTGAGACCTGACCTCAGGTCAATGGCTAGAAGTCATTGATATTTTGTCCATCGACAGCAAATGGAGCTTGCATCAACCTCACACTAAATATGTTATAAAAACTCCGTCAAATTCTGAAAAAAACAACATGTTTTGAAAACTCGATCTACTTTAGGTTAATTACCCGGAAAATTCTGGAAATATCTGAAATGGCAGATTTGTTGCAATCATTATCATCTCTAATCCCTGAAATTTTTATTGTGATATTATGTTTTTTCCAAAAAGGTAGAGGGCCATGAATTATTTTGGACATAGGTCCATTTGACCTGACCTAGGTCAGACGTCTGACTTGACTTGACCTGAGGTCAGACCTTTGACACAAGGTGTGAAAATGATCTAACAAAAAGTACGCGATGTTTCGTGGTACTTCGTTGGTTCGTCCTCTCGCAATCTTGGAAAAATCTCGAGGGTCAACCGCCTTCCCAGTCGGGGGCGGATTAACATGCGCACTGGAAAGGGGTTTTTTTGTGCCCCCTCCTCTTTTTCTCGGAAATCTTGAGAACGGATTGGAGCTGGCTGCTGACACTTTCTGATATTATGGCGATTGAATAACTCGTCGATTGACGCAGAAAATCAAAAATCGGCGGGAAATTTTTGAAGATTCAGGCATTTGAAGTGAAGCAAACATAACAAAAACAACGATTGTCGCTGACAAATGGGAACTTTGTGAAAGGACTGGCGTTCTGCCTTAAGATTACCGCTAAAACACAATCAAGCGACGTCATTCGAGCATAAGTGATGGATGTACCAAGACCAAAGCCAGGGTCACTACGGGTCAAAGTCATGAAAGGCCAAGGTCAACCAGCTTGTGATCTGATCCAGATTTGTTTTGCAACATGTCGGTTTGCATGAAAGTATGCATTCGGAGACCCTTATAAAAACGCGTGTGCGCACACTGATACACTTACATATACCATGGCCGGTGATGGTCAAGGTCATCGAAGATCATGGTCAAATATCTTGTGACCTGGTCCAGATTTGTTTTGTGACATGCCGATTTGTACGAAATATGCATTCAAAGACCCTAATAAAAGATGTGTGCACACATGGATACGTTTATGCACACTTGGGTCAGTGAAGGTTAAGGTCATCAAAGGATTAATGGTAACTATTTTGTGACCTGGTCCAGAGTTGCTTTGCAATATGTCGATTTGTATGGAATATACATTCAAAGACCCTACTAAAAACATGTTTGGCACATTGGTATTCGTATGTATATACATATATACATATACATACAGAGCATAAATATAAACGTTAGAAGTGATCAGATGTACCGATGTTGGCCGCCTTCACTGAAAATACGTCAAAAGATGCGTGTAGCGCCCTCATTTACACTCAAGCTGTCCCGTATTGCTCGAAATCTGATCTGCAAAAATGAAAAAAAAATGACGGCATATGTCAATGACCTGACATGTCCTCGGCCCGAAACCCTCAGTCAAGACGTCCAATGGATGGAAGTTGTCATATTCCACGTTTTAACGCTCGAATAAACACCCTTTTCCACTTCCGTTCGGAAAATTGTACGGAATGACCCGTACGGGCAGTGAAAGTGCCCAAAGTTGACGTTTTTGAGCCAATTTGACCTTAGAAATATTGACCTAGGGTCATGAAAATTGCGCAAAATGTAAGTCTTTATAGCCCTACCCTGTTCACAAAATTTCATGTCTCCGGCTCTTTCTGTTTCCGAGATCGGAGAGGGGTTCTTTTGGGCCCTCATCCAGTACGCGATAGCGCGAAACCCGCTTCCACTGCGGGTTTACCCGACACTGGGTGGAGTATTTTTTGTATCCGCAACCGCCTGGGGTGTCAAAAAGGGCATTCCCTGATCATCTCAGGATCTAATAGTCGGATATGAACCGTTTTGCCACCAGTCGATAACCCTGAACCCTGAAATTCAGAAAATATCATGTTACCCCTGACCATGTGGCCGATGACGTCATAGGTCACGTAAAATGCATAACACGACGTCGGGAAAACTGACATCGATTTGCACATCATATCATCGGCAACATTGATCTCAGAACCTGCAAGTGGGTGCCAAACAAAAAGTCACGATCTTCTGCATCAGGAGCATGCCAAAATGTTACAAAAATGTCGCGTCAAGGTCAATCTGCGTCAAATGAAATATTGGTCTTACTTCACATGCCAAAGATCGGTACTTACTTGCAGCCGTTTGAATACAGGTGACAAAAATGACAATATCGACGGAAGTGAAACCTTCTGATAATCAGTTTTACACCACCTGCTTTTCATCCTGTCAAGGTCAGTCTAGGTCAGGTCAGATGAGGTTGCATTACTATTCCTGACAAAGAGCAATAATCACTCGCTGGGATTCTTCACTGCGTCAAGTAAAGAACTGCCATGACATCTCGTGATAATTAGATCTGCCCTATCTACTCTTTGTTGGGTCAAGTTCAAGCCAGGTCAGGACAGAATCATTTTTTCCCTCTCTGAGAAGGAACAATAATTACCCTCTGGCGTTACTGAACAATTTTCCACAGACAACGTAGTATTTCATTTCATTTTGACATCTACTTATGGCATAACCTGACACGACGTCACGCTACATTTATTGAGCCTTGTTAAGAGGCGCATATAGATTTCCTTGTCTGTATTGAACGATGGGCAAGGTCTGCGGCAACTACTTCTATCATCCACAATGCGAATCAGTCCCATCATCACCATGCATGTGACCTAGCACGACCTCTAATGTTGACGTGTCACCGTTGTATATCCTTTTGGGGGCCTTATCCAATGTAAATCTAAATAATGCATGCATTATATCCGCGAATGTTATAAAACAACGAACCATGTCGCGCTACCGTCAGCAGAGGCAAAAACATGCATGCAAGGGTTCATTTATGGCGTCAAATCTCCATGACATGACCTAGCATGGAAATGGTTCTGATGTCAAAAGATGTGCAATTGATTGACGAAGAGATACTGGAAATTTGGTTGGCCTGGCCATAACGGTTCAGACGTTATTCAAGAAAAGCCGAGGGGAGAGCTCTATTTGATGCTCCTCAGGCGGTGCCGGGTTGAATGACCGCTTAAGCCAGCTAGTGCATTCAAAATGACGGACTTGTCGGGGCGAACTATCTGAAACAGTCCAATGGGAAGAATTTACAACAATAACGAGAAAACGTACATCACATTACAGAATACATGGAGCTGAACGTTGTGGTTCACGTATTTCCTTTCGCAACTTCCACCTTGGCTTTTTTACGACGGCAAAGTACTTAGGGAGCAGAGTATAATGGGCGAGTCTGTCTATTTCTAACATTCATTTATGATGTTTTTCAGACGGAGTGAAAGAGTGAATGCAGTGAGTGACCTGACGCAACTCGACGACCTAATGCAGTCGTATGGATGGCGCCAATTTTTATTTCGGTATGCTTGCTTGCTTCCTTGCGTATTTGTTTCATTACCTGGATTTCAAGGATTCATCATGAATTGCTACAAGAAGCCAGGCGAGTTCGGTACTAAATTGTGCCTCAGTGAATTTCTTATTGCTTAGGTCATGTCACGGTAGGGTGCATTCTGTTGCGCCTTTGAATGGCATCAATGTGTACTAATGGGTCGATCAAGCAAGGCTGAAGCTGCCAAATGGCTCTGCGTGCGAAAGCCTCAAGATACCATGAATATAAAAGAACACGCTTGGTATATTTTTTTAGTATTATTTTGATATCTGGTTTTCAGTTTCATGCCTCCGACTGTAATATTCTTGTTTACACATGTATGCAGGACACACTGTTGTTTTGCGACGTTTTGGTGCGAATGCTAGGTTAATGCTGAGCAAGGGCTATCAGCTGCTGAGACAGATCACTTGTAAGCTATTCTGGAGTTAATAGGATCAAAAGACGAATAAAGAGAGCATGAGTTAAGACGGAGAAGCAACAACACATGAGCTTCAGTTTTCTAAGGTTGCCCATTTTGAAACATTACATTTTGAGACTTACATTTTGTGCTACTCATGGTGTTCAAGTGACCGCAAGGTATCTTGAGTACAGAAATCACACGCTGTAAACTAGAAAATTTTCGATAACAATTGTTGATGAAAAGTAATGGTAAATAAGTTAATACCGAAAATAACGCATAAATAGTACAAAATAGACATTCTCGCCGAATATCAGCTACATTATAGTTATGGGCGTATCCGTAATCCAAGTTATGAGTAAGTTTGCCATAACATTTGGTTAGTGCTCTTCATTTGGAATTTTCGCGCAGTGGAAGTTTGACTCCTTGACGCCCTGAGCCACCTAGCATGACGTCCTGAAGAAAATGCGCGCATTTAGGTCTTTGGCGGATGTGTTTTTGGAACGTCATAACAACACTGATTTACCAATAATTTTCGGACCGAAAATAAGGTCGCACCAGAAAGCAGTGATAAAGCTGGTACCTACGCGATATCTTGCTGGAATCGCAATTTTTGGCTACTTTAACCCCTGGTGTGCGACTATCGTAGAGCTGTCAGACAGACTAATACCCAACAGCCTTGTCCGTTTGGTCCCTAACCGAAGTTAATATGCAATGCATTTCTAACCAAAATTTTTGCCACACGATTATCATATTTGAACTAGTCGTCAACGTAACCTCAAAACGTATGCATTTTTAATAATAATCTATTACTAACATTATGCGCGATGGAACACAAATTATTGTCAAACTGCTGAAAAATATCAAATGTGACATAATTAACCATGATTCATGCATATGTTAGCATAAGCATGCTTATGTTGTTAAGTTCCACTAAAGCATTATTAAGCTTCTTCTTCCCTAAATGGCTATATACCTCGGAACCATTTATGCCCCATTCCCACAAGAGGATATTTCACGTTTGCTTCCCTGTCTGCTTATGTCATGGAATCATGCTCATGCTTATGAAGTGAACTCAGCCATGCTTATGCTAATCATGCGACACAACTGCTAGATCAGTAAGTACTGTCACACTTGACGTGTGTCTCACGTCATCTGTCTTTGTCATTTATGCTTCAACTGGTAGTACACATATGAAGTAAACTGCCGTGACAAACCGCATCGCGGTTTTGTTAATTTACGAACATTGGATCTCACTCACTTGCATGCGATTTTAACGATTGTTTTCGGCCTTTCTTATATGACAGACATCGGCTGAAGTCTTGACAATGGAGACGCAGGCAAATTATGAACTTTCGGCCACAACCATAATCATAACAAGAACCGCAACCATAACCAGCAGGACCACCATTAGTGGAGATTTAAGGCAGCAGGGGCTGCTGCCAGCATGTAGTGTCAGTTGTCATTTACAGATTTCACCAACTTTGTGAGCGGATATCTGATCGGTTTTTGACATAACAGTGACAGTCATTGTGCACCGAACTCCATAGGCTATCTAGTGTGTTCAGTCTGTCCTGCGCGGTAAGACAAGAGTTCAGTCATTCTGAAAAATCTTAGTCTATCGCTTTTGTATCGTTTTGCATTGTAGTGGCATCGGAAAACATGAAACCAAAGATACAGAATGCTCTCACAATATATCAGGGAGACAAAGGAAAAAATGACGGATCCAGCACATTTTTCCCTGGGGCTCGATAGAAACTTTGATATATTCGCCTGAGTTTTACTTTTTTTGCCAAATGAGAAGCCAGTTTAGTCTCTAAACAAAATGCCCCCTACGTCTTTAATAAAATATAGATAGTATAAAAACCAGGAAGAAAACGTCAGACTGAAGCTATAAGCATTGACTGTTTGCCAGATGCTGCATTGTAGGGACAACGGCAAGCCTGGAAGTTAAACCTTCCAATTAGATTCACGAAATTATTACACCGAAAACCAGTCCGCCAGCGTAGTACATTTTGTAATCCGGCGAGGGATATGTTAGTGCGGCGTTAGAAACAAAGTCGTCCCAGCGATCAGCCTGGGTGTGGCGGCTGGATCCGGGGAACGCCCTTCCGCTGGTGACCTTCACCGTCCAGACACCAGTCCCTCAACTGAGGACGAGCCTCTGTGACGTCACAGCTCTCCACGGCCTATATAGCTCGAGACGGCGGCTGGGAGGGCATTCTCCTCTGCAGACACACCACAGCAGCAGCACCATGAAAGTGGTAAGTCCACTGATATATATGTACAAATATCGATGTCCAGCCTTATGGCATGACACGAGGGCGACGAAATTTGCGGAACACAGCATAAATTCTACAAAAAAACATTATTCAGTCCCTTTTTACTTTAACTGGTTATATTTTCAAACTATTTATGTCCAACTCCCACAAGAGCATAATTCACTTTTGCTTCCTGTCTCCTTATATTGTTGAGGCAATCATGCCACATTTGATATTTTTCAGCAGTTTCGCTATAATTTGTTTTACATCGCGCATAATGATCCTGATAGATTACTATTAAAACGCATATATTTTGCCGCAGATCGTTGCCCTGTGCGCCACCCTGGCCTACGCCAGTGCCGGCATCGTCGCCCCTGCCACCACCCTGCTGAGGGCTCCCAGCCACGACTCGGCCGTCATCCAGAGCCACAGGTTCGGCGGCAACTTCGCCTACCGCACGGACGAGGCCCACGCCTACGCCTCCATCAACCCGGTCATCTCGACCGTGCGTCGGCCGGTGGGCGTCTCCTACAGCCAGGGCGCGCCCATCGTCAAGTCCACCACCGTGCACGCCGCGCCTGTGGCCGTGGCCGCCGCCCCGGCTCTGACCACATACGCCGCCGCTCCGGCTTACACGACGTACGCCGCCGCCCCGGCCCTCACCACGTACGCCGCCCCCGCCACCATCGGCTACACCGGCCTGGCCCACGGCTACGCCGCTGGCTACACCGGTCTGGCCCACGGCTACACCGGTCTGGCTCACGGCTACGGCCTTGGCCTGCCTCTGAGCATCGAGAAGGTGGACGAGACCGCCGTGGAGGCCGCTGAATAAGCTGTCAGCTTAGAGACGATGCAGGGCAGGGTGGTCATGAATACGGCGAAAAGGCGCTGGATGCAGGGGCATCGATTTCGTCAGGTGAATGCTGCTGAACCAATTGAGTTCATGTGATCTGCGGAGAGAATCGTTTGTGAAGTTATTAACTCTCATGTGATCATGCATAGGTTTTCATGTCTTCATTGAGATCACGAATACACATGTCAATATTTTTTTACTTTACAAATCACAGGTTTTCCAGCAAACCGGTACGTCTATCCCCCCCCCATATTTGTTGCACATCTCTGGCTTCAGCAACCTCATTTTTTTCACATCAGGTGAATAATATTGCAGGAGTCTGCGTAATATTCACGTTCCGGAACGCCGTGTTACATATTTCTAGAGGATAAATCTCCCCCCTCCCGGATTCCTAAAACGATCTAAATAATTTCGCTGCAAAACGCCTAGAAGAACTATTTGGAGCCCAAAAAGGCACTTGATGGGGTATGCTGGAACGTTTCATTGTCTGGGTGAAGTAATGTCGGCCTCAGCCCATTTTCGTCATTCGTCAGTGTCCATTTTCAGAAGCGCTGGTTAACCCACGTCCGACTGGCGGCCGGTGCTTTTTAGTAAGAAAACCCGACTGGGAAGACGGTTGACCGCCCTCTCTAACTCACGAACGGCTGGTCACATGATTAAAATAGTACACCGTTGGAATGCTCGTGACAAATAGGGCTCAAAACTAGTCTTATGTTTAGTTTTGGATAATATGTAAGTCATTTACGTCCTACAAATGTTTTTTCACGGCTGGCTGGCTGACTGAAAAACGAGAAGCGGCCTGGATCTCATGGGCTGTGATTAAAAAAGCCTAGGTAAAGCCACCAGTAAACAGGTATATGTCCGCACATGCCGACACATGCCTAATTTCTTTGGTTTGTTTAATATATACTGCGGAACGTTGAGTTGTTGAGTTAAAGATATGACGATTTTTGCTCCGACTGCCGGTGGGCGCCGTAGCCCAACGCGGTATGAAATTAACGGGAATGAGTTTTAGCGTTCCTTTATTTTCGTGAAATAGGCTTTTCCATACGGTATTTGTGTATCTTGGTGGTTCTTGTGGTTGTTTCTCGTGCTTAAATGTTTTAAAAATTCATTAGTTACCAATCTGCACAATTAGCGGATCTGTATTCGTGAGTCTGTTTATTTTCAAAATATGCAATTTTTTGAAATTTTGTAAACTTCTTGGTATTACTCGCTACTGTGCGAGCCAGTTCTGCTATTTTCAACCAGTTCTGAGTAATGCGTAACCGATTTTGACAGTGGTCCCTTTTGGCTCATAGCAGTTATTCGTGACCTGACCTCAGGTTAATGGTTGAAAGTCATTGATACTTTGTCCATTGGCGGCAAATGGATGTCTGCATCACCCCACACGAAAAATGCTTTCAAAATTCCATCTCAGAGTCCGAAAAACGACGACATGTCTTAAAAACGGGCTTGAACCTTAGGTCAATGACCCGGAAAATTCCAAAAAATCTGAGATGGCAGATTTGTTGCATCTATCATGATCTCTAATTCCTGGAAGTTTTATTGTGGCATAATGTTTTCCGAAAAAGGCACATGGCACTAAAAGTTTTTTGGACATAGGCCCTTTTGACCTGACCTAGGTCAGACACCTGACTTGACCTGAAGTCAGAACTTTGGTGTAAAGGTGTAAAGAAGATCAAGAAAAAGATGCACGATGTTTTATGGCACTACACATAACGTACGTTTGTTCGTTCTCTCGCGATCTTTAAAAAAAAAACTCAGGGGGATCAACCGGCATCCCAGTCGGGGTGGGTTAACCCGCCAACGCCTGTCGTATTTTTGTACCTGCGACCGCCTGAGGTGTCAAAAAGGGCACCCTCAGCTACCTCAGTATGTAATCGTTGGATCTCAACCGATATACCACCAGTCGATAGCCCTGAGTCTTGCGATCCAGAAAATATCATATTACACTTGGTCACATGACTGATGACGCCACACATCCCGTAAAATGCATAACACGACGTCGGGAAAACTGACATCGGTTTGTACTTCATATCACCGGCAATACTGATCTTAGAGCCTTCAACCGGGTATCAGACAAAAGGTCACGATCTTCTGCATCAGAAGCACATCAAATGTTGGAAAATGGCGCGTCAAGGTCAACCCAAGTCAAGTGAAATGTTGGTTTTACTTCGCATGGCAAAAATCGATACTTACTTGCAGCCGTTTCGATGCACGTGGCAAAAACGACGGAAATGAAGCCCTCTGATGATTAGTTTTGCACTACCTACTTTTCATGCTGTCAAGGTCAGTCTAGCTCAGGTCAGATGAGGTTGCATTACTATCCCTGACAAAGAACAATGATTATTCGCTGGGATTCTTTACTGTGCCAAGTACAGAACTGCAATGACATCTCGTGATGATTAAGCCTGCGCTATCCTCTCGTTATTGGGTCAAGTTCAAGCCAGGTCAGGGCAGACAGTCATTTTTCCTTTCCTGACAAGAAAAAATCATTGCCCTCCTGTGCTACTGAACGATCTTTCACAGGAAATGTGGTATTTCATTTCGTTTTGATATCTACCTATGGCGTAACCTGACATGAGGTCTCGTTGCGTTTGGTGGACCCTGTTGATAGGCGCATATAGATTTGTTTATCTCTTGAACGATGGACAAGGTCTACGGCAACTACTTCTATCACCCACATTGCGAATCAGTGCGATTACCACCGTGCATGTGACCTAGCACGACCTCTGATGATAACGTGTCACCATTGTACATCCTTTCGGCGGCGGTGTCCTCTGTGAATCCAAATAATGCATGCATTGTATTCGCGAATATTAAGAAAAACAAAGCATGTTTGCGCCAACGCCAGATGAGGCAAAAACATGCGTACAGAGGGTCACTTATGACGTCATATCAGCATGACCTGACCTAGTACAAAAATGGTTCTGGTGTCAAAATATGTACAACTGATTGGTAAATAGGTACTAAGAAGTTTGGTTGGCCTGACAATAACGGTTCAGAAGTTATTCTAGAAAAGCCATGGAGGTGCTCTGTCTGGTACCCCGCAGGCGGTGCCGGATTAAATGGCCGCTTAAGCCAGCTAGTACATTCAAACTGACGGACTTGGCGGGGCGGACTGTCTGAAATAGTCCGGTGGGAAGTGTTTAGAGCACGAACGAGAAAACGTGCATCACATTATAGCTTACATGAAGGTGAACATTTTGGTACACGTATTTTCTTTTGCAACTTCCACCTTGGTTCTTTTTACGACGGCAAATTAATTAGAGAGGAAAGTCCAATGAGTGATCCTGCCTATTTCTATATTTTAATGATTACATTTTTCAGACGGAGTGAAGGAGTGAATGCAGCGAGTGACCTAACGCAACTCGACGCCTGACGCAGTCCTATGGACGGCGGCAATCTTGATTTCGGTATCCTAGCGTTCTTCCTTGCGTATCTGCTTTCTTACTTGGTTTTCAAGAATTCATTATGAACTGCTACAAGAAGCGGGGCAAGTTCGGTACTAAATTATGCCTCAGTGAATATCTTATTGCTTACGTTGTGTTACAGTGAGGGTGTATTCTGTTGCGCTTTTGAATGACATCATTGTGTACTTCTGGGGCGTTCAAGCAAAACTCAAGCCGCCAAATGGCTCTGTGTGCGAAAACCTCAAAATAATACGAATATAAAAGAATATGTCTTGTATATCTATTCAGTCTCATTTTCATATTCGGTTTTCAATTTCATGCCTCCTAATTATATATATATATATATATATATATATATATATATATATATATATATGCAAGACACACTGCTGTTTTACCTACTTTTGGTACGAATGCTAGGCAAATGCTGGGCAAGGGCGATCAGCTGCTGGGACGCATCATTTGCAAGCTCTTCTGAAATTAATGGGATCAGAAGATTACAGAGAGCAGGTAGTTTAGACGGAGATGCAACGGTAGTTAAGCTTCAGTTTTCTAAAGAATGCCCATTTCGAAACATTTCTAGACTTAAATTTTGTGCAACCTGTGGTGTTCAAATGCCAGCAAAGTACCTCAAGTATAAAAATCACACACTGCGGACTTAAGAAATTCTCGATAAAATTTGTTCATAAAAATAAGGATCAATAAATGAGTACTTAAAAAGATAATGAATAAACAATACAAAGTGAATATTCCCCCTGGCTACCAATGACATTATAGTCCTGAACTTATCCTTAATCCATGTTATGCGTACGTTTGCCATTATGTATAGTTAGTGGCCTCCTTTGGAACTTTCGCGCAGTGAAAGTTTAACTCCCTGGTGCTCCTGAGCCATCTAGCATGATGTCCTGAAAAAACGCGCGCATTTTGGCCTTTAGCGGATATGCTTTTGGGACATCATAGCAACACTGATTCACCAATAATTTTCGGACCAAAAATATGAAAATAAACTAATCAAACTAGCTCAATCAACCACAAACTCCCAACCACATAACGTAGATAACCGGTATACTTATTGCACATAACAGTGGAGTTAGTGTCACGCCAGAAAGCAATGATAAAGCTGGCACCTACATGGCATCTTTCTGGAACCACAGTTTTTGGTGACTGCTAACCCCCTGGAATGCGACTAACGTAGAGCTGCCAGACAGACTAATCTAACAGACTTCTGTTTACTCGTTTGATCTCTGAGCGAGATGAAAATGCAATGCATTTCTAACCAAAATTTTTACTATGTGATCATCATATTTTAACTAATTATGCGACACAGCTGCTAGATCAGTAGGTACTGTCACACGTCATGTGTCTCTCATGTCATCTGCTTCATGTCATGTATGCTTCAGCTAGTAATACAAATACGTAGTAGTTTACCATAACAAGCCGCATGGTGGTTTTGTTCATTTACGAACATTAAATCAAAACAACCTGTGTGCGATTCCAGCGAATGGCTTCTGCTTTTCTTACATGATAGATATGAGCTAAAAAGTCTTGAAAATGGAAATAAACGCAAATGACGAACCTCCCGAGTACGGCCATAACCATACCCGTGACCGCCGCTGGCGTCGCCTTGCTTCGCCTGCCGCGCGTCCATCTCACTACCATACAGTAGCTCTTCTCACAGAGGGCCGCTGCCGCCTGGAACAGGCTGCCGCGGCACGTGACAAGGGCCACCCCGCGGCAGCAATTATTAGAGCGCCTCAGAGCTGCGCCCACTTACGTCGGTGCCGTTGCCTGTGGGGTCGGTGTGGGGCACGGTGAGAGTGCTTGGTGGGGCGGGAGGGAGCGTTTTATAATGCGAGATGTGTTTTATGTCCTTATATTGTACTGACTGGTCCCTAAGACCCATTGTCTGGATGTGCCCTTGCGAACGAATACAATGGACCAGAAACAGAACAATGACCAGAGGGACCACCATTAGTGAAGATTTAAGGTAGCAAGGAACTCCCAGCATGCAGTGTCAGTTGTCATCTACAGATGTCACCAACTTTGTGAGCGGGGATCTGATTGAATGTTGACATTACGAGGCGGCTGTCATTGTGCACCGAACTCCCATGGGCTAGCTAGTGTGTTCAAACTATTCTACGCGGTAAGACGAACTGTCCAATCATCCTGAAAAACCTCAGTCAATCGCTTTTGCATCGATTGCGTTGTAGTGACGTCGAAGAACATAAAGGCTCATGGCACATAAATATAATCATAAAGTAATAACTATAATCATATAATAATAAATATAACCATAAAGGCCGATGGCACAAAATGCTCCAAACATATCCCAGGGAGACAAAGGAAAGTTGACGGGACCAGCGCATTTTTCCTGGGGCTCGAAAGGGATTTTTCCATATTTTCATGTTTTTCATATTTTCATATTTCATATTCTCCCCGTGTTTTTTTTTTTGGGGTTTGCTAAATGGCAGGTTCGTTAAGTCTAAGCACTGGCTACGTCTTTGAGTACATTAGGAAACATAAAAAAAAAAGAAGAAAACGCCAAATTGAAATTAGAGGCATTGGATGTTTGCCAGATGTTGCATTGCAGGGACAATGGCAAGCCTGGAAGTCAAACCGTCTTATTAAATGCACGAAACTGTTACAATGAAAACCAGTCAGCCAGCGTAGTGCATTTTTTTCATCCGGCGAGGGATATGTTAGTGCGGCGTTAGAAACAAAGTCGTCCCAGCGATCAGCTGGGTGTGGCGGCTGGATCCGGGGAACGCCCTTCCGCTGGTGACCTTCACCGTCCAGACACCAGTCCCTCAACTGAGGACGAGCCTCTGTGACGTCACAGCTCTCCACAGCCTATATAGCTCGAGACGGCGGCTGGGAGGGCATTCTCCTCTGCAGACACACCACAGCAGCAGCACCATGAAAGTGGTAAGTCCACTGATATGTATGTACAAATATCGATGTCCAACCTTATGGCATGACACGAGGGCGACGGAATTTGCGGAGCACAGCAGAAATTCTACAAAAAAACATTGTTCAGTTCCTTTTACTCTAAATGGGTACATTTCCGAACTATTTGTGTTCAACTTCCACTAGAGCATAATTCACTTTTCTATCCCTGTCTCCTTACATTATTGAGGTAATTATGCCAAATTTCACATTTTTCATCATTTTCGCTATAATCTGTTTTACATCGCGCATAATGATCCTGATAGATTATTATTAAAACGCATATATTTTGCCGCAGATCGTTGCCCTGTGCGCCACCCTGGCCTACGCCAGTGCCGGCATCGTCGCCCCTGCCACCACCCTGCTGAGGGCTCCCAGCCACGACTCGGCCGTCATCCAGAGCCACAGGTTCGGCGGCAACTTCGCCTACCGCACGGACGAGGCCCACGCCTACGCCTCCATCAACCCGGTCATCTCGACCGTGCGTCGGCCGGTGGGCGTCTCCTACAGCCAGGGCGCGCCCATTGTCAAGTCCACCACCGTGCACGCCGCGCCTGTGGCCGTGGCCGCCGCCCCGGCTCTGACCACATACGCCGCCGCTCCGGCTTACACGACGTACGCCGCCGCCCCGGCCCTCACCACGTACGCCGCCCCCGCCACCATCGGCTACACCGGCCTGGCCCACGGCTACGCCGCTGGCTACACCGGTCTGGCCCACGGCTACACCGGTCTGGCTCACGGCTACGGCCTTGGCCTGCCTCTGAGCATCGAGAAGGCGGAGGAAACTGCCGTGGAGGCCACTGAATAAGCTGTCAGCTTAGAGACGATGCAGGGCAGGGTGGTCATGAATACGGCGAAAAGGCGCTGGATGCAGGGGCATCGATTTCGTCAGGTGAATGCTGCTGAAACAATTGGGTTCATGTGATCTGCGGAGAAAATCGTTTATCAAGTCATCAAATGCCGTGATATTAGGTGTCTCCTTTCTCAGTTGTTCCTACCCGTGACGAATACAATGATCAATACATTCTTTGGTTTACGAATAAGCGATTTCTCCGCAACCCAGGAGCCCAGACATTCGTATGGTACGTACTTATCTCACCATTATTTCTTGCCATGGCGTTGCCACGAGAGAAGCGATATTGCCAGAGACAGTTTCATGTTTCTGTTCCTGGTCGTCATGTTTAGTTAGATCTTAAATAATAAGCACCGTACCGATAATGAATTGGAATAGACGGTGCCAGGGACAAGAAAAAGGGAGAACTGTCATGGTTGTATGTCCATCATGTCAACTCAAGATAACAGAGGGGCATTCCTGCACTCGCAAGATCTCCGACACTGTCAGTCTGATTTTGGTGCGAAATTCCTGAAAACGCGCAGAACATCAGTCGCATTCCTAAACGCTCAAAAATATAAAGCAAAACAAATGACGTTGGTGCATATAAAAGATGTGTTTTAATCACGTTTATTGTCTGCCTTTCAGTCGGATCGTTACAGTGAAAGGATACCTTGGTCGAATACAAGGTCTAATGTTTTTGAGCCCGATTCACATCACGCTCGCATACATCCGTTCGCGGCCGGAAATCAGCTGTCGATTTCCGCCGTTGTTTCGTTGCGGGCGCGGTATGAACCGGAGAGCGCGGATACCATTCTCAACCCGGGCACGGAGGCTTTCCGCCGCAGGCGGAATAAAGTATACGTTTGGAATGTAAGTTTTAGAATGAATGCCATCCTCTGGGCACGCGAAGATTTCTCCGATAATGGCACTCATTCGTACATCGTTTCAGAACATCAACTATACGGTATAGCGCTCTTCAAGGTCGTACTGCGACTTCACCTCGAGCATGGCAACGTAACGTCAGGTCTATTCTTCTTCCACCTCTGAGTGGGTAGAGGTGAACAACGAGGCTTGTCGCTGATGTCAAGGATAAGCCGTATGGAGAACATCTGCAGTTCCCTGCATTGTCGTTCTCCCACTACAAGAATTAGCGGGGATATCATTGCGACTTCCCATCCCGTACGCTCGAACTCATCTTCATGGTTTCTTTGGTTTGGTTTCTTTATGACCGCCTGTGGCTTCACTTCCAGAAGATTTCCGCACTCTTCGGTTTGCATTGCGCCTCCAGCCAATAGCGACAGGGGTTACGAAAATAAAAGGCAACATATGAGTTCCTTGACGAGTCCATGAGGGTGGAGACACATTGTGAACCGGGCTTAACCCGGCACTGTTGACTTTAATGTGACAGACGTCGCAGGTCCGGTCAGAGCCCTCAGTTTAATGGGTATGTACCGACTGTTTTAGAAGCACATAACAATGTAAGAGAGGCCAAAATGAGCGGTATGTAACGCCCGAAGAATTGGAAACGAAGAATAACATTTCTCCAAAATGTGACCAGAAGTTAGTCTACATCACAAGGTCAGATTACGGCATGACCTGACATTTCGCTTTTTAACATGTAAATTCGGCGTGGAATTCCGCAGGAAATCAAAATTATCTTGTCTTCTTGCACCTGCAATACCGTAGTCAGCAGAGCCAGATTTGTCGCTTTAAATAAGCGAAGTCGACACTGCCCGAAGCTAACAAATGGCTCGTTACCCATACTACCTGAGATTAATCATGACTAGCGCAACCTCATACTTGACCTTTATGCCATTACCGATGAGTTTTTTGCAACCCATGTAAAGAAGTACATAATGATACAAAAAAGTGCAATACAAAAAAATGGCAAAAACTGCGTATTAATATATATGTATATGTATCTGTGACATGCATGAAGACATGAGAAACCAACAGATGGTTCCATGAGTTCGAATGACTTGATAAACGATTCTCTCCGCAGATCACATGAACTCAATTGGTTCAGCAGCATTCACCTGACGAAATCGATGCCCGTGCATCCAGCGCCTTTTCGCCGTATTCATGACCACCCTGCCGTGAAGCATCTTTAGGCCGACAGCTTATTCAGCGGCCTCCACGGCGGTTTCCTCCGCCTTCTCGATGCTCAGAGGCAGGCCAAGGCCGTAGCCGTGAGCCAGACCGGTGTAGCCGTGGGCCAGACCGGTGTAGCCAGCGGCGTAGCCGTGGGCCAGGCCGGTGTAGCCGATGGTGGCGGGGGCGGCGTACGTGGTGAGGGCCGGGGCGGCGGCGTACGTCGTGTAAGCCGGAGCGGCGGCGTATGTGGTCAGTGCCGGGGCGGCGGCCACGGCCACAGGCGCGGCGTGCACGGTGGTGGACTTGACGATGGGCGCGCCCTGGCTGTAGGAGACGCCCACCGGCCGACGCACGGTCGAGATGACCGGGTTGATGGAGGCGTAGGCGTGGGCCTCGTCCGTGCGGTAGGCGAAGTTGCCGCCGAACCTGTGGCTCTGGATGACGGCCGAGTCGTGGCTGGGAGCCCTCAGCAGGGTGGTGGCAGGGGCGACGATGCCGGCACTGGCATAGGCCAGGGTGGCGCACAGGGCAACGATCTGCGGCAAAATATATGCGTTTTAATAGTAATCTATCAGGATCACTATGCGAGATGTAAAACAAATTATAGCAAAACTACTGAAAAATATCCAAATGTGGCATGATGACATCAATAATATAAGGAGACAGGGAAGCAAAAGTGAATTATGCGCTTGTGGGAGTTGGACATAAATAGTTCGAAAATATAACCAGTTAAAGTAAAAGGGGCTGAATAATGTTTTTCTGTAGAATTTATGCTGTGTTCCGCAAATTCCGTCGCCCTGGTGTCATGCCATAAGGTTGGACATCGATATTTGTACATACATATCAGTGGACTCACCACTTTCATGGTGCTGCTGCTGTGGTGTGTCTGCAGAGGAGAATGCCTTCCCAGCCGCCGTCTCGAGCTATATAGGCCGTGGAGAGCTGTGACGTCACAAAGGCTCGTCCTCAGTTGAAGGGACTCGTGTCTGGACGGCGAAGGTCGCCGGCGGAAGGGCGTTCCCCGGATCCAGCCGCCACATCTGATAGATGATCAGAATGGGATTTTAATGCTAACATTTGCCTACCTTTTCTTACGATGGCAAAATGTATTTTATTCGCAGACAAGTGCCCATGCATTGCCTCCTCTTTCAAAGCACGTTTCACTGGAAACCCCGCACAAGTGGGATCATTCGTGCGTGTTTTGCTTGCATGTTTTAAATTAGAAACGGTTTTTGGCGTCTCAGCAAAGAGGTTTTCATGAGTTGCTTCTGATATTACGAAAATTCGCGCCCACGCATGTGGTTGAGACTGGAGCTCAAGATGAGAACAGTTCACTCACGTGTTTTTAGCTCGTCCTCCACCTCCTTGTTCTCAGGTCATTATTACATGAACTATGTCTGCGAGATTCTGCTGAGGAGAAAATGGGCTGCTGTCTAGCCAATTAACCGTCGCCGGGCCGGCCTTCGGATTCACTTTCGCCGCGCCGGGGCGGTCACCCCCAAAGATCTCTGGTATTACATGTCCCACCAAAAATGTAGAAATATCACTAGAAAACCCAAGGCAAAAATCGATGAAAGCAATAAGATCTTTTGCAAAATAAGTTTAATATGAAGGTCGCAAGAGGTCATCTTAGGTTAAATTAGTGTGTTTGCGTTTTTGGCTGAGAACTTTGATAACGAAGGCTTGTACGTAGCCCCAAAGTGGTCAGCGGTAAGAAATGGCCTGAATCATCTATTTGGGGCAGCAAAGGGGCACTTGAGGTCGGTATTCGCCATTTCAAATAAAGCTGAAAATGAAGGAAAAATCGTCCTTTCGTAATGGCAAGAGACACGTTTTTTCCCGAAAACATAACAATGTGCTCTGGCTGGAATGCGCCGAGAGTGCGACTGCTACGCATACGCCATTCCCAACCGTCGTACTAAGATCAAATAAGGTTATCCTAGGTCAAGGTAATGACACCTATAAGTCCGGCGTTTCAGGCATCTGTCGAACGATCTGTCGCATTTCTTTTGCTCCAGCGCGATGCAACATTAAGTCATCTGACTTTGATTGGTCCAGCATCCCTTGTTCATCATAAAATCCGTCCCCAAAATAACTTTATATGCAAGTCACACAGATACCGGGTGGCGGGCGCTGCCCTAGTATCAACGTCTGGTGTTTAGTTTGAAGTCATTTCCGCACGGAAACAAAGATCAAAAATATGTCTTTAATGTCAACATATTCTCACGCACGTACCAATGGCCCAAACATGGATCCGTTAAAGTGAGGACAACGCATAATGGAGTCTTTTTTGCACTTTTACGAATCGTTGCCCTATGAGATGACCAAAAACTAGCCATTGTGATCTGTTGCATGTTCTGCGAATGCAATGCATAATTACCATAGCGGTCTCAGGAGCTCAAAATTGGAAATCTACGTCTTGATAATTTCTACTGCATGCGAAAGTATCTATATCGGTGCGTATGCTGTCACTGCATACGCAGGAAATCTAGGAGTCTGAAATTATACTGACATAATGTGGTATACATTACAGCATACACCAATGGTGTAGCCAGAAGCCTATCAGGGCGGAGATGTTTGCTACTCTCGTGCCTGTGAGCTTTTACATATTGACGGAATCTAAAACGAGCTCAAACCAGTCATTGTGACCCGAAATGCATATTTATCGGAAAAGCAGTTAGGACTGGTGGTGCCAGGAGTCTGAAAGAGGAAGGTAAAAAGAATTGTTTTTATGTATTTATAACTCCTATTTACAATGCAATGAGCGGCACCGTGGTGGTTAGCGTTGTTCATGGGCACCAAATAACGCTCCCTTGGATCCACCCCTAGCGATATGCATCATAGTTTGAACGTAAAAAAACATGTGTTTCATATAAAAGTCACAAAACAGTTCACAGTCGTCCAGAGAATGGTACTGCTTGGAATTAGGTTCGTGACATAGTCTACTGAGTGCCCATTTTGGTACCTTGTATCCGTCCTATTGCTATAATGCTACCTTGACGTGGCATTGTATTTTGTTTTGTGGCATTGGATTTGCTATTATATATTATATATTGGATACATTGTACTGCACATTATTTATTATACTTTATTATATTATACATGAAAATAAACAAAACAAGGAATAAACAACAAAAATTGGCATTACATCCCCCCTAATACGACAAAGTTGATCAACTGTTCCAAAGGTCTAGTCTTAATCCGCGTCCGACTGGCGGTCGGCGCCGATCACGCCCGACTGGGAGGGTTGACCGTCCCCCTCTTACTCACGAACGGCTAGTAACACGATTAGAATAAGCGCACCGTTGGAAAGCTCGTGACAAGTAGAGCTCGAAACTAGTCTCATTTTAGTTTTGGATGATACTTAAGCCATTTACGCCCTATATATGTTTTCTCACGGCCGATTGTATGAAACCGAGTAGCGGCCTGGGTCTCAAAGGCTGTGATTAATGAAGTGTGCGTAATGGTACCAATGAATAGGTAGCAGTCCAAAGATGCCGATGCGCTCCTAATCTCTCTGATTTCTTTAATACATACGCCGAAACACTGAGTTGAAGACGCGGCAATTTTCGCGCCGATCGCCGGCGGGCGTCGTAGCCGAACGCGGCCTGAAATTAACGGGAACTTATTTTATCTTCTCTTTATTTTCGCGACATAGGTCTTTTCATGTGATACTGCTTCATCCTAGTAGTTCTTGTGATGATTTGTTGGACTTTTATTTTGGAAAAATTCAGTAGTTATCAGTTAACACAATTAGCGGAACTTTATTCGCGAGAGTCCGTTTATTTCAAAAATATACATTTCTTTTTAACTCTTTGAACTTCTTGGTATTGCTCGCAGCTGTGCGAGCCAGTTCTGCCATTTTCAGCCCGTTCTGAGTAATTCATCGCCGATTTTGACAGCAGTGCACTTTGGCTCGTAAGTTATTCGTGACCTGCCCTAAGGCCAAAGGCTGGAAGTCATTGACACTTTGTTCATTGACGGCAAATGGAGGCACCACCCCACACTGAAAATGCTATAGGTCCAGCCAGATTCCAAAAACATGACGACATGTGTTAAAAATGGGGCTGGCCTTAGGTCAATGAACCAGCAGTACGAAAAATCTGAAATAGGAGATTTGTTGCATCTGTCAAGATCTATAATTCCTGAAAGTTTTATCATGATATCGTATTTTCCCGAAAAAGTTACAGGGCGCTAAACGTTTTTAGACGTAAGTCCATAACTTGGCCTGTGTCCAAAACCTTAACACGAGGTGTAAAAATGATCAACCAAATGGTACACAAGGTTTCTTCAAGCTGCGTTCGTTTGTTCTTTCGCAGTCTTGGGAAAACGTCAGGGGGTGGTCAAACGCTTCCCCTCCGGTCGGAGACGGGTCAGTTGCTTCCCTTGACTTCCCTGAATCAGAGAGATGCCATGAGGCATGAAATGAACGGGAGAATTTCATAAAATCTGATTCTCATAACACTGAAAAGAGTAATCGAGATTCTCGAAAGTCGTGAAAAGGGTCCGA
Source organism: Capitulum mitella (assembly GCA_030062745.1). Lineage (NCBI taxonomy): Eukaryota > Metazoa > Arthropoda > Thecostraca > Pollicipedomorpha > Pollicipedidae > Capitulum > Capitulum mitella. Next base: position 3,794,179 of record CP099840.1, read on the forward strand.
ACGTGCCTCCCCAAAGACCTTCTTAGACCCGCCGCTGGTAAAGTTACAAGCTCAAATTATTCGCAGTCCATGCGTAAAATAATGCTAGTAACATCAATCAACCAGTTTAAAAATGAGAGGTGAAAAGCTTCAAGGAAATGTTTATCAAGCCCTCCGCCCGGAACAGGGTGGCAACTAGAGCCGAATATGCAGATAAGCTATATACAACAGATAATTGCAAGGAGCATAGTGTACCAGTTTGACGCGGAAAATACAAGGGAATAAACGTTGTTTTAGAAATCTGATCCGAATGCTTCGCTAAAGTTCTTCGGGACCAGAATCCGCGCTCAACAGTGCTTGTTGCACGGACTCTAACCCTGCACTCGAGCGAGCAGTTCCAGGTTTACGGGATAAATTGGTGGTTAAGGTGCCGACATGAACGACACGGTCGCGCGGTAACCAACTCCTCCCTCTGTACTTCCATAGGCCTCCCGCCAGTTGCACTTGCGGGAGAAATAGCAAACGACGAGACTGCTCGAACCCACCTTCCCAGGGTGGGGTGCTGCTCTACGTACTGATCTACTACCTACACTTCGCTCGGTCGGTTAGACTACAAAGATAGCCAAGTTTATAATTCATATTTTCGCGCCCACATTCTTGTACTAAAACATCGCCTACAGATTTACATCCGTTCAATTCGATTTCTAAACCACACCAGAGTGTCACAAGGCTCTAAACCACCTCAAGCCTCATCGTTTCGTTTTTCTGCAGGCTCTCTGCATCCTCAGCACGCTGAACATTTGTTCGACTGTATTAGCTGCGCCGACACTGTCGCGCCGCAGACCTCCGTGCGATCCGGCCAGAGTCCAGGAGTCGGTCAGGGGGCCTCGGTTTCCGTTACGCCCGCCTAACACTCTAGAAAAGTATCTGGTTTTCCGAGGACGATCCCCCACGGGTGTCGACCTGTATTCTTTTGAGAGGACCCTGGCCCACCCATTGTTGATTTGCTCCTCCCCCTTCCAATGCTGGTTTGGGTCCCGAATATTTTCCGCCGGTTTTAAAGGGAAACGAGTAATAATAACGAAGAGAACGGCCGCAATAGATAAGAGACATGCAAAAAATAAGGAATAAAGTCTAAAGTGATATATCTATCTATCTTTCTAGATTCTATCTATCCATATATATATATATATATATATATATATATATATATATATATATATATATATATACGGAGCAAATCCAATGTTTTTATTTCATGAATAGTAACACAAAAACTCTTAAGTTCCCGTCGATCGAAACAAAGCGGGCTAAATCCGTTGAGAAACCCACATTTTGGGGGGAGGCTAGGTTGTCAGGGCCTCGGCTAGTCCCCTCCCCAAATGAATCACAGAAATCGACGCCCCTGTAATCCCCGGCCCTTTGTACAGCACACACAAGAGAGTACGAATCTGACTGGCCCATTCGCGAAGTGTACGCGATACTGCAATCTTGCAGTCTTACTGTCAATAATAAAATATGGCCAATGAACTGACACTGTTAAATAACCGATCTAATAACATAAAGCCGAAAGCGAAAGTGAATCATAGAATACTGAGCCGATATAGGGCCTGCAAAACATCTTTGGAGCAGGAACTGGGTAAAAGGGTGGCAGCTGTATGTCTGTGGATAAGAACTGCATCATTAAACTTATGAAATTTATCACTTCGGCTGGGCTCGGGAAAAATACAATGTTTCTGAATGTCATCAGCAAACTCCCCACTTTGCACTAACTCATTGTCTGGTTCCTAGTGCAGGGAAGAAAACGATCAGTTTTTTCGTGCGTCATTTTATGTAGCTATTGATCTAAAGGCAAGGCGGAAACGACGAATATGAGGCGACGTTTGCTTGTCGCAGTCGCACCATTTCTGAGTGTATCATGCAAATATGAAAGCAGCATTAGTGCATCAGTGCCTTTTAAGCTTTCTGTAAGTCTGACTGAATTTAATGCCGTTACGATGTAGTGCCGGTGTTGAGGATACGTTTTCTTGCCACTTGCAAATTTGTTTTGCATCATTGCGGAAGAACATACGTGTACCGATGCCTTTTTTGAGTTGGCTCACTTCGACGCCACGACAATTCCAAATGTCATCATGCTGATGATACTGCTGACAAAAAATAAGCACAAAAGGCAAAGTTGGTCCATGTGCCCAGTTTGGCAACTTACAATTTTGGCTTAAACCTCACAGCTGTTCGAGGAATATGTATCACTCCAATTAACTGCCAATGTAATCTTCCAAGCACTGTATAACCGTGCCAGCATGAGTTGCCAGGCGAGTGGTTGACACTGCGACCGTTCATTGTCTCTTGTTCCAGCCCTGTCCCGTTCAGTACTTGTTTTTGTGCTTTAACGGCTGCATCTAATTGAAGCTGGCCTGTCGCAGGGTCACTCGCTTTTGATGGGTGTGGCCTCTGGGGCCGTAAGGCTGGTGCTGATTGGCGCCTCGGGCTACTGGGACACCAGACGTCGCTGTATAAAACTGAGCAGCTGACCAGCAACAGCACAGATCCTGTCAACACCTCGAAACATGAACGCATTTGTGAGTCGCCTCATAGTGGACGAAATTGTAACTCAAATGCATCGAAATGAGCAATGCAGCAAAACTGAGACGGCATCTCACGATAACAGAGGGCACAATTAACTTCATATGAGTGCACCGCTCATAAGCACCTTAATCTGCGATTATATACCCATTTCCTTGTCAGTGGCTCATAGACTGATATAGTCATAGTCACAGGTCGTTTTCAGCACGACTTAGATGACTCCAGCCGTTGCATTTTGTATCCTGTGGCCCGTCAGCTCATGACTCGTTGCGCTCAAATATTGCACTAGGTCCTGGTCATCTCACATCTCCCTTTACCAGCTGTTATTAACCACCTGCCGGTCCGCAGGTGGTCCTTAGCGCCCTGGTGGCTCTCTCCAGCGCCGCCCCTGGCGGCCTCCTCTACAACGGAGCCTACGGCACCGGCTTCGGCTACGCCAACATGGGTCTGGCCTCCCCTCTCCGCGCCGCCACCATCGGCGTCGCCGCCGCCCCCGTCGGCATTGCCCACGGCATCGCGGCCGGCCCTGCGGCCATCGGTCTCACCCGCAGCATCGCCGCTCCCGCTGCCGTTGGCATTACCCGCGGTATCGCCGCCGCCCCGGCCGCTGTGGGCATTGCCCACGGTATCGCCGCTCCGGCCGCTGTGGGCATTGCCCATGGTTACGCGGCCGCCCCTGCTGTCGGCATCGCCGCCGCCCCCGCTGTCGGCATCGCCGCCGCCCCCGCTGTCGGCATCGCCGCCGCCCCGGCCGCCGTCGCCTACAGCAACGTGAACGCCGCCGTGCCGCCACCGATGCCCACCAACGGCCTGTCGCCCGGCCTGCCGGCGCTGGTCAAGAAGACGGCCATCATGGCCGCCGGCCGCCCCGTCACCCGCATCACCCCGCACGTCACCCGCGTCGAGCCGGAGATCACCCACAAGCGCGTGGACGTCTCGGTGCCGGTGCCCAACCCGGTGGCCGTGCGCAGGCCGGTGCCCGTGCCCGCTCCCTACCCGGTCACCCCCGTGGTGGAGACCACTGAGGTGGTCCAGCCCGTGGTCCAGCCGGTGGTCCGCCACGCTGTCACTGCCGTGCGCACCGCTCACGTGGCCGCCGCCCCCGTCGGCATTGCTCACGGCATCGCCGCCCCCGCCGCCCTCGGGGTGGCTCACGGGTACGCTGCCGCCCCCGCCGCCGTTGGCATCGCTCACGGTATCGCCGCCCCCGCCGCCGTCGGTGTGGCTCACGGGTATCGCTGCCGCCCCCGCCGCCGTCGGGGTGGCTCACGGGTACGCTGCCGCCCCCGCCGCCGTTGGCATCGCTCACGGTATCGCCGCCCCCGCCGCCGTCGGCCTGACCCGCGGCCTGGTCCACGGCGTGGGTCTCGGTCTGCGTGGCGCCGCCGTGCTGGCTCACTAAGGCTCTTTACTGCCATCTACCGGTGAAATTTTCAGATGCAACTGAGGTTGTTGCCTGTTTCGCTGAAACTGGCGCTTCCACCACCAAAGTTTTCCTTCGTTCGTTTGAAAGCAGCGTGAACGTGTGGTTGTGACGACATCGTGTAAACGTTGTTGGTTTTATACAAAATACCTGAATCCAAGCTGTCGTTTGCGTCTGCGTGCAACGGATGGATCGGCTGAAATAAGTGAAATAAGTGTCAAAATCGCTTTAAAACAATCGAGTTAAACGCGACAAATGTAGAAATTTTGCCGCAGTAAATTCCACCTAACTGAACAAAACCCACGAGTAGGCAATGCTGCCTCATAGAACAAAGAAGCAGCAAACAATATGCTTTACGTCTCCTGAATCCTAGCACCGTAGCTTTTGCGCTGGGTCAAAGTTATCTGGAAATGTAAACTGATGTTAACATTTGCAGAACATTTGTAGCATTTGTAAAAAATGTCAAAAACGATTTTTCATGATATTCAGAATGAGTTCCAGCACCCATTTGCTTACAATTTACCCATAATTGTCCACAATTTAGATCAAGGTAACCTGAGGCCACCCAACGATAACAGAAGCGCCAAATGAAAGTGGCATTATTTCAAATCAAATACTATTTTATTTTACCTGTTGGCATATCGAGTCCAATGATTGGATTGAATATGCAAAAATGAGAAGATTAGATTGACATGCCCCAGCATGAAAGTAATGTTACTGAAATCGGTTATTAAATTCGAATACCTACTAGCGGGTTTTATCTAAAATACGGGAATGCTTTAGACGTACACGAATCCACTCTGTTCGGTATTTCATTTGTTCCCTTTTACAAAATATGACACCGAAAGGCAAATAAGGAATTAGGTACGCATGCAAAATGTTTTGGCCAGAATATTTTAACTGTTAGTAAGCATAAATAATTCAACACTCAGTTTGCAATGAGGAGCTAAAACCAAATGGTGCTGGGCGTCAAACTTTAATTGCGCAGGAGTTTCAAATGAGATGCACTAACTGAACATATTGGCAGACTTATACATAACATAGATTACGGATACTTTCACGACTATAATACGACTGGCATCCAGAGAAAATATTAAATTTCCGTTTATTTTGTCGTGAATTTCTTAAGTGTGCAGTGTGCGATTTCTACCGTCAAAGTACGAGTAACTTACTGGCACTTCAGTTCTACGAACTGCACACGACTTATATTCGGAAATGCATCAGAATGAATATCATTAAAAAAATACTGAAGCTTACCTGTTGTTGCTTGTCTGTGCAACTTAGCTCCTCTCGATAATCTTCTGGTTTAGAGAACCCGCAAGTAATTTGTCTCACCATCTCGTTAGGGACCGATGGTTTGAAGGACCATTTGCTGGATATTGTAGATTTGTCGTCATATCATGTAATTTCTTCAACAGCTAGCCAAATATTACACGCAGATTTGTCGTACCTTTCATTCAGCGTCTGATTCACCTCAATTCGTTCAGCACATGCCTCGCAAGGAGCCAACAAAGTTCAAACATTAGTAGACTTCTGAGCGATCATGAGTGGAAGATATTCGTAATGTACCAATTTTCGTCTGCCTTTACGTGCAGACGGGCTTCTGCGTTTCTGGCGCGCGTGCGACATTTGCTGCAGCTGTGCGTTTCAGATAGAACTGTGTGCTGAAGCGTCCGAACAGGGCCGTGGTCCGAACTTTGCTGATTTGTATGTGAACCGCGCGTATGTTATTCATTGACGTATGAAGACAGCAAGTATGATGGATTGACGTAAGTAGCCGGACACTTTTTTGAACTTTTCTCAGTGCTATGCACGCTGGAACATGTTTAAATGGGGAATGTTTCTGAAAAAGAAGAGGCAAATATGAGGTAAGGTATTGCTCAGCAGTCCGAAGGTCAGGCCTATTTCTTGGTGACTTTCTGACCAACTGTAAATAATTATCTCTATTAACAAAGCTGCATAATAAATGAGAATGCTGCATGAGTGTTAATTTTAAGATCATATAGGCCTATTGATTTAAAAAAGCTGAAGTCCTTTTCACTTTGCGAAGCCACAAACCTTTTGAATTTTTAGGAATGCAGGCATACTGATTTTTGAAAGCATGCTATCTTCATATTTTTGAATGTGCTCAGCCTTTTGACTCCTTACCACTTGCTCAAAAGCCACAGGCTTTGTACATGGTATCATGCTGCAGGCATTCAGCCTGTTCATATACCACAGCCTTTCCACATGTTCACATTCTGCAGGTTTTGTGCATGCTCACAAGTTGCTCACTTGCAGTAAGCTAACAAGTTGCTGGACTTCTGTTTGCGGGCAGGTTGCAGGCTGTCGGCATGCTCACAAGCTGCAAGCTTTTTTGTGATCACTATGTGGGCTTACTTCATACTCACAAGCCACAAACTTTCTGCATGCTCACCCATTGCAGGCTTTCCACTTGCTCACAGGGTGCAGGTTTTTCCTTTGCTCACAAGGCACAGGGTTTCTGCTTACCCACAAACTGCTTGCTTTCCATATGTTGACCAGCTTTAAGCTCTCAACATCTCACGACCTTCATGCTTTGTGCCTGCTGGCATGCCTAGGCTTTCTGCATGCTTACAAGCTGCACGTTTTGTGCTGTCTGATAAGTTGTAGGCTTCCCGAGTGTTTACGCACATGCTGCAGACTTTCCTCAAGTTTGAGGTCAGAATTTTGGTATTTTTCAAGGTTTTCTGATCTGAGGACATTTTCCTTGCAAATTTGTGAAATGAGTGACATGAAATCTTTTGTTTTCAAATGATTAAAAAAAAACAAGTCATGCATTGCACATTCATCCAAGTCCTCCATCATCATACTGTTTAATAAGGATTTCCATAGTAAGTCACACATCAATATTGTCAATCTACTGCCAATTTGGAACATCATTACAATATTTATGACATCTCACATCAGGTTGTAGCCGTACAAGTTAATCTGAATGTGCACACTGTAAACTTTGTTTTCAGTATTGGCATAATCACATTGCAATGGTACACCTTTGGTGGTATTCTCATTTTTCATTTTGCTGTCACGGATGTCACATGTGGGAAGTAAAACTTTTGCCTTGGCTGCTGATAAGCTGCAGGTTTTATGCATGTTCACAGTCTGCAGGCTTTCTGCATGCTGACAAAGTGCAGGTTTAAATGATTATAATTTAAATAATGATTTAAATGATTAGATGTATGATTGACACAAATTGTGGGTTTAAATGATTAGTACTGTGTTACAGAGCCATGTCAAAGGCAAAGCTATCAGTTTCTTGAAATGTCTTACGTAATAGGCTTTCGGTAAAATGTGTGTGATTGAGGACAAGGTGAAAGGACAGTTAAGTATAAAAGAAATTCGTACATTATATTGGTTTGCATAATGCCACTCACAAGCGCTACTTGGCAACTCGCACGCTTGAACGAAGCTGTAAACATTGTCGGTCTGGCCACAGAATGAACGAGAACTTCCCCGTCGAGGCAAGCAAAGACGGAGCTTGGCTGGACCTCGCGTCAGCTTTGCAGACTCTGCACCCGACCCATCTGACGACAGAATTCGAGTGAAGATATCGGGTAAGCCACGTATTTAATATGATAGCGTACAGTCCGACGGAAGGTATGGATCACCAACAAGCATTGCAGTGAGGTTACTAAATAATGCACTCCGAAGTTGCCATTCCTTCGTCTTGATTTGCCAGGTTTTTCGCATATTGGGTTTTGCGATTTTTCGCATTTGTACAGGAATCAAATACTTTCGAATTAAAACTATCAATATGAGAAGACTTGCAAATAAATTGACGTGGTCTGGAGGGGAAGATTTAAACTTCATCATTGTTGCATTTTCTGTGTAACGAGCCAGCTGACACAAAGCACATGTTTGTGCTCTTGTTGCATGTTGTTATGCCTGGGGCCTAATTGACTCGTATCTATTAGTGCGGTCGCTGTCTTGACACGCTTTGATTCCCAACGTTTTGCGTTCCAGGAGATGGTGACCAGGCGGGAAAGTTCACCGGCTTTACAAACTTCTCCATCACTCTTCTCGACGAGACCCTCCCTCACAAGAAGAGCCGCTTGTGATTGGGACTGGAAAACTGAGCGAAAATTATGAAAACTTAAGTGAGCCTGTGAAGAACCTAAACGACGAATTTTTTTTCTGTGCAGCGCGATGGCGTGATCATTGATGAGCATCAGCAGCTGTTCGACTTTTACCTTGGCGGTGATTACAAATTCTTTTTAATTGTGTTAGGTTTTAACGCTGCCCATTCCACTTTTGCTTGCATTTACTGTCATGCTTCCAACGCGGACCGGTATCACGGAGATCACAAGCGTCGACAAGACGTGTGTGTGTGTGTGTGAAAGACCCAGGCGTAGTGCGACCGAGTTTGGTGACGGCTGTGCCGATGGACCGCGTGGCAATCGACACTTTGCATATGCATCTCCGTGCAACTGATAAACTTTTTCAGTGTGTATTCGATCACATTCATGACCTCGCTAAGCGTGAGTAGTTTGTATCCGCTATAAAGAGCAGCGTTACAGCGCGGGGCAAATTCACCGCAGGAAAGGAAAAGATTGAGACTAGCGGGCTGTCTGCGTCGGACAGGGACTGGATCCTTCGCACACTGACAACAATTGACGCTTTGCTTGAGTGTGTGTCGTCTGATGTAGGAGGTAAGAAACTCAAGGAGATACTCGCGGAGCATTGTCACCTGTATCAGCTTGTCAAGACCAGTAGACATGCGTTAGGTCTGAAAGAAGCCGGGAGGAAATTTATCAGGCTGTTCCTTGAAGTTTTCTAGAAAAAAAATGGTAACATCATACCTACATATCATGTGCTTTCATGTTCCAGAATTAGTGCAACGGTTGGGCGTACTAGGTGCTTTTTGTCAGCAGGCTGACGAAAAGCTTAACCATGACATCGCGGCAGGATAATTACGGTGTTCCAACTACAAAGATGGGCCGCGTCAGGTCATTCAAACGCAGTGCAAGAAAACGCTGTATCGTACCCGTTAGCGGGTACGATACAGCGTTTTCCTGTGTTTTCCAGCGTTACCCGCTAGCGGGTATGTTGTAGCGTTTTCCTGTGTAGTCGTTTTCACAGATGTGACGTTCGTTTGACTCGTGCCAATACAATCACATGAGCTGGATTGATTTGATGTGGTGTTATTTGCAGCGAATGCGACTAGCAGTTTATTCTGATCAAGTCGCAATATATCGCACATATACCAGCTGATTATTCTCTGAACCACTTTTTGGTGGTCATATACTCTAATTATGACGTTCTGATGAACATTGCTTGGGATCGAGTGATTATTTCGCAATGTTCACTTTATTGCAACATGTTTGCAATTGTTGCAGTCATAGGCTGCCATATATGGTATATTATAGGTACGTATGTGTTCGCCATTGTTGAACACGTTTACAGCAAACTTCAGTTTGCCCTTTATATCTAGACCATTCTGCAACATTGCATAATCTAAGTGTAGTAAAGTCTTTGGTCGCACACTTTTTGCAATCCACATCTGATGTTGTGAAATTATAATGAAGACACGGTGGTCGAAATAACCTGGTAACTCTTGGCCGCACCAGCGTTTCAAACAATTTTCGGTTATTGCAATGCATTTGCAGCAGTTGCAAACAAATGTCCCTTTTACTTCGTTATCAGCGGGAATATGTTTATGTGCCATCATTGATGAGCAATGAAAATCTCAATGTTAAGCACTAGATGGCAGCTGATTTTAGGCCGTGTTGCAATATTGCAGAAAGCATTAAATACTACGCTCGCACATATCTTGTGCACTTCGCAGGCACTCAACGTTGCCGACTCTTGGATGAAAGCTCTGCCAAAAAATGCACAGTATTATTCAAGCCATTTCATAAATTACATGCATATCATCGGGATTGCCTATTGAATCTACTGGCTGTTGCACGCCAGTTGCACATTTTGCAAACGAATCCACATTGTGTGCTCACCAACGTCTAAAATTTGTGTTGTCTCTTGTTAAAGGTGTGCGGTCTCTGGCTGGTCGTATTACATCATCGAGTACACATTTTACCTATTTGCAGCAATGAATTGCAAATGCAACCCAACTTGGCCCTTTAAGTTACTGTAGTACGACATCCCAAATATTTTTCCCAGTTTCCTCAGATATCGCCCTACTTGAAAGTGGGCGTCGAAATTTGAAAATGGTTACACGGCTAAGATGAGAACTAGATATGGCCAGGATGCGCCGAAATTTCACGGATCTCCTATGTTAAAATCGGCTTGTATGTAGTTCTTTCATGCAAATTGGCCTCTTAAGTACCAACGCTACGGCCACAACGAGTAGTGCATGTTATAGCGAAAGCTTTGTTCTACTTGGGACCAGGCGTCGAATTTTAGTTTTCCAGGTTAGTTAGTAACTATACTGGTTACACCGCGATTTCAGGCAAATTTCCCTATGGCGGCCTTACGCTTAGAGCCCGACCGGAACGCCAAATGAGCGGCTCGGTCCGTAACGTGATCGTCTCTACGGAGCATTTGCCATGCATTTGCCCAAAACGCACATATAATAACGGTGCACTTTGCACAGATATACAAAACACGAAATGTTAAAACTGAAATTGAAACCGAGTGCCAGTGTAACAACCGAATATATGCATATATATATATTATATATGTGTATATATATATATATATATATATATATATATATATATATATATATATATGCAGAGTATCTTCTTTTATATCCGACGTATTCGAGGCTTTAGAACACAGAGGCATCTGATGGCTGGAGTTTTGCTTGAATGCCCTATTATGACACTTGTGCTTAGTGTTCACGTTTACTGTTAGATACTTTTGGGCTTTTGTATGTTCACTGTGAACGAGTTTTTCTCCAGCCATCACCCACAGCAGGGGAAGCGCAATATGTGGAGATCACCAGGCTTTGACCCGGGGGCACATCCAGCGGTTCGGTTAGGAATGGGAAGCCAAACAAAAATTTGTTGGGTATGGATGGTAGGTCACGACGGGGCGTTAGGGGGTGGAAAACGCTGGCCGTAGGTTCGGAGTGTCCAACGACTACACTCTGGCTGTGCAGTAATGGTCATGTGTTTTTTTGGGGGGGGGAGGGCGGGCAAATGTCGATCCCCCTGATCGCGGGGGGTATGGCTGAGATGTCTCCCCGGATCCGCCAGTAGCTTTGACATGCGTGGGTTCTGCATGTGCGAAAATGTTCTTTATGATGAACGTGGTCTGAGCGCGCTGCATCGGATGGTACTGTTTCATGTGCAGTCTATAAAAAATGTTGAAAAGCCATCATCTGAATCAGAATAAGTAGTTCAGCTCGGCAACTGTTGGAATATTTTGCCACCTTGCACTTGCTTAAGTGAGGCGTCAGACCATGAATGTAGCCACGGTTCAGAAATTGTGTGTGGGGGACAAGCTGACTGCAATCCACCAAAAACATGCAGGGCGAGGGTAGAAATCACCTTTTCAGGCGTTGCTTGACAGACTATGATTGAAAGCCTTTTTGTTAAATTTAAAAGTGCAAGAAATTATGTCGCCAAGCCAATGGGAAATACCATTTGGTGTCCTAAAAATTAGGGGGGACAAATCACTACTTCTGAAAACTGCGCGGGACATGTCCCCGCAGCCCCTGCAGGGATTACAGTTATGTGTCAGAACACTCAAAAATCGCATCACCAATGAGCCGATTCGGCTTCTTCAAACTGTATCGATTCCCCCCAATCATGCGACCGTGAGAATGTCTAATTTCCTACGTTCAGATCATATCATACGTCGTGGGATACGTCAAAAGTTAATATATGATCAATTCGGGGCGTTCCGTTTCCGCACAAATCGGAGTCGTTCCGTTTGCGGAGATTACGGATGTTCCGAGTAATACGAAAATATATGCATAAGTTATGAAAAAATCGTCTATCTGAGGAAATTGGTGGTGCAGATCAACCAGACTCATGCATTATTAACAGATCGATTGCACGCTAGTTTTACATATGCCTGACTGGGCTCATGAAGGCCCACAGACACCATAACAAAACATAAAATGCCTCTTGATTCTTACACCAGCTCATATTGAAATGAATGTCATTACTGGTTTATTGATCTCAATTAAAGTTATATTCGAGAATTGTCAAATACACGGATTTTACCTATAATATATATGTATTATATTGTATATTGTGTGAGGTAATGGGTGGTCTGTATTGATCTTTCATAACATTAGAACGCATGCTGTACACTATCGAAATTGTGCCGAAGTCATGCACTGAAGGGTACCAAGATTTGACGACGTTGTGTCATTTGGTTATGGGGTCATGCGACACAGAAAACAATGGAGGCTTCTGGCGCCGCCCCAGCGAATCATGGGTTCAAGCTATTTATATCAATTATATATTATAATTATTACTATGATATATTATATACAACAATATACATATATTACATACAATTATATACAAAATATATCATCATTATATTTGAATGTATATTTTGGAATATTTGAACACTGTTAGTGGAGATCTTTGTTCCCGTTTTGTGTAATCCGATGACCTGAGTGTGTCACTGCATGATCTCGGAAACAACGTGTCCGGAAGAAGCAGTGGTGCCCAGGTGACGCATCACCTACTCGGTCGACTTAACCCTATTCCCGGAGGACTAGGCGGTATGGCCGATTCCCGGCAGGGAGGGATTCGGCCCCCTGAGATCTCAAGAACTACTCATCCGATTCCATCACAACGAAGCCCAATCGATTTGGCCTTGGGTAAACTAAATTTCCACAAAAAGAAGTTTTCAGAATTTTCAAAGGGGTGAAAAAGGTGACCAAAAAGTCCAAATATGGGATATTTCCGGAGTTCTTGTAACTTTGTCGTTTATGGGCCGATTTTGATAAAATTGGCATGAATCGAGAGATTATGGATGAGACTTTTAACATTGGTCCAGACATTTTAAATTTGGAGAAAATTTATAGGCGCTCACGGGGTTTCGAAAACAGAGGGATTAACTTGTCAAGAAAACCGAATTAACAAGAAGTTTAAAACATTTCTGTTTAGCATCTAATAGCAACTAATAGTTATGTTATGCTGAAGAAGCACAAATCATATTACCATGTTTGTATAATGTTAGCATAGGTGATGCCAGGAACATGAAGAGGGGGGAACTGCGATGGTTACATGTTCTTCAGGCCAACTTACGACCTTTGATCTTAAATAACCTCCTGTGACCCTGTAGTCACTTGGAATGATCTTGTGTGCACATCATATTATTTGAGAACATTTCCAATTATTTGAATTTACTCTGTTTCTAAAATTCCATTTTACGGCTCTTGTGATATAGGGTGCGAGCATTGACATTTTAGGTCATAGCTCCGTGACCTGACTTGATATCAAGCTAAAACTTGGTACACAAGTAGACAACGCCCTCTTACGCCATATTTATTCCGAATTTAACATTTGAAAAAATAAGGCCAAAATTGCAGGCATAAAAACAAATTTTGACTTTTAAACTTGACCTGACCTTGTAAAGTGGCCCCAGACAAACAAAACTGTACGTGTATGTTGCCCAACTATTAAGCTATACATCCCTATAAAGTTTCAAGTTCTATCTTAAAAACTCTATTTTGGCAGCCATTTTCTTTTACCCTCAACAGGGCCAAACATGGCCCGAGGTGCCTCTCAAAAACGTTTCCTTGCTTCGCCCCTGAGCAAAATAAAGTTAGGAGATTTTGCTTTAGTACGTAGAAAGGATAGCTAGGAGAAGCCACGGGGTTTCGTGAATCTGCGTCAGAAACCCTGGAATTGGCAAGCAAAAACCCGAGGGGGATCGGATTCAGTTCCCCTTTCCGGGAGTAGGGCTGGAGTCGGTCGCAAAACGATTCTAATCCACATTCTATCGGGATCGAGCGGCATATCTGGTGATGAGTCCGTGCTTTCATGATGTGATTACATACCACCGGCTTTGAAAGCCCGCGCTGCGCCCCTGCAATGCACGCACGAACGGCTTCAAGGTTTCGAGAAGTGTCACTGGCACTATGCAAGGAGTTCTGTCTCCGTCCCCAGTGCCTCTAGGATGCTTTCCTGTACAGATGCAAGCTGTTCTTAAGCTAGAAGCATGGTGGAGATGTGTGGCGCGGAGCTCGGGGTTTAGTGACCTCCGACAAGTGTCACCTCAACACCAAAGGCAGCCGATGTTGGCAACTGGAGACACGAAGCAGGCATTCTGAGCATGGATCGATATTCAGACCGGGGGGAGGGGGCAAAAATAGGACCAGCGTGGGGACCGACATTTTGGAGCCCCTTCTTTCCACGCGTTGCCACACGGATAATTTCCCATTTTCACGAGTAAAGAGGAAGGAATAGTTTACCCCTTTTGCCACCCGGATGGCGCCACCGCCGAGTTCAAGGGACTCGGTTGTCACCACGGTTGCTTCCGCCATTGTTCGGCGCTTTGTCGAAGAGGCCGATGTCGGCGAAACGACGCTGGCTGCCAGGTAGAATCGGCATTGCATATCCCGGAAGAAACCCAAACGGTCAAAGCAGAGCGAACCTAAGGACTGTTCATGAATCGACTAATCTTTTACAGAACGTGACATTTTCTGGGGGTTTTACTATTCTGTCTTCAAATGAGGGAATATACACGCCAGTCACTCTACCAGTAATCTTCCTAGGACGTGCGCCGCCCGTCGTCCACCCTCCCGTTCGCCACGTCCGCGCCGAAGTGACGGCTGTCGGCAGTGCATTCTTCGTCTTCAGGCATGTGCGACCGACGGGGGGCGGTCTTCCCGCCCATCAGCGCTCGAGAATCATCATCATCAGGAGAACCGCTCGAGGTCGGCCGCTCGAGGTCGGCCCAGAGCCGCTTCCGTGTGCTGACTTCTCTCGGGGCGTGCCCTTCCCCTGGGGCTGACGGGGCGCCGACGTGTCTGAACAGTTCACAGAGGCGAGGCCGCGCGGGATGTCACGCATGGTGTATCAGGTGGCGTTTTTAGGTGGCCTCAGGTATGATGGGATGGTGGGAACCGGATCGTGTAATCCGGTCCGAGACAGACACTGCACTCGACTCCCTAAACAGCAATTGTATTGGACCAAGGCCGAAAGGTCAGCCATCCAGGGACGCGTTGTCGTGGAGCTGCATGACACAACAAAGATCCTTTAGCTCCATCTGGTTTGTTGCCTGGAACAAAATCACTCAACTTTTGGAAATTCACGGGCAGCGGGGCCAACATGCAACCTGCTTAGCTTCGCGTTCCTCTGATCCCAACGCTACTAGTTCCAATCAGGGACGTAGCAAAGGGGAGCATGGGGCCATGCCCCCCCGGGCCAAGCGGTGTACATTAAATATATTGCGATTTTGCAGGAATATGGAATAGTGATCATATATATGCTGCAAAAACAAACATTATATATTTTCCTGCATGTTGATAATGAGGCAAATAAAGTAAAATTGCCGTTTTTCCTATGAATTTCGCCAAATGCCCGTGGCATATGGCAAAATTTGACATCCCCCTCCCCCCGAGGAAAATCCTGGCTACGTGCCTAGCTTCAGCACACTTAGGCTAAATGAAAACAACGTAACGGTACGAAAAATTACGACATGAATACGATGAAAATAGCAACGAAGGGTATATGAGCTGTATAGATTACAAAAAAGTACGCGTGATCTTTAAAGACTTGTTCACGATGCTGGTCGTGATCATTTTCATCATACGATCAAGCCATCATGAGGCCTGACCAGTTTAAAAATGCACCCATATGCACGCAGGGAAGTTAGCCTGGAAAACTGTCTTTGAGGTCGTAATACCTCTGTTTCCACGGAGTCTGAAAGCAGAGTGAAAAGTCCGTCCCAATTTTCTATGGTTCAGTCCCATCAGATCAAAATCTTTCCTAAGACGGCCGGTCAGGTCAGTGATATCATCGCCCATCTCTTCGCAAAAACTTCCACCGCCTCTCTGGTTTTGTGATGGGCGACTCACCGAACCATTCATCGGACCCGCTCGCGAGATCGCCGGGAGACGTTTACCATGACACGCGGACCACCGAGCGCCCCATTTCTTGTTGCGATCACAACTTCCCGCCAGATGTCAGTAAGGTACCCGGTAGCGACCCAGCGGCGGCTCTGGACACACCCTCACCGGCCCCGCCTGTCCGTATATAATCGGGGGCTGCGGTCGATTTGTCACACATTCAGCGTGATCCAACAAACGGAAAGATGTTCAGACTGGTGAGCAACCTGAGCAATCACGGTTCCTCTCGGCTTTGGCATTCAAACCTGTACATACATTCGTCTGCGACGCGTACAGTACCAATCTCCATTTAGACGTTTAGTCGAAATCGCTCACATTAGTTCCTCAGCATCATTATGTGCCTGGAGCGATGGTGAGCTCGGTGTGGCTCCATTCAATGTGGTCTGATCTGACCGGTCTGACCTGTTCCGTCCTGCGCAGATCGTCCTCGCCTGCCTGCTGGTCTGCAGCTGCGCCGCCCTGCTGCCTCTGGGCTACTCCGGCCTGGGCTACTCCGGCCTGGGCTACGCCGGTCTGGGCTACTCCGGCCTGGGCTACTCCGGCTTGGGCCTAGCCCAGCCCCTGGCCTACAACGCTGTTCCTCTGAACTATGGAGCCGCCTTCCCCACCTACCAGACCGTCAGCCACAGCGTCGACGTCGCCGCCGAGCCCGTCGAGCAGCACGGCTTTGTCGTCAAGTACTAAGCAGCTGGCGCTCTTCTGTTTTCATTCACTTCCTGGGCTGTACTGTCATGCTTCCGCTGCACTGCGTGGAAGATCTCCGTGTTCAGGCAAAGGTAGAAGCTAAAGACTATTTTTCGGTGGTGTTGTGATCCTTTGTACTCCTTTTCGTTGCCTTTGCGTTGTCGCAGACCATTGCGTCACTGCAATGTAGCGACAGGCATTCTGAATCGTCTCTATGTAGCCATTGTGTATCGCATCAGGGTGTGTACCTTCATAAATATAAATTATTCGTCATAAAAATGCAGATGAATCACGCAGCAAAACTTTAAAAAGTTCCATAAAACTGCGCATGAATCCAGAGGACACGGAAAGAACAATGGCGTCCAGTGACCTTACTCGCAGAACACGCAGATCTATGGATGGAGAATGAGTTTCGAACTGGAGCGCATTTCGGCATTTTCCGATGTTTTTTTAGGACAAGTGCGTAGCGATTTATCAATCCATGCAGTCGTAACGTTTCGGATTAGGATCACCGTCCCTCTTTGGCCAAAAACATAAACGTTTGAATACTTGCAGCCTGTCTAAACCAGAACGTCAGTGCCAGAGCATGCTGCGCTTTTGGGAATGTGCATGCGATTCGGCATTCAGTTCCATGTGCACGTGGCGCCACCGCATCTCTATAGACTGTGGCGCCACCACTAGCAAATGTCCATTTCCTTCACTAGTCACCCAGGATAGAAAACATTACCTGCATTAAACTAAGAGAGTTTAATGGATCGCCACCGTGGTCAATGAGGTGGTACAGGAGATCATATAATAGCCGAGCTAACGCAATACAAAACTAAAACTGAAATCCTAGTTTTTCCATGACGTCGCATATATTTATTTGCCGAGAAGAACGAGAAAAGTTGAACGTACGAAATAGACCACATACATAGTCTACATAGACCTACGGTTTTAACACCAAGATCAATCGTACCTGAAAGCACGCACGTTTAACCAGCAGCTATCAGCATGTGAATGATGTAAATATACAATAGTTATGCTCGACACGTAGTCTGTCGTGTCAACATTGGAAAGCAACATTAGAAAGCACCATGTCTTACCTAAGCCATATACATGTATACCACGAATTTCAGATTGCAAGCCAGAAGATTCACACTTCTGTGTGCAGTGGACACCATCATGTAATCGTCAGTTCATGTAGCCTTTCATGCCCCGACCTCACCCCCTCTACAGTCGTTAGTTAGTTGTGATCTGTGCACCTTGATCGATCTCAAATCTCCCGAATCTTTTGGTTAACTGGGGCAAATGCCGGCGACGTACAGACTAGCGTTGCCTAACCTGCGGTGGATTTAACAGAGAGGTTTCCAACCCCCAAGACCCGCTAGCACACCACGTGGCAATAAGCTTGACCAAGAGGCCTCGATCCGGTGACCGCAAAAATTCCTCTTCTGACGAGATGTGCGTCGCATTCGTCTACGATCCGCCCGCATCACGTAACTCCCTAAAAGAAGACTAACGTGTCACTGTCACTGACCCGCCCAGCCGTCTATTTAGCGGCAAGACTTTCAGAGGCGGCGGTCACCCCCACCTCCGGTCACCTATCTGGCCGTGAGCCTGTCCCGGAGGCGGCGATCACCTCCACCTCCGGCCGCCTATCTGGCCGTGAGCCTGTCCCGGAGGCGGCGATCACCTCCACCTCCGGCCGCCTATCTGGCCGTGAGTCTGTCCCAGAGGCGGCGGTCACCTCCACCTCCGGTCACCTATCTGGCCGTGAGTCTGTCCCGGAGGCGGCGATCACCTCCACCTCCGGCCGCCTATCTGGCCGTGAGTCTGTCCCGGAGGCGGCGGTCACCTCCACCTCCGGTCACCTATCTGGCCGTGAGTCTGTCCCGGAGGCGGCGATCACCTCCACCTCCGGCCGCCTATCTGGCCGTGAGTCTGTCCCGGAGGCGGCGATCACCTCCACCTCCGGCCGCCTATCTGGCCGTGAGCCTGTCCCAGAGGCGGCGGTCACCCCCACCTCCGGTCACCTATCTGGCCGTGAGCCTGTCCCAGAGGTGGCGGTCACCTCCACCTCCGGCCGCCTATCTGGCCGTGAGCCTGTCCCAGAGGTCGCGCACGCTGAGCGGCCTCGCCGCCAGCCGCTGCTCCGGGTGCAGCGCCGCCTCGATGGCCGCGTTGAACACGGCCGCCACGCCGTCCCCGGTGACGGTGCTGCACTCGCGGTAGTCGGCGGCGCCGAGGCGCGCGGCCACGCGCCGGCCGCGCTCGGCCGCCACCGCCTCGCCGCGGCCGGCGTCGCTCGCCTGGATGGCGTTGCGCGCCTCGGCCTTGGTGCCGACGAGCAGGAGCGGCGCGCTCGGCAGGTGCTGCTCCAGCTCGGGCCGCCAGACGGTCTCGAGCTGCGGCCAGGCGGCCGGCTCGGTCAGGTCGGCGCAGAGCAGCACCACGTCGGCGTCCCGGTACGCGGAGTAGGCCGTCAGCCGGGAGCGCAGCTGCGCCTCGCCGCCGCGCGTGTCGAACAGCTGCAGCTCGAACGCATCGTTCAGGTAGTGCGCCGTGACGCGCACCAGCGACGGCAGGCCGCACAGGCTGCCGTCGGCCGGGGACGGCCGCCGGCCCGACGCGTACGTGTGGATCAGCGTCGTCTTGCCGGCGTTCTCGTCGCCGACCAGCACGCACTTGATGGGGGCGGGCGGCGACATGGTCTCGGGCGGGCGGGAGGGGCTGGGTCGAGACGTTTCTCCTGGCGTCGCGCCGGCGCGTCGTCACGGAAGGGCGTGGCCGTCCTCCGGCGGTGACCGGCTGATTCTGCCTCCTCCTGCGAGTCTGCAGGCCACCTAGCACTCGCGAGACGGCTTCCGGTCAGCAGACGCAACGTTCCCGCGCACCACAGCTTCGTTAGCCGCGCCGAAAAACTACAGCGTCGACAACGCAAGCGCACTGGCTGCGACCGGCCGAGGTTCTGCAGGCGACACGGGCGGTTCGCCGCACCCTCAGCCGCATTCAGACACCGGAAGCCCCGATAACACTCGCCGCCGGCCAGAGACAGCACGAGTCCATGGAAACGGACAACGGCTCCACGCTGAATATAACAGCGCGCTGCTCGGCGCAAACCATTTGTTTATTGCTGTGATACCCGAAGTGTCATGATGCGTGCAAAGTCGGACAATCCACAGGGGGTCATAGGACAAACGTTGTAGCCGTGATGAAAATATTTCGCAAAATCAGAAGTAGGGACGAGATTTTCGTAGCATAAGTCAGAATCTGAAAACATCTTTTAAAAGACGCAAAACGAAAAACATCTCGGAACCCAAACACAGTAAATGCTCAAGCAGTTCAGAACCACTTTACTCGTGACCTCAAGGGGGAGGAGGTGGATGAAAATAGCCCCTTCGTTTTTTTCCAATTTAATCTGCACCGTACGTGATGAAACCGTTTAAACCTCCCGTACCTGCTAACTGATCAACTTCACACAAGCGCCTTACAAACTTTGGTCTGTTGATTTCTTCCGTTAACGAGCAGCGAAACAGTACTCGGGCGATTTGCAGCGTCTTTGTCAGCATACATATATAGTACCGGCCCGTCAGGCGTCGCCGCCAGGGTGGGGCGCCGCCGGACGCTGGGGGGGGGGGGGGGTCGCCGGCCGAATGCCACAGCTGTTCATCAGGCTATTTATAAGCAATGCGAGACCTTTGTGATGCGTATGTGATGCGTTTGCGCAATGCGCATGTGGTCGTAACCTAGAACAGCACGAGGAGAGAGAATCGCACATGAGTAGGAAAGAGCGCCGGGAGCATGACTGCTTGTTAGCGTTTGACCATCGCTGCCAAACGTCTGGCCATTAAATCACGACCGGAAGATAGAAAACCATCCTTGCTGAAATGGGATATCTC
Source organism: Capitulum mitella (assembly GCA_030062745.1). Lineage (NCBI taxonomy): Eukaryota > Metazoa > Arthropoda > Thecostraca > Pollicipedomorpha > Pollicipedidae > Capitulum > Capitulum mitella. The sequence continues at coordinate 3,814,748 of CP099840.1, forward strand.
GTCCTATAGTTGTGACATTACACCAGGCACATCAAACCGTGGCTCTTTTGATATCAAAGACAAAGCTGGTACTGAAATTAATACGCTTGGTAGACCTTCCTGAACGCAGACCACATTTTTGGCAATGTATTCTGGCATTTTAATCAAGTTTAACGCATGGGAATGCAAGAAGCATGCCCTATCGACTCGTGTTATATTGGTTTCAATGGGATTCTCAGTTTTCGAGATAAGATGGGTTCGATTTTAACCCCTCCGCTCCCCCCTTCGGCCACCTAACAGTTGCAGGCGACGGAATACGCAAACAATCCCGGCTTAACTGAATCATTTGGCAGCTCTAAAACCCCGCTAATGCTAACGCTAATGTAACACACGCAATGAAAGCACTTATGAAAAGAACATACGCATTTTGGCATCAATATAACTTGCAATACGCGACACTATCATCACGTAAATGAAAAGCAGCACAATAGTTCCAAAAGAAACAGCACAACTCCTCCATTACGCAGCGATATGGTTGTAAATGGCCAGAACCAGTTATCAACAACCTTTTCTTATAGCCTTTGTGACAAATAATCACATTTGTTAAACATCTGTTTGATGGTGGTGCCTCACTTATTTTTAAGCGTTTACGTAAGCGTAAAAAATTCGCCCCTTTTTCAAAAATACTTCATTACAAACCGAGATATTGCTTCCCATGTGCTACAGTCAACATCAGGGCGACTTTTCAAAGACCACTTTGACAAAACAGTAACGAAATGTTACCAAGATATCTGGACAAAAAGTCTTAAGTTAGTGTGTCATAGGACTTAAAACCACGCTTCACGCACTGGCAGGACTAGGAATAAAAAGCATAACTTTGACAATATAAACCACTGCAATAACAAACAGATGCATACCAGCACGTATACCACCAAAGATCAGATGTGCTCAATGACGCGTTCAAACTCGACTGGTTCCACCAGCTGGGCGGCGAGCTAGCTGCCAATGAGATCACATCAGTTGACATGAGCTCAACGCCCATTGGTGAGGCCCCACACGTTTCCACTGATTTACCGCCAATGGCATCGCTCCGGCCGCCGAGAGCTCAGCGCCCATTGGCTGTCACGTCGGACCACGACTGCGGCGGCCGGAAGTCCGGCAGCTGGGTGATGAATCTGGGCGTGACTGGCGTGGGCGGAGCCAGGGTCCGACATGACCTGACCCGAGAACAGGGTCAGACCGGAAACCCGTTCCACGTCGCGCAGCGTCGCCTCGTGGAAGTCCACGAACTTGTCCGCCACCTGCGCAAACAAAACAGACGTCGGTGGCTCAGAAACACGCCTCGACAGCGGCACGCATCCCACGATGAACGACCCCTCCTGCGAGTGCTGGTAACGCCGATATCAAACACTGCAACACCCTCTGATGCTAGGCTACTGCTCAGGCTGAGACCATGGGCAATGGTTATTGGCCATTACACGCTGACATGGACTGCCAGATGACGTGGCGGCTCGAGTGTACCGGGAAGCGGGGCAGAGGTAGTGAAAAGGAAGAGACGACGCGCCTCGCCCTGCATGCTCTGTGATAACTTGAAGCCAGCAGATTTTACATTCACGAACAGCACGATTGTTTGCCGTCTGTGGCCAAGTAACAGTAATGTGATGAGGCAGACCAACTGGGCACTGTTCCAGTACACTCTCAAACAATAACGCGAACGACAACTACAGTACATCGATAAAGGAAACGTACATCTAATACTCGTATTCTACCTCCACGCCGAGGAATAATAAAATGTAGCAGTTCCTTCCAATATTCGCGATCACAAATAGTGCTTTTACAAATGGTTTCAATTACACACACAACTTTCCATAACACAGTATAAAAATAGGAAAGATTTGTCTAGTCAAGGACAGGATGACAATGCAACAAATCTATGCAGTTTTATCCATGCCAAAACCATAAGAGTCGCATTGTCTTCTGAACTACTGCCTCGGTGGTCAGGGCTCGGTTATTTTCGGCTTACCTCACACTGGCGGAAGCTGTCCTTGTGGGGCAGAATCCACTGCTTGTAAATGACTTCCTCCGGAGGACAACCTGGGGCTCCACACATTCGCAGCTGGTAGAAAAAGTGTGACGGAATCACCTGGCCGAAACTGAAAAATGAAGATGATCAGAACCGTCCGGTGGTCTATTTAACGACAACAATGGAAAGGAAGTAACAAACACTTGTTCAAAAAAGGTAGCAAACAAGGAGTCTCCTGCAGGAGATGTGCAAAAGATGAGAGGAACAAGATTGTTTGCTTTTCGCCACGGCCAGGAACCCGGCCTATTTCCCAAGCAAGAACAAGTATTTTCCTCATAACCACGCCCATTATTTCCTATTTAGTATACGTTCCTGAGTGACCAAAAACCTATGACCTCAGCTTCTTGGTGCCCTCACTGGAAAATCTACATTGGCATGCAAATGTTTAAAATTCCAATGGCAAGCTGACATTCGACCTCTTGATCAAATAAACTTGCATGCTCTGATACACCCCGCCCAACTGGCAGTCGACGCCATGCACGTCCGTCTGGAGGAGGGCGCATGGCGTAACTAACGTAACGTTAACACTAACTCGCGAAACGGCTGATAGCACGATACAAATAAGCATACCCTTGAAAAGCTCGTGACGAGTAGAGCTCAAAACTGGCTCCATTTTCTATTTTGAGTAATATATACGCCATTTAGCACTTACATATGTTTTCTGAAAGCCGACTACGTGAAACTGAGAAACGGCCTGGATCTCAAGGACAGTGATTTATAAATTCTAGGTAAAGGCACCAACGAAAATGTAAAAGTCCGCAGATGCCGATACACGTCGAATTTTTCTGATCTGTTTAATATTTACGCGGAAGCGTTGAGTTCACCGCGATTGGGGAGGGGGACCGTCCCATTCCCCAGTCGGGGCCGGGTTAATTGCTCTGACGCAATGAGTACAAATCACTGTGACGTCGTCTTCAGATGACGCTAGGTCAGCAGATCAAGCGACTGCTTCATACCAGTTTTTTACCGAGGGGGGCCTGGTTTCTGTCAAAGACCAGATATTTACCGTCTGACGTCGCGACGGTGATGACTAACGCGTCTCACTACAAGGGGTTCTGGTGCAGCGGAAGGGGTTGCAGTAACGGCGGCACCACTGCTGGAGCCATGTTCACGGCGGTGTTTCATCTGAGTTCAAATAATTCCGTTTCGTACTTGCGTGCTGAGAATTGGACACGCGAAAAACAGCCAATCCGACAAGATTCTCAGAATTCACAGAGGTCGACGGCTAAAATTCCGACACAGACTGAAAACAGGCTATGGCGATTTTGTCGAAAAACCATGCAGGATCTCCTTTGCCACTCATGCCAGAATGGTCTCACCCGTCCAGCTCCTGTGTGCGGTACACGGGCCCGGCCAGTACGGCCATCTGCCGGTACCGGCGAGAGTACTCGTCCAGCCGCCGTCGCACCTCGGGCAGTACCCTCTCCTCGTACGCCGGGTACATGGGGTACATGGGCGCCGACCAGGCGGCCCAGGTGAGTTTCGGAGCCTGCAACAAACCGAACCGACGGTGTGAGTTAGGATAAATGACTGCACTGAAACAGAAATGTCAATTCATCTCACCAATGGTGTGCGCATTCTACACGGCGCTTTTACGAAAGTTCGCGGCGACTGAAATGGATGTTTAACTCCACCCCAAGAGGATGCAAGTCCTTGCGTCGCGTGTCAGATTTACTAAGTCTTGCTCAGTCCCTCACCGCCCGTGTGGATGAGACTCTTGTACGTGGGAGGCACGACACAGTCCGCGATGGGTCCATCCAAGGTCTTGACCTTGAACAGGCACTCTTTGTCTGCTTCCTCCGGGGAGAACAACTTCAAGTTGTTGTTCTCGTCCCGCTCCAGATGATACTGCAACCATCTGTACGATCTCGGCGATGAGGAGGACTCCGGCAGATGCGCTGTAAAGAGAAGAATAAGACCATGCTTGACCATCCCCATCACTTGGTATCCATCACAGTGTTTCGATACGATTGGCGTCTTACATCCCCCAAATGCATAGTACTCGTTACCAAACACGACTGAAACTAGCTGTTTGCTGTAAAAAACCTTGTGACACTATTACCACCCTAATTTGAAGTTAAAACCACTCGGATGCACAAATAGTTTTCTCTTTCTTATGCCGTCATTGCAGCCAAAACCCTAAAAAAACACGGCAATATACGTGGCATATCTATTGTCATAAACAAAGCCCCCTCTGCAGAACTGCATAAGGTCTGTTACAGCGATTCGTTGGCACTGCAATACTGCATCTAACCGTCCACGAAACCAAGTGACAAATACGTTTACAGTCTGTATCGAAAAGCATCACTGTTGTGGTTACCCATCATGATGCATGGAAGCGCCCAAAAATCACATAGAACCATTTTCTTTGACATCAGAGCACTCACCAGCCACAAAACTCCTATCGGGAAGTGCATGTACAATATCGCCTTCAGCTGGAACAGGAATAGGGAACACGCCAGTGGCATTCATATGCATCGTCTTCATCTTTGCCAGGGCCTGGAAAGTGGAAATAGTGCTCCGGTGAAGACGCATTCGGGTACGATGCTGAAAGAAAGCAGCATACGCCTATCTTCAACAGGACTGTTTTTCACATTCTCAATGAGACCGTTTGGCACACAATATGACGCAGGTGAATTCCTAGCACTTCAGTGTCCCTGCAAGTCGGCACGTTGTTGCGTTCAGTTCAGTTCAGCAATGCTTAACACGTTACGAGCCGTTTAGAATGAAAGATAAGGCTGCTCCTTCGAAATATTGCGTAACCTCCAATATTCTGTTCGGCAAATTAGGTCTCTCTACGCTGAAGGGTCGATGCCAACCAAACAGGCTGAAAGTGTGGCGTGACGAGAACGGCTGCCAGACAACGGCCAATCCCACAGCAGAGCGCAGCTGCGCGCGAACTGCATTTAAGGCTCAAGAACAAGCTAAAAAAAGAGCAGTGATTCAGTCGCTTGCAAGACATGTAAAAACCCTTTGTTTTGGGGGCATAAAGTAACAAGAATGGATCGAAATCAGCATCCTCCCAATCAACATCACTGTCGGCGCGAGCAGATCCGGCAGCTCACCTCACAGCTGCATCTCCGGAGCTCGGAGCAGCAGGCATTGGTCAGCTCATCCTCCAGCGGCCGGAGCGACGGGCCAGCGGGCCCCCCGACCTTGGTCAGATTCGATGGCGGCGCCACCAGCAGGTGGTCAAGACTGGAACGGAACGACAAGGATGTGTGCAGTGGAGTAAAGACAGCTGTTCTGTCCAACAAACGTGTTGTACAAGAATGTTGTCTATTCGTGGACGCATGACGCAGAAAGGCAGGAAGTAATATCCCCAACCTATTACCCTGCAAACGCTCAAACAATTGTTTGCGCACAACAAACACAATCCTGGAGTCCGTGTACTACGGAATACATGCAGCTCTGTAGACAACAATAAAATGAAAAAAAACACGCACAAAGCGAGCTGACGATGTAGAAAACTGTTACCAGCACAAGGCACTGAGGTGATCTTAAAAGACACAACATAAAGACAAACGCCCTTAGCTGATAACAGGCAGTAGTTGTTGCCCACCTGTGTTTCGTAGCGTTGTTGTCAATGTCAGGAAGCTCCAGCAGCGTTTGGAACAGGCTGTACAACTGAATGTTCTCGAACGGCTCTGCCGTGTAATTGGTTTTGAAGGACGGGCCGTGAGCGACGAAGAAACTCTGGAATGATCGCGTCAGCTATTGCTCGCCATTCTTAATTCGCATTCTGGTCTTCGTCAAACCTTCTCAGACGGTCTCAGACAACTTTTGCTCTAGCTCACCAGCAATATTTAAATGGAAAGCGCTAACCTGTCCTCATAAAGGCATTTAAAGGGTCTCCAAAAATGGAGAATATTCGTTCCATCCTTCATTATGCTGCAAGAGAAACATCGACTGCGGAAAAAAGCCAGGCCCCACAAGCGCGCCAACAGTCGGTATGACCCCACTATTTCCACCAGTTTGTCTCACCTTCATGTCTGGCAGATCGTTGTCATAGCCGTGCATGCCCCGCAGACAAAAGTCGGAGCTGGGTATGGAGAGGCCGAAGCCTTGATCGACGGTCGCTATGACTGGCTCGATGCGGCTGCTCTGCTGGTAGTGCCACCGCTCCGGCAGCTCGGCGCGGTGGAACACGCGCAGCGCCGGATGCGCGCAGTCCAGCTGGTTCACCAGGTCGCCGGCTGGTGGCAGCACCGGTGCGGAAAGCGGAAAGGAAAGCGGTGTTGGTGAAAATGTCTTGACGATAACAGTGCCTTCAAGTGCGGCCGCTGCGGAGCCCACCGGTTTTCAGGACGTTACAGACCTGTCGCTTTTTATCAACTTTATGATTCTACTGTTTTCGATTTCTTTCTATTCATATCGTGACCATACCGCTTGGATTCCTGTAAGTTATAGTTGGGACTGATCTTTCGGGTTCATGCAGGGTTCTAGTATCCCGTGTGGTTGATTTATATGGCCTGACGACTTCAAATAAAGCTGTAACAAGACGCGTGCCCGTGCCACTGCACTTTTACGCCACCTTACACTGACCTTGAGACTCGTTATGTGGTCGAACGCGGGCTACGGGGCCGTTCACATAAGTAGACATGTTGCTAAGACCGGGTACGTAGTCTTCCAGAATTACAGATTTGCAGTCCTCCCTGAAATCATTGGAACGATTCAACCAGGTAACAGCAGATCCTGTCACATAAAATTTGCACATCTGCGACAATGAACCTACTTCATAAACGCAACATAGCTAATCTTCTTCTACTAAAGGCTACGTTGACTGGTATAGCAATGCCATAAAAACTCCAGAGAATAAGTGATATGAACACCAAGCTAACTCGAGAGAGAAAAGAAAGGAAACGCGACCGTAAGTCCCCATGGCCACAAAATAAGCCCCTTGATGGCCCTGCCCCAAGACTGATCATGGCCACCGTACAATGCCCGATCGTCCGAGCCTGAACGACGCTGACATACACAGGCTCGCAGCACTGCGCTGTTTACGGTCCAGTCAGTGACATTTCTGCCGAGCTCGTGACCCCTACCTGACAGCCGCCATGCCGTGGTCAGACGTGACCACAACGTCGACGCAGCCCAGCAGGTCATGGGCCATCAGCTGACTGTAGAGGCTGGCCAGCTGAGCGTCCACTCTGGCCACGGCATCCTTCACCTGGCCGCGGCGAAAGGAAGTGTTGAACAAGCACAGAGAGCGGCGGGAACGACATGTTCTGGCCACTGCAGGCTATCACGTGGACGACTGCCTGAAGACAAGTGCACAGTGCCTGATGTGCATGCAGCCACAGTTGAAACCAATTATTTCTAGCTTGAGTTCCGAATCTTGTTTCCATGAGTCCAAACACATTTCGGGAAAAAATGGCCGCTTATTTTGTAAAGAAAACGAGGGAACTTCAAGGCCAGGTGGTGCAAGAAATTATGCTAAACTTATCTCTAATGCCCGTCCATCTGACACCCTGCATTCATTAATGTCATTTGTCTCACATTTACTCAACAAAACGAGGAAAACGAGGAAACTTCGAGGCCAGGTGTTGCAAGAAATTATGCTAAACTTACCTCTAATCCCCGGTCGTCCGAAACCCCGCATTCATTAATGTCATTTGTCTCACATTAACTCAACAACGCGTATAAAAGCTGAACCACAAAAGAAACCCTTGCAAACGACACAACATTCCACCACGGCGGCCTCCGCTAAGCCCCGACTTTGCACAGCGGCGCAAGCGCGCGTGTCCCGTCATACACGAGACACGCGCGGCTGCACCACGTGACCGGACGGGACAGCGCCGGACACAGCGCACCAGCGGCTGTCGGCGACGCGACACCCCCGGGCCGGCCTGACGAGGCGCACTCACTTCCGGCCCGGACCCGGCAGCGTTCACGGTTTACCGGCTCGGTGTTGTCATGCAGGCTGCCCAGCGTCAAACGGCCCCTCTCAGTCGAACTCTGTGTGCGTTTTACACACTCTGCAGTGCGCCGATTTCGAGCCGAGCCGAGACGGGTGCGAACTCACCTCTTCTGAGTCGGGCCCGTGGCTGTGGCCAGTCGTGTCCGGCTCGTTGAAGTAGAGTGACAGGTAGCGCGGTCGCCGCGGCGCCGGCAGCAACAGCCACTCGATCACCTGCGCGACGCGCTCCTCGAACGGCACGTGCGAGTCGTACTTCTTGTAGTGCGTGGGCAGACGACCAGGCACCTCGGAACCCGGCCAGAAGTACACGGCCGACACGCCGCCCTGAAACGACGGCGCCTAGCGTCGCAGACGATGTGGCCTGGCACGAGATGGTACCGTTCAGTGGGCCTGGCGGAACTGCTGGAATGGGGGATGTCCGCATAAACAGAGCCAGTAGAAAGATTCCAGCTACTCAATTCGCTGAGCATTGGGAGCTATCAAACGCACTCAAAACGGGTTTTGTTTGGATGTTTCTGCCCAGAGCATGAACTGTTGGCGCAGCATGGAGCGTTCCTGACATCCGTCACACTTTGTGAAAGTTTGTTTCCCTGAGGGCCCTTCAGTGGACGGGGGGCACAGGGGATCTCTACAGAGGGGCATACGCCAGGGGCTGTGCTCAATTTCAAGTCCAAAAGCTCAGCCTGCGCGCCGGCATCGAACCACCCCGTGGCGCTGCTTGTGGTGCGTTGGAGCGCGGATCTATTGAGCTTGATGCGCGGACACTTAGTGCTATGTCCGACAGCGTGACCGACTGAAAGTGACTGAATAGGCTGAACAGTCACTGTTGTGCGAGGCAAAGGAAAAAAGGGCGTGATTCCAGAGCTACGCAAACGAACGTCACTAATTCAATGTGTCTGTTATCAAGTGAATTGCATCGTCACTGTTCGTGAAACTCTGTGAGAATGCTGGGCTGCTGTATGATGAGTCTGGTGCGTTGTTACTCTTTGGACTGCTCTAATTAAGCTTTGAAAAGGTGTTGTTTTTCGGTGCCGAAGAACACCAGGAAATATGTCCTTCAGACATATTTCATATCCCAAAAACCTGATCTCGTGCCTCCATCGAAAAGCTACAGTATAACCACGTTGATAAATTTCTGCCTCTGCAAGCAAATAACTCCGTCTCCATCCAGTAAGAAGCAGGTATGCTGTCATAACTAACACCAAAAACACGAACTAAAACCTATATTACTCTTTGCAAAATTTTACACTCCAAAACAAAAATTATGCTCCGACACCAAGAACAAAAACCAGATTTCCAACCCTGGCTCACACTATACCAACTCTCAGCGTTCAAAATTTTTTATGAAACGTGCTTTCAAAACACGCGGTATTCTGCTGTCTCGTGCAGAGCGGCCTGCCTGCGCTGTTCCGCATGTTCCGCACAAGCAACAAACATGATTCATCTCATCGCTTCGTATGGTTGCATTATTTCCACCTTAATATGTGCTTAAAAGTGAACTATCGAAATTGCAGCCTGTAGTATTAGAAGGCATTCTGTAGTACACGTCTCAAAACTTGACACCTACGAGAGTCCAAAGAAACTTCCCATGTATTTCCCGTGTGCCCTATTTGCACACGTGCTATATACATCCGCTGGATGACGACACAAACGGGTACAGGCGCCCGCTGCGTTACATCGGCGGTTGATTGAAGAAAATAGTTTTTGATTAATTAAATCCTCTAAGCCTTCTGGACATCTTTAAGAAAAAATGAGCGCTCAAAACGTTAACAGCGATATTTTTCGAACCAGTGAACTCATGTTATGAAAAGTGGAACAAGCTGGAAAATTCCCTTAAAATGTCGCGTGCTCACCATGTTCCGCACCGTCTCCCAGACGGGCTCGGCCCGCCACCAGACCGGTTTCAGGCTCTCTGATCGGCCCAGCTTGAACTTGCGGCCGGGCAGCGCCGGATCGTACATCGAGTTGCCAATGATGCCGCTTGACTCCGGGTACATGCCCTGGGAAGACGTCAGCTCTGTAAGAAGCGAACTGCGGAGAATTCTCTCGACGGTGCAGGGGTCACGGCGGCTGCCACCACCGCGAGCCACGCGGAACAGCTCGAAGACCGGCATCGGTGGGCGGCGGTACGTCCATGAAACGCGGCCCACAGGGTGTCGAGACGGCCTCATCGACATTCCAACGCGGCCTCCACGTCCTCTTCGTATACCGCGGCGACAGTTTGGAAACACGAACTGGCCGCATGAGTGCACGAGGTCCTGGCTACTGGCGGTTTTCTGTCTGATCCTCGGTGACCGACCGGTGCCTTTGATCCAGCCTGCCGCAACCGAGCAGGTGTCCCGCCGCCTCGTCCAGGGAAATCCAAGGCCTAACTGGCGTGTCGCGAAAGAGAGCAGATCACGCATCTGCACGGAAACCGAGCGCCGACCCCGCCCCACCACGGACTCACCGTGACGATGCTGTAGTGGTTGGGGAACGTCTTGCTGGGGAACGAGGTGCGCACGTACGGCGCCGAGACGCCGCAGTCGAGCATGTCCTGCAGCATCGGCGACACGCCGCGGCTGGCGTAGTCCGGCCGGAAGCCGTCCAGGGAGACGAGCAGCAGCGGCAGCGGCCCGGCCGGGCAGCGGCTCCGGTCGGCCGCCGGCGGGCACACGTCCTGGCGCCGCCACTGCGCGAACGGCCGCGCCATGGCCGCCGGCGGCGACGGCGTCCGGCCGCACGTGGTGGCCAGGTGGATCACGACCGCCAGCAGGATCAGCACCAGCAGCGACAGCAGCTGGGGACGGACGAGGGCCGTGTTGGGGGTCAGGATGGGGGCGGACAGGTGCCCGTTAGCGACGCGTAAACCCTATCTGTGCTGTTTAGGCCACCAGTTGTTAAAAGAGATGTCGGGAGAGAGCGAACTGTTTGCTTCATGCCACTTGCAAAGTGATTACCGCTCGACTTCACGGACACCTTCCCGAGAACCATGTAATGAAGCATGTGAAACCCAGCTTAGTGAGCTCAGTTTACGTAAAATTAAACGTGTATCCCAGAGTGGGTCGTGCTGACATCGAAATACGCGAAATATACAGGTGATGATGATCATGATGTGCGAAATGCGGGGAGTGTGAAAATTAAACGTACATCCCGGTTTCAGCTGAGCTCACATTGTGCTATGCGTTTAATTCCACCTTCCATTTAGAGGTTTCACCGTAAGTATCTACCCTTAAGGTCTGAACGACGGAAGGGCGTCTGCGTACTCAGCAGTGTTGCAGCCCTAAAAAAGCTCTTAGGTCTCTCTAAAAACTCAGCCTTTCATAACTTATCAGCCGAACAAATGGTCACCTGACAATGCAAGGCTATGACGCTCACCGCGATAGGAAGAGTTCGGCCAAAACGGTCTGCTACGAAGAAACGAGCCCCATCGGCGACTTACCAGGAACGCCAGGGTTCTGATGAGCCTACGTCGCTGTTTCCTCTTGCTGGCATTGCCGGACTTCTCGCCGTACTCTTCCGACGAGTCAGCGACTCCTAAAGACTGGCGCGACTCAGACATCTGCCGAACGGTGCAGACACGGTGAAGATCCGCACGCTCTCTCAGAGCAGTGAGGCGCCACCATCCGTGTCAGGTTGCCGAACGATACTCACGAAACCGTGCTTAGTGTGGGACGGAGAAAACCAGGCTCCGCGCGCTTCGCAGCTGGAGCGCGTTTCTCGTAAATCTGAATCAGAATGCACTCGGATGGCCGACCGGGCTCTAATCCTGAACCAATGTCCCAGAATTCCAAAAAATTGGAGAGAAGCTTTGCTTCCAAAACGGTGAGCATCACCAAACGATGGAACAGACATGCAACGCATTAGTGAGCGGGTACGACCGACAACACATTCCTGAATTTGACTATATGGCAAGGACATGTACTTTGAAGAATCTGACAATGTGCACAGACGATGGGTGTTAGATGTCACCATGTGTTGGTGACCGGCTACTCACGATGTCCCTGGCAAGGCTGTTTCGACCTCGCTCTGACCGCGCCGACGCCAAGTCGCACCTGCACGATCCGCGCATCAGACCTACAGAGCGACTGAGACCTGTAATCCGGGCTTCCCTGAGCCGCGGGCCGGTCTTCGCCGTCACGTTTACCGAGAGTAGAGCTGCAGTTTCAGGACCGGGAGATGGGCGCGCGGCACGCCGCTGGGCGTTGTTTGATCGCCTGATGAAGGCAGTTCCAAGCATGGAGACGTGATGGTCTCGGTCATCCGTCGTGCATCTGGCTGTTCAGGTTCTCTCCTCGTCACAAGGGAGAGATTCGTCTTGGTTCAGTTGATCGCAGTTCGTTCCGTTATATGAACATTCCGCCCCTCTGTGACGTCATCAGCTCCGCGACCTCGCGGTAGCTCTCCCCCGCGTGGCTCCAGCATGCGGGCTGCCCGATTGCAACGACGCAGAGTTCCAGCAGTCAACCATGTCATTCATAAATCCAATGACGTCACAACCTTCATGACTGCGTGCGTCCTGTTTCTGCAGTGTCCGTCAGCCGGGGCTGATGCTGGTGACCCAGGCACAACTATGACTGGCCTGACTGCGCGAACTAGCTCTGGTTCCCGTGGCAGATGAAATTGTTGGTATGGCGTAGTGCTAACCTTTCCACGATTTGAGTGCACGATGATGCCTGGTTAATCCTGTTTGACAGAAACTATTAGTCTCCTACGTCCCCCCCCAGTTTTCCAGGAATATGAACGCCATAGATCCAACATTCAGCTTTTGAATGATCAACAAAGGGCAGATCCATGAAAAAACAAAACAGGAATCGGCATTGGTTACGTTAAGTTTTGACGTGATTTTCGCAATGTCCTCCAAATCGCTGCCTTTATTTTTAAATGACACGGAAAAATGAAATCGCAAAAACAAGGGAACAAAAATGTAAAAACTCACGGGCACAAAATCCCAAGGAGCTTTCGACTTCAGACGAGATGAAAACCGTTCTGCCCCACACCCCATCCCACTGATAATCCTGGTCGTTTCTAGAACACTTTTGGGTGGTTGTTTCAGGTTTGCGGATATCAGGACACCCACAGAAGCAAAGGAAACGTAACCGTGAAAACTTGGAATTCATCTTAGATTCCCAACAACAGAAATCCAGCCTGACAAGTCGGATTTGCCCATGTGTAAGGACTTCAAAATCCTTTGCCACAGAGATGTGCTCAGTTTTTTTTTTTACTCGCAGTGTACAACTTTCCCTGACCTTTTTCAGTCGAGCCCGTGTCGGTCGTTTCGAGCAGCACGTACAGCCGGGAATTTCCGATAAATTATCAAAGTCTGATTCATACTTCAGAACATGGGTGGAACTCAAGGGTGGGGGGCAGGCCCCAAATAATTTGGGACTTTTCATCCGCCCCCTGAGGTTTTTCTAGGACCGCGAAAGAACAAACAAATACAGCGCCACGAAACTTCGTGTACCTTTTGTTTGATCATTTTTACACCTTGTGTCAAAGTTTTGACCTTAGGTCAAGTAAGGTGTCTGACCTAGGTCAGGTCAAACGGACCTATGGCCAAAAAAAGTTTATCGTGCTGTAACGTATTTGGAAAACAAGATATCACAATAATACTTTCAGGGATTAGTGACCTTGATAGATACAACAAATCCGCTATCTCAGATTTTTCGGAATTTGCTGGGCCATTGACCAAAGGTCAAGCCCAATTTAACCCGCGCACGACCGTCGGTCCGTCCCGAACATCGGCGACTGGGGGGGGCAGTTGACTGCCCCCTCTAACTCACGAACGGTTGGTCGCACGATAAATATAAGCATGCCGTTGGAAAGCCTGTGACGAGTAGAGCTCGAAACTGGTCTCATTTTTAGTTTTAGATAATATGTAAGCCAATTTACGCCCTATACATGTTTTCTCATAGCCGACTGCATGAGACCGAGAAATGGCCTGAATCTCAAGGGCTGTGACTAATAACGCATAGGTAAAGGCACCAGCGCACAGGTAAATGCCCGCGGATGCCGATACACGTCTAATTTCCTCAGATTTGTTCAATATATATGCCGAAACGTTGAGTTAAAGACATCATAATTCTCCCGTCAGCCGTCAGTGTGCGCCGCTGCCGTATGCGGTACCAAATTGATGGGAACTAATTTTAGCGTTCCTTTGTTTTCGCGAGAAAAGACAATCCATGTCAATTTCATTGATCTTTGTGGTTATTGTGATGGTTTCTCATGCTTAAATTTTGAAAAAATTGATTAGTTGCCAATCTACAAAGTTGGCGGAGTTTTATTCGCGAGAGCCTGTTTATTTCCAAAATATGCTACTTTTTCAGACTTTTTGAGATTCCTGTTTATTAATATATTAATTACATCTGTGCAAGCTAGTTTTGCCATTTTCTACCCATTCCGCGTAACTCATCGTCGATTTTGACGGTGGTACATTTTGGCCCACTACAATTATTCGTGACCTGACCTCAGGTCAATGTCTGGAAGTCACTGATACTTTGCCCAATGACGGTAACTAGATGTCTGCTTCACTCCACACTAAAAATGTTATGAAATATTCCGTCAGTTTCCGAAAAAAACGGCGATATGTCTCATAAATAGGCTTGACCTTAGGTCAATGACCTAGAAAATTCCGAAAAATCTGAGATAGCAGATTTGTTGCGTCTATCACGATTACTAATCCCTGAAAGTATTACTGAGATATCTTGTTTTGCGAAAAAGTTAGAGGGCGCTAAACTTTTTTGACATAGGTCTGTTTGACCTGACCTAGGTCAGGCACCTGACGTGACCTGAGGTCAAAAGTTTGACACGAGACGTAAAATTGATGGAGCAAAAGGTACACAAAGTTTCGTGACTCTGTGTTTGTTTGTTCTTTTGAAATCCCAGAAAAACCTCAGTGGGGGCGTCAATTGTGCCCCAGTCGGGGACGGGTTAAGAGATTTCGTCGTTTTCTCCGAAAATTGGCGGAAAATTTTATAACATTTTTAGTGTGGAATGAAGCAGACATCTAGTTACCGTCAATAGGCAAAGTATCAATGGCTTTCAGCCACTGACCTGGGGTCAGGTCACGAATAACTTTTGTGAGCCAAAATGCACCACAGTCAGAATCAGCGATGAATTACTCAGAATGGGTAGAAAATGGCAGAACTGGCTTCAACGTAAATAATATTAGGAGCCTCAAAAAGTTTCAGAAGTTATCATGTTTTGGAAATAAACAGGCTCTCACGAATCAAGCTCCACCAATTGTGTAGACTGATGTCTAATGAATTTTTTCCAAAATTTAAGCATGAGAAGTCATCACAATAACCACTAAGATCAATAAAATTTCAATGGATAGGCTTACGTCACAAAAATTAACGAAAGCTAAAATTAGTTCCCGTTAATTTCGTACTACGTACGGCTGCGGCGTCCGCCAACAACCGGCGTTAAAATTGGCATGACTTTAACTCAACGTTTCGGTTTATATATTAAGCAAATCTGAGAAATTAGGCGTGTATCGGCATCTGCGGACCTACACTTGTGCGTTGGTGCCTTTACCTGTGCGTTATTAGTCACAGCCCTTGAGATTCAGGCCGTTTCTCGGTCTGATGCAGTCGGCTATGAGAAAACATATATAGAACGTAAATTGCTTACAAATTATTTAAAACTAAAAATGAGACCAGTTTCGAAACCTACTCGTCACAAGCCTTCCAACAATGTGCTTATTTTTATTTCGTGCAACCAACCGTTCGTGAGTTAGAGGGGGGCGGTCAATCGCCACCCCCCCCCCCCCAGTCGGGCGCGATCGTCGGTGACCCACGGTCGTGCGCGGGTTAACATTAGGTCTATGATGGTGCATGAAAAGAATAGCCTCAGAAACATCAGAATTAGTCCAAATTAACACTTGGGCCCCCCCCCCCACTCGCCAACAGGGACGTAGCCAAGGGGGCCATGGGGGTCATGACCCCCCTGAGTCAAGCGGTTCTCACTAGATATATAGCGATTTTGCACGAATGGGGAGTAGTGGCCATATGCATATTGCAAAAGCAAACATTATGCTTCCCTCTGAGCTGAATATTAGGTAAACTTCAAAAAAATTGTTTCTTTTTCCTATACATTTCGTCCTATGCCAGTGGCATATCACAAAACTTGACATTTGCCCCCCCCCCGAAAACCACGACTACGTGCCTGCTCCCCAATCATTTTTTACAAAGCTCCGCCCCTGTTTCAGAACATTTATTTCCAGCGATTACCACAGACTTCACGCCAAAGTTCTGGAAAGTGGGGGATCCAGACCCTTTCAACACGCCAGGATACCCAGCCATGGTGTCACGGACAGGAGCGGTGAAACCTCCGCGGAGATGGGAGGGGTGAAACCTCCGCGGAGATGGGAGGGGGGATTCTTACCTCGTTTCTTGCCACCCACGACATAGGGTTAATGTTAAGTGTTGTCCAAGGTTTAGGGGAAGCCGCTCCCTGCCCCCCCCCCCCAGTTCCAACGCCCCTGGTCACGGACCTACAACGTTTCGTGTCGCCCACGGCTGCTACCATGGGGCGATGAGGATCACGTAAAGGTTAATAAGGCAATTCGCTTGCTTGCTTCTTGTTTATGATGTCTTTAACCCCGCAAGCTCTTCCTGGCAATGCCTCTTCTTCCTGTGTGCAGCCCCACTCGAGCTCGCGCCAGACAGTGCTTTTGCGTGACGGCAAGTCGACGGGCGTTTGGGCCGCGCTCGGTAACCGACTTCCAAAATAGTCGGGTGACGATATATCCCCACAATAAACCTGCTTTCGGCGCTCACCATTGTCTCAAATCGGCCGTCCTGTCAAACGCCGTTCGAAAACCAGACGACAACCGGGTAAGCCAGACAAGTCAGCGCCGAAAAGCATCCATGTTTTCCGCGCCCACTTAAATGACGTCAGCCGTTTATCAGCCCTAGGCCGACAATGCTTCATCTCATTATAGATAGGGGAGACCGGGGTCAAATGTAACACGGGTCAATTGTAACAGACACTTTAACTTCGAAACTTACAAATGGATGACGCTGGAGGCACTACTGGACATGCGCAATAAGCTGCTCCTTTTCCTCACGGGGTTTCAGGCCGGTGCGGCGGGTGAGTCGATTGTGCTGTTCACAGTTGTGTTTTTTAGGGTGTATTGTAACTTTGTTTATTTTTTAATATGATCAGCTCATTCACGTATCTTACTAGACACAGGTTTAAGAGTTGGTGTGGGGTGGGTGGGGGTACCTGGTCAAAAAATGAGTGCATCAGTTGCCGCCCACGCCGCCTTGTTTTGCGTCATTTTCGTCTCAAAGATGGCGTGGCGTGACGGGGACCATTGTAACATTTTTGCTGGGATCAAATATAACAGTGTTACAATTAACCCCTATGGCCAGACCATTAAACCTACATTTATGTAAAATATCAATGCACTTGGCATAAATGTAACCACTGGGGGCGAAAGCTATGGAAACATGCCCCGTCCAATTAATCAACATGCAATTTTGCCTCCAAATTCAATATCAATATCATTCGAAAATCATACCGACGGTATTATTTTCACCAGTCCTTGATTTATCTCTTAGGTACTGTTTTGTCAGTTCTAATTTAAAGACGTGGTTACATTCTTGGCGGCTAGTCACCGTGGTCTTACCGTAGATGTTTCACCTTCACCGCGGATTTATTAAGATACTTTATTATTTGATTTATTGATTATTTTACTAATTAAATGATTCTAGTTTGACTTCATTTGGATATTTCTGGGGGAAGTATGGGACATTTGTATACAGTTTAATTTGTCTTTCTCTGAATGTTACATTGAAAATACATTATTATATCCGCGCATCATGGATGATATATATCATGCATCATTCCTGCAGAGGCTGATACATTGGGGATCGACAGCCTGGTCCATCGGGGATCGGACAATCTCGTCCATCGGGGATCGCCTCGAAGCAGCTCACCCCTGAAGCGATTCGGCCGCTACCCAAGGCAGGTCCAAGAAAAAACAGCCGTGCGGGTCGAAAGCGAAAGACTGCAATTCTGACTGACACTCCGGAAAAGAGAGCGACAGAGCTAAAAGAGAGTCGAAAGGATTGCAAACAAGCATCGAAGAAGCTCAATCTTAACAAGGACAAGCATGAAGAGAAGAAGACGACGGCTGGTGGGAAGAGGGCTCGGAAGACAGCACGTAGGGAAAGCAGCAGTGATGACGAAGAAGTCTTCTGCTTTTGATGAAGCGTCGGTTCTTGGCCTGATAAAGGTAGAGATGTTATTTAATTCAGGAAAAGCTGCTGGAGTACTTGAGCTTTTTACTCCGTTGTGAAATCGTATTTTTGTATTGGAGCTGTGATTTTAATCCAGGAAAGGCTAAGGATGTAAGAGAAAATGTTGTTCAATAAAGGCTGTTTTCGACGAAAGTGACTTTCACTACATCACTACACCATTCGCTAACATGTTACATTTGACCCTAGGTGCTGTTACAATTTACCCCGTACCTGGGGTTAACTGTAACAGCTGAAGTGACTTTTTGAAACAGTAATTTCGATACCTTAAAGTCGTTATTTCGGGATCGTTTCATATCCGCTACAAAGGCAAAATATCAGGGTTTGTGAAAACCCGAGAAAATGTTCCCCAACCCGAAATATTTTCGTTCCAGGATCGAGAAGGTAAAAAATGTAACATTTGACCCCGGTCTCCCCTACATGTGCGTTATTTTGAAGCGTCAGTGTCTTCTAGAATACGTCATGGGTCCTGAGGTGGTCTTCGCAACAAAATTCATTCCTGTATGCGCTCGGTTTATGCCTGCTGGCGCTGGCGACATGCCGGCCTTCTTGTGACGAATTAGACATATCGTGTTTCGCAGTCACGCTTCATGGGTGTGTAACAAAATACAAAAGCCGTAGATCGATGTAACTTCACCCCTTAACTGGCTGGTTCCAGAACCGGACAATACAACCTTTGTGTTCGTAGCGGAGCAGACTCGATGAATCGTCGACCGCCGCTGAAATGACCCCCACAGATTGTTCTGCCGACGTGGCGTAAGCTTGGACACGCCGGCGGTGCACTTACTTTCAAAGTCGCCATCGACCACGCTGCACCAGCGGCGGTACTCCCATGTACCCCCGCAGACACACGATTCTGGCGAACCATACCGAGGAACGCCCCCGGGGCGGAGCACCGAGCATCGTCCAGGACGTCCCTCTGGAACACGTCATCGAAGGCGCGGGAAATCCCACTCAGACGCGATCTGTGGCGATGTGTCTGGTTTTCAGATTGCGGTGAAATGTTCAGGATTCTTCAGATGTTGATCTGTTGTGTAATCTAAAAAAGCAGGATGTAGACACCGCGCATTCAAGGCGTAGCCAGAGGTCTTAGCATTAGCAAGAGGAAAACACTTGTCATGTAGATTCATACATTATTTATCCCAGTTGGCCATTGTGTCGCTTTCTTCCCACATTACTATTCATTTTTCGTTGGATATAGATATCTTTTCTTTGCGATATTCGTGTCGCCTGCTGTCTTAAGAGTATCACTTGCAGTAAAACTCAAAATCTTCATAATCATTCAGGAGCGAATATTTTCTTCTTATTGAAAGAAGTCGTTGACAGCAATATCTAGAAATGTCCACAGCCATGAACGACAGCATATTTATGATGTCCTTAAACACTGCTGATCCAATCCAACGCAGAAAAATCTACGTCTACTTGTCTGTCGGCATACAAGACAAAAAGAAAATCTTTTTCCATAAGTGAAGGCACGAAAAAAACACAAATAGCATGCCTTTGGCGTGTTCATTCACGTGTATTTACCAGCATGATATCTTTGACAACAGTTGCATAATGTTTTTATGCTACATGCAAGCGGTCGTCCTGTGAAAATGTACTAAAGTAAGATTATTGGAGGACCAAATTAGACAGGCTGAAAGAAAGCGCATAGATGGAAATGCGACTGCGTGGCAAAACAATATTTGCAAGGAGCGCAGGCTTTTCTTGTCTGACACGAGCTACTCAGAAGCGGTAATGTTCGCCGAGTGTTTAAAAGTGATGGACAGCAATTGCTAACATTTTAAACTACACATCTATTTTGGGTTCAGGGTAACACACTGCATTCCTTTGCCCATATTCAGGCTGGAAACCGTCGCTTTGCCCAGTATCCAAGTCAATGGCAACAGACGCAACCCTGCTGTCTCCACTTGTAACATTGCTCAGCATTCTTCACCAGAGAATGACGGTTAAGATAGTCTGGTACAGAGGGTCATGAGTTCGAAGAGGTTCTGGTGGCCAATTAACACAGGAATGAGCACATGCTTGCTAAAATTACAAAGGTGTTTCTAGATACTCAGCAAATGTCTTGCGGTATATGCGGTCTGTTTTCGTTTGTTTGCGACCGACAGATGTAGAGTCTAATCGTACAGGTAATAGGACCAGTAGACGATGTTGAAGATCAAGAATATGACAGGCGAAACGATCCTGTAGATCCGCTCCAGAAAGGCTGCCTTTTCTGGTCCAGTCGGCTTGCAATACTCTTTCCAGGCTTCCTGCTCAAAGAACGGAATTAGCATCAGCTGGCTTTAGTTATAGCTCTATCGGTCGTACCGACAAAACTTGACGTCATTTCGCATGCATATGACATAGGTGCGAGAAAGACAGAACTATCTGACATTAACAGAAGCAACAGTAAGCAGCAAATAGTATGTCGAATCAGTAGCACATTTACTACAACATATCTGGTAAATTCGGCATCAAAACCTTCCTAACAAACGCATGTAGTGATGATGTTTGGCATCAGGCAAGATTTCCTTCTTAAAAAAGAAGAGTTTGTCATTAAATAAATTTCAGGGGCGAAATTAGAGGAAAACCTTCGCATCTAAATAAAGATATCAGACACTATAAGAAGAAAGAATCTGAATCTGCCAGGTGTTCAGATAAACCAAACATGTTTTTGATAAGGTACTTTAACTGAATGTGAGGGATTTAAAAGGGTAAGCAGAAGTAAAAGCAAAACGCATTAAGGATTAAATAAATTCTTCAATATGCATTCAAGGAATATTTAAGTCCCGCATACGTTGCATGTGCATCCACTGTAAATGTTACTATGGTTCATACCTTTGTTTCGTCCTTGGGAACAACAGTTTTTTGGGCAGCACCATGTGACAGCCTTAAAAAAACGAGTTTTAGTCAAGTTCCACGTACTGGTCGGATAACACATTAGGATTATTACTGTCACTCTGAGAAAATCACTGTCTGTTTACGTTGAGTGTTTCGGGAAGTAAAAACTCCTATCATCGCCAGGACAGTTATTTAGGAGATAGATAAACTTTAAGTCTGAGGCTTTTGCTTTTACATCAGCCGACTGACATCGATGGTCAGTCACACTATCGTGCAAAATAACCCCCGCCCCCCCCCCAAAAAAAAACAAACAAACAGGCAATATTCCTAAAAGTTTCGAAGGCAACGTTTCCCTTCCCCCCCCCCACAAAAAAACAGTGGCTTGTTGGCAGGTTTTTACTCAGATTGTTGAGGTCAGCTCCAAGTATCTGAATAAAACTGCGGATTGGCAAAACATAAAACCATCATCAATCTTCAGGTAGCAGAAGCATGTAATACGCTTATCCAAGCTCCAAGATATGTGTGATTCACGGGCCGAACATACATTTCAGAGCTGACTGGAATATGACAGTGGTCTAAATCACCAGAGACTAGACTAGTAATAAGAGAATAGCACATAAGTGCTAAAAACTATCACGAAAGACACTTTTTCACTTTCAAGATAATCGACTGATTATTGGGGCTTAGGGGTGCACCAATTTCGAGGTCATTCGGCGGGACTTTCAAGATATTCGTTCTCAGCACAAGAAAAACCGTATGACTTAATTCGCAACGAGCCACCATGAATACTTCTGTCTACGGCGGAGTCCTTTTCTAATAATGACCGCCACTCACCCATTCTCCAGTGCTAATTGTGCATGCCCATCGTGACGAACGCTCATCGGTCCCGCCTTTCTGGCAACATGTATGCTCCATCGTGGTCATAACGTCCGCTGATGTAACTTGCATTTATGCTCACCTGAGCACGATGATGTACTCGACGATGGTGCCGAACACAAAGGCGATGCAGGCCAGGGTCCACACGTCGATGGCCTTCACATAGCTGACTTCGGGCATGCTTTGGCTGCAGCGAGAGGGAGGCATGTGTGTTGGGCACGGTGCGATTCCTCGCCATTCTGCATTGTTCATTGGTATGCCACAGATAATCACCACCATCACTTGACCGTTACATGTAAAAAAACGCGATCACAAGTTTTAGTGCCAAAGACTTTGTTATCGTGCGTTCTTTCTAGTTCCAACGTCACACACGCTTTACAGCAATGAAGGCGCAAATTCTTTGCTTTGAAAGTTAGGCTTTCTTCAAGATAAAATACTATGAACAACGCCATAGTATTACTACGTCAGCCTGCAAACGGCATTCGTCTCACACGTTGGCGTTGAAGAGAGATGTCAATGTGAGCAGGGTGGTGATGGCGAGTACCATGCGGCCGGGAACCAGATTTGGGGGTACCTGAAGACAACGTCAAACACGCGATGAAAAACGTTTCTTCTAGAGTAGCGTTGTATTTATTCGGGTCTTTCTTGCTCTTTTGAATGACGACATTCGTGTTAAGTTGGAATGCTAATCCTGACATTGAACAACAACGTTTTCGGTGAGATGCTTTTAAGTGCAGATAAATCTCACTCCTACGCTAAATCATCCTTTTTGCCTTATTACTGCATTGCTGTATGCTCCCACTTACTTTTTGCACCACTAAACTATTTTTTTTCAGCAGACGAGTTAAACAAGATGCGTCACAGCAATAGTTGCAGATCCAGACACGTCAATGGCAAGTCAGAAGATTATCATCTTCGTCGCAGAAGTTTTCAAACTAAAATGTCTTCCATCTTAGCTTGCCTTTCAAACAGAAGGAAAGCTTTTGGGAATAATGACATATTTCTTACTCAATAGCTTTGGGATATGGAGGAGTATCAGTGTTTCAAAATATCAGTAAACAGTTCTTGATTTCTCTTTTTAGAGGCTTGGCCCTATAGCATGAAGATGATAATGGAATTTAACTGTTTCGAAAGACAAAAGCAGCAATCGACGTTTCGGTTGTATTTGTATATTGTATATTCACCTTCATTAGCAATGATAGTTTTTAGTCTGTTTGCATGTAACCGATGCACGAAGAATGTGATCACAACACGTGAACTCAGAACACAGAACACAGAACACACGTTTAATTTTTCACTCGCTTATTTGCCTTTCTTGACGTTCTTTTAATTAATCGTGCCAAAACAAACACCACACGATGTAGTGAGGTTCAGCGACGCCTATGACCACGGGCCACTTCTGCACCAGGACTCCGAAACCCTGCGTGATGTCCTTACTTATTACACCTACTCCTGTCACTGTCGTTTTTTCACAAAATCCGTACCGGAACAAATGATACCACACAGAGGCCGGTAGCTCCTTCTCTGCCGACTTCAACATCAGGAAGATTTGGCAACATTTCATGGTGGTCATGATGGTTTTCATTTTAGCAAAATCCGTACCGGAATAAATTATATAACGCAGAGGCCGGTAGCTCCTTCTCCAGCGATATTAACATCGAGAAGATGTGGCGAAATGCATCCACTCACCCATAAGGAGAGCCAGCTGACAAATATGAACATCAGGCTGGGAACGTAGACGGCCAGCAGCGACACGCGTAGCTTCCGGTGAAGTAGGACATCGAACCTCAGCTCACTGTAGTGACCTGAGCAGGAAGTGCGTCGGCTATGTGCATTCAGTAGCCTAAATGGTGTCGGTTGTCGTGTGCGGCCCTCTGGGACCCATGAACAGTACCTTTTTAAAAACATGTTTAAACCGCTCGGTAATGTGACGATTTTTTTAGCAAAACATATAGAGCGCTCAAGGGTTAATGGAGCTATGACCAGCAGACCAGCAGACCAGCACATGACCAGCAGACTTCGCCCTACCCATAACGCAGAACGCATTCCCGTGAAGGGGCTTATTCGCCTCACCCTTGGTCTCGAGAACTACCCGTCCGTGTTATCGCAAAATCGGCAAACCAATCGCCATGACAAAGCAACATTTTCATCAAAGGAAATTTAGAAAATCCTGTAAGGGACGGATAGATACGGGGCAAAAATGTTCGGAAAGGGATAATTTTGGCCTGCGAGAATTCTGACGTTTGAGGGCCGATTTCCATGCAACTGACGTGAATCGAGAGCTAATCGATTGGACTTCCTCTGGACGCATGTAGGATTTGTGCAAAATTCGATGGCGTTCACAGGATTTGGAGAATGGTAGATATATATTTTTAAAAGCTGAATTACCATCAGGGCTTTTCAGATTTTACTAGTCATCTTATGCTTAAGCAGTGCACATCGTATTAGACTGTTTATATGATGTTGGCGTAGGCGTGAAAAAAAGACTCAAAAGGTGAGCTGTCATGGTCGTATTTTCACCCGATTTGCTTGTAACGTTTGGCTTTAAATGGTCTCAGATGACCTGAGAGCCACAGAAAATTGTCTTGGGTTTATTTTAGAGCGTTTTAAAATAATGTCAATTATCTGAATTGATTATATTCAAGAGAAAATACTAGCTTGATATAAATTCGGGCTTTTTAGGTCACAAATTAGCACCAAAACCATACGTAAAACTAATATTTATATTTTTGGCCTTGACCTGATCTTGTGAAATACACTAAGGTCAACATAAGTGTCTTTCGATGTTTTCCCATTAATTTACCCATACACTCATCCAAAGTTTTAAGTTCTATCTAAAAGTTTATTTTTGGAAACTATTTATATTCCACGTTGAACAGCGTCAAAAAAGCATAAATGAATCCAAAAAGCCTGGCTCGACTCCGCCCTGGACCAAGTAGAACTGGACAAAATAGCAAACAGGTTGAAGGGATAGGTGGAAAAAGCCGCGAAGTTTCACGAGGTTGCTCTGAAAATCTATAAGGAGCGAACAAAAGACATGGGGGTCTTCTGAGCCCCTGCATAAAAATAGGTGTAATGTAACCTTCATTATTTTCTTAACTGGCATATATCTTCACTATTGGGAAGCATAACAAAATAAGATCTTCAATTTTCGCAAACAATGCAAGAAATACAGCTATTGCCAAGGATTCCACCGTAATTATCATGTGTGGCACGCATAAATTATTTTTACGGCTTAGAGAATGTTGAAAAAAGTGGAAGAGAGAAAAGAGAGGGACTGAAATTTTACGGAAGGCAATATGAAGTGGCGCAGTAACACTAACCGTGGCGACCTACGAGTTAAGTACCACATTCGCTACCATATGACAAATAATAATGGCCTAACCTTATTCCCGTACCCATAACGCATGGACACATTTTCATTTCGGGAGGGGGGGGGAGGCGACGTATTTCATTCTCTTGAGATCCGGAGAATTTCCTGTCCGATTTAATCGCAAAAAGATATGGTACTCGATTTGGAATGACGTAAACAACCTTTCTATGAAAGTAGATTTTGGCATTTGGTTTAAGGGTAAAAAAAGATGAGGAATTTACAGAAAGGGAATATTTTGGCTTGTTTTAACACCTGTGTTTATGGACCGACTTTGATGCATCTGACATGAATCAAAAGGTAATTAATATATATATTCTGCTTCTGGCCCACGCGTTTAGAATTTTGCTCCAGTCCACAGGAGTTGATATGGCTTGAAACATTAGAACGTTTGCTTTTTAAAATGAATAAACATAAAATTTATGTGTCCTTTTTTATCTCCTACTTATTGTTTGGCACCTAAGTACTACAAGTCGCTTTACACTGTTTGCATAATGTTGGCATCAGCAGTGTCAGTAGCATGAGAGAGGGAGTAACCATATTAGTGGCATATTCCTCAGATTAGCGTATAACTTTTGACCTTAAATGGCTTTACATGATATAGTCACATTAAATGGCCTTGGCTGGTTATTTCATTGTGTTCCAAAATCACTGCAGTCACGTGAATTAACTCTAGTCCCCAATGTTCTCATGCTGTATTCCTCCTGTACACCTCAACGGGTCCTTAATGATGTATTCCTCAATATCTTCAGATGTATTCTTCAGTTCCGTCACGATGCGAGGTACTCGCCCGTCCATTTTAGCTCGCAGCTTCGTGATATGAACTGATATTGATCTATATCTTTAAACACGAGTATAAAACAGTGCCTGAAGTCATGTATGGTATGTACTAATACAATGCTTTAAGTTACGTCTTCAAAACTGTCACTGTAAGCCATCTTTCTTTTACGTTTAACAATGACAAAAGGTAAACTGAGGTGCCTGCCAAAACCTTTGCCTAGTTTTTTTCCCTGGATAAAACAGAATTGTTAAATTTTGATATGATGCGTAGAGTTTGCTCATTTTCAGGTTTTTTACACCACAAGCTTCTTGACGTAGCTCCAAAAACTCTGAAACTAGCGAGCAAGAAACTGGAGGGGACGCTTGAAGCCCCCTAACCCTACGGGAGAAGGTTAAGGCGAATGTTCTGCATTGGTCACATTTCCGTAAGCAAAGCTGATGTTCTGAAAAATGTTGCTACCAGCGTTTTCAGTGATCATTTGGATGACAAAACATTTTCTGTAGTAATCCAGCAATACGATGGAATGTGGCCCTGCGCAGGCAAATGCACGGAATAATTCACCAGCCTGCTCCCGCTTGCGAAGCTGCCCAACTGGTGCGTGAAGTTGCGCAATCAAGATCGAACACGACGCGCGGGAAACCGCAGAAAATGATTTGAGCTTTCGTAAAGGTGAGTTTGATACGTAATATTACAGACTGGCTTTTAAGACCACTGGCTACAGCTTGGCTATCTCTATCCCAAACACGTATTCACGTAGAGCCTTGCCTACTCACTGGAAAACAAAAGCACAGCAACTGGCTTTCTCGGACGGATTCCTTCCACGTCGAAGCCTCTCAGCAGAACGCGACCATCCACACTGATCTTAGACTCGTGCCAGGCCAGAAGCAACGACTTGGTCGTATAACCATCTACAACGAGACATGAGTAAAACCGTCATTAAGCGAGTTTACTTTGCTATATTGCAACAATTCTTTGGAGGTATTCATTACCAAACTTACATCTCATCATGCAGTCTTACGAACAACTTACATGTTGCATCTCACCCCATGTTACATTTGATTCATGTTACACCTCATAATTTCATCTCCCTCGATGCAAGTATTGTCAGCATAATGCTGTGATATTAAAGAGATGCAAGAATTGATGACATACTCACAGCTTTGTATCCTAAAAGTACACTTCTGAGTATCCATCGGGTACCTGTGGTAGTCGAAGTTACACGTGACCAGAACTAAGTAGAGGCTGGACTGGAAGATGCACAGACATGAATTAAAGTGGCATTGTTTATACATGTTTACACATTGTTCACACATGCTTACACATCCTGAATGACTGTGAGGTTCCCCCATTTTTGAGCACACTAAAAGGTCCCAGGTTTTGAGTGTCTGAAGTCCCTGTGTTTTCACTCACTTCTCAGTCCTTAAAATCTCACTCTGACCTACCGCAGACACAAATTCCAGAGATCAGTTTACTGAGAATCTCTCACGATCATCGTAACAATTATGTGCCTGCGATGAAATTAACTCTCCGCCAATTAAAGAAACTGCTGACTGTCCAAACTGATCGTCAATGGCGCACTTTAAAAATTATAATATGCGAAAACATGCGCCAAAAAAACAGCAGAAAATACCTTTACCTACAGGTCTGGTCAAACATTGTCCCATCACGCTGGCGATTTCTGACAGCTGGATCTAACTTGGAATATTGATACGGTTGTAGAAAACCGGACGTTTGCGTAAGCTTACTGCATTTCTTTCGCCAAACCGTATGCAGTACTTCAACGCCCAGACAAAAGTTCACGTACCTCCACACTAAAAACACTAGCACGAGCAACCTATCAGGATGGGAGTTCAAGTGCTCACGTGAAACACGGTCTTGTTGCTGTACAGCCTGACTCCGGAAGCCGACGTCAGAAGGCGAGGTCGAGTTACGTCCTGCACGTGCACGAAGAACGTGTTCGGCACCCAGAGTTTCGAGAGTATTTCAGTGTCGAGCTGAACCGATCCAGTTATGTCTGAGAATCAAACAGACGAACCATGCAGTAAATGAACCGTAGTAAACGGTAGCTATCACGCCAAATATTCCTCTAACAAAAGCGTAGTACAGAAATAATAGTGACCTCCGTGGCAGAGAATCTTGTGGTAAGCATACATCGTATACCGCAGCTCATCGGGTCAACAAATGGAGAACTAGCACACAACTTGAGCTTCCAGGTAATGCTGCACGGTCCTGATCCTAGTAGCTTAATTCTGTCGGTTCATGGCAATAATAACTGGCGTGGATATGATATATCCGCGTTTCGTTTTACCGATTTTGTTTCTGTTTTATTTCATCGGTGTCTTTTTTGTATCAGCGCCTTAATAACTTGCAGTGTCTCATCGGTAAGTTGGGTGTTAATGACGCAAATCTGTGACATCCATTCAATGGATGGATTTTAGATGTAATGCAGGCATATATACGTAATAAATTTGGAACTGAGAAAGATGCAGCCGGGGGCACATGACGTCTGGTTGTGATCACATAATTTGGGGAAAAGGTAGCAAGGTCTTCGTCAGTCTAAACGATGACGCCAAACTGATGTTTGCAACAAACAGCGATTAAGCTAAAGACGACGAGATTTATAGTTCGGATTCCAGACCAGGCGCAGATCTCAGGGGAGAAATGGGGCGATCGCCCCCCCCCCCCGAGGCCTGAGAAGGGGCCCCACCAGAGGGGCTTCGAAGAGACCCCTCTCAAGGCGGCCCCAAAGAGACCCTCTCAGACTCAAGAGCGGCCCCGAAGGGTCCCGGTATGAGCTTCACGGGGTCTCTGCGAAAACGTGACGGGTTCTTGGTGCAGTCAGGGAGGGAGGGTCTGGGAGGGTTAGATGACCCCTGAGACGCATAGAAGGGTCCCTAAAGCTCCCAATGGATCCTTGAGACCACAACAGGGCCCAAAGACGGCAGATTGCCCCTGGGACCACCAGAAGGGTCACAGGGCCCCTAAGACGGGCAGGATGGGAAGTAAATCCTTAGAACGGCATAAGGGCCCCTGAAATGTCATAGGGGCCCCAGATGGGTTTCATGGGTTTGTGCGGAAAACTGCAGGTTACAAATGCTGTAAGAGGGCCCCCGAAAGGGTCAATAGAACCTTAAGATGGATAGAAGGGCTCCTGAAACTCTCCACGGGTCCACGGGACCGCAGGACAGCAAAGCGTCCATGAGACTGATGAACTAGCTAGAGATGACCCGGAGACGACTTTTGAATTTAAGATAAGATTAAGAACTTAAGATTAAGATGGCGCCTAGAACGACATAAGGAGACCCAGGCTAGCCGGAGGGGCCCCCTAAACAGGGATTCATCAGTGACCTTCTCAACCTCGAAAGGTTGAGAAGGACCAATGTAGCCAAATGGGCTACATTTGTCTTTTTAAAAGCCTGGGAGGTTCTTGATGCAGACACGAGTCCCTGAGAAGGTCAGGTGGGTCCTGAGACGGCAAGATGGGCTTCTACACGGCAAATTGCCCCTGAGACCACCAAAAAGGTTGGAGGGCCTCTGCGAGGCAAAGACGATGAGAAGGATCCTTGAGGAGAAATGGGGCCCCTGGACGGCCAGATTGCCCCGAGTGTGTTAGGCGGGCCCTGGCACGTAAAAGGTCCCCTGAGACTGCCAGTGAAGCCCCTGAAGCGCCAACAAAGGTCCCTGATACGGACAGAGAGGCCTAAGACTGCCAGATATACCCCATTTTACAGAAGAAGACCTCTGATACAGCCATGGAGACCACCGGAGACGTTTGGAGAGCCCATGGCGTTGCCCAGGGACCCTGAAGTCGCCAAAAGTTTTTTGCTGTAACTGCCAGGCCCCTGAGACGTCGACAATGTTCCCCCGAGATGACCAGAGGGGCACTTAGGTCAACAGTGGGTCCAATTAGACTGCGATAGAGGGGCATCTGATATTGCTAATTGACAGTCTCTAGTAATAACAGCCTACGATACGACCAAAGGGGCCCTTGAAATTACTTCACCTTGAGACGTCCAGACAGCTCCTGAAATGGCCAAATGGCCGAAAAAAGACAGAGAATTGCCAGAGGCGCCTCTTCCACAGCAGAGGCAAGCTAATAGTTACTGCCGTAGTTAATAAACGAACCCTGGTTACAACCTGAGGGGCTCCATGGACAGCAGAAATTCCCCAGGGACAACACGGGGAAATCCGAGATGGCTGAAATGTCCTTGAAACTGCCGACGTGTCCGTGAAACCGCCAAACAAGCCCCTGAAACGTCCCAGTCACGCGTGAAAATGTAAAAGGGGCCTAAAACCACAAGAGGACCCTGGCACGGCATTCAGCCAGAGACCACCAAAAGTGCCCCTGTAAATGCGAGGAGTCTAAGCTAAGCTATCAAAAAAGCGTCCAGGATTTACGAGGAACTCAGGGACCCCTGGACCAGATACAGACACAACATTCCAAACGGAGAGAGGGACGCAGCCACTAAAAATCCCGTCGTTGTAGTCATATTTTGGCCACTTTGTAGGGAAACACTGCAGTTTTTCCACAGATTAAGTGTTACGCTTGAGTTTTTTTAGATTGTTTTACATGGTAGAAAAAAACGCCCAATTAAATCGGATATTTCGCCCTGGACCTGAACATACCAGAGTTTTTTCGTATCTGTGGAGCAAAAAAGTGGAAGGCCGGCCGGGAGGGGGGTTCGCGCTGACCATTGTCCCCTTGGCGAAACCCTGTATCCGCCCCTGTTCCAAGCCATCAAATGACGAAATAGCATATACGAAATGTAAGAAAAATCTGAAACGTCCGTACCGCTTCTGGAAAATTTCAAGGGGCATCAGAAACAATTAATCAGCCAGGAAGATACTAATATTCTGGACACATGATAATAAACGCTAAGTCAGACCTTTTCGTCGAACGTTTTTGGGTGCCACGCCAACTGTAACCGTACAAGGCAAAAAACGTTCCTTCATCAACGTTGCTATGCTCTCTAATATTGCTAGAACTGCGCAACACCACACGCCATAAAACGACCCACGGTGAAAAGAACTGTCGAGAAAATATCAAAATGTCAATAAGCATAAAATGTCGCGCAAAAACCCTGCGGTGTTTTTCATTAAAGAAAAAAATGTGAATGAAGTGACTCCACGACTCCCACGACTCCGGTGATTATGATCCCATGGTGATTAAAATATCCACAAGCCACAGATACTTACTGGGTACGTGAATTCGGTCATCTTTCCAGAGGGAGCGAAAGTAGAAGTCCAATTGCATGGTCTGCAACACAAAACCAGGACGGTGAATGTTCTTGACAGACATTGAGTAAGTCAGCTCGGTGACAACATATCCGTATTCTGCTAGCCGGATAGGTCTCAACACGTGTTGTTACAAGTAAAACCGAAGGTCAAATGAGAACAATCTTAACCATAGCAAAATTACACTGAATGGCCCGACCCAGCCTGACAGCAACGTATTCCTTTTTTAGTTTCACTATATTCCCGTACTCATAGCGCAAGGTTCCATTCCCGTATGGGGAGGCTTATTTCCCCCCCCCTCCTCCGAGATCTTAACAATACCGATCCGATTTCATGGCAACAAACGACCTTGGATTGCCACAATATGCACTACATTTTTACAAAAAAATAAAATAAAATAAAATAAAAAGTGAAAGAGGTAGATATACGGGGGGGGGACGGGGGCAATAACGCTGAAATGGGAGTAGTTTTTACTTTTTATAGCTCCGCTGTTTATTCAATGGTTTTGGTGAAATCGGCGTGATTAGTCGATAAGACTTTCTCATTGGCTTATACGTTTGAATTCTTAGAAAATTTATAGGCGCTCACAATGTTCACAAAACTGGAGTAATATTTTTTTTTCAAAAATGGATTATATATATATATATATATATATATATATATATATATATATATATATATATAATACCTTTTACTAGTCATGATATGCTTCAGAAGTAAAAATGATATTACAATGTTTGTATAATGTTGGCGTAAGAGGCGACAGGGATATAAAAAAGGGCAAATGTCATGGCTGCGCGTTCATCAGGTCAGCTTAAGATCTTTGACCATAAATGACCTCAAATGACTTTAGGATAACATTTAATGCCCTTGCGTTCATTTCATAGTGTTTCCAGTCATTCTGTATCTCTGTGTTTCCAAAACTGCTGTCTATGGCCGTCGTGATATAGGGTACGCGAACGGACATTTTGGGTCACAGCTCCATGACCTGACCTGATATCAGCCTGAAACTTCAAGCAGAGGTACAAAATACTAAGTTGCATATATTTCGAATCTGCATTTTGACAAATAGCGCCAAAACCATTGAAATCAAACCAAACCTTGACTTTCGACCCTAACCTGAACTTGTAAAGTGGCCTCGTAAAAAACTCTGGCTCTGCTCCTGAATAAAAGAAACTTATACTAATTTGACACAAACCGTAGGATGACAAGATAGAAAATATTACCTAAGTTTTGTAAAGTTACTTCATAAACCCCGGAGATAGCGAGCAATAAATAGGAGGGGGCTTCTAAAACCATCCCAACACTCATCCCCATACGAGGATAGGGTTAATAAGTTTGAACTTACATGGAGTGACGTAGTTACCATCACGCC
Source organism: Capitulum mitella (assembly GCA_030062745.1). Classification (NCBI taxonomy): domain Eukaryota; kingdom Metazoa; phylum Arthropoda; class Thecostraca; order Pollicipedomorpha; family Pollicipedidae; genus Capitulum; species Capitulum mitella. Next base: position 3,847,437 of record CP099840.1, read on the forward strand.
TTAGCTCAGTTCCTGTTTCGAATGTCCTGTCCGGTTTTTCAGTTCCTGATTTGAATCTGCATCCACAAGATTTACAGGTCTTTTTGCCTATAATCTATTCCCTGGATAATGGCGGCTGCAGGAAGCAATGCCACTCGTTTTTATTGTTCCACGGCCTCCGGACTTTATTCCTCGACGTAAACGTTAGCGCTTTCATAAAGCTTTCGGATTTGCTGGGATGGCAACGTTTGCCACTTACGAGTCAAGATTTTGGATCATCATCATCATCATGATTCTGGAGAGGCAATATACAGCAAAGACCGTGCTATCTGTGAGTCGATGATGCTCCAAATTTTCAAGCAGTACCTTGTGCATTCATAGTGCATTAATCTTGTGTATTCATAGCATGCATAGATCATTCATAGTGCAGTGCAATTCGTAGTACACCATAGTGCATCTGTCTTCTGCATTCGTATTTACCTGAGAGTTTTCGTCGACCTTAATGCCCGTAATGTGTAGACTGATATTTACTTGCACTGGCTTACCTGAAACAGTTAAAATATATATATATATATATATATATATATATATATATATATATATATATATCTTTTTTTAGAAGAGATAGCACATGCTTACTCTGGTTTTTGAAACCATCATGGTGGTTGCTACATTCGGCGGAATATTTTTTTCTATGGCTGTTCTGACGCTCCAAGACTCATGGGATTTTCCGTTGTCACTCTGATCATCGTTGGTTTTTTTAGAACTAAAGCCCATAACACATAATTAGTTTCGCCTTCGTGCAAATTGGGGAAGGAGACTCACGCTTCACCTTGGGCGAAACAACTGATAAATGGCTATTCTACGAAAATATCATTCTTACCCCCAGGACCAACTGACCTAGGTCAAGCCAGTCGGGGTCGACTGAGGCCAAGTATTGAAAATGCAAAATGATGTAAAAAGGAATACGGGAAGTTGGCAAGGGCACTGACTGCATGACAAGAGTAAGTGCCTCAAAGTATACGTTCGCCAGATCAGGCCAAATAAGGTCATCTGAGATCAGTTAATGAGGGTCACTTATTCACCAATATCCCTCAAATGACCCCAATCATATTTTGTGGAGGTGCATTTGGTTGACACGGGTTGACCTCGGGTGTCACCAGATGACCGAAGGGTGTCACCTGAATCGCGGACATATCAGTGTGCCCTACCTGCTAAAAACCCATTACGACATGTTATATTCCATTTTGACACCACGCAACATCTTCAAAGACTGATCTGGGGTGACCACAATAGAGCTTTCTTAGGTCAGCCGCGCTTTGCAGTTGTAAGCTCATCTGCTGACTAAAGTTTGATAAAAATGGGTTGCGTTCGGTTCAGCAGATCTGGAGAGAGAATAGCGTGTTATTTATTCAGAGTTTGATTTAATATGACTCTGATTTACCTAACCTAGATTATTCCGCTTCTGAGGGTTATAAAACCACTGTGCAGACTATCTTCCCACAATATTCTGCCGCGTTTGGTTGACGAAATCAAGAAACAGAGGGAGACAACATGTCCCCTACCAGTGAGCTTGGCTCCCAGAAGGCCGCTGATGTTCATTTTAAGGCTCCCGTTTCATTTGGCGTTAATTCAAGGCAAACTGAAAAAAACGAAGTGAAAAATTCTTATTCACAAGTCGGGTAACATTCATACCTAGACCGATATGAAGACAGCTTGAGTTTGCTCATATCAGCAGGGTCAAGAGTCTGAAAATAAATTGGACAACGTAGAACGTTTTCACATGGGCCAGTTCAATGAAAACGTTGTTGCTCAAGGCTTACTTGACTCCTTTAGCACATTGGGCAGGCCACGGACAACGTGGAAACCCAGAACAGCAGCGGCAAATCGATAGCCGTTTATGGCGTTGTCTGTCTAGAACTTTCCTATCACTACTCGATCACTGAGCCGAATAGACGCAGTTTTACGCCATACTTCGCCCCCGCTGGGTTCCTCGTAACATGGTGCACATCAGCTGCATCAGTTACATTCCCTCCCTAGTTACACCAGTTAACCCCCTCATCCCTCCCCCGTGCCGTCAAAGCAGTCTTCCGGCTCGGTGCCTAACTGACTTTTAATAAAACTTAATGACGCATAAGCTGTATTTACTGTTTTTTTCCGCACGTGACACCCATGTCGAAGCGGTTGCGGGGTTCTTGTTTTCAGCTCTTTGAAGAACATGTAGCCCTCCAGCAATGGTATGATTATCCTAATCAAATCATTGATATGATACAAAGCTGGTAATACAAACCCTAGCTTTTAGTTGAATTATCGACATTGATATCAAGCTCCAAAATCCTGAGAAGTTTGCCAGATGAAACGAGCATAGTGAGCGCAAGATCATGGCTTCGTTATGAGGGCTAATATTATTGCCATGACTAGTAGCTATTTAAGTGAGCATCAGTGCTTGAAAATTAAGCAAGTTGGGCCAAGCACAAAAAGCATATGTGCGACTTTGATGACATTCGATCGCGATATACTTGTGATGTGCATGGTCGAAAACATGCGTGTGGCCGACGAATTTCGTTTTGGATGCTAGTAAATGATATTCTCCCTTGGTCCCCAATAGCGATATGCACCAAATGCAAATGAGCTCCATCATGCGCTAAGGTTATAAATTATTATGTAAAAGACAGATGTGCGTGCATCCCGATGTTAATGAATACATTTTCATCACCGTCACACGGAAAGAAAGGATTTGATTATCTATCGCCATTGGTTTTTGGAAAGTTCCACCCCTGGGCACAATTTAAAATGACTTCTCACAGCCGACCAATCTGCGATGTCCTGTGGTCGCTCTCTGATGCAGGAGGTGGACCGCAACGATAATTTTCCCTACTTGCACAGTGAACATAAGCATTTGCACGCTCACTTGTATATCGCACGAATGCATGTCATGTTCTGTTTCACACTATATTATATTTACTCACCGTTTACACCACGAGGAGCTACTATTTTGGAATAATTGAAACCAAGCAGGGCGGTAGTACTTCCTTCCCTTATGCAAGCCAGGATCAACCTGAGGAAAAACGCATTTTCTAAGACAAACATCACTCATAGCCGAAACACCCCCCCCCCCCTCGTCATATTTAGCCCTTGGCAGAAAAGGGGGGGAATTAAGAACTCCCATGGCGTTTTCCTAGACTACCAGCAAACCGCCGCGTTAATGACTCGAAAATTGGCTATATGTGTTTCCAAATAACTGCATCACTTCTAAGGGAGTTTTCTCGCCGATTACAGTGACGATTTTTTGATATTTTGATTTTTTCATTAACCACAACTTTCATGCAGTATGTGATAACAAACATCATTTTCAGCACTAGGAGAATACCAAAGACTGACTGAAGTTGTTTGCTGTTTGAAGTTTCGTTGACCTGATCTTCATCTCAAGAGAAAATGAATCATCACGTACTACAGCAACAGACATATTTTAATGCCGTATCTCTAGAAATGCACAGTTTGCCGGCTAAATGCCATAAAACTGCTGCAGTGATAGCGGAGACGAAAACCAATGAGTTACTGCCCTTCCCTGTGACCTGAAAATCTATTTGGTGAGTGAAGGAGTTAAGTCAGGTATAACTCGAATGAAAAGAAATCTGCTAAAGGTTTATTCTCTCATTGCTCTATCATGATAAGAAAAAAAATAAAACGGAGTTGGCAACCACCCTCTCGTCTGCGGAGTGATATGTGTGAATTTGTTCACGTCTGGTGAGTGTTAAATGTTTAAAAATGATCCCCATCGGTCACACACTTGACCTACAAAAGTTTCAGTCACAAAAAAAGACGCCTGTCAGTCGGACTGAGACATTCTAGGTCATGCTCAAGATCATGGTCGTAGATGGGTACCGGTCAATCATATTTCCGTGCAAAACATGAAACTTTAGAAATATCTGTCATTATAAGAGCATGTTCCTGGCTCCTCCTGGCTTTGCATACAGTGTCAACATTGCGTGATGCGACTTTCAGAGACGACGAAGTCGCCGGTTTTCCTGAGGTTAGAACTCTTGGTTACATACCCAGCCAGGAGACCCATGGTCGTCGGCATTCTGGCGTCGGTTTCGAGCTTGACACCGAGATCTGCTAGTCGGAGGAGTTCGCTGTCTGTCCGCTGCCTGCCCGGTCCCCGTCGTCGTTGTCGCAGACTGCCCCTCGTTACCAGTAGTCTGGAAGGTGGCGAGCTCAACGGCCAGTGCCGCTATCGACCGCCGCTGCACGTGAAAGGGCCATGACAGGGGCTGTTGGGCGCCGGAAACCCGCTGTCTTGGTGCTGACTAACTGCATGGGTCTGGTGCACGCTCTGAAACTATTGAGCTGTCTAGTCCGGCTTGTCAGAGGGCAGGCAATCCAGCAGACGACTGTCAGTTGGTCGTACCGCAACGACAGTCGGGATCCGGTCACCGACCCTGAAGAAAAAGCAGGAAGCAAAGACGTATGGATGTCGCGGCCCGAAGGGCAGGCAATGTGACGGGCCTACTGACTTAACCCTATTCCCGGCAGGGGGGACGGAATCCGCCCCCCCCTCGGGTTTTTTGCTTGCCAATTCCAGGATTTTTAACGCAGCTTCACGAAACTTGGTGACTTTTCCTAGCTATTCCTTCTACGCGCCGTGACAAAATTTCGAAATTCTATTTTTCTCAGGGGCGGAGCCAGGCAACGTTTTTGGGAGGCACCTCAGGCCATTTTTGGCCATGTTGAGGGTAAAAGGAAAATGCCTGCCAAAAACAGAGTTTTTAAGATAGAACTTAAAACTTTATATGAATGTATAGCCAAATAGTTGGGCAATGTGCATATTTAATTTTGTTTATCTGAGATCACTTTACAAGGTCAGGTCAAGGTCAAAAGTCAAAATTTGTTTTTTCGTAATAATTTCGACGTCGTTTTTTGAAATGCCAAACCCGGAATATATATGACGTACAAGGGTGCCCTCTACTTGTGTACCAAGTTTCAGCTTGATATCAGGTCGGGTCACGGAGCTATGACCTAAAATGTCAGTGCGCGTACCCTATATCGCAAAAGCCATAAAATGATTTTTTTGGAATAGAGTGAATTCAATCGATTAAAAACGTTGACAGATAATATTGAATGCACACGACATCATTCCAGGTGACCCCAAGGTCACTGGAGGTCATTTAAGGTCAAAGGTCACAAGTTGATCTGAAGAACGTGTGACCATGACAGTTCCCCCTTTTTCATGTTCCTGGCACCGCCTATGCTAACATTATACAAACATTGTAATGCGATTTGTACTTCTTTAGCATAACATGACTAGCAGAAGCTAAAAAAGTGTTTTGGCCTCTTTTGTTCATTCAGTTATTAGAAAACTAATCTCCCTATTTTTGAAACCCTGTGAACGCCCATGAATTTTCTCAAAATTTCAAATTTGCATACTCATGGTAAAAGCCCTATCCATAATCTCTCGATTCATGCCAGTTTCATCAAAATCGGTCCATATACAACGGAGTTATAAGAAGTCAAAAAGTACCCCCCATTTTGACATTTTTGCCCCCCTGTATCCACAAATTTTGACATTTTGAAAATTTATTTTTATAAAAATGTAGTTCACGTCACGGCCAATCGATTGCCGTTTGTTGCGATGAAATCGGATAAGTAGTTCTCGAGATCCCAGGGGGGGGCCGAATCCGCCCCCCCTGCCGGGAATCGGCCATACCGTCTAGCCCTCCGGGAATAGGGTTAAGAGCCTTTTGACATCAGCTGTCTCTTGGTGCATAAAAAGAAGCTATCTAAACGACTGGAAGTTCTACCAAGTTTTCAACTTTCCTTCACATTTGCACAAAGCAAAGAGTAAAGCATGGTGTACGAGTTCATCTGTACCTTAGCTATTCTGCATGAATCTAAGCTGGCAGACTTAAGAAGCAAGCAGTGAATTTCACTATGGTACGACAATGATGCCATCCATCTGATGATGTTCACTGACATCGTGCGATCTATATACCACTTTCCCAACATTTTGCGCCATTAATGACTTGTATAAGCACGAAAGGAAAGCTAAGAATAACATACGGATTTGAAAACATGCAGATGGATGGAAACGCGTTTTAATATGCTTTTACGGTCGCCGGTTATTTTCATTTTATTTATTCATTTATTTCTTTTTGGTGCAGTCATTGGCGCTGTCTCCTCCACTACACCCACATTTTGACATCGCACATCTGTTGCTAGCCGGAACTTATGGTCGTGCACCGCTACATTTCGCATGCTGCCATTGCAAGTCTGCTGAAGCACGGCATGATCGGGCTTAAAAATGGTGGTGTGTCGTTATGATCCCCTCATCAGCCCTTGCGTTCGGTCCGAATGGAACACGATCATGAAACACAGATGGCTTCTTTAGGGAAGTCTCATGTGTTTAGCAACTCCCTGACACAACCATAACCTTTAGTCATGCCAAAACTACGAATCTTTTTCGGAGGTCATAGATCAATGGGCTGTATAGACGCCGTCGTATGGACAGAAAAACTCCAGAACGATTGTAATTTGCTAGCACTAATGACATGTTAATGGCCAGAAAATAATGCGTGGCCCGGTACTGTTCGAATGGCTCCTGTAAGACATTAGAACTATCTGAAAGGGTTTTCTTCCCGCTCGGTGTTTTTTTTTGCATTGAGTCCTTAGACATCATAATTCAGTAATCATTTCTCTTGGCGACGGATCCGGCTTTGAAACGGAACAAAAACTAGCTTTGACAGAAATTATGCTCCACTACAAGCCACGAGTCTGTACCGACATCATGGGACATGTTCGAGCATAGTTATGTCAACGTGTCGCGTCGAAAGCCTTTTCATACCGCACGATGTCAAATTAACTTGGGAACACAATGGAAGATTGGTTCGCATGAAGCACGCTGTTTACTGCTGTAAACGAAAAACGAAGAAACCTCTCCAAGGTGTGGGCCTCTTGCGCGTGTTATGTGTTTTGTGCAGAAGAATTGCCCGCGCGTGGATGAACCGTGGTCCCTAACGCAGGTCCGCAGGTTAGTAAAGTGCGAGTTATCGAGTCGGCACGTTAAATGAACAGAACATAATTGCGACAACAAAACCCACCGTATCTCATATTCTTGAATATGCATCTAACGGGGTAAACAACTGATGTCACTCTGCTGACTGATGTAAACAACTGATGACTCAGGATCACGTTACCAAAAGCGATCACCACGGCCATCAGTTCGACCGGAACCTGGCCCGGGTCTCACCACGGCACCTATTGAACACGAGGCCTTATGGAGACTAGTTTATGCCGCCTCACGGGCAGAGCTAGAAGTCGTATGGATTCAAAACGCAAGGCTCTCTGTCTCATGGCAGCTTGAAGAAATCTCTCAGTTTTCTCCAGAGCGGTTGGCAACTGAATGATAGAGGATGGCACAAAGTAATACACGTGCGTGTCGTTCTTACCAACATGTTTGACTTTCGCCGCAAAATTGGCCTTTAACCTGCAAGTTTGCGATCTGATCAAGCACTGAACGAGCGCGTTAAACTGTAAGGCATAGATGAACGTCTGACATCTGTACCTTCTATAGTCGGCCATAGTCAGATGTTCCGATATTTATGGCCTCATTTATCATCATTTATCTCTTTCTAATTCATTACGCATTTCTCGTTAACACCACACCGTGTGGAGTCTTAGGGCGCCCGCCACGGCCCGTAGGTGAAAATCAACCCCTCCTCATATGTGAGGAACTGAGAGTCTGGTCCAAATGATTCCAAGGGACACTAAAAAGGCACGCATTTCGTGTTGACATCTTATGCCACGAAAATGCCGAAATTTCTGGTAAAAAAGCGACAAATTTCAATTAGATCTACAGCATCTGTAGCAAGTGTATGGAACCGTGCCCCCATTTTACACTTCGGTATCGAACGAAAACATAGTTTGGTGTTTTGGGTATGCTGCGATAAGTACAGTAAAAGTGAACGCAAAGCAGTGGCGATGCGTCAGTAAAGGTAACCTAGGCAGTTCCTTATCAGAAACATCGGAAAATGTGAAATTAAAATCGTACGTAATGTGAGTATCAGAATACCGTTTATGAAATTGATGTATGACTGAACTGGAATAACGTGCTCATGCTGTTCCCTCATTCATCAGCATAGCAGGGAACATGTCCTGAAAGATCCCCCATGCCGCACCCTACCACCGCTGCCCGCGCAAGTATACGGCACAAAGCCGTAGAGACCGCCAGCTCACTCGGCTAAGTCAATGCTAAAATCCTAAAAAAAAGCTTAAGCGCACGCGCCCTGGGAGCGGAGAACGCCGCAAAAGGACAATGCAAAATAAAGACAGTGAAAAGGAATCGGGATCGGAAGGAGGAAAGGGACGACAGAAAGCGAGCAAGGATCTGGCCTTCACCTCTAATGGCAAAACTGCAACAGTGTGCCTGCACGGTGGCGAAGAATATGGATTGTGGGGAGAATGATTGGTGCAGTGCACGAAATGCAAACAAAATGGCGCCAAGAAGAGTGTGCCGGCGTCGGCGAGGAAAATGAGTTTATATGCGAGTTTCGTCTGCAACCGTTGAATGCTGGAGCGTTCTTATGCACAGAAAATGTATTGCCTCTCATGGCGTTACCCTGCCACAGTAACGTTTACACGACGATTAGTAGAGACAAGGACAATCCAAACCGAGTAAACGACGGTGAGCTTGCATTGCATAGGTTTGTTGCGTAGTTACAAAGCTACTTAATCCTCAGACTGTGTTTGTTTATTTTCCTTTGATATTTGATAACTGCCTGTTTTCATCTCGTATAAAGCTGAAGTGCTCAAAGGCATATAAGTGGCAATATCTGTTTATTGTTTCCAAATCGTTTCACACATAAGTATCTTGGATCACTATGACTAGGTATTTCCAGAGGAACAGGTCTCCTGAATGAGCTGGAATTTCATCTTTTATAGGTAAAAGGTCACTAATGTCGATAAAAAAACTATTTTACGCGTTTTTATTTATTATATGCAGTGGAACATACTGGAACACATATGCCCCTCAAAATGCTTAATGTAATCTTTCTGCCTCTTTTCTCCCTGACAAGTCCCAGTTCTCTCAACGTTGTGTCCCATTTCTCCCCAGCCTATCCCATCTCTCCTTTTTGGAATACGTTTCCCCCAAAAAGGAGGTAGTATTTTTCTCACCATTCTAAAACCCAGCATCCGGTTAATGGTTTAGTCACGCTATACACTGACATCTAAAAAGTAACGATTGCTCAGCAAAGCAGCCCTGTTTGAGGTAGGAGGTGAAAGGGGACCATTGGTGTCCCACCTTTCCCGGTTCTCCCTTGTATATCGTGACGTACGTACATACATACACACACACACACACACACACACACAAAAAAAAAAACAAACAAAAACACAAACAAAAATATATATATATATATATATATATATATATATATATATACATATTATATATATAAAAAATGTAGAGGTTTGTCGTTTGATACATGATGTCAATAAGAATAAAAAATGCCGTCCGTCAAAAAAGTGGGTCAAATCCGTTGAGAAACCTACATTTGGAGGGAGATTAGGTTATTGCACTCTGGCTACCCCCCCAATCCTTCACACAAAATGACATCTGTAACCTCTGTGATCAAAACCTTTCAAATTTATATGCTGGAATGGTCGTGGATCCCAAGGGTGCGTGACAGCCACGCTTAGCCATCTATCGTCCACTACAATAAACTGACGCTTTGCACGTCGACTCTTGGCTGGAAACACAGATGTCGCTGTGGTGGAATTGTTCAGTTGTGGAACGGAGTGGATGCGTGGGAATGGCTAAGTGATAGATCGTGTTCCACCATATGGTGTCCTTTAAATCCAGGGCGTAATATAGATTAAGGCCACCAATGACGTGGCAACACAATCGGTGCAGGTTGTAGATCAAATTGGACAGGCAGTTTTGGAGACCTAAGGAGGCGGGCTCGAATAAACCACTGACCCCACATAAGGAAATGCGTCCCATGCGTTATGGGTGGGAATAAATTTTAAGCATGGTTTCGAAACAATTAAAAATGATCGGTCAGCGATTTTGCAACCTCCGTTGCAATGTCTTCCCGAACTGGTGAGCAGCATAAAAGAATCTAATGCCGCTGAAAGACACCGAGTTGACATCAAACGACTGGTAACTGACTGCAGTCTTGGCTGATTCTTCCCCGGTAAAATAATTTGTTCGGCTGATTCTCGGTCGGTATCCGCTCTCCCGGTGAAGCCCGAGTTTCACGCCTTCCTTGAGTTCAACCACGGTAATGACCAATCTTTATCTCACCGTCATTGGCAAAAATCTGATGCTTTGGTTGATAATGAAGGTCTTCAATTTACGGACCCGTCCACTGTCAGAGCTAGGGTGTCTTTACGACAAGGAAGTCGTCGTGTAATGCCATCTTGTGGACATAAACTAACTCCATCAGAGAGCAACGAAAAACGCTTGAACGCCAAGATGTTGATTATAAATCATCCCAATGCACAGCTAGAAGCCGTCAGTTACGTGGGAACACTTGAAACCGGAATACTGAGTTTCTTGCCCAATGAACTTCCGTTTATGCGACAAAACATCTTCCTGATAATTACATATGTATGCTTTTCATACGACTGTAAAACATACATATTGTATGCTTTACGAATGTACCATGATTGTAAAGGATCTTGCTAACAGCACACCAGGTTGGTGGCAAAGAAAAGTATATAATGTTTTAAAAAGGATCAGAAGTAATTAAGGTTTCTAGGAGAAGTTGCGGCGGTAATAGCGTAGACAATTGACCATTGAAGAACGTGAAATATCTGAGCAAATTGGGTTCCATTCAATACTCATTGTTGAGCACCAATTGCTCTCGGGGATCCTAGGCTGGTCAACTATTCGGGAGCTCTGAAACTATGTTTAAAATGCCAATTACGGATCCTTTATTGGGCAACATTTTCAGGCAGCAGTTCAACTGCAGGCATGAATAATTTATGAGTGAAGAATGACTCTGCTGCAGATAGTACTTACCAGTCAAAACTGGTGACGTTGGCGGCCTTCTCGCACAACGGCTTGCAGAGAATTCTATAGAGCCCGAGTGCGCTGAACCTGCTTCGCCCGATCTTTCATGTCGAGGCGAGACACCGTTGACTTGATAGGCTCAGCTCGACCCGCTTGACACTTTGATCTGCCACGCCACGTTCGAGTCGTTTTCGGAGTCCTTTCCTACCTCCGTCCGCAGGCGCGCTATATGCCTCTGTAACCAGAAGCGCAGCCAAGTGGGATCCGGGAGCCCCCCCCCCCTTGAGGCCAGCAGTTTTTGCGAAAACCATTGCACATTGTCTTCCCGGCAGGCGATTTTCTTATGATTTCAGTTCATCCTGACCTCCGAGCCGCCCCCAGCCCTTAAGAAAATCCTGGCTGCGCCCCTGGCTGTAACTGACCGGAAACCTTTTTTGGTGCAGTTAACAACAATGCACTATCACGGATCCATGGCCTTCCAGTCAAAGTTTGTTACGTCCATCTGAGTTCCACTGTCATTGAATTTCTTTTGTTTATGGCGCCCCACATATGTTTTTACAAACACTGTATTTTGTATCCGAAGACCAGCTAATGTGCCCATGTGAGACGCAGATGGTTTATGGGTGGGCTTGATGGGTTTATGTTGACGTGGACTTTGACTGGGCCTTCAGATGGCGTCAATGTGGGTCTTGTGTGGGCCTACGCAGGCAAAATGTCTAAAGAATGCAATGCCGAACAGTTAAACTTTCTTCCTACATTTCTGAGTTCACTGTCATTTCAAAGGCAGGTGGTGAGTGTCTTGACAAACGCAGTTTTCAGCATGCTTCGAAAGTGAGGCCTACATGGAACCAGCACGGGCTTACCCACAAAATGCTTCGTTAGCTGGGCCCTATATGGGTCCTATGCAGGCCAGGTATAGGTCCGTTATGGGCCCCATGTGGGCTCAGTACGACTTCTGCGCGGGCCCTATGTGAGCTTTGTATGGGTTTTAAGAGGGCGCTATGCAAGGATCATCTTGGGCTCTGACTGGGTCCTATCTGGGCCCCACGTGGGCTCTGAATGGGTTCTACTGGGCTGCACATGGGTTTTATGTAGGCTCTTCATGGACTTCGCTTGACTGCTTTATATGGCTTATTGGTAAAAGAATTGCTATTGATTTGTAGCTGATTGTATGCTATTCGTACGAAAGCCAAACATTGTTTGTCCACTGGTCGCAGTAGCCTTTCAATACGCCCCGTCTGTTCGGGATAGCGGCGTAAACTAGTGCCCTGGCGTCATCGGCACCCGTGAGACGCGATACCGCTGTAGCCGGTCCACTTATGCCACCACGCATCTCAAGACAGATAGCGTACGCACTTCCAGTAAAACGAGCTGATTTACTACGACAAGAGCGACTGGTAACATGCAGCACTGCCGATTCATCACAGAGACTTTATGTAAATGCTGCATTGTTCAGCTTTCTACTTTTGACAATGTCTCAGCCGAAACAATGCGGCTAAAATCTCACTGACAGCGATGGTTTCAAGCGGTAGTAGAACTGCTCAGTTCAGGGCTCAGTCAAAGCACACGCTGAGCCCACATAGCACCCCACAACCCCTGTATGAAGTCCAGGGGAGACAATACAAAGTTCGTACTAGGCCTACCTAGCGCCCATGTACTGCCCCACATAATATCCATACGGACCCACATAGCATCCAGACAGGGCCCAGCTTGCAGCCCATTGGGGCCCATCTGGGCTGCCCATCAGGGACCTAGCAAACAAATGTAATAGAAGTTGCTGGGTCCCATAGAGGACGATCCCGATGGGGCCCAGATGGCTGCCCATCTGGGATCCATATGCAGTAAATTGTGTTGGCTGGGATGGCAAAGACGAAGTAATTAATTCTTCTTTCCAGCGCCAGTGCCTTGTGAACTGCATTTAATGAGCGTAGCAACATTTCGTGGCCAAAAACGCCTTGGATTTTTCCATTTCGCTAGAACTCGTTACACGCCGTGCATCGAGTTCGTGCGGCGTGACCGCGTATCACGTGGTTCCCATCTGCCTTTATATACACAGAAATCTGACAACTTTTCACCTGACTCCAACGCGGTCGTTCAATCGCACCCCTGCCGTAGCAGGGGCCACCCCTCCTCCAGGCGGCACGGGAGGTCACTGAAGGTCACGGCCAGCGTCGGGCCGGCGCCGCGCCGGCTCCGATTGGTGGCCGGTCGTCGGCTGCGCGCAGGTGGCCGCCGCCGTCGCCGCCGCCGCCGGCGACGTGGTCGGCGAGCGGCAGTGGCCGGCGCGCCGCGGCAATCGATGTGTTTGATGGCGACCCGGTCCGTGGGAGGCGCATATTTGATCAGGCCGGCCAGGTGCTCGCCACCATGATGGCCCACCGCGCGCACTTCGTGCTGGGCCAGCAGCGGCGGCAGACACGCGCCGCGATGGCCGCCGGCGGCAGCAGCGGCGCGCCCCCGCGCGAAGAGGCGGTGCGGGCGGCGTCCTCCGGCTCGCCGCGGCCGGCGGCCGACTCCCCGGCCGGCGGTCCAGCACTCGGCACCGGCTGTCTCCGTGGCGCAGCTGCTGCGTCGAGAGCGGGAGCGCAAGGGCCGCCGGCAGCGGCCGCCGCTGCGGCAGCGGGCGCGCTCCGCGGCGCTGCTCATCGCCGGCCTGCTCATCACGGCCGGCAGCGTCGCGCTGCTCTTCGTCGTGCCGATCGTCGTCGACCCGGCCATGGCCACGCTGCTGGCCGAGCTGCCGCCGCGGCCGGCCGCCTGCACCACCGAGCGCGTGGAGCGCTTCAGCACGCTCTCCAACTGCTCGTGGAGCTCGTGCCGAGAGGGCTGCACCAGCGAGCTGTACCGCTGCCTGCACGTGCGTGTCAGTTACGCTGCGGAGGACGGCGCGCGCCGGCCGGCCGTGCTGCTCGTCAACGTGAAGACGTGCGGCTACCCGCCGCGCGTCAACTGCTCGGCGTTCGAGCGGCGCTACGCCGAGGTGGGCCGGACGTTCGCCTGCTACCCGAGCGGCGCCAACGGCAGCGTGGCCGTGACCGACTTCCGGCCGGGCGAGGCCGGCGTGCTGCTGGCGTGCGGGCTGGCCGCGCCGGCCGGCGCCATCCTGCTGGGCGCGCTCACCGTGTGCGTGCTGCAGCTGCGGCCCGCCTGCTGGAAGCGCCGGAGGGTGGGCCACGCCGAGCGCCGGCCGCCGGCGACCCAGAGGTGAGTCCGCTGCCCGGTCCCGGGCAGGAAGGCCCGGCTGGAGGCTTAGTCGTCCTTCAGCGAGGCGAAGGGAAAGTCTGTCAACGTTGTTCCGGTTGGGAAAGGCCCGGCTAGAGGCTTCGTCTGAGATGGTGACCGGAAGAGAGTCTGCCACCCAGGCTTTTCCGTCATTATCATTTAAAGGAGAATCTGTCGTCTTTGCTCCGGCTCAGGACAGTCCGGCTAGAGATTTTGTCCAAGACCGTGGCTGGAGGAGAGCCTGACACCCTTGCCAGCCTTAGCAAGGACTGCGAGGAGTCATCACCGCTGTTCCGTCTCACGAGAGGCCCTGAACTGTGTGTCTGAGGTGATCCGGCACCTCTGTGTTTACGTAGGCAGGTAACATAAGCCAAGGTACGGTAAGAAAACGATCCCGGTGCTTCTGATCCGGTTCACATTTGGCTAGCCACAAGGAGGATGTTTGTTTGCTGCCCTGCTGACCGCGTAACAGCGCAGAGGGAGTAGAAACGTCCTTCACTTTTGAGCTGAATGCCGAAGCAGATGAAAGGTCACCCTTCCAGCCGACCTTCGTCTGAGAAACCAAATTCTGAACCGAGGGTAATGCTCTGCCTGCAGCCAGCTGGTTTGCCATATCTATGCCCGTGCCAGTTAACCAGTCGCGACAGTGACCAACCATCTGTATGAAGTCACGTTCTTCCATGGTGATTTTCCGACATTGAAACGCCGGTGGCAATCCTTTGCGACAGTCATAAAATGATGGCCCCATGACGTGGTGGTTGCTGGTCTGGTGACGTAAGACATCCCGCACTGGGCAGGCCGTTGAGTTAGTGCCAGCCCGCACGCGAGTGGCTTCGTGAAGGTACGACTGACAAGCCAACGGGTTCAAGGATCAAGAAAGCGTGGTGATATTTGGCTTGCGGCCAGAACAAACTAATACGCTTATGCTCAGTGCGTGGCCAAGATTCTCGGGGGGGGGGGGGAACTTCTTTGACAAGAACTGGTCAGTTCAAATCTGTGATACGAAAGACGTTTCCAGGGATACTTCATTTGTCCCGGAAAGACAGGCACTTTGGGGGACGATGACTGGG
Organism: Capitulum mitella; assembly: GCA_030062745.1. NCBI lineage: Eukaryota > Metazoa > Arthropoda > Thecostraca > Pollicipedomorpha > Pollicipedidae > Capitulum > Capitulum mitella. The sequence goes on from CP099840.1 coordinate 3,862,722, forward strand.
GTGAGTGGGAACGAAGAGGAAGATGTGTGCCAGTTACGAATAAGATTTATATTCTCCATTTCCATCTTCATCTCCAACCCAACACTGAATGATCACAAATTAATCTAGTCATGCTACGAACGACCAGTGTGCACGCAAATTATATCGGATTGGGTTTTCGTGATAAGCTCAGTTTATCATGGACTTATGGCCCATACATAGCTGTGCAAGACCTGCATTCCCTACACGTGAGACATATATTCATATATTTGCATTTATTTCAAGAAGTATGTTGTGTTATCTTGAAAAACTGCCCTCCTCAAGGATTGGATTACATTTGCAATATGTGAGCCATTTTTCACTTTCGCCAGAGTTCCAGAATGTAAGTGCAGAATGTCGAAACGTATATCATGGGCTCATGGGCCCACAGCTGTAAAAGCCTGTAATTTCCTATGCCTGAAGAATTTGTACATCTTGCATTGATTTCAAGAAGCCTGTTACGTTATCTTTAAAAATTGCTCTCCTTCGTCGAATGCGATTTGGATTACATTTGCAACACGGAGGCTATTTTTACTTGATCAAAAGCAGCGAGATTTTTTGCTTAGACATCTAACATCTGATGGCAGGAGTGAGTGGCACGGAAGGCTATCGGACTTTATGAGGGTATTCTTCCAAACATGGCTAAAAATTTCTGAAATTTTCTGAGGCAATATACGTAGGATTTCAAACCATTTGTTCCAAGTCGTTATCACAGAATACCGTACCATTAACCGGCCATTACCATACCTGTCCGCCAAAATCTTTGAACATGGGAGTCTAGACCTTCGAGAGCACCCACCTCTGCAAGACCTCCAGCCATGCTTGCGGGATGTAATTGTCACGAAAAGAACATTCTCGACATTGGTGGAACGTATATCACTTTGAGTTCCACTTACGACAAACAGGCCAAGGACTCACCAAATAAGACAAGACGCCGTACCGCATCCAGCGGGCTCTCTACCAGCTAAAGAATAAATCCTGGGAAAACAGTTATTCAAGTACTTTTCGTGATCACACAAGGGAACGTATGCCCAAAGCGCGTCCAGTGACCAGTACATCACCATTTTGCATTGTCATAGCTCGATTGAATGTCTCGCTGTGGTGGTGCTTGTGATCACAGTTCGAGATAAAGCATGCGCGGGCGTGCGAAAGCCACGACCCTCCTGTAGGCAGATAAGTGCATGATGCATATAGTTAACGACGCAGCTCCAAACCACTCGCACAGGTACGCGTCTGAAGACCAGAGGCGCGCACTGAAGCGCAGTCGAAATCGATTCTGTCGCCAGCCGGCACCAGGCCACAACTCGGAATCGATTCTGGTGCTAACCGGAATCGATTCTGGTGCTAACCGGCGGCCGGCCGCAACCTCCACCCTCGTTGCTTCCCCCCCCCCCCCCCGGGTCATTGCTCAGTCGTTTGGCAGACCGGGTCAATCCGTTCGGCCGGCAATAGAGGGCTCTGATCGATGCCGGAGCCGACACGACTGTCGTCAGGTCGTCTGGTCATCGCCGAACTGTGAACCAACGGAACTGGGGGCCGGGGAACTGGAGACCAGCCCGGCGACTGATTACATCGAACGTACCCACGGCCAGGGCCGACTGGGGGTGGGAGGAGGGGTTTCGGACTGGTCGAAGCCGTTGGACGTTTCTTATGCAACTCAGCAAGTGCAGAGTTTCCGAAGATTCATGTTGGGTTCATGCTTCGTGAGCTGTCTGTTTCCTATCATTTGATGCTGAATGGCACATATGTTTTTGTCAAGCTGCGTACTCCCAGAGAAGAATGGCATAAAACCAGCAGTTTCACTTTACTCAGAAGAATAAGCGCCAGTAGCATTTCAGAGCTCATACCTTCCTCAGAAATAATTTAGCTTTGAAGGCTATATGTTTCGCATGCTTAGGCTGACAAGTTTGTCATGTCTAGCCGGATTAGGAACAGTAGATTTTCTTTTTTCATCCTGAAATTTTGATCACAAATATTTTATATCATAAAAATTTACGCTGGCAAAAAAACATGGTATATGTTTGTCTTCAGCAATGACCACAAGTACAAACTCTGAGATCTAAAATCGCCCGGTCTACGGTGTGACCGGCACCAAGAGACGTTGATGATTTTTAGTATGATTATCATTGCTTTCGACTACATGTGTGTTGGTCGCTTCAGGATAAACAAAATGGGCCTTGATTTCACCTTGTTTCCAACACGCTCCAGCACTGCTGTGCGGTAGGCAGCTAAGCAGACGGTCTCCATGGAACTCCGGAGATCAGTCACCGTCACGTCCAGTTTTCCAAGCGATTGACCGGAGACATAGTTATGGCCAACACCACGCCCCTCACTCAGTCTCGGCCGAGCGGGAGCGATGGAGTCTGAGCAACCCGGCCTCGTCGGCACCGTCTGATGTTCCTCGTGATCCCGTCCAGCTCAGGGACAAGACCTTTGACTCAAGCCGGGCTGCACGCGGTCAGTTACTTTATGTCACCGGCACATGATCAATGCAGCACATCACGTCAGCCGCTGCCATGACCTCACGTCTTAATTAGAGCGTTCGGCCGGGACAGGCTCCAGGTTGACGCCGCGGTGGACCTCGCTGCCGTTCGGCCGGCGGCGGTACCGGTACCGCCGGCCGGCACCCGTCCGGCCGCCATCGATTGGGCGCGGCCGCCTTTCCGGGGAAAAAGCCGGCCATGTGTGTCGGGGCAGCCGGCGGGCGAGCGCCTGCGTGTCGGCCGTGCATGTGCGCGCGGCGCGTTTGTTTGACCGTTTCCGTGGTGTTGATGCAGCGATTTGCGCTCGCAGGCGCCGTCACGGCGACCGAGCACGGAAACGCGACGCCGCGCAACGGCACCGCAACGGGCGGTTAAAAAGGCGGCGGCGCGGTAACGCGCCAGCCGAGTGGCGCGGCTGGCCGGTTTCGCCGCGGAGTGGGCAGTTAACGAATTGCCGCTCGCTCGTTTCGCTAAAGGACGGTTCGCCATGTTTGCCCATCTGTGACGGCGGAATATCGGCGGTCGTATTGCCGCGCATGGCGGTTCATGTGTTCTGTTTTCGTTCAGACGTTGTCGATTGACTGCCGTGTCGGTTGCGTTCGGAAATCGGGCTGAAAGTCGGCCAATTTAAATAAGTTTCGGGAAGTCAGCCTGCGGTCAGAATGGTAGGCAGCGTGTGGTAAGACACACTTTTAGGGTTTGGCCTGACAGATGGCTCCTCAGCTCGATACCTCAATGAGCACGTGCAACTGCAGGGGTACAAAGCTGGTAAAACATGACTCTGTGTCTCATTGCGATGGCTTAATGGCTTAATAGCTTTTGTGTGATAGCTGTCACACAAACGTCGGCGACATTTCCTTTTCGAGAAAAATGTATATGGTCCATGGCGATAGAAAAGTTGAGTTTAACTCAAGCCACCTTGATGACTAACCCCACTCTGTTGTTACTGATATAATAGTTAACTGAACGCAAGATAGCAAGATGTTTGAGACGGTTGGCAAGATGATGAGCATTGATTTGTGTCTGTCCAATGAGCTCCCATCCTGCAGAACCCGTATCTAGAATATTACGAATTTTTGGGCTCGTATCTAGAAGAACCGTATGCAGAGCAATGCCTGCATATCCTATGCTATGTATAAACATTGACGACTTAGACATGCGTTATTGCTCTGGCGTTAACCAGTGACTAACATGAGGATTTGCCTGCCTGCTTTTCAATATAACTCTGGAACGATAAAACCAATTATTCCAGATCTTCAGTATCTCTACCAAAACAACTCCGCTATGTATCGACAGAAAATAAGTCTCAACAGGTCACCACAGGTCATTGTCGCATCTTATCGCACCACAGGCCAGCTCAGGGTCGCATCTTAATCCTATTCCCGTACCAATAACGCTAGGGCGCATATTCGTATGGAGGGCTCATTCTAACCCCCCAAGCCCCCCCCCCCACCGAGATCTCAAGAACTACCCGTTTGATTTCATCGCAACAAACAATAATCGGTTTACCATGACTTAAACTACATGGTTAGGACAAGAAGTTTCGAAAATCGCTGGAGGAGTGGTTCAGGGGGAGAGTCAGAAAAGGGGCAGTTTGTTATAACTGCTCTGTTCACGGGCTGATTTTGATGTGACTGCTATGAATCGTAGACTTACCGATGAGACTTTTCTCGTTGACGCAGGCGTTTGGAATTTTGAGGAAATTCATGGACGTTCACAGGGCTTGGAAAATGGAAAAAATGGAGTATGAGAACTGAACTAACATAAAAGTTGAAAATATTTAGTTCAGAAACATTGTACTTAAGAATTACGAATCATACTGCATGGTTTGTACAGTGTTGGTATAGGCGTCACCAGGGACACGAAAATGGGAACTGTGATGGTCACATGTTCATCAGGTCACCTTACAAACCTTGATCTTAAATGACCGCATACAACATCAGAGCCGCATGGAATGACCTCAAGTGCATTGAATAGTTTGCAAACGATTCCGGTCGTGTTAATTAACTGTTTTTCCCAAAGTCCTGCTTATGACCGTCGTGATATAGGGTAAGACCCGACTAGATATCGATCGGAAACTTGAAACGCAAGTAGAGAACACTATAGTTATTCATGAATGTTCTTGATGTTGCATTCTGAAAATTAGAGTCAAAGATATCCAAATAAAACCATATTTTGACTTTTGACCTTAACCTGATCTTGCGAAGTGGCCTCAGATCAACGGAAAAATTTTGTACATTTTCTCAGCTATTTATCCGTATTCTCATGAAACGTTTTAAGCTCCTCCTTAAAAACCCTGTCTTTGGCACCCATTTTTGATTCAACTTCGACAGTAACAAATATGGTCTGAGATGCCTTCCAAAAACATGGCTTGGCTCCGACCCTGAACAGAATAACATTATGAAAATTTGGCATCATACGTAACAAAAACAAGAAGGAAAGGCCATCAAGTTTCATAAAGGAGGGCAAAAAATCAAAGAGGGAATTCTGAAGCCTCCCCCATGCGAGAATAGGATAAACAGAGTCTCAGGTTTTGCTTTCAGGCACGGTTTGCACTTCAGTGCCTCTTCTTTTTGGAACGCAACTTGAACCAAGATGATGAGGCATGTCTCAAATGAAGAGGGGAGAAATAATGCTGTGACGTCTTACTCCACTTGAGGGCACGTTTGGTCATTCTGATGACGCCAGTGTATTTTTTCCGAAGTAAACGGACATTCAGCAAACAATGTAATACATACAGATATACTATTTTTTGTTTCAGTTCAGCTTTGTCATGCAAATCATATAAAGGGTCGAGTTATGGCCGATTTAACTCAGTGACCGAGGATGACAATAGGTCACTTTTTGCGGCGATTCCAAGTTTATGGTTGAACACGTTAGTCCGGTATCCACCGTATTTTGCTTATTCCGTCCATTATTATACTGGCATTCTACTTATGAAACAGTCGGCATATTTCTGTCAATTTTAAGGCTTCGGGCTGGCTTCAGGCGCCATCGCTGGCCTTGACGACAGCACATGCGCCGCTTCTGAGTTTACATAATGACGGACCATTGATTTTCCTTTGAAGCACTGACACTTTACTCACATCCGTATCCGACTTTCAAAAGAAAGAAAAATTCCAAAAGACGATGTAAAGATGGATAGGCTGTGACATGGAATTAACTACGTAAATGGGGATAGAATGTAAGTGATCAAATAATGCTACGTCCAAGGACAGAAGATCACTTTTGTATCTGGGCGAGCATAATTACCAGCAACATATGAACAAGTGTTGTCCAGCCTTGATTACCCAGCTCGCGTCAGATTTGAGTTTCTGGCCGTGGTCGTCAACGGTAAAAGCAAAAGCCATTGTCAGTGTTGTGAAGTCGGCTCGTGCACGCGCCGGTCTATTTCAAGCTCGGCTCCGCGATTTAGGCGGCTCACGCTGGTTTGGGCGATCGTAAACGGCGCTCAAAGCTACTTTATCGCCGACTTGCGTTATTATACGTCACAGAGCGATTAACGACGCCTGCCGTTTGTCGTGTGACAAATGAATCTGACAGGCAAGCGTTGGCGCTTTTTGCATCACAACCTATGACGTAAGCAGTTAGTGCGTTAAGCGCGCCGGACGTTACAGTGTTTCACAGATGCCTTAAGGATCCTATTTCTGCATAGGTGTTCCACGTTCATATGAGAGTAATGCACAAGGGAACGGTTTGGGCGCATTTTTGGTGAATGATGTAGCATATCCTGGTCCATGTTGCGAGCGCATACCTCGGATGTTTTCCCTGGCCATTACAGTAGGCGGGTACGGCATGTATCAAGCAGTTCAAAAAAAATTGGCAAGGACACGTGAAAAATGCAGCCTCTTTCCTCCCTCATGAAGAAGCCTTGTTCGAAGCTATCATTTGATGGGTTATCATGCTTATTTATCATTCACATCCTTGCCCGTTGACTATTTCACAAACTTTTACAGACTACTGCACAGCAAAGGCTTTCTTCTTCATGCGTTGTGATATGTGTGAGCAGATACGCGGCTATGTTTACTGGTGGGCGCTAAAGGTCGCAGCAGCGGATAGTGCGTTCGTTGCGACAAAACAAACAAGCGCACTATTGTGCCAATTATTCTGCCGTTACTGGGATCACACCATCAGTAATGATACAGCAGCGGACACGGCGTGAGAAGCTCAGAATACGGGATGAACAAATTTTATTGATGACATGCAGGTGGGGGCTGCTTTTTTTCCTGGGGCCGTGTTCACTCAATTATTCCAATTTGTTCATATCATTAAGCGTCAACATTCATCGCTTCTGACGCTAGTGATCAGGCACGGAGCTTCAAGATAATGACTGGGGCGGCTGAAGAACCCTGAAAGCAATTTCAGTACTTGAAGCCGATGGCCCTTTTATTTCTGTAATTTCCACAGCATTAAATGCTTCTCAGTTTTGTGGAATGGGTCAAGAATATGCATTTACCTGGCCAAATTGAAAATGCAAACTTTCTCGGCTTTTTGCGACTGATAAAAACACTAGGATGGTGTGACGTCTCTGGCTTCACCCTAAAACCGCACCTCATATGCTAACCCGCAAACTGCGCTTCCGCTTCCGGTGGGGCTGAACAGCCGCATAAAAGAGACATAACCTGTCCTTCACCCCGCAACAAACGGCGCTACCGTTTCTCACATCCGCCCCCGCGCCCGGTCGTCGTGCTGCGGCCGGCTGCGAGCCGTTCGATGACGTGCTCGTCGCCATTGCCCTTTCCCAGGCACGCGCACGGCCCGCAGCCACGCCGGGCGGCCGCCGCGCTGCCGTGGGGTCGGCCCGTCCGCTCGCCGAACTGCTTATTGCCCATCGCCGTGACCGCCGACGTCCGGCGACCGGCGGCGGCTCGGATTGGTGGAAACCCGCTTGCGTCAGCACGAACAGCCGTCGGCGGACGGCGAGAGCGGCTGTTGTGCTGCGGTGGCCGCTTGGTATTTCCCCTTGTGGACTCATTGACGCTGGACCGATGTTTAGAAAAATGTGGCTCAGAATCGTCGGAACAATTTGTCCGCAAATTGCAGGTGGAGGGCAGAAATCTGCTGATTGCATCGATTACATCGATTGCTGCTTAGTTCTTCACAAATGCTACGTAGCTGGTCTTTATTGGCAAATTTTCGCTTAATATATAATGACTTGAAATTATTAAGATACTTTGTGGCCTCTGTCAGACTAGTTTATCGTCATTGATGATGATGGTCCTAATAAATATACTTTATCTTTGTACATTGGCAGTTCTTTCCTGAAATGACGCCAATTTTCTTTGCAATGACATAACTTTGCAATAAATTGGTTTCATGGCTACAGGTTTCAAAGACTGTTTGTAAATGTGACTTCTTATATCACTTCAAATGTGTATTTCTGAAACAAAACGGAGCAAACGGAGCCAGCAGCATCGCTGACGAATTGCGTTAGCTACACCTACAGCTGCATTCACGACTTCCCGTTATACAGCACGTGCGTCTTCCATGTTTAACTATAGCACAACGACGACGTCTGATATGCATGCTTTAATTCAAATTTCATACAACTGAGCCGAATCTGTTCTTTTCCACCACGTCGGCACAATAGCTTAGGCCTCTCCCACGTGGCTGCCCGAATCCTCGAGGGTCAAGCACGCCCTCGAGGCGAGACTGTTCGCGGTCAGGTCCGTGCCCCTCACCGTCGGAACCTGCATCATTAACGGCCAATAGGACCGCGCATTTTAGAAAAGACGTGATCGACGCGCTGGAAGCGCCCGCGGCGTAATCGACCAGAGCGGCTCGCCAGGTGGACCGTCGCGTGATCGGGACGCGGTGCGGTGGGTTGGTCCGTTACGGAACGGATTCTCCGAGAATCGGACGGCAGGGCTGAAGCCCCGGGCTTCAGGTGGAATTTACGCCGGCGACCAGTGCAGCTTCGTTAGTAATTCGGCCAAGCCGCGGCAGTGTTTTGATCACTGTGCCGAGCCCGGCCCACTGTCAGATGGTTTTTGAGCTGAGCCCATGGTGTGCAGGAGTTGAGTGAGACATGGTCTTAAACTGAGTGATAATCTGGATTGGTATGGGTCAGTGGCGCAGCCAGGAGGTCATAGGGGCCCAGGACCCTCCGAAATGTTTGAAGGGGCCAACCAAGGTTAGAAACCTACTCGTATAGAAATCGCAACTATCGCCAAAATACCCTAAGAACGGTAGACAAGAGAAGACAAAAAGTGAAATATTTAGATTCAGGTGCATAGAGGAACCCATAACGACCGAAAGGGGACCCCCTGCCGGTCTGCAGGGGCTCCCTGCCGGCCTACAGGGATCACCTGCCGGTCTGTAGGGTCCCTTTCCGGCCTGTAGGCCCCAGCCAGCCTTCGGAGGCCCCTGCTGGCCTGTATAGGGACTCCTGTTGTTTTATGGGGCCCTGGCGGTCGGAAGGGGCTCCCTGTTAACTTGCAGGTGCCCTTGCCACCGCCTGTAGGGCCCCCTGTCGGCCTGTGGAGGGGCCCCCTGGAGTGTAGAGGAGTCTCCTGGCATGAAGAGGAGCTTCCTGACGGCTTTCAGAGGGGCCCCCTGACAGCTGTGGAGGTCCCCATTAAAAAATGTTTTAGCGCGATCATCGACATTTAGTGAAGAGCCAGCTGGTTGCAGCTAATACGTTTAAGGACGGCAAGCGTCCATTGTCGCAAAGTTTTTACTGACTGTTTTTATTCAGGAGGCTCACTCATAGAAACGGGGCTCACCATTGGTCACCCCTTCCCCCGGCCCCGAAATTTTGGGCTGACTGTGTCCCTGTTGCGGAGCCACCTGTAAAATATTATGTTAATATTTTTCTCCAGGGAGCCAACATGAAATGACAGGACCCGCCGCTGAGCGAGGACCTCCCCGAATTTTTTGGCTGGTTACGCCCCTGGTGTGGGTTATCACGACAGCTCCCAATCTTCAGCAGTTTTGTTTCTGCTGACGGAATAGCTATGAGCGTATTCCGTGACCTGCTACATCGACCACTTTCTATGTCTGTTACACTTTCTCCAATGAACTGAGCTAACACAACTTAGTGCAGATCGGACGCGTATTTCTTACTGATCGCTGATATTATCGCGCTTAAAGTCTGAAGAAAGATAATGGCAAAGTTCAATTTGCTACCACTGACTCATTTCAGAATCATTGGGCTATGGTTTTATGGCTTATAAGCATCTGATAATCGTGACAAAACATGCTCGAAGTGGTTTGATGGCTGAGCTTGCGTTTATTTTGGGATGTCGATTTTAAAAGCCCACATAAACTAGACGAAAACAGATCGGTAACAGACGGCACGTACACTGAATGGCTGTGTTCACGCAACGGGGTACTTCCCGCAAAATACCACTGAGCTTAGTTAAAAATCAACCAGAAATGGCATTCCACAGCGCCGAGCATGGGGCCTGAATGTAGCTGACACGGTGGTATTTTCACTAGGTGGCATGTTACGACTCTGTTGCCTGAGCCTCAGATCGTGAGGTCAGCTAATCTAGCAATTAAAAACAGATCCGGTCCCGCTAACAGCCATGGTCATTCCCACAGCACAGAAAGTCTCATATCAGACAGAATGCACGTAAAACTTAGCTGGAAGTAATTCAACCAGTTCTAATGCACAGCTCTCGGAAAACGGAGGCTCACTTAAGGCTGCAGATTACAATGGGCTATCGGATCCGTTCCACATAACCTGCTCATGCCACGCAGTAAATTACCAGGAATCGAAACAAGGAAATGTTAACTTCAAATGAAAATGAAGCGGCAGAGCCTTTTAAGATGGCCGATGCAGATGGCTACCAAGCAGATTAACGCACCAAGAGGAAAAAGGAGTTTCAATTAACCTTCGCCGGAAGTAACTATTTTATTCTTTACACGCTCCGGAAGAGAAGCGAATGGTTGCCACGCTGTCCCATTTCTCTTTTTATCCAGATAGCGCAACGAAATAAAAGCTACGGTGCAGCACATTTTGTTCTTATTCGAATGATACCTGATCTGACCTCTCATTCACAAGAAAAGGAAGCGTCTCGTTGTTTTTCCTTTCAGCTGTCATCGCAAAAGCCTTTTAGCATTTATGCCGGAAAACTATGTTTTTATAACGATCTGGTTTTCAGATCGGCGAGTCATTGAAGTCAATGATGGTTCTACTCTTCAGGTCAAGACCAAGTCAATGGAAGGCAAAATGTCGTTTTCTGTATCTGTTACGCCGTGTTAGGCGGAAAATGATGCGTGATTTTAAGGGATTTTAGCTGTAATGATTGAGAATGATAAAGATCACTACGAAGTTACGGAAGTCAGCGGCAAAAATTATCCTGCAACCGGTTCAAAGCCATTTCGGAGTTATCACGCCAGTGAACTCAAGTGACCTCAGAAAAGCCAGTGATCCTTAAAAAATACCGATACGGTGTGAAGCATATGGTCACGGTGTGAAGCATATGTTCAGGCAGTCCTGTATGGAGAATTGACTCCATATTTTGTTACGCGCGTGAGCATGAAGTGAAAATGTGGCTCAGACCCAGAAAAACGGCTTGAAGACAGTCAAGAAAGACATGACTGTTACACACAACATGACCTGGATTGTTTCTTTTTTAAGACTCTGAAGGAATGTTAAGCCAGCTGTTGCAAATTTCAGGCTATGGTTCGTCAGATGTCTTCAGAAAACATGGCGGAGGGGGCAACAACCCTCTGTTGTCCGGCGAAGATTAAAGTAATACTGCAATGCACTGAGAAATAACAAAGGGATATTGTCATGGGAGATTTCAAGAACAAAACCAGTGGTTAATCTTCAAACCATCCATAGCAAACTGAGCGAGGCGAAATGTTCTCTGGAACCACCTCGCCATTCCGCTTTTTTGTGAAGATACATCGTCTTGTTTTGGTCCCTCTGGACAGATACCCAGCTTCGTTTGAACAACGCTTTTAGCTTGACTTGTAGCGAAGTAAAAGTCCATTATTCTCCAGCGACCAAAAGCCGGTTGTCACGCTTCGACAGACTGGAATCCGTGTCGTTCTCCAAATGATTTCGCCATTTTGACCTGGCTCCCTGCTCTAGGCCTCTGCCCGCGCTGGCCTACCGCCCCGCTAGTCCTCACCGCCTGCCGCTGACCCGGGCTGACCCGACCACCCGTTTCTGCCGCAGAGTGTGGAGCACCTCCGTCTCGCCCGGCCCCGAGACGGCGACCGTGACCTCGGTGCCGACGCTGCCCCCGGTGCCGGAGGCGCGGCGCGAGGCCAGCCCGCAGAGCCGTCCGCCGCCGCCGCCGCCGCCGCCGCCGCCGCCGCCCTGACAGGAGGCGCCGGGCGGCGGCAGCGGCTGGGGCCCGCTGCTGCCGCCGCCCGGCCGGCGGCGCTCGTCGGTGGAGACGATCCGGCTGGACGGCAGCCTGCCGGGCCGGCGGCGGCGCAGCGTGGCCAGCGCCGGCTCGGCGCCCTCTCGCGACGCCCGCAGCATCGAGAGCCGGATCCGCACCGTGCTGGACGAGGTGGAGGAGGCGCGGACACCGCCGCCGCCGCCGCCGCTGCCGCAGCCGCAGCGGAAGGACCAGCCGCCCAAGAAAGACATTGCCAGGCGTCGCCCGGCGCCAGAGGTGCTCAAGGTGAATGTTTGGTGACGGAGGCGGGCCCTTTCGGCGTTGTTTGATTTTCATTCGCCAAACCAGGATGCGGAAAGGAGGCCTGGGCTCGGGAGCAAGCCGAAATTTACGAAGGCTTCTTTCGCGGTGGCAGTGGGTGTGTTCAACCCAGTTATCGTGAACTATACCATATTTCCTTGCCGTTTTGGATATTGCCTTAGGTGACCTACCAAAAACTTCATACGGTGATTAACTTCAGGCAACATTTCGATAACTGTGATAGTTGAACTGCGTGTATAGTCACGTCAGAAGGGAAGACAAAGTTGTGTATGCGTCGCTGGTTGACGGCATTTCGAAACCAATGCGGAATGGCCCAGCCCTGTATGGCGTTAGCGATGGACCAGTCTGTTACGCACATATTTTTGTAGACTCAGGGACGACAATGAATTCGTCAGCAATAACGTCTCGTGTGCTTTATTGTTTGTTTTGAACATTTACTAGCTACGCAGGCGTACCTAGTTATAATAGTGTGTGCAAGCAATTTTTTCGCGCATCGATGATGATAGTATGTGTAGGTAGTTAGAGCGCAACTGCATCCCACTACCCGAAAAAAGATGCATTTATTTAATAGCATTCATTATAGACGCTGCTCTTATTTTTGTTTATTTTGTAAATTCATGTGCGCTTTTATTATTTAAATGTTTTATTGCATATTGATACCTCAATCATTGTATTGTTCTTACGCTTGATAGTGTTGAAACACTGGATGACTGCGTTGCGGAGCGCTGTGATGATTGACTTGTTGCCTGTACAAACACTATTTTATCGAATTTAATCGGACTGATGTCTATTTCACGTACAACTGATTTGTGATGATTAATGGCGTAGATTCCAATGTGTTCTTTCATTTCTTTCGGTGACCATTGAGTGTTGTCTTATTCATTGTCGCAAAATACATGCTGTAGGGACGTGAAGTGTTATCTGCTGTGGTTTGTCACGGCGAGGACACATAAATGTTTCAAACTTTGTTCTTGGCGACAAAAACGTTTCCCTAAGACAGGCTATCGTATATCTGCGCAGCACAAATCATCGATCTTATCACCGGGGCTGGGCCAGCGTTCACGAAAATTCCAGTTTTTCCACGCACGATAACACCGCAGTCAATCAGAACAGTCCTCAAGTCAAATGCATTGTTTATTTTCCCACGCAATGCGAACGCGTTGAAACATCACCAGCCAGGTGAGGTCTCCACCCTTTGTACACTGTACAGGATGGTGACAACAGCGCGCGAGCCCCGCTGAGAGCACATCAGAAGCGTCCCAATGTACCCGCTCGGTCAGTTTGTACATGAATGCGCGTGTTAGTTCGGCACACAGTGGCCGGACGGCGACACCGACAGGAACATCGCACTGCCGGCGCGGCTGTATCACCGAGGAGGAGCCGCGGCGAACGAGTTCCTCCGCCTCACCGCCGCGCCGTCATTGATTTTCAATATTTGCCCGGCGGTGGGCGCCCGTGCCGGCTCTCTGCCGCCCGTGAGCGCCGGCGGGCCCTCGGCTCCGCCGCCGGCCGCCGCCGCCCAGCCGCCTGCGGCGGGCGGCGGCGGCCGGCGGCGCCCGATCGGTCCCTGCGCCGCCGTACCGGAGGACGGCCGCAGGCGCGTCGGCGCCGACGGCCGTCGCCCGGCGACGCCGGCGAAGCGCACCGACGCAGGCCGGACGGCGCGAGGCTGCACTGGGTCACCGCGGCCGCGGCCGCGTTGAGCAGGGGGCAGCGCCCGTCCCCGAGTCGCAGCAGAGCGGTCCAGAAGGCCGCCGCCGCACGGCGCCCGCACAGCCATCCGAGAGCGCGGGCAGAGCTCGAGCGGCGCTCAGAGGCCGCAGTCCTCGTCAGCCCGCCAGCGCCAGCGGCGCCGCCTGCTGCGACGCCGGCAGCAGGTCCGGTCCGAGCGGACTGGTCCAGCTCTGTTCGTCCCCACACCAGGCGCCGCCGCGCCGCCGCGCTAGCCGTAGTAGTAAACGTTCGGCACGGTCCTGCACGGGCTCCGGGAGCCGGAGCTGCGCACGCTGCTCCGGTACGGGGGCTCCTCGCTTCCCCTCGGGTCGCTCCGGTGCCCGGGCTCTTCGCTCCGTCTGAGGCTGCTCCGGTACGGGGGCTCTTCGCTCCCTCTCAAGCTGCCGCGATACGTGGGCTCTTCGCTGGCCCTCAGGTTGCTGCGATACGTGGGCTCTTCGCTGGCCCTCAGGTTGCTGCGATAAGGGGGCTCTTCGCTCCCCCTCAAACTGCCCCGGTACGCGGGCTCCTCGCTCCCCCTCAAACTGCCCCGGTACGTGGGCTCCTCGCTCCCCCTCAGGCTGCCGCGATACGTGGGCTCCTCGCCGGCCCGGGAGCTGTCGCCGAACGGCGAGCCGAACCGGCCGAGCTCCAGCTGCGGCCGCGGCGCGCTGAAGCTCACCTGGCCGGCGTAGGGCGGCGTGAGGCGGCCCGAGCTGAGCACGGTCGGACCCAGGTCCAGGTCCAGGTCGGCGTCCACGCGGCTCAGGTCGGACGTGAAGCCGGGCGGGGGCGGCTCCGGCCGGGCCTCCTTGGCGCTGCGGCGCGTCCGCCACCGGTGGCAGAGCCGGCCGACGATGAACGACAGGCAGAGCAGCAGGCACCCGGTGAAGCCCAGCGTCAGGTACAGGATCAGACGCTCGCGGCTGTCTGGAACGGACGGGATGTCCTGTCAGGCTAGGAGCAGACGGTAAACCGGGAAAGTATTTCAGATCTACGGTGATAAGCATGCAAATTTCGGAACTCTCTCTGTACTGTTCATAAACACATGTGCTTGAGTGAGCATGATTGTTGTTATAAGGTAAGGCAGAATAAGCCGTAAGCCCATAATATCCGAAAGAAACGAAAACAAATTAATCCATTCTTGGATTAATTTGGTTTGGTTTTTCGGGCGTTATGATCTTAAGGTTAATTCCACCTTATCTTCTTCCCTCTGTGCTGTTTCGCATCCCTTCACACCGCGTCTCCATACAGAATGGAGCGTAGGCCAATGTTCATGTGTGGCCATGCGGAGATTGCACTTGGTTATCAGGTATTCTGAATGCGTAAAAAGGTTGACGGCCAACACTTGCCAAACGCGCTCCTTGAAATAAAGCGTCAACACGGCGATGTCACGACTTTAACCGCGTTAACTCTCTTCCTATATCCATAACGCATGGACCTATTCCCGCATGGCCGGTGCTTAATCTGCTCTCTCCGTCTCAGATCTCAAGAACTTCACGTCCGATTAGAATTGCAAGCGGCAATAAATTCGCCTTGACGTAAACTACATTTTCACAAAAAAAGAAGTTTGAAAATCCTGTACGGGGTGGATGCATGCTGCTGAAGAAAAGTCAGAAGGACGGTATTTTTGACTTGTTATAATTATACTGTTTGTGGAGGGATTTTGACGTAATTTGTATGAATCAACAGCAAATCCATGGGAATTTTCCTCTTGGCTCACATGTCTAGAATGTTGGCAAAATTGATAGGCGTTCACAGGGCTTGGAAAATGGAACGAGTATTTTGTTTTGAGAACTGAATTCACCTAACAACCAAATATCTTTTTAGGTCTACCAGTCATGTTATAATTAAGAAGCACAAATTGTATCACATTTCTTGCATTATGCTGGCGTAGGCGGTGCCAGGGAAATGAAAAAGGAGAACTGTCACAATCTCATTTCCATTACAACTTTTTTTGACCGCAGAGGACTTCAAATGACCTCAAAGTCGCATAAAATGGCATTGGATTCGTTTCGTAACGTTTAAAATGGTTCAAGTAATTTGAATTCCCTCCATCCCCTAATGTCCCGTTCAGGACTGTCGTGATATAGGATACACGTGCGGACATTTTAAGTCATAACTCAGTGACCTGACCTGATATCGATCTGAAACTTGAAATGCACGTAGAAAACATTACCTTTAGTGCATCCTTAGTGTTTTTATTAAAAAATTAGCGAAGAAAACCATGCACAAAATCAAATTTTCAAGTCTGATCTTGTCCTGGCCATGTGAAATGACCTCATATCAACAAATTTATCTGTGTGTTTGCCCAGTTATCTACCTATACAATAAAACCCTACTTTGAGCTTCTGTCTCGAAAACCTTGTTTTCGACAGGGATTTTTCTTCTACGTTCAAGAGAGACAAAAAGGCCTGAAGTGCCTCCCAGAAATTTAGCCTGGCTCCGCCCCTGAGCAACACAGAGTTGTGAAAATTATATGAGATACGTGGAAAAGTAGACAGGAAAAGTCAGTAAGTCTGGTGAAACTGCTGTAAAAAAGTCTGGAAATGACAAGCGAAAAACCGGTGCGGGGCCCCTGGACTCTTGCGCCTCTCTAAAGTGAAAGAACAAAGGTTAACATAATTGCCACCAACTATCGCATCGAGTGAAAGATTACCAGGATTTGGCCCTATAAGTTGCCGCAGTCACACCTGCCCGGGGTCGCTATCAGCCCCACTCATAACGTTGTTTTGTAGGCCACCGAGACAGGTGTTTCCCGACAGGACTCGGTCCAGGTGGCCCAGCCGGGCCCACAGGCCCGTTTGACGCACCACCAGGCAGCACGCAGCTGGTCAGGCGCATGCGGCGGCAGCATTATGACTCCGGATGCTGTAATAAATAACGGCACAATGCCCGCCAGTCATTACGACGCCAGGGGCGGCACGCACAGGTGCTGTTCTGGGACGTAATGGCCCCGCACTCTGACGACGTTGGCCATTTACACGCAGCCGAAAATCCGCGGGCAGTCGGGTAGTTTCCGTGTTTTTAACCCGTTTTGTTCACGAGAGCCGTGGTTTCATTGGTAAGCGATTTGATTAATAACGTGGCTTTACTGTTTCCCTTGACCATAGTGGCCGCGTATTCTCCGGGTACTTTCTTTTAGATTGCTCGAAGGATGTCTACGATAAACAAAGTTTTAGACATTTGTGTAAAGAAAGTTTACGTTGAGTATTGGAAGAAAAGAAAATTTCTCTCTGTGGCGATCGGGAACATAGGCACAGTGAAAATATTCACAAAACCAAATGATACAATGTCGCGCCATCTGGACGTCCTTATCCACCAGTTTTCCTTCCCCAGGCAAATCCAGCGCATTCGGTTTGATGTCCAATTCACCTACACCGTATGTCTCACAACTTCGTAGACCTCTGTTCTCGTCTTTGGCGCGCGAAAGCCTCGAACTAAAGTGCTGATACGGTGTGCGTTTGATGTCAAAACGGCCAGTTTCTGTCTACCACCATCAAATCTTGCCCGAAGTACTGTTCGAGTTCCAATAGTATTTGTTTCACACTGCTTTGGATGTGCTGTGCATTGTATACCAAAGTAACTTAGCGGCATTAAGCTGAGAAATTCGAAACAGGACCCGTCCGACACTGCTGCCAGTGATTATTCTGGTTCTCGTCTTTTGTAAAACCAAGGTAATGGTGGTCAACGGCTTCATTAAAGTGATACCAGTTACGGTAGCTTTTCTTTCTTTGTACCAGAGGCAGGCGTGACAGTTGGGTGACGCAACCCATAATCGGGAATTGACCCGAATAGAAGGAAATAGGTCAGCAGTGATATCACTTAATCAATGGATACCACGGCTAGTTATAAGACGCTGGCACGAAACAGCGCAATTTTCAGAGTCGTTTATCAACCTTTTAGTAGTCCGCCATTTGAATAGTATTTGTATAATGGCATTGTGCTTAACGACACTGTGTCCTGATAGGTCGATAAACGCCGAGCTGGTCTTCAGTTTTTGAAGCCAAAGCCAAAAAGCCAAGGATTGAACAAAATTTGGATGCTGCAAATAGCACCCCCTTTATCGTTACAAACGATGCCGACCGCCTCTGACGTCCGACCGCCAGACTACCGCTCATTGTTTTGCGTACTCATCGCGTTAATTCCATGAAACTAATCGCTGTGCTTGTCACGATCATCAGGTTATAATCGCACCACGTTACTCTTGTCATCATGGGACAGACCTGAAAGTGATTAACGAAATTGGGAATTCATTCAATCCCGTTTTACAACCCCCAAAAATTATTCCGATTCTGATTCTCAGTCAAAAGCATAGAATCGATTCGACTCTGATTCAAAGGCCATTTTAAGTACTGTGAATCAATTCGATTTCCGTCAGCCACGTTTAATTCGGCACCGCCTGGCGTGTTTTTGTACCCGCGACCGCCTGGGGTGTCAAAAAGGGCACCCCCTGCTATCTCAGGATCCAACTGTCGGATCTGAACCGTTCTACCACCAATCGATAGCCCTGAGTCGTGCGATTCAGAAATACTGTGTTAGCCCTGGCCATTCGTACCTCATGTCATCGGTAATAGTGGTCTTAGAGCCTTCAGTTGAATATCAAAGGAAACGTTACGATCTTTTGCATCAAATGAATGGCAAAATGTCAAAATGCCAGGTCAGGGTTAACCTAGCTCAGGCGAAGTATTGAACTGGCTTTACATGCCAAAGATGGATACTTACTTGCGGCCGTTTTGATCTACGTGACAAAAAGAATGGAAGTGAAACTCTCTAATGATCAGTTTTGCATTATCTGCGTTTCATCCGGTCAAGGCCAGTCTAGGTCAGGTCAGATGAGGTTGCATTACTCTTCCTGACAAAGAGCAAACATTACTGGTTGCAATTCTTAACTGCGTCAAGTACAGAAATGAAATGACAGATCGTGATAATTAAATATGCTCTGTCTGCTCTTTAGCAAGTCAGGTCAAGCCAGGTCACGACAAACAGTCATTTTTCTTTTTCCGACTACGAACAGTAATTGCTGTCTGATGCTACTAAACGATCTTCTACAGACAATGTTGCGTTTCATTTCGTTTTGACATCTACCTATGACGTGACCTGACTTGACATGACCTCACGTTGCATTTAGTGAACTTTGCTAGGAAGCGCATATAGATTTGCTTGTCTGGCTTAAACTATAGGAAAAGTCAGCGGCAACAACCTATATAAACCACAATGCGAATCAGTCCAATTGCCATCATTTATGTGACCTAGCCTGATCTCTAATGTTGACAGGTCACGACTGTGTATCCTTTTGGGGACCATTTCTTATGTGACTCCAAATAATTGATGCATTATACTCGCAAATATAAAAAAGAAACATATTCGCGTCAGCGCCGAACAGGCAAAACCAAGCATGCAATGGCCCACTTATGACGTCATGTTTCCCTAACCTGACCTAGCATAAAAATGGTTTTAAACTCAACTTACATCGCATAGATTGCTCAACAGATGCTGAAAATTTGGTTGGGCTGGCGGTAACGGTTCAGAAGTTATTCAAGAAAAACCGAGGAGGTGTCCTATTTGACACCCCAGGCGGCGCCGGGTTAAAAAATTATGTGAAAGCACAAAAACTCTGCTTGTAAATCCTTTGTTGCCATAAATGCAACAAGCAAAATCTTGGGTCTTATGTTATCTTGAGGCCTGCTATAGATGGCAGACTAGTATTAAACAACAATGGTAGCCAGTAGATTGGAAAACCATACAAATATTCTGGACTGGGAGATGAGATTTGGGATGGGATGCCTGCCTGCCCTTTTCGTAAAAACATAAGAAGAAAATTGAGAAAAATAGCATTAGAGTACGCGTTAACCATGGGCACTTATGGACCAAGCACTCATTAAGGGTGTAAAATATACACAGTTATGATAAGGGTGAAGAAATAATTTATAAATTTTTTGTATCATTTTTATACCATTGTGTCGTAACTGGGACTTCCATTTTATATTTTCATTTAGTCCCACTCTCAGTGTTGCTATAAATCGTATTTATTGTTGTACACAATGATTAAAATAACTTTTTATTGCGTAAATAGAGCGTATATTCAAATTTATCAACATCTTGTAATGGATTCAAATAACTGATTCCCAGTGATTGTAGGAATCGACTCGATTCTGATTACTGGCACGAAAATTATTCCGTTTCTGATTCTGATTTGCAGTTGTCAAACACTGAATCGATTCTGATTTTGATTCACGAAAAGAACTGGAGAATCATGATCGTTCTGATTCGATTCTGAATCACTTATAAGTCTGTTATGGAAAAACATGGTATTGAGATTGTCCTTGCTTAAGAATGACGAATAAATGCATTGCTACTTTTGCGCTTAGGCATGGTCTCTAAATAACATTCTCGGCTGTGAATCATAACACGCACGCAGAGTAACGTATGCTTCACATACAAAATGCGAAGACATGGTTAAGCAAGAAAAACGTGTTTTCTTCCTATTAAGCTTCCGTCGTTTGAAAAAAAAGTTTGAAAGTTGTAAAGTAAAAAGTAAAAAAGTTGAAAAAAGTTTGCTGTTGCATTGAAATTAAGGTTAAAAAACTGGAAAGATAATCATCAAGGGAAACATAAGAGGAATATTTGTGATGAAGCTATTAAAAGCCTGGTATCCAAGCACCACTTTTTGTGTCACAGAGCAACGTTGACAGGCAGAAAAAGCTGCATTCTCCCGTCACCGTGGCTGAATCCGGCGATGGCAACAAACGTCATTGACGTCTAAATCTTGATACCCATAATGCCGCGGTGTTATCAAAATATCTCTGAGATCCGAAACGCCTGGCCTTGTCCTGGATGAGGGCACGTCCTATGACCATTCCTAACCTGAATCTTCGGAAAGTTTATTTGCACCGTTCCCAGTCACGACACGGTGTCACGAATATACGAGTGCTTCCTGAATTTAGAAATACTATTTATTTGTGAGTTCAGGAAAAAGCATGACAGATTTTAGGGGGTTTACTTGGTCACAAAAGTCCAGCAATTGGATATGACTGGTTCGCATGCCACCAAGAGTTACGAGAACCGAGCGCAGTGTTATATAAAGACTTCATTTTTCATCGTAGATGGCAGTCACGTGCGTCATGCCGTGCCTGTCAGGTACGGCATACGAGCGTGATAAAATCGTGCTAATATTTGATTGACCGTTGTTCAGCTAGTCGAATCATAGACTCTGATAGCATAAAATCAGGTTTCTTTGTTTTTGAACAGTCAGTAATTGAACTTTGTTTCGGCCTTCCACGACAGATCGCCATAAACGTCCCATAAGCGCCACAACACCAAAGCTGTTGCCGCTCTTCGTAATTTGAGTGTTCATCTGTAAAGACCAGTTTTCGTGGCCCCCAAATACGTCAACAAGTAAGGCCACCACGCCAAACGGAAATAATCTTTTTTTGTCTTAACCCTATTCCCGGAGGGCTAGACGGTATGGTCGATTCCCGGCAGGGGGGGCGGATTCGGCCCCCCCCTGAGATCTCGAGAACTACTCGTCCGATTTCATCGCAACAAACGGAAATCGATTTGCCGTGACGTGAGCTACATTTTTATAAAAATAAATTTTCCATATTTTGAAATTTGTGGATACAGGGGGGCAAAAATGTCAAAATGGGGGGTACTTTTGGACTTCTTATAAATCCGTTGTTTATGGACCGATTTCGATGAAACTGGCATGAATCGACAGATTATGGATAGGGCTTTTACCATGGGTCCGCAAATCTGAAATTTTGAGAAAATTCATGGGCGTTCACAGCGTTTCAAAAATAGGAGGATTAGTTTTCTAACAGCTGAATGAACCAAAAGAGGCAAACACCCTTTTTTGGCTTCTGCTAGTCATGTTATACTAAAGAAGTACAAATCGCATTACAATGTTTGTATAATGTTAGCATAGGCGGTGCCAGGGACATGAAAAAGGGGGAACTGTCATGGTCACAAGTTTCTCAAATCAACTTGTGACCTTTGACATTAAATGACCTCCAGTGACCTTGGGGTCACTTGGAATCGTCTCGTGTGCATTTAATATTATCTGTAAACGTTTTCAATCATTTGAATTCACTCTATTTAAAAAATTTTATTTTATGGCTATTGCGATATAGGGTACGCGCACTAACATTTTAGGTCATAGCTCCGTGACCCAACCTGGTATCAAGCTGAAACTTGGTACACAAGTAGAAGGCACCCTTCTACGTCATATATATTCCGAACTTGGCATTTGAAAAAATGGCGCCGAAATTATTGCAAAAAAAATAATTTTGACTTTTGACCTTGACCTGACCTTGCAAAATGATCTCAGATAAACAAAATTTTGTGTGCACATTGCCCAACTATTTAGCTATACATCCATATAAAGTTTTAAGGTCTAGCTTTAAAACTCTGCTTTTGGCAGACATTTTCATTTTACCCTGAACATGGCCAAAAATGGTATAAGGTGCCTCCCAAAAACGTTGCCTGGCTCCTCCCCTGAGCAAAATAGAATTTTGAAATTTTGTCACAGCACGAAGAAAGAATAGCTAGGAAAAGTGACCAAGTTTCGTGAAGCTGCACTAAAAAGCCTGGAATTGGCAAGCAAAAAACCCGAGGGGGGGGCGGATTGCGCCCACCTGCCGGGAATAGGGTTAACCATTCCGAGGTAGAGTATGGCCGATTCCCGGAAGGGGGCGGATTGGCCCCAATCTCGAGAACACTTATCCGATTTCATCGCAACAAACGCAATCGATTTGCCGTACGTGAACTACATTTTGATAAAAAGAAATTTTCAAAATTTGAAATTTGTGGATACAGGGGGAAAAATGTCAAAATTGGGGGACTTTTACTTCTTATAACTCCGTTGTTTATGGACCGATTTCGATGAAACTGGCATCAATCGAGAGATCATGGAAGGGCTTTACCATGGGTATGCAAATTTGAAATTTTGAAAAATTCTCATAGGGTTTCAAAAATAGGGGATTAGTTTTCCAATAACGGAAGAACAAAAGAGGCCAAAACACTTTTTTAGCTTCTGCTAGTCATGTTATGCAAAGAAGTACAAATCGCATTACAATGTTTGTATAATGTTAGCATAGGCGGTGCCAGGGACATAAAAAGGGACTGTCATGGTCACACGTTTCTCAGATCAACTTGTGACCTTTGACCTTAAATGACCTCCAGTGACCTTGGGGTCACCTGGAATGATGTCGTGTGCATTCAATATTATCTGTAAACGTTTTTAATCGATTAAATTCACTCTATTCCAAAAAAATCATTTTTTGGCTTTTGCGATATAGGGTACGTGCACTGACATTTTAGGTCATAGCTCCGTGACCTGACCTGATATCAAGCTGAAACTTGGTACACAAGTAGAGGGCATCTTTCTACGTCATATATATTCCGGGTTTGGCATTTGAAAAAACGGCGCCGAAATTATTGCGAAAAAACAAATTTTGACTTTTGACCTTGACCTGACCTTGAAAAGTGACCTCAGATAAACAAAATTACATCTACACATTGCTCAACTATTTAGCTATATATTCATATAAAGTTTTAAGTTCTATCTTAAAAACTCTGTTTTTGGCAGACATTTTCCTTTTACCCTCAACATGGCCAAAAATGACCTGAGGTGCCTCCCAAAAACGTTGCCTGGCTCCGCCCCTGAGCAAAATAGAATTTTGAAATTTTGTCACGGCGCGTAGAAGGAATAGCTAGGAAAAGTCACCAAGTTTCGTGAAGCTGCGTCAAAACACCTGGAATTGGCAAGCAAAAAACCCGAGGGGGGGGCGGATTCCGCCCCCCCCTGCCGGGAATAGGGTTAAAGTCTTGTAAACAGCGGCAGGTCAGTCATCAGCAACGAGCCGAAAGGACCCACGGGAGATGTGTCAAGTCGTCTTTCAATGTCCTGGGCTTTGCTTTAAAATATCATAATTCCAGATCGTGGCATGTCATTGTGACGTCAGTTCATGCGACAGGTTGTCGTCATACGGTCAAAACCAGCCGACACGCCATCTGGCATACACATGTGATGGGTGTATCATCGGTTTTCCATCCGTCTGCAGTGCAGCCATTCAGAACAAGTGCTGCACTTTGCTGTGCAGCACACAGATACCGCGCTACGGAACGTATGAACACGCTCTTTGTCGACCACAGTCGAGCACCACTTTCGGAGCGGTGTGTTGGGCGTTGTGAAAAGAAACAGCGCGAAGGAACTGAGTTTGGCTGGCTGTCGAATGTCAGGGCTATGGTGTACGCGCGATGGTTTCGCTTGGATAGGAGTGTGCGCCGCTTTTTCTTTACTTTTGATTAGAACGTTTGCGACGTTAAAGTGCGTCACATGCAAATGTATCCTGACTTTGCACCAAAAAAGTTGTACAGACGGCGCTGACCTAGTTATCTCTTTCTGTGGCGTCGACGGCCGCAGTTCATTAGCGTCGGACCGACTATGGACGACACCGCTGAGAGGAGTAATTATCGACATGCCCGTGGCGGACAGACTGGCTAGCCCGTACGGGGGACAGCTGGTACAAATGAGTCTGCCGAAGGGCAAGTATCGACCCTGCACGCGCCAGCTCCGTTAATGGGCCCCGATCATTCGGCCCTGGCGTGCCATTATGTCAGCAGTAGCCTTCGCTGCCAACGGCGGACCTTGGTCCACTGCCCGCGCCGCGGCGTCCCCTCAACTCGCCCCCCCCCCCGTCCCCTCCCTACTTTGCCGCTCTCTTACGACACTCCTTACATGCAGAGTCATTACGCCTGGCTCATGCGTACCGACGAGCCCCGGTCAAATCGCGTTAGCAGCGTTGGGTCCGTTCCTCAGTCGCCAGAAATCCCGTGCGGAACATGCCTACATCACGTGATGCTAACCACCGGGGCAGCGACGGTCATTATGTAATTACAAGGAACGGCCGTCAATGGTGGCTGCCTTTCCGCGCCTCGTTCCCAAACACGCGCGATCAAGGCACGGTCAGATTCTTCAACGTGGCAGTCAAATTCCAGGCGGCGTTGTGATTACCATTTATAGTGGCGTTTACCTGGTTTTAGTGGAACGCTTTAAATCTGGCCCACAGGTTGATAATTAAATATCTCATCATAGTTTTGGGAGAAATCTTAACACTGAAACGTCATCGGCTTGCAATAGTGGGGACTTTGACCCCCTCCCATTTCTATCGCGTTTTGATATTGCGCATAGCTACATGAAGATAGTGCACTGAAAAGATGCTTAGCGTCCAATGACTTTGGCCATAGCCCACTTATTGATGGCAGGGGCGCAGCCAGGATTTTATTAAGGGGAGAACTCAGTGTGAACTGAAATCATACGAAACCCGAATGCCGGGAAGACGATGTGTAATGGTTTCCGCCAAAAATGCGGGGCTAAGGGGGGACCGCCCCCCCGGCCCCGCCCTTGGCTGCACCTGTGATTGAACTGAATTAAACTGAATTGGACTGGACTGATTTGAACGCTTAAACGTCATTGTTAACGTATTTCGGTATCGTCGTATCTCTCGGCCGGGGTGACGCCGTATTGCACGACACCTGGAGGTTCAGTAGTACTGACTTTCGTCACTAGGTGGCACGTCGCGCGCTTCCATCTCCGCTGAGGCCTGCTGGTCCACGGGTGGCGCCTCGGTCATGTTTTGCTGGTAGTCCTCGTCCACCTCTCGAGCGTATTTATCTCTCAGGATTTCTCTTGGCACTGAAAGAGTAGGTTTGATGTGATGTGATGTTCAGTTAAACAAATGCATTCACTAACAGATTGAACGAACAGAAAATCAAACGCAGACCGGTACGTACCAACTCGTATGCTTCCATACGGCAGCATACGAGTTGATTCATTACGAGTTAAGATTCATTGTGACATGCTGTCTACGTAAGCTGAACTCTAGATGCATGAATAGGAACACAAAAAATATTGTCCTCTGAAGCATCACCTTCATCAAACGACAGCTATTTGGCATAAGCACAAACGCAACACTGCTTCTGCGACATTTTCCTCTCACCGCAGGTGTATGTGGTCGTCAGGTACATGTTGTGGTCGGGGGGACACGCTCGGCTGAATATATTGGGGTCGGCGTCGAGCTCACAGCTTGGCTTTCCCTGGCACTGGCTGATCATCTTCTCCGAGGTGAAGCTCGCCTGACAATCTGGAAATGAACCAGGACGTCAACAAAGCACGCTACTTTTAGAACATCCCCCTTCTCACACCGTCGTCGCCAGCCAGATCCCAGTTGGAACCAGCAGTGCATGCGGCCTGCTGTACGTCGTCAGGAACGGCGCAGTGCGTTAGCATTCAAACTGTAGGGCTAACAAACAAACTTGTGCTCAACATCTTTTGGTGATCCGGGTCAGTATTTGAAACACAGTGACTTGATCCAGACCAGCATTTGCATTTGAATAATGGCAATGTTTTGTCTGATCTGAACCAAATGCGATTTAAGCAATCTTTTTCAAAACAGATCCGAATCAAATGGGGTTCACAGCAACTTTCGGAAAACTGATCCGGATCAGACAACGATCCACAAGTTTTTCGTTGATTCGGGTCAGCCATTGATTCAAAATATCAACTGAATATCAGCGTAAACGTGTTTATTATGAAAAATATTTATGCTCATGTATATATATGTATATACATATTTGTATACATATATATATACATATATATATATATATATATATATATATATATATACGTACTTTACTATGTATTGCTACATGATGTGGAGCCTAAGTCTTACAGATGATTGAAAAATGAGAATACAATACAATACATCATATATGCGTATGGGAGATGACTACATGGATATAATATACATGTCTACAAACGCGCTGAGCCGAATATTGCATACAATTAGGTACGCTCTATTTTCTAGGCGCTTTACTGAGATGACAGGCAGGCATGTAGCATAGTATTAGTACGAAGCTAAAATTGGGGCATTAACACAGCAGTCATATCTTCGGGTGTCCGTACACGGTGGCTCTAGCTACCGGCTACTGCGTTTTAATGCTGACTGCCGCATTATGCTTATCTACCACTATTTTCCCATTTACGACGCATTATTGGTAATAATTACTTATACTTCGTGCTAGACACAGAGGTCGACATAGGCAGGCGCCCAGGGGCGGCTTGGCCAAAAATAGATGGAACCAGTGACATGATGACTATTGAATGACAAAGTAAGTATCGTGGAGATTCAACGAATCGCGCGGGTGACCCGAGGGCAGCTGTCTGTCGATTTACTCAAACATGGGTACCTTTTGGTCGCTTCTGGCTACCTAAGCCGTAGATGTTGGTGGATGTTTGATTATTTATAAAACGAAGAAGGACCATATTCTTCATGACGACCTTTAATCTTATCTTTCCTCAGTGGCGTATGCCTGGTGCTAGGTATGTTTCCAACAACTGGGCTGTGTTCGTCCGAACCTTGTGGAGTTGCGGAAGAGCTAGTTGTTATCTGGCTCACTTGGCATCCGCTTCAATATAATTTTGGTTGATGGATTACTGCCTGGAGGTATTCTTGATAAGCCTATTGTCATGCTATTTCATCGTCCTGTTTTACAGATATAATTTGATCCCAATAAATCAGATTCACCGTAAAGCTGATCCGAATCAAAATCAGGGTCACAATGCCTGGATCCGAATCAGCATTTGAATCACGGCTGTATTTCAAATTTTGATCGGAATCGAATGTAATTCACGGCTGCATTCTCAGAACTGACCTGGATCACATGCGTTTCATCCAAAAAATATGTGGTTCTTGATTCGGATCAGATCCAGATCAGAATCAAGCGCAAGTCTGTTAACAATGGCTCTAAAATACGCAGAAGTTAGTTTTTTCCCTACACGCCGGTAAACGATTAACAGGATGAAACACTGTAGACAGTTAATACGACCATTGCCGGAATCCGACGCCATTCACACAGGGAGACAGGATTTGACTTGACAGGGAGACTGCCTACAAGAAGCCTTCCTCCGGAAGATCAAACACTCCCTGATTGATAGAAACACGCCGGAGCGTGGAACTGCCTCCTATCTGCCCAGCTCAGAGCCTTGCCAACTACAAACGGGCCAGGCCATGAAGTCCCCCGAGGGCATCAATCGTCCTTAACCCCTCCACGGCCGGCTGGGTCGTGATGGCGCCGTGATCAAAAGGTCACGCCGGCTGACCTGTCAGCGTGACGCCGGGCGGCTGCGGGCAGTGCACGCTGCCCTCCTTCCGCGTGCCGAAGCTGGCCGAGTAGATGGCGACGCGGTCCTGGCCGCAGTAGATGGTCCGCTTCCGACCCTGGCACACGACCCGGCTGCGGAATTCGCCTGAGGGCGCGGCTGAGGTCAGACGAGGTCACGTGGGGTCAACCGAGGCGAGCTGGCTCAAGACGAGGTCCGAATCGGCTTATTTACCTGGGCACGTTCCAGTCACAATGGTGCGGCACCCTGCCAAATACTTTGCCGTCAAATACTGTTAGGCAGACTGGTGCCAATAGGACATGCGAGGTCCGGTCTTGGGGTCAAGAAGCGAACATTCGCAGATGGAGCCAGCACGAGTCACACGGACCGACACAAGGCAGCCGGGGCCAGCGGAGGTGAAAGAGGTCGGCCGAATCAGTCGACGTCCGCCGGAATCCAATCGGCGGCCGACGCCGGCTCCGACGGGCGCCGGCTGGCCAGGTGCCCGCGGCGGCCCCCTCGCCGTCCGGCGATCCGCTCCCGCCGGCTCGGGCCTTCCCCGAACTCATCAGCGGCCGTCGATCGGCACGATTGAACTCGGCGGGTGGGGCACAGGAATCGGCATTGAGGACCGGCGTCCTTTGCCGGCGCGTCCCGGCCGGCGTTTGCGGCGGTGAAAAGGTCGCCAGAGGTGGGACGCCGGGCAATCAGCCCACGCGCGGCCGCCTTCTGCCGTGTCCCGTGCGGAAATTCACAGTTTGGCGGCAGAAGATTGGTCGGTAGGCCCCGCCGGACGTCGTGAAAGTGTCCCAGTTCCGGTCCTCACTGGAGACTGCCGCGGTGACGCTTAATAGCGTCACCTTCCACGGGATCAGTCATCAGGTAGAGGAAGTCTGTTTATGGAAGCCATTGAGCGAAGTTAGATGTAAGTTTCCTGCGTTTAGGCCAGGCATAATGATGTTCGAGTTTGTAATACGTTGGAAAAACAACGCAATAAGGAAATGTAAGACTCTTTATGTTATTCTCTTGAATGCTCGCGTCTATTCCGCATCGAAGAAAATGCGCTGTACGCCAAACGGCAATGCAGCACCACTTTAGTAGTGTAGTGAAACCTAAACCCCATCTGTTCTCACGTTTTTTAAGGCAGCATTCCCCGGTTATCACAACCCTTATGTTTTCACAAAGCACGAGGTGCTTTTAGACCAGTATGAACTTTGGTCATTATTTCATGAAAATATAAAAACGCCGAAAAGAGAATCGATGCCAATCCCATGCTGCAACACCGGCAATTCTACAGAAGACCCCTACATTACACCGTGGCTAATTTTAACGCGGGGATGCCGACAGAGAAGAGTGGTTTCGTCCTGAAAGCGAAAGGAGATACTCTGATACAGCAGCATATCCCGCTAGAACTTGAGAGAAAGACTTTGTCTGCCGTGCATCAATGTGCCGTTTAGAACGTTAAAAAGTACATTTGCTTTTGACCGGATTTGATTATACTTATGTGTTCGCTCGTGTTCGTTGCGATAATTTCGGGAGGAAACCGGTTCGCGTACTGCAGCCACGCACAAAATTACGTCAGTTCACCCCGTCACAGACATAAGCCGCTTTTACACACCGGTACCACGAGCAGAAATGTGAACGCACGGGTCGGTATCCCTGAGGCAATTTCGCAGGCAGCGAGTGGGCCGAATATCCCTTCAATCATGTTTTGGCCGAGTGCGCTCCGATTCGGACTCTGACGCACTTTCGCATGGCCGCAGGTGAATAGAGTCCCAGAGTTCCAATCCACGCACGGTTTCTGATCTGAGCAATGGAGGCAAACTGTATTCGAAGTCACGCTTACTAGGCCGGCATTTGTAGAGGACTTCCACGAACTTGCTGATGCCCGGGCACGGATCTACGCCGAAGGTCTCTGACGAGGTGTAAAGCTGGCACTGTCGCTTCCCCGCGCAGGCCGCAATTACCACCTGCAAAGCCATGGAGCTGATGAAATCTCAAGAGAGGCTCCTGAAGTGCACCGCGAAAGCCCTCGTTGGCCGGCGCGCGTGGCGGCTTGAAAATGGGCCAATATTCCGGAGCGCAATGTCCGCCAAAAGCTGTCGTGGTGAAATGGGTTCCCAGGATTTATTCCCTTTTCAAACATATTACAGTCTGTTGCTTTTATTTTTGGCTCATTTAGATGCCTCTGGCATTGAAAACTGCGGCCCCAGCTTTTCAATCGGCAGCAGTGCTGTGGCCAAGTCTGCATTAGCAAAGACCCAGGGACTCATAGGTGAACAGTGCTCTTATTAAATGGCTGTTGGCCGCCCTCGCTGAGCTGACCTTGAGAGCGTTCCTGTCCATGCAGTCGGAGTAGTTGAAGCGCTGCATGTCGCTGGCCTGGCCGCAGAGGTCCGGTTTGGAGGCCAGCCGGCCGTAGCGGACTAGCTGGATGGATACGGTGGTGGCGGACGGGCACCGCAGCTGCAGCTGCTCCCCGTCGCACGAGGCCACCTGGAACGTGCGCAGCGTCCCCGACAGAAGAGCTGAAACACAGGGCAGTCAGTCAGAGGGCTGAAATACGGGGAGGTCACAGAGCTGAAACGCAAGGCAGGCGATCACAGAACTGGGACAGAGGACAGGCATTCACACAAGAGGCAGGCAATCAAAGAGCTGGAACATGGAGAGCAGTCAGTCAAACAGCTGAAACACAGGACATGAGGTCAGAGAGGGCTGAAACACAGACCATGAGCGCACAGAGGTGCAGTACTGAGAGAAATCGGAGCTCCGCAGCACAATACAGACCATGATGGCGCTGAAACAGAACGCAGGCAGATCCCAAAGGTTCACTCAATCTTACTCAATGTCAGCACTTCAGCGGTAATGCGCATAAAGTGATCCACGATGATCTGTGGAGACAAAAAAAAGAGCAGAAGAACTTTGAAAGACAATGAGATGAAAAAAGTGGGGCTGACGACGGACAGAAAATCTGGTTACACTAGCACGGAAAACAACATGAAGGCCAACGACCTCATAAGGCATTGCGAATGTAAATCTTCGATGTTTTCACAAAAAATTACCTCATTTCCTGCACGTAAATGTAGATTTAGTTATGCAATGAAGGTATTTCCGGTTGGCATTTTATATCGTTCCGAAACCCTTGACCTTTCCTGGATCACCCGACGGACGGCAGCTGTGATTACTTGTACTCTGCCAACACATGGTCTTCCGGGAACGCAACGCGCATGAATCCCACCGCGCTTCCCTGAAATCAGCGGGGCACGGGCAGGGCGCAGGGACAGGAGTGGTCTCGGGTGGCCCTCTCGGAAGCCGGCGCCGCGAATAAAACGGACCCGGCTCGCGCCTCCACCCTCTGCGGCCGGTGTCGAATAACGCTCCGATCCCCAAACACACGAGCTCCAGCACAGAGCCGGCGCCTTCTGCGAAGACCGTGATATTGCACTGCATGTATTTATGTATGTATTGACGTCGTGGGGTTATTCACTGCTGCAGTGGCTATTAATCCTTCATCTGTGTTTATCTGTTGGCTGTGCAACCTTTATCAGGTGCCTCTAGGTCTCAGAACGATTCCGGCATTGTCCGAGCCAGACTGTCTTCCCATCGCACCAATATTCCTGACTTGAACAGACCGCCGGCACCTGTGGCAGGGTGGCACCGGCACGGCGCCGCTCCTAGCGTCGGCAGCGACGCGGCCGGGCGCGAGGCGTCGGCAGCCATTCCGGGCAGCCGGCGCCTCCGCCGTCCGTCCTGGCGGGCCTCCAGCGGCGTCACGCGGGCCGTGTTGCATGCAGCGCGGGCGCGGGCGCACGGGCGTGACCGCGCCATGGCCGGGGGACAAAAACGGAGCTGCATGCCCGCCGCGGACGCCAGCTGTGCGGCACATTGCGGGTATCGCGGACCACGGGCGGGGGCAGATTATGCGGCTGCGTCCCGACGGCAGATGATTTCCGAGGAAACGTCAGCAGCGGCGCGACGCGCAGTTGGCCCAGTGGGTCTGATGCTAAGTTACGCGTCACGCAGGACTCCATGACGAAGATTTGGGCTTGAGAATGTGCGGGAATCTTCCGTAAGTTCACCGAAGTCCGGAGGTTGGTAATTCGTTTCATCGTTTGAGACAACCTGAGGGCCGGGTTCTGTTTTGGGCAGCGCGAGATTTCGTGGACGGATCCTAAGGGAAACACTTTCTGGCTACGGGAATGGCTTGCTTTGTCATCGACCTGACATTGGGCAACAGGTATGTGAGTAAATCCATACTGTGTGTTTTTTATCCAGTGAAATGCGACGCACAATGACTAGTTTGGTTATCCATATGGCGCAAACGCAGTAAGAACTCCAATTAAGTTGCCGGCAGATCATTTACCTGGAAGGGGCGTTTACCTGGAAACCGCCGGTTAGACTAAAGAGAGTGGCGAGCGGGCGCTATACAGTACATATGCATATCCGTTCTGCCGGCCTCGAAACGCACTCCACTGCGCCACTGCAGACCCACGTGACAAGAGCTCCCTCTGATGTCGAGTTTCTTCACAAACCTGTGTTTATCTCGCGGCGGCGCGCGTACCTCTTCCGGTTCCGCCGCGGCTCTGCGGAGCGCCCGAGGGCACGCGCGCCGCCGGCAGGTCGCGCCGCGGCAAACGCCGTTCCCACGGCTATTCCCAAAGTCAATACCGCGAACGGATTCCGGCGCGGTGACGCCGCCGCCGGCGCGGCCCGCTCCGGAAAACATCGCCGCTGGCCGGCCGAGGCGATGACGCGCCCGGGGGCCGGTCGGCGCCGCGCACTTGGCACGGGCCGCGGCGGCGGCGGCCCTCGCGGAATCGTGCGGGATCAGGCTCCGGACTGAGACGGAGGCTCCCTATTTGAAGCGCTGGGCGAGAGGGACGTGAACGGCGGATGGGACTGAGAGTAAGAGCGAGGACTGAGACCCCCTGAATGCGGGGTCAACGGAAGCAAGTAAACGCGAATGAAGGGTCATATCACTAGTAGTTGAATGGATACCTCTGTTATCCCTTAACTAGTGACATAATTTTCTAAGCAAAACACACGCTCGGTACATCGTATGGCTTATTATTGATTTTCCGATCACTGATCATTACTATCACTGCGTTGCGAAAAAAGAGGAGAGACAAGCTACAGCCAAGTCCGCACCTCCGCAGCTGGCAAAGGTAGCTCAGCCAGCTGAACGCCGTTAAGCTGGCCTACCGCAGAGTGACGAATGTGAGGATCCCCACGAGAAGCACTGGTGGGTGCAGGGCCGTTCTGCATGACTCATCCACGGACGCGACAGCCATCTGGGATTCATATGTCGCTGCAATTCGCGCGCTTCCTGATTTTAGGGCAGATTGAGAGCAGTGTTAGATGTTACAATGCTCCCTTCTAGCCCTTGCCGAACATTCAGGGCTGCAGTGCTGTCTTGATTGCTCCAGATCCTCATTTTCAGACCTATGCAGTTCATAATTCTGCTTGATTCTGATAAAACGCCTGCTAAGTTCATCAAACAGGGTGCAAAACATGTCTAAAAGTAGTTTGCGAAGCAACCGCGAGCGTCAGAGTGCCTCTGTCGCTACGGCCCGGAGTTTGAATTGCATCGCGTAACTTCAGCTGCCCGCTTGTTTGCATAATGAAGCTGAACCAGCAGCCCATTCATCGAAGTCTAGTCGACGGCCAGAGCGGAGGAGCAGGCGTTCGTCGAGCGCTTCAGAAAAGATCCGAGGACGGAGTCATCTGTTGCCTCGGCTCCCTGCTCTGAGTGTTCTACCACAAACCGACATCACTGAGATAGCACAGGGACACCGCTGCAGCGGCTTCGGCCTCGTTACAGTGCTCCTACTTCTAAACAGTGGTTAATTCATGACATTTTACCCGCAATTCTCGAAGTACAGCATCACTCGTAAACGGAATTATGTGCATACCAAAACAAGAAGATATCCTGCAACATTGCCCATCCCCCTGTACGTACCCAGCCTGTCCTCTCTGAAGATCCGCTGCGCGCTCAGGCCCGTCACCCACAGCCACAGCCACACTCGCACCGCGAGCGACCCCATCGTCAGGCACCGGCGCCGACGCGTCCGACGATCTCCAGCCGACCGACGCGGCCGACGATCTCCGCAGCCCGGGAGGGGTCACTCAGCTCCCACCTCGGCACTCTCGGCTCGCCCGCTCACGCCCGGCGACCACTGGTGACGCTCTGCGGACGCGGGAGGCGCGGTGGGCGCCGCGGCCGCACCGCGCGAGGCATGTGCGCGCCCGCCGACATGTGGCGGCGGCGACCGGCCCGGCGCCGCGTCCCGTCGCCGCCGACAGAAATAGTAGCGCCGACGCGGCGGCGCGCGGCCCGGCGACCGAGCGGACGCGGCGGGCTGAATGGCCGGCGACTTGTTGACGCCGGACTTCTGAGGCAGCGCGAGATTGCAGCGCGCCGGTCAGCGCTCGGTGACGGCTTTGGCGCGGGGAGCATGGCTGCCGGCCAGCGGAAAAGGTCAGCGCGGGAAGGGAAAGGATAGAGTCGGCGTCCAGCTGAAATGTTTTCGTTGCTGAGCATCCAGACATATACAGTTACGAACAACTGCGGAGGTCTCTTGCTACAGGTAGCAAGAGATTGCGGATCAAAAGTCTGCAACTGAGTTGCAACTGTTCGAGGTCATCGACTCTAAAACGGGTCGGATTCGGCGGAGCCAAGGTGCTGTTCAGTCGGCCCCCGGCGGGTGACGTCGCCTGAAGATCGTGCCAAAATACCCAGCGGCTCAGAGATTTGTGATTCATGTAGGGTTCCCAGATAAGCATCAGCGTGACACTCTCCGCGGTCTCTGACTGCATGACATTGCTCCGGAATGCGAACAATGCCGGCCTACGGCGCACAATGAAAGGACTGCCAAGGTTCTGGCGCTCCGCCCAGGTATGAAATACGGTTTGGCTCGGCGGTCAGTTGGCACGACTCGGGACAACCTGAGAGACATTTGTTTGCCTCGCATCATTAGGACGGGCCCACTCAATGATGCCGCGTGATCGTCGACAGCACCAAACGCATGCGAGACCGGCGCTGTGCTGGCGTTGTGCAGCACTGCAGACACCGAAATTTCCGAGTGGCCGTGCATAGGCCAATTTGGACTCTCCTCCAACGGATGACTAATGAGCCGCACATCTCATCGCCGGAGGTTATGTAAAACCAAACGAGCCCGATGGCAGCCGGTTCACTGCTCGGCCATCGAACCCGTTCAGAGCGGCCGCGAGTTGTTCTCCCAGCGGTATCGCCTAACGTGCTCGTCGTCTGCAGAATCGCAGAATCCCAGGAAGTCGGTCTCGGGACTCTTTGACCTACCGCGTTGCCTTGCGGACGTGATTTCAAGAGCAGAGAACTCAGACTGGATGCTAATCTTGGTTCCATGGATAGATTTCTCACTGCGCTTGTGAGTGTCCGTGAACCCTCAAAGCAGACGTTGGCGCCCTCAGAAGTTGATCGATGCTTCACATTTGCACTAAGTTTCAACTTCAAATACGCCTCAGTTCTCGATAAACTTCAGAAATAGTGCAATGTGGCAAACTGCACCATGCTTTAGTGTATTCTTGGATCAATTTCCAAGCAAAACACGATGTAATAGACATGACTGACATCAAAATTAGTTTTGGATGGGCTCCACATGTCTATCGACCACTTAACGTATTCTGAAAACTGTTGAACAGATTTACCTGTTTTTGTTTATTTTGTCTCTGTCCCAGCGTCACTTGCCACGTTAACTGTTGCTACCTATAACGATTGCTATTCCTGTTGTATGAGTGCCTGCTGGACTGCGAATGTGGAGCGTGCTAGGTTCGGGGTGCCCTGAGGTCCGTTAAAAATCGTCATACTGTGTCCTGAATCACTGCAGGCGTGGTTTCAGGAGACTTGCGCAGATTTTTGGTGGGGAGGGGGTCGAATAGGATGTCGGGCCAATTCCTTGCAGTCATCGTATTCTATCTTCTGTCATTTACCATCTAGATCTAATGTTCATATCTCCCAAAAATG
Source organism: Capitulum mitella (assembly GCA_030062745.1). Classification (NCBI taxonomy): domain Eukaryota; kingdom Metazoa; phylum Arthropoda; class Thecostraca; order Pollicipedomorpha; family Pollicipedidae; genus Capitulum; species Capitulum mitella. Next base: position 3,898,731 of record CP099840.1, read on the forward strand.
GGGGTGTCGAGACCCTCTTAACCCTCCCCCTCCAGGATTTCCAGCCAAGACTTCAAGCGTTATGTTAACGGACGACATACAAACTATGTCTACAGCGCCACTTGCATGTATCACGTTGGACTTAGTAGGATCACCTCCATCGGGGCGAATGGTCAGCTGGAAGCGTTCGCGGAGTTGGACGCTACTACACTGAAGCCGACCACCTGGTGCCGTCCGCGGCAGCTGTCCCCCCCCCGCCGGCCGGTGTCCGGTGTCGCCGGCTGACCGGCCGGGGCGTGACACCGCCCTGATGGGCCGTGACGCGCGGCGCGGCTCCGTCTCCGCGCCGGGCTCGGCCGTGACGCCGGCCTTGTGGCGCGCCAATGCGCCGTGAGATTGCCGCGAAAGGGGAGCCGGCGCGAGGGGGGAGCGCCGCGACCGGCGGGAAAACGGCGGGGAAGCGGCGGAGAGGCCGCGGCCGGCGGAGAGGGTGCCCGTCGGCAGCGCCGGCGTCCGCCCTTCCGTCTGTCGGGGGAAACATAACAGGTGAACAGGCCGATATCAGCGGGGCCAAATTCTGCCCGGCATCCGTCCGGCAGGCGATAGACGGGGTGGGTGGCAGAGCAAAAGTTGTACAGATTCGTGGTGCAACCCGGAAGCGACGCTTGTTTCGGTTGAACTGCGTCCGCTGAGGTAGTGAAACGGCGTTTTGACGCACTTGTTATACTGACTATTGTGTGCTTTGAAAGCAGATTAAATAAGGTTGAAATCTGACTAATTTGCGACCGAAGAAATAGTCATGGTTCAGCGAAGCAAATCATACTAATTAAAGATTGATTAAACAACATGTTCAAATGTGGTTCCTGCCAGATCCGTTTGCAACCGTAGAAATGGTCGTGGTTCAGCGAAGACTGCATCTGAGACAATGGAAATGGAGGTGTTATATCAAACTTCCCTGAACTGAACTGAAGTACCAGTTCCCGAATGAACGAGTAGAATGTTCATTTGGGACGGAGTTCGTTGCGGTTTTGGTTCCCGGAGTCCATATTCCTCACGTACCTGGTTGTCCCCAACCGATGAATTTTTACTGTTACCATTAGCGCATGTAACCAAAAAAAATATCCGAAAGGAGATTCGGTCTCGATAAACCACCTGGCGAATTTTGCTCTCTTCATTGATGGAGCATTCGTTTCCGGCGTGGACAATGCATCATCATGATGGCCGATCATGCATTGTTTTGTTTAGCTGCGTTTGAACACTCACATTGTCGCTGATGGATGTATTGCTTGTGTGTCAGTTTGGTTATAATATGGCTGGTTGCTCCGTGAGGGCGTGTTTCTTTGAATCTGTCGAAACCACCCACATTCGGGAGAACATAACAAAGCAACTGAGCATCACACAACGTTGTGGTGAGGAAAAAAACTGCCAAGGTCAGAGAAATAACCAGCCGAATTGGCCTGATCGATCCGCGTTAATGCTCACCTCAAGCGTTAAATGATCTTCACCATTAGTACACTGGAATTAGCAATGGTGGAGTAAATACTCTTGGAGCCTGTTTCCTGGAGTATTGCTGCCGAATTCCACATCATGTCCAATCAAAACGTTTGGCACTGGGTGACATCTGAGTAAGGGTTGAAACCCTCATACATGTGTCATCAGGAACGTAGCCAAGACGGGCCATGGAGGCCATGACCCCCACACCCCCTAAGGCAAGCGGTCTGCACTAGATATATAGCGATTTCACAGGTTTATGGAATAGTGGCTATACATATATTGCAAAGACAAACATTATATGTGTTGCTGCGGGCGAAAGATAAGGCCAAATACATAAACCGTTGCTTTTTCTATACATTTCATATAAAAATTGTCATCACTGTCATATGTCGAAATTTGACATTTGCCCCCCCCCCTCCACCTTGACGTTAGGAAAATCCTGGCTAGATGCCTGTGTGCCTGTATGCCTGTATGTATGTCTTTAAGTTTGTATATCATTTGTTCACATATACCAAAAGGTGACTGGTGGGCGGCATGCTTAAAAAAGATTTTCACTTTTAGGTGTTAGCCGGCCGAACATATGTTGGAGTTATTTCGTGGCTACAATTTGATTTCTTCCTTTTCGCTTACTGTTTAAAAGCGGTGACAAACCGTGTCTTATGCCCAAATGGTATAAGCCGGAGCGCAGCTTTCGGGAACTCGTCTTCCCAGTTCACGTGCATCGAAAAACCAAGGCCCCCTCCGCCTCCTCGGCGCCGCGCTCACGCTCCAGCCCGCCCGCCCGCCGGCCGCGGCACGCAGCTCCAAACCAAACAGGCGGCGCCGCCGGGCATCCGTCACGGTCGGGGTGTGGCGGCCGTCACTCTCAGGCGGCTGTCACTCGCGGCCGCGGCCACGCCGGCGGCCGGGTGGCCGGACGCGCGCGCCGCCCAGGTGTCGCCGTGAGCGATGGCCCGCCGACGCGACACGGTTTACTCTGCCGCCGCCGTCCCCCCAGAGCTATCCGTCTTCGGTTATTTGTGCTTTTCCATCACTTGTTTTGTCCCCTGGCGGCGACGGCCGCCTCGCCCACAGTCCAGGCGACCTCGCGGCCGCCCCAGCCGCGCGGCGAGGTGCGGAAACTCAGCTTTGATTGCGGCCGAGAGATGGCTCTGCCGAGGCAGGTCTTTCAAGAGTTCCGGCCTCGTTATTCGTGTCTCGGGCTGCAGCTCAGATCATGCGGGTCGTTGCTTTGCAAACCAGTTGCCGCCTTATTGGAATCCGAACCGGATAGTTTTGAAGCCTGCCTCCTAGGTACGACAGGACCACTGAAAACCACGACCGCCGACCATATACTATTCATCATACTGTTTCGGCTTGTTTGGCTATGGCAGTATAGGTATGTCTTTCTTCTGAAATGTAGCATCCTTTGGCTGACATACCCAATCATGTCATATTTTCTCAGAGTGGATCAAGCATCCATTCACAGCCCAATGACACAGCCGTGTTTTTCCCTTTGAGTAGGAACGCACGCGGAGGGCATCACATAGCCCTTTTACCCGTGAACGTTTACGTCTTCTGACTTAAGACAGGCGTTGCTGCGTGATGAAGGGAGGGGCAGCGTGCTAGCCCTTCCTCCCCCCCCGCCGACTGCCTGGAGACCAATTTTGGCGTCAGGTCCGTGTTCATGAATGTTTCTGTACGGGTATCCGTAATCATATCCGGTCCGTGTTATCCTTTAGGTCGTGCACTGATGTGCACAAATATGCACTATCTCTATTTCTTCTTTCGTTCATGTATCGAACGCAAATGAGGATCATATATCAGGGAAATCGGCGCAACTCCATTACACGGATTTCCTCGTTTTTTTCGTTCCCTGGAAACTTGTCTGCCTTTCTGCGGCGATGTCTTGCTTCGCAACGCAAACACGGACGACTTATTTGACATGCTTTTTCGGAAATGCATTCTGCGATAAGAATGTTAAACAAAGGCTCATTAGCATACACCAGACGCTACTGAAAGCAGAAGAACTGCAAACGACGAAGAGGCCGTCAGTTTCCTTCCTGGGAACAAGTGTGCCTCCTGACAGCTCAATGGCGGCCAGCACTCGACAGCTCAGTATTGCACGAACACTGTGACTGGGCTCTCTGATGGCGGCATCCAGCCAGAAGCCTTGATGTCGCATTAAAAATGGCATGGCGTATGCCATGTTTGGAAAAGGCAAGACAGATTGCCCGATGGAGTACTCCTCGGGGGACTGCGGGATGGCAGACAGAAAAAACAGGCGGCATCTCTGGCATGTCGTCTCTGGCATGTTTGCAGTTCCATAGTAGCCAGTATTGCGGCTTACTAAGATTTTCCGTACCTGCAGCATGCCTTTGCATTATACAGATTCGCTTTCTATCGCCGTTTTACAGAAACAAACTGAGAATTAAATGCCTATCCTTGTTTAAGCCCCTGTTGCAAACGAAGTCAGTTTGCGGACGAACAGAAGACTGGGTAAAGTGCGGTGCCTCAGGAAGCCTGCATACTTGTATGGCTTTGTGAAGCAATGAAATGGAAATAAATGATCTCATACACTGGTGCGTGGTTTACTTTTACATTTCATTGTAATGGACAGCACAGAGGAGCCATGGACCAAGAGCGTCTGTGCGGAGTATGTTGGTTGCCTGAGAGTTTAATCTTGTGGTGTTACAAACGTCCTTAACTGCGGCTTTCTGTTTTAGATGACAACGCCGATTTTTGCCTCAGCGCGCAGTTCATAAATCCCGGGAAAGTGACCACGGCAGCCTGCATAGGACCCTTCATGCATTATTTATGGAGTCCCCTCGACCTACAAACACGATACCCGCGATCATTAGAATCCAAGAGCCTCTACAGCGAGGAGGCGGCTCATATCTCTGCTGCGGCCCACTGCCACGACCGGCCTGATGAGATAGCCCAAATGGCGGGGGGAGGGACGGCCGACGGCGGCCGCTCCCCAGATACCACTGTGTTACTCGTAATGGAGAAAAAATGATGAACGCGTTTCGCGATAGTCACTATCGGCCTGTCACTTTGTGTTTAATGGTCGCCTCCGGAGCGGCCGAGAGAGGCGAGACTTTTGCTCCGCCCCGGGCACAAAGCTCGAGGGACGCCGCTCGCTGGCGGTGGACGAACGCTGGCGGCGCGGAGTCCATCCCGGAGGAGGAGCTCGTCTAACGCTCGCGGCGTCGGCACGGACGGCGGGCCGCGCCCGGAGGACTGAGAGAAGTTTAAGAGGCGGTGAATGAGGAAATGTCGGCGCCAAAAGGACGATACGGCGAAACCAAAATAACGTTTTGAAGGCTGGGTGACATGACTCATTCTGGGAGATGGTTTGGTCTGGTCTGGTGTCTATTCGTTTTCTGACCCATCTCATTTCAGAGTTTTTTTAACTGGGATGGGTGAGAGGAGTGCAGAATTTTGGATGGAAGGTTGTCAGGTCCTTGTCCTTTCTTAGCACTCGCTCGGGTGGCCTGTCAAAGACGACGCGCTGGGGCCAATTTGACTCCCTAAGATCGCGAAAACTAACGGGATAGACCCATTACATTTGCAGCGTAGAATCAACCATAAAAGAACTCTCTTGTACAGAAGGTTGATGTTTCTGGAGTGTGACCGAGGTCAAATGAGGTCAAAGAGGGTCCAATGCGGTGCGTCTCGCCAGACTTTCGCTTGTACCGCGGAAATCGTTCGTCACAGCGCCGAGAAGTGTGAAGCATTTTTGTATGCCACACAAAACTGCAATGGATGATGTATAATTTGAAGTGCTTGGGTCAGCACTTATGCTTAAATTAGTGGCACTTAAATATTTGGCACAGCTTAAGCCATATGGCTGCAATTTCACGAAGTGTCATTTATCTTGTTTTATGATATCCCGGGGGTAAATCTGGGGCTTAATTCGCATTTGCCACCCAAAAATACCTCACAGATTAAATTTCTGCCATTAAGGCCGCCCAAGGTCATCTAAGGTCAACCTAGGTCACTGGCCTAAAGTGAACTCGAAAGCATGAAAATCGCGAAAATGTGTTCCACAGAGCCAATTGCCGTCACCTGGTACAATTTTCATGCCATTAGAGATTTAGCATTGGTCACTAAAAACTTTACTGTGTACTCCGGCTTCGTGAGAATAACACGCGGGCGCGGAATGCTGGACCGAGGGTAAAACCCATTTGACTCATTTCTTTCTGACACCAATTTACCAGAACGCATAGCATACTTAGGTAATTTCGACCACTGAATTCGAAATCAGCGTAAAAAAAACACCCTAGAAAGGACATTGTCGCAGAAACGTCTGTACCAAATAAAGTTCATCTCAGGCCAGTGACCTGAGATTACCTAGAAGAGATCAAAACCACTGCAACGTGTGTTACGTCATCTCTGGCATTGTTTTATGCCATTTTAGCGCTGAATTAGGCATTGAACAACAGACTGGTGGCGTTCCATTGTTTAACCTGGACAGAAAACGGGTACGCGCAAACGCATTTTTGGTCATCTCCCCATGGCCTGACTTGACATCGACCTGAAGCCTGGTACGCCGGTAGGAGCTGAAATGGCCTTTTGCATACGTTCCGATTTTTAACCTGAGACAATTACAACAGAAGTCCTATGTTTGGAAGTAATTTTTTACCTTTGACCTCGGTCTTACCTAGTGACCTGGCCTTACACCAGCCAGCCTATTTTTGTTTTTGTTTTTTAGTTGGTTATTTGTGTACCCTTAAAAAGTTTGAAAGACTGTCTTTAAAACTATACTTGTGGCAGCAGTATGAAGCTTACCCTAAAAATGACTGTTTCTAAAAACCATGACCTGACTTTGACCCGCTCTAACTTAATGATCCTGAAATACTTTTGTATTTCTTGACACCAAAAGATCCGCTATTCAATTTTGAACATCTGTGCCAAATTTGGTGCGGCTGCGGCGCACCGTTTGGGACCTATTCCGAAAAAAACTCTGGGGAGGGTCAAATTGCCCCCCACCTGGGCGCACGGTAAAGTGAATAAGCCGTTACATATCCTTACAGGTTCTTTTCGACGTGACTTCGCAGGGAAAAGAATGACCTTTCATGGGATGGTGTGACTATGACTTCTACTAATCATTTATTTCTAAAAAATGAGTAAGAATATCATCGACATAGAGCTGTAGTAGCAAGGGTAGTCAACACGCAAGTTAATTTGCCTATCAAACTGACAAATGACTGGATGCCTGTAGACATTCGGTACCAAGTATGTATTGCATTTTGCATCTCATCAGGTGTTCCAGGTGTCCTGCGTCAAGATTCGCCCGTCACTTAGTCTGTGTAAGCTTTGCGTATTTGTTTGGTTATGTGGACTGTGGACTTCAGTGTTTGAGCTGAACAGCTTTATGTCAGTCTTCAGCAAACAAGTGCTGGACTTGTCAAAACAGAAAGCCTTGTATGTACCCTTTGGCGCTAGACGCATCGCTTGCACCGATCTGCTCGGTAACTTCTCTAAATAAGCAGCACGAGCAGTAGTGAAAATTCACAAGCGCCTGCATGCAGAAACACCCGAGTAGCAGCGCCAGCGGCCGGCAACAGCATCGACATCTGAGCACGGCGGCCGACGAGCCTGCACGCGCCGCGGCCCGTACCAGCTCAGTGCCGCCACCAGCTGACTAAATATTTGCCACGGCCCGTGGGTCCAGCACGGTGGCGTAAACAACTGCACGCGAGCGCCGTCGGCGGCGGTCTTGGCGCGCCGCGCCCGCCGCGCTCGCTGGAGCGCAGCCGTGACCTACCCCGTCGGCGGCGGTAAACAGTGGCCGACGCCGACCGACGCCGACCGAACGACGCGCGTCGGCGGCCGAGAAGGCGCTGACCGCCGCGGGGACGGGGCAGCGCCCGGCAGTGGCCGCGCACGTGCGGCCGAGGGCTGGGAGGGAGGGTTAATCGGTGTGCGGGGTTGATCGGTGGTCGGGCGGTGATGGGAAGAGATCGCGAACTGCCGTTTGGACTGAGTTTGAGGAGTCGCTCCGGCGGTGATGGATCCGACGAGAGCTAATCTCTCAGATTATTCCGAGCATTTCGAGGATTCATATCCGACGGAGACTATTTCACAATTTCGCCCGACAACGCACTGAGACACACGCGGCCAGAACAAGATCGCATTTCGCTGAATCCGCCACCTCTGATGGCGCGTCGTTACCGCAAGGCGGCGGACAAACTAGCTCCGGATGGTCGCCCATCAGCCGGCGCTGGGACCGCATACCAGGCGGTAAACGCGGGCACAGTCGGCCCGTCACCGGCGATGACTTTTCGTGACGACAGCCCGTAAATCACTGAATGGTAAGCGGCCAGTCGCCTTCCAGGCGGCCGAAATCTGAGTTATTGGTGACGTTCATGGTAACGGGGCACGTTCCGCCTGGACAGCATCGCCTCGCTACGGACATCTGAGGCGCGAAACTTCGCACAAAGAACGCGACGAACAAAGGAGGGGAAGTGGACTGACTGGCCACGAAATAATTTAACGTTACTTTAAGCGTATATGGTTGTACACAGTGTGATGTCTTAGAGTATGTCCCCCATTTAATAAACTGATAACGTTTTTATAATGACTCATGAGCAATTCAGCGCAAAACAAGAAAGTAACGCCTTTTTGCTGCCTGCCTGTTCAGGCAGGCAGCATTTTGCTTTTTACAGCTCAGATAGCGCACTTATAGGGGCGGGTATAGAAAAACTGTAATAGCTTTTGGTGCCTCGCCATTCAAATATCGCTATCCACCGGGCACAGCCGTCGAGCGCTTTTCCTTCGATGCCATTCACCATTGAAACTCATTCGGATGCAACCCGTGCTGAATATAAACCAAGCCAAGCCACTGCCTAGCCTGGTTTTCGAGCGTCTAAAAAGGCATACTTCTCAAACGTGCTTTCATGACATCGAATCAGTTATAATTCCCAGATGTTAGTCTGGTATTCTGGGACTTATGCCTATGAAACAACAAACAATAAACAGGGAAAATGTGCTTCAAAGCACTGATTTGTTTAATGATATTCCGATCGACTGGTTAATGACGACCGATGTGATGATCGCAAGATGATGACAGAAATTGTAGTGATCTTCGCCAATTTTTTTGTTAGACGTATTAGATGAGTCTAACAATCTCCCTCGTTTCCATTTCCTAAAATCTATTTGTCACCAACTGTATGAACAAAACCCCGCATCGACATAAACATCTAAGAACTAGGATGCTATTTCATAGCTGCTCTATTTGCTAGTTGTCGTTCACGTTCCGTTTCCACAAGGTATCTTGCTATTTGGAGCCCAAGAGTAAGAGTGAGACCCTTCAAGGCAACCGGCTCTCCTATATGGCTCCACTTGCTTCATGCCTGGCCTGTTTCGCACGTTGCCGCTCCGGCTTGTTTTCATTACCGCGAAGCACGAGAGCGACTCCGTTACAACGCACGCCCGGGGCTTTTGAACTTTGCCGCTAACGTGCGCGCTCTGATTTACGGCTGCCAAAACAGAGGCAGGCTTTCAAGCGGCTACTCCAAACATTCTGCCGTGAATTACGTCCCAAACAAATTCGACGCCGGTTTGAGGAGCTCCCGAGAGGGGAGCGAACACGGCTCGGTAGCGCAACTTTGGTTCGGCCACTGCTGTACGTGAAAGAGACTGCACAGTATCGCTGCACTCAACTCATCTCCGTGTATGGACAGCGGGACATATTTATTGGCGACAGGATGATGAAGCGTTCATTTCAAAGTGAAATGTCAAAGAGATATCAAACGAACCCTCTGAGAGATTCATGAGCGCCGCCGGTCGCTGCGTCGTGAATCCTTGTCCTGCGGGCCGCAGCGGGGCTAACTTTAAAAAGGCAGGCGCCTGTCCGGCCGGCCGCCGCCGCCGGCCGCCGGGCGGCGCTGTACGCCGTCAGAGGCGTCACCGTGTTCCCCGCACCTGCGGCCGGAGGCGTCACTCCCCGCGGAGCGGCGCTCGCCGGCCGCGGCCGAGCAGCGCCGCGGGCGGGCCGCACGAGGCGGCCGCACGTCCATCTGCGAGGATCGCGCCGGAGCGAAGCCGTGTCCGCGGCCGAGCTCGACGGCACGCTCTTGTCGGTGAGCCGCGCTGAGCGACTGACGGCGGATGGACGGAACAAGGGCTCCTCTAGCAGGGGTGTTGCGCACGTGACGGCGGCTTGCAGAGTGGGGTGGTCAGTTGCACGGCTGGAGTCACAGCTAGTTTGGGCATCCCAGGACTGTCGCGTTCGGCCCAGAGGTGGCTGTCAAAAGGCCAGGTGTTCTGGCTGTTTCAGTCAGGAAGAAAACCGTTTTTTCAAAGGCTGGCGGAGCAGATCATTTTGTTTAACGGGCATGATACTTCTGTGTTTCCTCGCCAATAACAACAGTATAAGGGAGATTTGCTTTCTAGGGATATTATAACAGCTGCAAAACAGATGAGCATTTTCACCGCCTGATCTTCATAAAATACCTAGCACATGTCTACAGGCCAACTGCCTCGATTGCTGGATGAATATTTTGTTTTCATGACTCCGGCTGTCGCAGTATTTTCGCCTCCCGCCCTCTCTTTCTCTCTCTCTCTCTCTCTCTCTCCCTGTGCTCGGGCAGAGTCGGAGAGCGGCAGGCAGAGCGGCGGAGCCGATGACATTCGGCGACGGGAAGCAGGCCCGGGCCGGTGTGCGTCCAGCTGCCGTCCCTCGTCGCCTTGGCCAAAGACACCACGCCGACGTGCCAGTGCAAACAGCGATGGCTAAACCCGATCACCGGGCCCCGGATCGGACGTCCCGATCCGTCCCGGATCGGTCCGCGTGACGGCAGTTTGAGCGGATAGAGCGCGTGCCGCGTTCGGTCCTGCGGTCGCCACGGTTGATTCAAACCGAATCCAACTGGTTACAGAGAAATGGCACGATCTCCCTCAAAACGCGTCACTGGAATGTTCAATCGATGAATGCTATGGCTGGATGATTTAGTTCTATTGTAGAAAAAAACAATACAGATTCAAGGAACTGGTCGTCTGATAAGGAATTTCTCCTGTTTTTACCTCCACCTGTGTAAAAAGACATCGATGCCTTGCTCTTAAAAGCACGCACAAATATCCTCTTCGTCCAGTGGTCTTCAAATTTAGGTTAATGTTATTGTAGATTCGACTTATTATAGGAAGTGGCCACTGCTTGTGGTGTCTGCTACGAATGCTCAGATTAGTTGTGCTTGTCATCACTCACAATGCTTTATTTAGGAAAAATGTCCACTCTTATTTTTCAGCGGAATATAAAAGAACGTTCAGACAGCGTAAATTTTCGCCTTATTCACCATGTAAATATTTTTTTGAATTCAGTCAAAGAAAAACAAGGGTATCTTCCTCAAATTTTCGGCTTCAAGGCTGCAAAGAATCTTTCACAGCCAAAACGTTTCAGAGTCTGAATTGTTGCTTTAAAACACTGGGTCTCAGAAGGAAACAAGTTGCAGAAACTACCCGCGTTGAAATGAATTCTTGTAGGAATGCACAATAAGCAGAAGTTTTCAAGAGACGCTGATGGTCATTTGAATAAAATGAATATGCATACCCTGTGGTCTGGTGGTAGCCCTGCTATCCACATGGCTTGAGCCGTATGACTTTCTAGGATTTTAATACGTGGGCGTTGGTTAGCCTGTTTTGCTTCTTTTTTTCGTTTTATTTTTCGGGGTATTCTCAAATTCGAATGTCCAGCCCGCATTACTAATTTGGAACATGTCCGGGACACGAGGAATCATGTACTTTTTCATCTTGACGAAACTGCGAGCGCAAATATCGACATCAGGTCCGACCCTGACACGAGTTCGATGGCCAGTTTCCCGGCAGCCTCCTCGACAAATCGCCGGCGGCGGTGCTGTGGACCAGTCGCGGACGCCGGGCCGGCCGTCCGACCCCGCTCCGGTCACTCCAGCGATCGGCATGGGGCCCTTGAGCGCGGCCGCGGCGCGGCGCTGTATTTATTGGCCGGCCATTCGTCGCCGGAGGCGGAGGAAGCCGCTCTTGAGGGTGGCGGATGGGAGGCCTAACGGAGCCGCGAGGAGGGGTGGCCTCCCGCAGGACGAGGAGGATGGGCGTATGCTGGCGTTTGGAAGAGGTGGGGCGGGCTCTCGAGGGAGGAGGGAAGAGGTGTTCCCGTTGGCTCGAGAAAGATGTCGCCGAATGCGCCGTAGAGTGTGGAATCATTGCTTTAGGGAACGGCAGCCTTTTCTTAATTAGCGAAAATCCTTCCGCCGTCGGGAAAATGGGTTATGATATGGGACGAGACCGAGAGTAACATTCCCAGATGTGAGAAAGCCGTCTCGACACAGGAAAGGTGGGTGATTATTCCCTCCGAGACCAAAAATACGGGAAACACGAATAAAAATGAAAGGGCCTCTGCGTTTTAAACGGCAGACAGACCTGCCAAGAGCATTCGACATCGCAGGTTACAACACCGGTTGTCGATTTCGTTCTGAGAGCCACTTCGCTGCGTCACTCTGAAAGGAAGAGAAGAGGACAACCAACTGCGAACGACTGCAGCCGCCGGGCGCCGGCCGTCCGGCCAGCCCCGCATGACGGACCGCCGCCGTCGACGGGCGTCGGCGCCGACGCGTCGCCGCGTGTCGGCGGCCCTCCGTCGGCAGGAAGTGACGGACAATGGCGCCCGACTCCCGGCGACGCCCTGCTCCCAAACGACGCGGCTGCCGGCCGCGGCCCGGTCCGTCCCTCAGTTTCGGACGGCCGCGGCGAGCGGGGCCATTGTCCGGTGACGGGAGCTTTACTGCAGTGCTCAACGCCGCTCGGCGCGTGCGCTGTGGATTCCTGCATCGGCGCTGAGGACCGCCGAGGACGTTTCCGTAGTGGCTGGACTGGATACAATGCGAAGTCGCACGTGACTCATCTCCCATTGTTTGGGTATCCTCAAAATCAGCTGGAGATATGAAGGGGATCCCGAGCAAAACTCCGATTGGGACATCTGCTCTCCTAGTGCATGATAATCCCCCTGAGTCCGTAAATGGTATCAAACAAAGGGGTTCTATCGTGTGTTTTTTGTACTCCATCAACATCTAGGACACGTGGCTCATCGTGCAGTGATTCGTCGTCATCCTCCGCAATCCAGCAGATATTATGCCTTGTCGTCACAATGAAGTCCGCTCGCGTGTAGTGTGTGCTAAAGTGCTTTTCAGCTAAGGATGGACGCCATTTTTCCTTTCCAGCTGTCAGATTCATCTGTCAATATCCTTTTTGTTCCCCGTGATTTGCCAGCGACGTTTCGAAAGCTGTAAACTTACTTGTAAACACTACTTCCTGTTTGAAACATCAATAAGCAACTGGAACGCTTAACGCATAACCTGCCTGTGATTCCGTACCGTCGCAAGTCCTCTCGCGTAGTCAGAAAAACTCAAGCAGCCGTACGTAAATGCCTCCGCTGACAAATGGCCGTTCGCGAACTCGAGTTTTCATACTGTGAAGACAAATGGCTTCTGGGCGTCGGCGTTGCCACAAGAAATGCGTCATTCTATATCCCTTCGCCAAGTCAAATGTCGCTAAGTCAAACGTCGTAACTCGAAAAGTTCTTGCTAATTCCGAACCGTTGCTGAAAGAAATTGAAAGAAATTCTCGAAGTATTAGAACGCCTACGTTGCCACGGGGTTCACGGTATGGGAAGACGTCTTCTATTTTTCAAGAGGAATAAAAGGAGGGGGGGGGACGATAAAGGTATCAACAACAGCAATAGGATTTCAGCAAATTCACACAGGAAACCAACAGTTTATGACAAGTTCTGTGCACAGCTGACGTTTGACGTTTGGAATGCGTCATCTGCAGTAATAGCATCCTAAGATTTTACCAAACAACCTCGGCAGAGCGAAACCACATGATGACATTTGAAACCTACCTTTATCGTACCGATATATAAAGTAACGTCCGTACGATATATATCGTACAGATATGTCGTACCAATTGTACGTCATGGCTATTTTTACTATGGTGAACTTCGAAATGTTACCAAACATAAGTATGACCTCTTAAATCTTGGTCTTTAGTCTTTATCTAAATCTGAAATGAATCTTATTCTTATCTAAGTCTTAAGTAAATCTTAAATCTTTAGTCTTCACGGCGACAAGTCAAATTTTCTGACCAGCAATACAAGATACTGCAATTCCTTTGAAAGTCACTTTCACAAATCCAACACAATAGCAGTGCTGTGTTTCATTTTTCAATCGCAGCTTGAGGTTTATTCATAGCTAAACCTTAACACTCGGAGGTAACTGTGGGCCACACACGCGTAACATAGATTCACCCACTGGGAACACGGCTCATGCTACATTCAACGCTGAAGCATGAAAGTCGCCAGTCGCGCCGCGGTTCACGAAACCCGCAGAAGCTCTGTCTGTAGCCTGGTCCGAGGTATGTAACGCGTGATAACCATGGCAAGCTTTTGGTGCACATTCGGTGACTGTTTTCTGTCTGCTGGCATAAAAGCTGTAAGCCGATCCGATATAGCACCCGACGGCAAGACTGTGCTGGTTCTGCAGGCAGATAGCGTACCACGGTGAGATTTTTGTGAGCACAGTAAACTGTCTGAAGAAAAATATGAGTCGTCTGCTTATTTCAGAACAGTTCTTATCGCCTTAATACTGGTCAGCTCCAAAGGATCTGACAAACAGAGTTTCTTAAAAATTCCAGTCTTTTGAGCTTAGCCACCTTACAGTTTCGAATGAGATTGTCTCGGCCTGTGAATGACCTTGCTCGACTGCTGATCACTTACACCAGTTTGTATCAAATTGTCGATATATACGCAGCTCATTCCCTTTCTGATGCAAAACTTACTAGCCTTCATGAATTTCATTCAGACTGAAGCAAGTGGGATACGTCAAAAACTATTGACACCTCTGAAATGTTTTGAAAATCCGAACGATTAATAAACTTTGCAACCGAGCGCACGTATGCATACATTCAGGTACATCAGTCTGGGTTCCTGTTGGTCGCGACAGACGAGATTGGAGCGAAAAACAGGTTGCATTCAAACGAGATGAGCCCGAGGCGGAGCCCTGAGTTCCGACGGAAGTCCCTCGGCAGCGGCAACAGTGGCGGCACGCTCACAGGTAATGCAGAAATATCACTCCTGCTGGCCCCGACCTTTGTCCGTCGAGCCTCCAGGGGCGTCCCCCACCCCCGTCAGTCTGGACTCCGCCCCCCTCTCCGTCAGTCTCGACTCCGCCCCCGTCTGGAGCGCCTGCCCCAGGGACCAGGCGGTGGCCTCACAAGCCGGCGGGAGGCCGTCACAGCTTGACTGGCCCGCGCCAGCCACCACAAACAGGACGTCTCGCACGAGTCACCAGCTCCGTTGTTGGCCACGGTCTGTTGATAAACATGCCGACCGACCCGCCACCGCGCACGATAAAGCCAGGCCGCGCCAATTTCGGCGAATCTCATGCATGATTGGTTGATGAAATTGGAGAGCGCGGACAAATAAGCTCTCAACACTGGGCGCAGCGCGAGGTTAAGTCCACGGCGATCTGGTTTGTGTGGGTGGGTTGGGTGGAGGTATTTGTCACCGGTGTTGTTAATCTGTGTGCTGGTCTCTAGCCGGCGGTTGTGGGCTTTGATTCGGAACTGTACGTTCTGCGTGAACGTTGGTTGTTTTACGAATACAAACCAGCCAGCACCCGGGAACTGGGCTTCTTGTAAATACGAATATTGAGTAAGCATACTTGCAGATCGTATTTCATTAACAGTGCGACTAACTGTTAATGAAACAGCAAACTGGGAATGGCGTTTTCGTTGAACCGCTGGGATGTTGACATAGCATTTCACATCAAATGGTATTTATATACATCCAGGTATATTATGAACCAATCATGTCTCACAGCACCAATGTTATATTCCGCATTTTTCCCGAGGTTAGCAACTTAATTTGAGTCTGGATTTGTTTAAAATGATTCAGCACGAATTTCTAGGTAAGTGTTTTGATCTCTCGATGCAACCAAACGCTGCTTCCTTTTCCCCTCCCCCAGAGAAACAAGCTTTGACGACAAACATACCAAAGCGCATTCAGGGGAAAAGACTGCAATATTTGATGTTTTAAACTATTACTGTTTTCTCCGATGGGGAAATAAACGTTTGCCAATAACCCAAATACCAAAGCGTCAGGCGGGTAAAGGATAACATAGTAACGTTTTAGATTCGTCTCAAACGCACAAGTACACAGTTTATCCTCGTCATCGTCGTGCACCAACTTTAAAAACCACATTCCAGGTCTTCGAACACTCAAGAATGCCCATCGTAACCACAGCAAGCCGACTGCGACAGCATTTCCAGGAGCTGTTCTCGGCCCGACAGCCAAACAAGCTCGAAGACCGCCCGACGTTTGTCCTCCGGCACGGCAATCGACCCCTGACCTCATCGGCTCGTCGCCGACGGCGGAAGTCGGGCCGGCCGTCGGCGGCGGTGGCCGGCCGTACCGCTACCGCTGACGAACGTCGGCCGCCGACCGGACCGCGTCGACGGTCGCCTGGGACCAGTCGGCGGCCAGGTCCGGGCACCGGCCGCGAGGCCTGCCTCGGAGGCCCCGCAGCCCCGCCGTCGGGACCGCTGTCCTGTTCTGGACGGGGTAAGGTGGCAGGCCAGGCCGGCAACCAGTTTTCGGTCTAGCTTCACCGTCTTCTGCTGACGCTGCATGCCACTCTTATCTTGTCTGTCATTACGCTGCATTCGTTTCATATCCTTCGCCTTACATGTCATGTTCATTGCGCATATGGCTGGCTGCTGACTTAACTAACCCACCACGTGCATGCTCCAAAATAAACGGAACGGAACGGACCTGCCCATCCGAGCCTCTGTCAGTCGAAGCCACTGTCGCTCGGACAGCCTGGCCGTGACGCCAGCCGGGCCTCCTCTGGCTTCAGCTCGCCGTCGGCCAGAAGCCGGCCGCCCGCTCTGTGGCGTCGTTTCCGGACGCGGCGTCGCGGGCGGACCGGGCCGCGTCGCCAGCCCGGTCGTTCCCCGGCGGCCGGTCGACGTCTGGCCTCGTCGCGTCGCGGCCGACGGTTCCGGCCGGCGCCTGCCGCGGCCGGGAACGGCCGTGCCGCCGGAAGGTCAGCTCGTTCTGCGGCCGGGACGCGCGGCGGAAATGGCGTCACGTGCTCGGCCGGCCGCTCGGTCATGGAAACGTCCTTTGTCCGCGGCCCGCGCCGACGAGGCCGTGCAGCGTGGACGGTCAGCTGATCGAGGGTCCTGGACTGAGCCCGGTGATGGAGGCTGCATGCGGAGGCGGCTGGCACCAATTGACGGGCGATCTTTGCCCATCATGAAGCGAGTGCTTTGGTTTTGAACGACCTTTAAAACGTCCCCGTGGAATCCTTTAAAAGGTTCACATGCTGGGAACGAAAGCAAGAGTTCTTGCTGCACGATTTTGGAGGGGATTCTACACAGCGGCCACCGTGTTAGTCCCAGTTTTTTTCGAACGTTTTCTCTGTCCTCACATGAACTCAGATTTGTCGAGACGAAAATCAACAGTCCGATGCACGACTCATCACCGGCATTCACATTTGTCGCGGCATTGAGTGGTTATCCGCCACACGAATCACCACTGACATCAAGTCACGTGACTAACAAGTCAGATGAGGAAGTAATTCGGTCCTACGAACACCTGGCAAGTGTGTAATGAAGTGAGCACCGGAGGTTTGTAATGTCATAACGTGAGCACAGTAGGCTAGTCTGGATCGCCACGTTAACTACCTTCTCTAGTTTGCGATTCTGGCCGATTGTGTGCTCATCTGTGTCAGACCGACTGACAGGCTTAAAGCCGTAATGCAGGGAAGACTGACACAACAATGCTGGTAATGCGATTCGAAATAATTAGCTTGATTATGCAACTACCTCGTCTAGGAAGATTGCAAACAGTCGCATCTCCAGTAGCAATTTTAATTCCTGCTCACAACGGGACGCGTACCAGCAACGAACAGCTTAGATGAGTTGCAGTATTTTCGAGAAGCCAGTTTTGCTGTCTATAGCACGCGACTGAACAGGGTTCGTGATGCGACACTGAGGAACACTGACGTGCCATGCTATGCTATATTAAAGTCTTCTTCTCCGTATACACCGTTTAAAAAGAAGAACGCAAAAAAGACGGTTTTTCAGAATTTTTGTTAAGTGTCACGTGAGAGACTCGCTGCTCTTCGAACACCACATCTCAAAGGATAATTGGCCCATTAAACGGCGCATACGGGGATGAGGATGAATTACTTCTGTTCGGTCCTGACCGTCACAACAATAACTACTACAACAGACATTATAACCAGTCAGCCGGAAGACCGAGTGAATCTTACTTCAAGAGTTTAAAAAAAAACACATACACGCACACACACAGACTGGGAGGCAGCCAAGGCCCGCATAACACCTTTAAAGGCTGCCAACTTGGTAATTTTAAACCATTGGGTTTATACTTAAGAATAGCTCAATTCTTTAAGGTTTTCCATTTTTGTCCGCCATGCATTTGTTTGTAAATGTTTTATCCATTTTACTTTTCTAAGACTGACATGTTTGTTCTTTGCCATTTTCTTCTATAGAATTTCGCATTGTTCATTGATGACATCGAACAGTGTTATGGGAGCGCGTAATATTTTAACTCGCGATTCCAAGTGAGTAAAATGCTAAAATAGATCGACCAAAGCCCGTTTGCATAGCGAATTGCAAACAGAAAAATGAATACGCTACGAGACATTTAAAGATGTGTTTTCATGTACAAGACGCGCCATAGGTCCCTCTGTTAATTGACCCTTTACAGTATATGAATGATACATTAACTTACTTGAAATACATAGAATTCACAACGCAGTTTTGGGAAAACTTCTTAAGGATTTTTTTTTAAAGGAGCTTAAAAACTTAAAAAGGAGCATTCCGTCCAGCCCTGTGTAGCAGAGCCAAAGGAACATGTCGTTTGGACGTCATCAATACTGCCGGTTGGAACCACATACAAACTAAACGTTTTTTTTTGTTTGCCGTCTTTACTCATGCTCCGCAAGTCACTTCGATCTCACGAATCGTTTCGTTATTATTAATTCTTTAACCGTTAGCAATAACATAGGGTAACAGATAATTCATCAGCGGGCTGTGAGAGAGCCTGCGAAAAGCGTAGCTTCCATTTTGAGGAAGCTTCGCACGGAGTACACTAAGCTCCCGCTGGATCCACACAGCCCAAAAACTTCCCAGGCCGGAAAGCCTGGTTGGGCCTACAACTGTGTGCCGGCGGCGGCTGCCGACTTTCGTGAGCTCCGAGGCAGACGGCGGGGTTCGGCAAATGGAGCGACGATGTGTCGGGCTTTTAACGGCGACGAGCAAACAACACAGTTCTCGGCTCAGCGGGTGTTCGTTAGCAGCCGGGCCACGCAGCAGAGGTTTCATCGGTCACGTCAGGCCGAGCTTGAGTTGTTAGGCACCCCGCTTTGATTCCTGGGAATGCTGCGATATTGAACAAGGAGGAGTTAAATTGGCCGCTTCGGAGAAGCTCTGAATGCGAAAGACATCAGTGTAAACTTTTCGGTTTAGGTTCATGAATTGGAAATGCTTTCGCCGATTTTGAGCAATAGTGTAAATAAAAAGATCCGAAACCTATGTAGAAAATTTGGCAGCTGCATAAGCAGTGTTATTGCCGGAAAGTAATGTATTGCCGGAAAGACAGTGTAAAGCGTGATGTCACATCCCCGTAAAGCTTGCTTTTCGTCTCCAGGTACACGAGCCCTCGTGCTAACCCGAAGGCCTTTGCCTGCTCATTAGCCGGGCACCTAATCAAGATGTGCCTGTGGCAGCGTATCAACACAAGCAATCTAGCGTCTTTTGGTGGGTTCAAAGCTGCTTCACGTGCGCAGTTTGTTGGGTTGAAGAGACGGGCGGCGAATTACGTAGCATCAGCTCGCGGCTCACCACGGGCGCCTTTATCGTCGGCGCCACACGAGATCGATGAAGTGCGGAATTTCAAGTGCGGCTGACACGTGCCAGTTACCAGACGTCTCGAAACGGAGCAGGCAGACGGAATTATCGCCTGGACCTTAAACGGTACGTCCACCTCATTCGCACGGACTTCTCCGGCCTTTTACCTCGATCATCCCGGGGCGCGCGACAAACGCAAACCAGCGAACGGCAGCGGAAAGACCGAAGACCAGCCGCGCTCCCGCCGCCACAGACCGCGTCCGTCGACGACGGTCAGCAGCCAGGCGGCGGCTCACCGAGGTTGTTGGCCCACGCTGCGGCCGGGAGTAGGAGCAGGAGGAGCAGGAGCGCCATCGTCGCGGTCCGGCGCTCCGTGCGCCGACGGCTCGACGGTCCTCCGACGCTGGGGAGGCGGCGTCACGGCGACGATCACCGGCCGCCGACGGTCATGCAGTGAGGGCAGGTAACCAACGGCTGGTGCGAAGGGTCGCCGGTGGAGAGGCGATCCGAAGCTGCGACCGGATGCGAATTGTCTGTGGAGCCAGTGAAGAGGTATGCGTCAAGGCAGGTCATTTGTAGATTGATCAGGTTGTGCCTCTGCTGATGACGTGTATGTACCAGGCGAATAAACATCGACTGTCTTTCGGTTCCATCGTGGCCAGCTAATTAGCACACTGGTAGCCGCAGTAGCGATCTTTTTACCTTTTCAGTTACTGCTGCAATAAAGAATAAAGTTTTTGGATATCTGATAGGCAACAGAACAGTTTCGTGTCTGTGTCTCCTGATAAAACCACGTTTATCCGTAACGTGCAACATCATGTGTTGCTCCGAATAACGGTAGAAGATCCTCATCTGTGCCCGAGTCAGCAAAGGAGACCACCACACCCGTCTTTCCCAGAGACGTACCGTCGCTATCCAGACGCAGCCTTCACCCGAACCCGTCCTCTCACACACACCACCGCCACACGCGCCGCCACTGACGACTGCCCTGCCGGTTCGGCCTCGGCTCGCGCACTGCCGACGTGGCCCGCCGTCTGGCTGGCGGCCGCCGACGCGGAGGTGCGCGCGACGTTCAGCTCCCGCCGCGGCGCGCCGCGCCGTCGCGCCGCGAGGGTCTCAAGTGGACCGTCGCGGTCGCGGCGGCGGCATGCGACAGCACAATAGCAGCTCTGTCGTCGGCCGCCGCTTGTTTTTGGCGCGAGTCGACGCGAAAAACGTCGGACGCGCGCAAGACGAAGCGAGCGTGGCGGAGTTCGGCCGCAGTGGAACAGGCAGATAACGCCGCCCAGGAGCTGCACGTGGCGTTCCTGCACATGGTCTTGGTTCTTATCGCGCTAATGAGTAAAGGAAAAGTGTGTTCAATGCGGTCTTACGTCCGTTGGCACCAGGCCGGCCATTATATTCGGCTGCACAGGACGCGTCAGTGGCGATAAAATCGCTAGTGAGCGTCGCCTCACATAAAAGTTCGCCACGTAAGTGACTTCGCCGGCAATCTCCGGATGTGCGAAGATGATGACAAGACGAGTAAGACAAGTCTGAGATTTTCCAACTGCTGGCGAAGTCAGGTTTGGGAAAGCTTTCTCCGAAGATGATAAATCTTTGGTTGGTTTTGCAAAGCCGGAGGCATTCACATGACTGCGCCACACATAATAAGCAGGCCTAGGAGATAAGCTGATATATGGGACAGCCTGTTTTGGAAAGTTACGTATTTATTATTCATTAGACCATCCCAGCGGAAATGCTGAAAAAATGACCGTCTCTTTCTCCGGTATGGAAGGCAGGCATGAGCAGGCAGTCGCAAGGACATTGGTTTCCTTTCTTCATGGATACATAAACGCCATGCATCCTTATCCCAATGAGAGCTCACACACGTGCCATGCCGGCAGGATTTCGTAGTAGTCAAACGTCCTTTAAACTAGTTATAGGTGAGAGCCCATCTCATAATTTTGTCAGAACCGCCGTCTCAGGAGAATCCTCTGTGCTTCCCTGAAAGATATTTCGTTAAAGAATACCCCAAACTTGCAGTAACAAACGCTCTCGATAAATCGCACCGACCCTCGGGTCCATATCTCCGAAATCAAGGAACGGTTACCATCACGAAACTCGAGCTTGTGCGAGACAAATCTCCAGTCGGCTCCCTCCGTTGTCAGTCCGTGGGCACGAGCTGTATGCCTCGTTCCAATTGTGCTGGGTGCTCCAGGACCGCACTTCCGTGGTGCGGTCGACGAGGGGGCGTCCGGAAAACCTTTCCGTCTTTACTCGAACTTAAGGTCTTTGAATCTCCACTGTTCAGCAAGTTGGACATGCAGCACGTATTGCCGGCAGTTAGAAAGTTTGACGAGGTGCTGGAAGTGCCATTTCTGGAAACTTGGCGTTTGCGTTCGGTCGGTGCATGACCGCTGTGCAAAAATACGGTTAGATACACCGTCGGAAGTCCGTGAACGATGTTGCGGCAATTGTCTCTCCTGATACTCATAGACGCATCGTGGGGAAATCTCAAGTCCTGCAGTAAGCTGAGGCCATTGAAAAGTTATGCTATAAATATGATCCTGAAGATTTACTAAGGTGATGTTTGGGATCAGGGTCCACCCTCAGGGGCGGCGCCACGGATTTTGAGTTGGGAGAAGGGGCAAGATTTTCCAGGGGCCTCTTAGGCAAAATGGGGCCTCCTGATTCATATAGGGGACTTCCCGACCCAGAAAAGGGGCTCCTTATTCCAAAGAACAACGGCCTCCTGATGCACAGATAGCAACTCCTAATCCAGAACAGGGGCCTCCTGATTCATAAAGGGGTCTCCCAATCCAGCAAAGGGCCTCCTTATCCTAAAACAGGGCATCCTGAGCAGGAACATGGGTCTTCTGATACATAAAAGGACCCCCTGCTCTAGAATAGGGGACTCTCGGTATGTAGGTGCCTCCTAATCCACAACAGGAGCCTCCTGATTCATAAAAGGGGCCTCCCAAGCCAGCAAAGGCGTCTCTGACACAGAATAGGATCTCTTGATCCCGAACAGGAGCTACCTTATCCATAAAGGGGCTCCTGATCTAGAAAAGGAGCCCCTTGATGAAGAAAACGGCCTCCTGAGCCTGATAAGCGACCACCTAACTCAGTTCTGGGGGCTTCCTTGATTTGAATTTTGACAACATACGTGTAACTACAAATCATTAAGCCTGGGTAAAACAGACCCCCAATTTGCTGGGGGAGGCAAAACATACTCTTGCCCCCTGCCTGGTGGCAGGGAACAACTCCCCACCTGCTGCGCCACCCCCTCCACGCTACGCCGAGGTGGTTGCACGGGCTATGAAATTCACACCCAGTCGCGCAATTCCGGGCAACGACTGGTTTTCTGGCAAAAGTTGAACGAGCCATCACAGATGCAGCAGTCTTTTGGACCTAGTTCTCTACTGGCAAGCTGCCAGCCGACCGTAGAGCCAAACTGAGCGCAAACGTGAACCAGGTTCGACTTGCCACGGGACAGTGAGGCCAGAGTTCTCCCGATCCGGTCACCTTAGAATTACGCATCGACGTAAGACTCATATTTTAAGCTGGCTTTTGTTCAGACGTGGAACATAAGACTAATGAAAATCTCAGCTAGGTTCCCCTCGGCCCGTATAAATGCAGATGGACTGTGGATAGCTGATCACGAACTATGGTCAGTTATACAGATGTGAACTTCGAATGTTCGGCTTTAGCCGACTACATGCCTTCTCGAGGAACACACTAGTGGCTGATGGTACTGGGAAACTCTGAAAAAGCATTCGTTGATTGTTTCCCAGAAAATAGGCAGCGCTTAAGAACAACCAATTTGATGTTCATGGAGCATTTTAAAATCAGACTGGATATTCTACGTTAGGTTAATCAAGCGTGTTTCTATTTTTTTGTAAATCAAGAATCTTTTGGATTTATTTCTCCGTCCAATCGGGGCGAGAAGAAATTCCGACAGACCAGTGAACAATTACGAAGCACAGCTGGTTCTGTCTCCAAGACAATGTAAGACCACATCCGGGTCTTTCACTCAGCCATGGAAGCCACCTGCTCGAACCACCACAAAGGCCGCGGGCGATTAGATTACAGAGGTTTATTTTACACTCAAACATTCGTAAAATAAACTTTGCTCGGGGAATATGACTGAAACTGCCGACCGGTCCATTGCTAAAACGAGCCGGTAGATACACAACAGCTCCAGAGGAAGAGATTCCCCGTTCGCGTCACTGCGCCCGGCACGCCCGCGCGCTGCCCTACGTCCAGGCAGCGGGAGGCGTCCGGAGTTGGACGTCCATTCACACTCCTCCGACCCCGTCGCCTCAACGCTCCCTCGCAGAACGTGTTAAAGAATACTTCCAACAGCGTGGCCATGTTAGGAACCGGCGTAACCGTCGATGGCAGGCTAATACAGTGTGATACGCACGCGCGCTTAGTGTGATACAGCTAAAACACGGAGCTCCGGCGCTCTCGACTCCCGCTCACACCCATACTCGTATTAGTAACCCCGCCGGGCCGGACCGGCGGCGCGCGGCCCCCGGCCCGGCCCTCTTCCGTTTAAGCAGCGCTACCGGCCGCCGCGCGCCGGCCCCAGTTCGGCCGGCCGCCGCCAGGGGCGCTGCGGTCGCCGGCCGCCCGGTATCACTATTGCCACTGTCCGGGCGGCGGCGGCGGCGGCGGCGTGGGCGGCGGCGGCAGCGGCCCGACCCGGGTCGTCGGACGGCCGTCACAGCGAGTACACCGGCGCCCGCCGCGGCGCCGCCTACATCTGGATCAGGTCTGAAACGGACGCCACGGCCGGTCAGCGGCGGGAGCGGCGCCTGAGTCATTACCGCTCGGTCTGGGGCCAGGGACAGCAGCAGCGACACGCACTGATCACACAGTGAGCCACGGGCACGGGTGTGGCCACGGCCCAGAAATTGGTGGGGATAAGCTGACTGCAATCCACCAATAAATAGGGTGGGAAGTTTTTTTCGGGCGTTGTATGACAAACTAGTTACAATCCCGTCTGTTAGATTTCAAGGTTCAAGACATTGTATCGCCAATGACAGATACCTACTTGACACCTTAAATATAAGGGGGGGGACCAATCAACATTTCTGGAAAACTGCGGGGACATGTCCCCTGCAGCCCCCGCAGAGATCGCACCCATGGCTACGGGCACCAACAGAATCAGTCGCCCACACTCGCAGCGATAGCACAGCACGGGCCTCAGAGCCACGACAAAGCACGCCCGGCGAGGTGAGATTTACTACGGGCGATATCCAAGTTTAGCCCTGACAAATCGGCCGCGTGGGTCGTCAGACAGATATGACGTCAGAACACGCCGGGGTTGCAGCAGAAAATTCCTTCGCAGTTCGCGTATCAATCCCACAGTCTGATTGGCGCTCCTTGCGTCAGATTTGGACGCAAAAAACGAATAGACTACAGCGTAAATCGTTAAACTTCGTAGATGACGGCCGACGCAATCAGGGCAATGGCAGTACCGATTCCAGTTCCCAGTTGCCAGCAATGCGGATTCCAATTTCCAACTAACGACAATTTACTTTGGCATATGCTCGCAGAACATCAAAAAGGTTGTACGCACTTCTGCCACCGCCCCTATCACGTCGCCACAAGCCCCAAAGAATGCCGCCCGCACGCAGAAACGATCACAGCGTCAGGCGTCACAACTAACCGCCGGAGGATCCGGGAAAACAAACCCGGAAGCTGTACAAACTCAGGTATTCTTGAGTGCTCCAGCCATCCAGGGCACAGCCGAGACAACAGGCAAAACCTTCATCGACCTTGACGTGGAGCACAAACTGGCGATTTGGGCGAGAGGAAGGTCAATAGTCAACGTCCATCTAACCCGGGTACTTCCCATATTTCGACTGAATGTGCGGGAAGAGGTCATACATATGTGTCCCGGGAAGGCAGTGGACACTCACCAATGATCTGGGTTTACCGCGGACACTCGCCAGTGATCAGGGTGGACCGTGGACACTCCACCAGTGATCTGAGTGGGCCGTGGACACTCGCCAGGTGGCGTGATGGTCGTCGTCTCTAGGGAGGCCGTCGTCGTCGACTGCGACACGTTAGAGTTCAGCGAATCGTCGTCGTTGCTAACCGTCGACGACGACTTGAGGCTGAGCGGGTCTAAAGACGATAGGCTGGATCTGCGGGGAACGACGACGCGTCAGAAGGCTTACCGTCACGTCCGCACGGTCAGTGCATTAACGGAAATCGGAGCGGCGCTTATCTGCAGCTAAGCTATACTAAAACTACATTAGCTCATGTCAGCTAGCATAACCTTTACTTGTAATCATCGCCGTTGACCTTTACTCTCTACCGGTAACCCCTACTGACCTGTCCTCCACAATGATGACTCCTGCTGGCCTACACTCCTCTCTGGTGACCTCTAATGACCCCTACTCCCCACTAATGAGCTTTACTGACCCTTATTCACCGCTGGTGACCCCTACTGACCCGTACTCGCCGCTGGTGACGCCGCTGTCGGCGCGGCCGGCCGGCTCGCTGCCGGGGCTGGCCGGGCCGGCCGGGGCGCGCCCGTTGGTGCCGTTGGTGCCGTTGGTGTGCACCGGGCTGGAGTCGGTCGACATGGGCTCCGGGCCGGCGGCCGAGTCGGGCCGCGTCGGGTCGGCCGCCGGCGGCGGCGGCGGCGGCGGCGCGTTGGCCGCGTTCAGCTCCGACACAGTGGCGGCCTGCTGCCGACGGAGGACGGTCGGTCAGCGGAGGGTCGGGCGGCCGCTCCCGTCCTGGGCGGCGGCGCTCGTCCGGGAACGGCCCGGACGAACTAGCAGACCTCTGTAGTTATCGCGCAGCACTCAAACGGCACAGTCTTCGTGCCCAGCTAATACCGTACACACGAACGCAATTCGGTGTACTACAAGCAACAACACAGCCACAGGACGACTGTAATGCTAAAAGCATCCGTTGCAGAACTTAGTTTACGCAATCAGGTTCCGTCCTCCTCCGGAAAACAATTCAGTGCGCATCGCGGGTGAACAAAGAAAGCGCAGGTGATCTTCCACATCCCAGAAACGCGGTCCGTGATGAAAACAGGAAAACTACTTGTGCCACACTCAAC
Organism: Capitulum mitella; assembly: GCA_030062745.1. Taxonomy (NCBI): domain Eukaryota; kingdom Metazoa; phylum Arthropoda; class Thecostraca; order Pollicipedomorpha; family Pollicipedidae; genus Capitulum; species Capitulum mitella. The sequence goes on from CP099840.1 coordinate 3,925,171, forward strand.
AGGCGATTAGATGCTCTGAGAGTACACCTGTTCAGTTAATCAGCGAGCACTCCAAGGATCAAAGAGACACAAGATGAACTGCCGTTAGTTGCCTGAACGAAGAAACACGCGCCAAACAACCCCTACGCTGTTCTTAAGTCTGGCGCGTAAGAGGTGCGCAGATCAAGTTAACCAGAGCTTTAACCCGAATCTTAATCATGCATCATATCAGCATAAAACAACGATGATTGCTTGTCTATGACCAAAGCATGCAACTTATCGCAAAGCCCTTCGCGCCTAATACCCTGGTGCGCAAGATACTGCGCGACATTAGGAACCAAAACAAGCCCAAAATCGGAACACAAGAACAATCAAGAAACCCTGAGAAACGCCAAGCAAACAGCAGTTCCCTCCCATCTTTACTGACCTTGTCCAAACCTTCCAAATCGTCCGACTGCGAAACCCAGTCACGGGTCAGCATCATAGACAGAGGGACCAACCACGGCCACGGCAGTCACGGGGGGAGGGGCTCAAACCAGGACAGAAACCGGGTGGCACCAGGACGAAGGACCGGCCACGAGCACAGGAGAGACGTGAGACTACAAACCCTCTCCCAGGACGACATCAGGACAGACAACCGAAGTGCGGCGAGGCCTCTCACCTCACGACAGTCTTGGACGATTTGAAACCAGTACACACGATTAACTCCCACACTGTCGAGTCTCGACATTTAACCCACCACGATCGCCAGACCACCTCTTACTGTCACGTTCAGACTCCATCACCACAGCACCCCGTCAGCCTCGGCCCGCGCCCGACCTCCGCTCCCGTCACCGCGGGCAGACCGCGCCCGTCGCCGGCCGCACCTTGTTCGGAGTGCCGGCGCCGCGCGTCCGGCTCATGATCTCGGCCACGCGGCTGCGCCGTTTCTTGCGCTCGGCCTCCTCGCGCTCCAGCTTCTCGGCGGCGGCGCGGCGCGCCTGCTCGGCCTCCTGGCGCGCGCGCGCCTCCTCCAGCTCGCGCTCGCGGCGCTGCCGCTCCTCCAGCTCGCGGCGCTGCTGCTCCTCCAGCCGCTGCTGCTCGGCCAGCTGGCGGCGACAGGGGCGGCCGTCAAGGACAGTCAGAGGAGGCCGTCAGGGACCGCCAGGGACGGCCGTCAGGGGCGGCCAGGGACGGCTGTCACGGGCGGCCAGGGACGGCTGGGCGACGTGGCGGCCCGGACCGGCACGGCACCCGCGGATACGGCGCCTCGTACAGATATCCTTCGAACGTCCGAGCGAAACAAGGTCTTCCACATCTCGGCATCAGCGAAGGCGTGACATGAATAACCGCACCGCCATTTCACAAACATTTTCAGACTAGTTTCTATATACTTCATCCGACATTCACCGTTCCACTCCGGGACAGAACGGCCACCGGTGCGCCCTCCGTCTCACCTCGATGGCCCTCTGTAGCCGCTCCTGCTCGGCGCGGCTGGCCTCCTCCATCAGGCGCATCTGCTCCTCCTCCTCGCGCCGCTGCTGCTCCTCCTCCAGCCGGAGCCGCTCCTGCTCCTGGCGCTCCTCCTCCTCGAGCCGCAGCCGCTCCAGCTCGGCCTGGCGCTCGGCCTCCTCGCGCGCGCGGCGACGCTTCTCGGCCAGCGCGGCCCGCGCCGCCGCCTCGCTCGTGTAGCCGGCCCGGCGTCGCTCAGTGGCGCCATCTGCCGGCCGACCGGGCGGTCAGAGGCGGGGCCGACACGCACGGTGGCTACCAAGGTCGCAAATAGCCCTTTTGCGGTTGTGCTTTGGACAGACGCCGAGACAAATTCACCAACAATGGTTGCAAGGAAAATACGTCAAAAATGCACATGAATTCGCACTGGGACCAGCGCACCATAGGCAGTGAGATACAGTAGTAAAAACGAGCCAGAATTTCAGAAGGCAAAGTATCAGTCCTACACCCAAATCGCGAAGAACACGACAGCACGCGAGGAAAACGCTTACCTTGTGAATCCTGCGCATTGTCCGCAGCCAGCTGTGCAGCTTGCGGGGTGGCCGGTTTAGTCGTCGGGGGAGCAGTCGGAGTGGCCGCTGCTATCACAGCCGGGGCTCCCTCCGCGGCCGGCTGAACGTCCGAGGGAAGGGACGCGGTGTCCGGCCCGGCCGTGACCGGCGGGGTCTCGGCGGCCGGCGCGGCCTCCTCGGCCGGGACCGCGGCGGCCGGCCCCGGCTCAGCGGCAGTGGACAGCTCCAGCTCCGGGACGGCGGCGGGCGGGGCAGTCTGCGGCGTCTCGGCAGACGACTCCGGCTCCGTGGAAGCAGCGGACGGCTCCGGCACGGCCGGGGCCGGCTCAGCCCTGTCGGGAGCCGCGGGCGGGGCGGGTCCCGCCTCGGCGAGCTGCGCGCCGAGCAGGTCCCCCGGCTCCGGCGGCGGCGCCGAGGGGACCGGCAGCACCTCCGTGTCCTCGGCCGGAACGGCCGGCTCGGACCTGGCCGGGTTCGCTTCCGTCGGCGGCTTCGCGGAATCCTCGGTCGCGTCAAACACAATAAGGGCGGCCTCCGAGCTCACGCCGGCCGCTGGCGCGACGGCCGCTGGCGATGGCTCCTTCTCTCCCATCTGAACAAGAACGGCCTCCTCCTCTCCCGTCTGAGCCACAGCGGCCGATCCTCCCTCGCCCTCCTTAGCGACGGCGGCGTCCGGCGGCGTCTCCGCCCGGGCCTCAGAGCGCTGCGGAGCCGCGTCGCTCTCTGCCGCCTTCCTGGCCGGCGGCGGCCGCGGCGGACGCACCCTCGGGCAGCGCTCCGACTGCGACCACCGCCGCCGCGTCAGGCCCGGCATCGGGCCCGGCCGGCTCCTCCCTGGACGGCTCCGGTTTCACTTCAGGCACCGTCGGCGCCACCTCCACGGACGGCGACGGCTGCGGCGTGTTCGACTTGGAGCGCAGCTTCTGTCGAAGCCACAGAAGCGAAATGTTAAAATAACCACGGATTTAGATCTTGTGACAGGAACATCCACTTATTACAAGAAAACGACTACAGTGCGATACATTGTGGATTTAAAGGCCGGGATGGTAAAGCATACGTCTCAATAAGAGGCATCCGACTTACGGCCTGGTTCGAAAAACTCAACGTCTTTAATCACCTGGCGACCACTGTTCAAAGCATACCGCTCAACAACAGATTCACAGCACGTCGTGGCCCCGCTCACCTTCTTTTTGGCGTCCTCTGCCTTGACCTGCGCGGGCGTTCTGCGCGCGGGCACGGCCGGGGCGGGCCGGCCCTGGCTCGACTGGGGCCGACGGACGCCGCCGCCGCCGCCCGGCCCGCCGGTCGGCGTCCGTCCCCCTGGACACACGTGCACGGACGGCTGTCAGGGACGGTCGGCGGCTCACAACAAACGTCCACACTTCGGAGGGTGACGCGCCAGTTTGTCACGCAATGAACAGACATTGTGAAATATTCCTGGAATTCATCTTTCTAAATAATCCATAACCAAGATCCCTTCAGGACCAGAAACATCAGCCTTTGGCAGTACCTTGATAATCCACAACACCCGTCGCGATCAACAAGCACAGTCATAAGCCGGCCCTCCGCTGCGGCGCGGGGCACGGCGGCGGCCGTACCTGGCGGCGCGGCCGGGGCGGCGCCGGCCGGCGCGCGGGACGGCACCACGGCGATGCTGACGGGCCGCTGGCGGCGCGGCGAGGCGCGGCTGCGCAGCGTCACGCCGCCGGCGCCGCTCTGCTGCGACAGCGCCGACGTCGGCCGCGACGGCGAGGTGGGCGTGGCCGCGCCGCCGGCTCCTGCGGCCGGCCGGGCTCGTCAGACGGCGCGGTCAGGTCACGCGGTCAGGTCAGGTCACGTGAAAGGCGCCTGTAATGGTCTCGCGGCAAGAGCGGGAGATCGAGAAACGGGTGACGCGGGCTGTATCGAGTTATGGTTGGGACGTCCGTTCGACGGGCGGCTATTTACATGGAAGACAGAGACGACGAAGCGCGCCAGTCAGAAGGCAAACGCGGCTATCTTATCGGGTTCAATGCGCGTTAAGCCCGCCACCAGCAATGCGTACCACAGTCGGCAAGTGAAACAGATAAACACGAATTCCGACGCGATAATGCCGCGCTCGAACGTCAAAACAGACGTGCGCGACGTTCGGTTCCACACGCAATCGCATCTACCCTGCTCACACGCAACCTGCCCACGTTAAAACGCGACAGGCTCATGCTCCGGTCGTGCACGGTGAACGCATTCGCTCGAAGCCCGTGCACACAATGCGCAAATGCACGTCAGCGAAAAGCAGCCTGAGCCGACCCGACTCAACCACTCTACGGCGCCCTCGTGACAGCTGGACCTCAGCAATCCAGAAAAGACCGAACAGCACGCATGCGCGTCAGTTGGGGAAAGGGTGAACGACGCCATGCGGTCAGTTCGGGGCAATGCCACACGGTTACCTTGGAATGGCGGGCCGGGAGCCCAAACGGAGACCACCGCGACCAACGGACTGAGTGTACACAGCGGGGTAGACCTAGTTCGCCCGACAGACGCCGGATACACGGCACCGCCCGAGGATGAGACTGCACGGCGCTCTCCGCGCCTCTTTGATCAGCCTTACGTCTTACGCATATAACGAGTCTAACGGCTTAACCAAAGAAACAAAACAGCAAAAAGAGTCAAAAGTACAGAAGGCCTGTAAAATGGGGATCGTATCAAACTATCCCAGGACATAGCAAATACACCGTATCGCTGCAAACGCAAGGCAGCGTCGATCAAGTGCGCCCCACCACACGGGCACGAATGACAGGCCCCTGAGTCTCACACTATGTTGTCGGTGACTTCCCCATCACTCTCATTCATGTATCAAGTCGAAGTCCCAGCCGGTCAAGGAGTCATCCTGCGTTTCGCGTCATGCTTCCAGTAAATGTTTACACGCGGGTCTCCTTGTCATTTCTGTTCCAACAACTGGCCAACGATCAAACGGGCATTCCACCGGTCCGTTGTAGCTTGTCCACATTGTGTAGTATTCCATGTCTATCCATAGCTTCCATTGTACGTTCAAGTCCTCGTGGATATAAGTCAATCTGCAGTGTCCAGATGTCCATCTTCACCAATGGTTCCAGTCCGATCGTTTGAGCCAACCAGTCTGCTCGTCCGTCTGTTCGCGTCTGTCCGCTCGTTCACGTCCGTCTGCGTCCGCTGCGGCCGCATTCGTCCGCCCGACAATCCGCTTCGCTCGTCCGTCCGCGTCAGCCCGTCCACACTCCACAACCGGTCCGCCCCGAGTCCGCATCTGTCCCGAGTCTCCCTTCTGTTTCGGGCCGTCGCCGCCGTCTCCCGCTGCACTCACCGTTCTCGTCGCTGGCCTGCGGCTGCGGCGGCGGCCCGGCCGGCGTCTGTTGGCCAGCGCGCACGGCGCGGCGCAGTTGCTCGGTGCGCGTGGGCCGCGGCGCGGCCAGGCGCGCCACGCTGCCCGCCTGACCGCGGCGCAGGCCGGCGCCGCCGGCCGCCAGGTGCGTCATGCTCTTGGACATGCTTTTGGCCGGCGAGCCGGGCGGCGGGCGCGGCGCGCTCTCGTGCACGGGCTGCAGGGCGGGCGGCCGCGGCCGCGCCAGCTGGTCGAGCCGCGTCATGGAGACGGCTTTACCTGGGGCGCGGCGGCGGGCCGGCGGCGGCGGCGGCTCGCGGCACGAGCCGCCCGGCACGGTCGGCGTCAGGTCCGAGCGCAGACGGCGCGCCGACGACGGCTCCTCTGAAAGGCCGCGCACACAGGCACCGTCACCGGTCGGCCCGGCCCCGCCGGCGAAGCGCGGCCGGAGGCGGCGACAGCGACAGCTCGGAAACGGTGCGGCGCAGGCACGTGAGGCTGCAGAGCCTTCCACCCCGTGCGGGGTGCCAGAGAAATCGGACCAAAGTGAGGACAAACGGAGTGATCGCAAGCGGCGCTTACTCGGACGCAGGTTTATCATGCTGGAGGCGGGACGTCTTCTTCCTTGGCCGCGAGAAAACAGAGAGTCACGTTAGTTCTTCTGTACAACGGTTAGGCCGTGAGATCGATGGAGGGGTTATCTCTCGGGGTTCAGTCGTGTTAGAAGCCAGGCCGCCGGGGCAGCTTCCATTACAAACTTCGTCATTGTGTCTATACACAGGTGTTGTTTTAAAAAAACCTTTCTAATCACGGGAAGTTGGTAACTCACACTGCGGGATCGGCAACAACGATCAGGTATAATTCCTAAGTAGAAAAGAGAATAAAGGGCTGTTTCAAGATCACGGTCTTGCAATGCTATGCACTTCGCAAGCGTCCTGGCGACACAACTAAGACAAACACCGCGATTACTGATTAGACTTCGGAACGTCCTGACAAATGTCATCAATGTTTGAGACTCCTGAAAATTTTCCGTGATGAAACAAAATAGCAAGCTCCACAAAAAAAAAAACAAGTTTGGCAGCAGCCGGACGAAATTTGTTTATGCCAACGATTTCAACCAGATCGTTAATGACCGGCACTGCAGGAAATACAGAATATGATAGAATATAGCTTCTAACTAAATCAAATTTACTTCTGTTGCTATATTATTTTGTTTTATTCTTTACTGTCCAACTGAAATGAAATTTGGGTGTTGTTTCCATCAATTTCACGCGCACAAAAAGCACATTCACTTTCACGAAGATATATTCTTGTAAGATACGGGCACGAATGACAAACCCCACCTGCATTCTGCATACTCGAAACTAGCGGATATTCGCGATGACAAAACAAGAACAGTAACTTTTTCACTGTAACAAATGCCCAAATGAGTATATACGAGTATACATATTGTACTTCTTTACATAAAACATTTTTGGAAAAAAACGTTACAGGAATGGATAATCTCGAAACAAATTACGGAACATCATTTTACAAGTAGCTTAGTAACTATTATAAGTAACTATTCATTTATGATACACATGCAATGAATGAAACAATAAAATGCCTCTGCGGTGTTACTTCCGCAAAAAAGTAAAAAGTAGACTCAAATTAAATTACGCGATTTATGTCCACTTTGACCAGTTTCATCCGTAAGTGGCAGAAAAGTTTCAGCCAGATGAAATGCCAACCCTGTGTTCAGAAGCTAACCAAAGGCAACATGAAAAGCATGAGTAGTCGGGCAGGTTTGATCAAACAAAGGTCGTGCAGGGTGGGAAAATCGCCACGTGACGACACTGGGTCCCGAAACAATCCACTTGTTCGATAAGTAGCCGGATCTACGAGGAATCCAACCAGACGAGGACGCGTCAGACGGACATACCACGAACCCACTTACTGGTCGACAGGGAAAGCAAAAGTGGCGGACAAAACCATGCAAAAATGACGGAGATGCGACCCACGCGACGACATCGTACCAAGGTCAACTGCCCCCAGTCTTCAATGATTACCATTACAAAATTCCCGAGCCGGTGTATATGATTTCCGTTTTTGTGTGAATGGTCCACTATGTCTAATGCAACTATGTCTGATGTTTTCATGGCACAACTATACCAATAATAGTCATCACAGGACGGTAAATTTGTCATCAAATCATTAAAACGTCTGGTGCTGCTTGTCCTTGAAAACTTCGTAACGCGCGTCAAGGCATCCCACTTGGTACGAAGTTGTTGACTGGTGATGTTCGGAGCCCTTGAAATCAAAATGAAACTGCTCGGAATTTCCACTTAACCTCACGGTGTCACCAGACCACAAACACGGCAAGCGAGTGACGAAACAGATCCCGGGTCTCGTCCCTAAAAGATGCTGCGACAACCATTTCAAAGACTACGGAGACGCGCACCTGCCATCCGAATCTTCCCCTCCCCTCGGACGAGCCCCGCCGAGCTTGGTTACCAAAGAGACGAGCGGCGACGGACAGGCTCTTCGCCGCGCGGCGGGCGGACGGGACAGGACCGCTACCGGGCAGGCATGCAGACGGGGCCGGCGACCCACTCACCGGCCAGCTGCTGCGCCGGGGCGGCGGCGGCGGCGCGCCCCACCGGCGTAAAGTCGTCGCTAAACTCCCAGGTCTGGAGGCGGGGGCCCGAGGGGGTGCGCGGCGCGGGGGAGGGGCTATCGGACCACTCAAACACCTGGTGCATCGAGGAGGACGTGCGCAGCTCTGAAAGACCAGAACAGCGTGATGACACGAGCAGCGCGGTGCCGGCGGCGGCGGCGCGCACCCAGCGGTGCACGCCGGCCGGGAGCCCGACTCCCGGCCGCCGGCGCGTGCTCACAGGTGCACGAGCTACCAACAGAACCGGCCAACAGGCAGTGCACAGTGGGCGGCCTCCCGCACCCGGCGCCGTTCGTGCTGCCACCAGACCAGACGTCCACTCCCCACGGCAGTCCGGCCCGATCCACAGCAACTCCGGCCCGCGGCGGCGCGCGCGCCACTCACCGTCCCCGCGCAGCCGCGCGGACGCCGCCGGACGGCCGCCGACGGGCACGGCGGCCGACAGCGGCCGCCTGCCGTCCGGCCGCGACGCGTCGCCGGCGCCGTCGATCTGCGTCGAGGAGGTTGACCTGTCGACGGGACGAAACGCATCAGCGACGGGAAACGCTGAGTGCTCGTCGCGAGACCGGGATGACGGAGAAGCCGCAGTCCCGAGGGAATACATTTACACTTATTCGACCAGCCTCGCTCTTCTCGGGATACCACAGGGTTAGGTGGCGCCAGTGCTTTGCCAAACTACTTTGCAACAATCTCTCCCGTCTCAATGCACAGAGCACACGAACTAAGAAGCCACCGATACACAGCTCTGAAAACACAACTTTCGCGACATCTCCACTAACTGCACCCTGGAGTCATACACGCCTGCATCGTACACCTCACCAAAACCACAGCCCTGCACATCATTAAAACCGTCGGCAGCGGTGCCAGTCCGCCCCGGCCACGGCCACGCACCTCTTGCCCATGTCGGGCTCGTTCTCCCAGCGCGGCGTGGAGCTGCCGAAGCCGAGCATGATCTGGCTGTTCTGGTGGCGGCGGCGCGTCTCGAGCATGGCCTCGCGCTCCATGTTGCGGCGCACGATGCCGGCGCGCCGCTCGGCCTCCACCTGCTCCAGCTGCCGGCGCCGGTCCTCCACCTGACGGACGGCCACGCCGCGTCGGGTATGAGCACGGCCCGGGAGGGATATAGGCACGGAGACGGCCACCGTCACCGGATCATTTCGGCCAGTGGCAGTGGGCGTGGGCAGTGCCATCTACTCAGGGCGTTAGAAGAAAATGTCTGCGCTTATTTAGGGAGCCGATGACGAAATGAGCCATCTTTGCTTTCAAGAGTGCAACCCTCCGCAAGGTGGAATGAAGCGAACAGTGTCCCGCTATTATTTCTACTGAGCTGCGAGGGGGCTACCACGACAAAACGCAACAGACACCTGATGTTATTTCATTTCCTAATTTGCCAACGCTTTCACGAGCAAACTCTGAGAAAATCAGAAGATTCAAACTGCGTACGCGCGAAATTTACGATACTGTCAACAGCGTGAGCCTTGCTGATAGAGAATTATCGTTTCTACACAGATAGCAAGCTGAAATGAAACCAAACCGATTTTCAGTGAAGAAGTACACGCAAAAAACTACCAAGGGACGTCCAGATTTTCATCCGGAGTCAAGAGACAAAAACAGCATCACAGAACCAACCACTCGAGTTCCCCACAAACGCGTACGCGTACCATGATCATATACCATACAACCCAAACAGACAGAAAGAGCAACCACGGACGCTAGTCACAGCACAGTACGGGGGATACCAGATACCGACGCCCTCTCGTCTGCTGTCCTCTCCGCCGGCGCCAGGGCCGGCGCAGGGACGCCGCGCGCCCAGCCGAAGCCACACGGAGCCGGCGGGCGGCCCGTTACCTGTGTGCGCCGCTCCAGGTCCCTCTGTCTCAGCTCCTCGTAGCGGCGGCGACGCTCCCGCTCGGCCTGCTCCCGCTGCCGGGCGGCCTGCTCCTCCTGTCCGGGCGGAGACGGTCAGCGGGCAGCGGGCGGCCGGCGGCGGGGCAGCGGGGCAGCCGGGCAGCCGGCGGCGGGGCAGCGGGGCAGGCGGCGGGCGGGCGGCCGGTCGGCGGACGCCCGGAGTCGGCGGCGCGCAAGCCACGCGGCACCGCGCACGGGGCCAGTGTGTTAGGGCGGACGTCACGAGCGGCGGCGGCGCGGCGGCGCGGCGGCGCGGCGGCGCAGCCGACCGTGAGCCGGCCGCAGCTCGGTCACGAACGGCCCGCCGCCCCGCCGCCGCACGGCGCCAGGGTGGGAGCGCCAGCGACGCGCGGCGACCGGCGATCGCCGCCGGTCCGCCGGACCGCGAACAGCAGACAGCCACGACAAGCTCAGCTCTCGGTGCGCCGGCGGACACGGCGGACACAGCACTGACCTGGCGCGCGAGAATCTCCTTCTTGCGCTGCACCTCCTCCAGCTGAAGCTGCTTGAACAGGCGGACTCGTTCCTCCCTCTCCTTGTGGGAGAGGCCAGTCGAGTCGACGCCATCTGTCGACAGCGGACGCCGCGTCAGCCGTCACCGTCCGCCGGCGCCGCAGCCGCCGCAGCCACCGCGCCGCGGCCGCAGCGACACGCTTTCGGCCGGGCTGGCACGCCCGGCCCCGACGCAACGCCCGGAGCGCCGGCGGCCGTCCCGGCGGCCGGTCACGGTCAGCGGGCGCCCGGCCGGCCGCCGGCGGTCCGCGCCGAGCCGCCGCCGGCCGCCCGGGCGCCGCGGATCAAACACAATGCGCCGCCGGCGGACAATGCCAGGCAGGACGCGGCGCGCCGGCCGGCCGCCGCCTCGCATGAGCGGGCGTCGTTTGTCCGTGCGCGCGCCCGCCCGGCGGCGACAGACGCTCTGTCTGACCCCGGCGGGGGCCGGCGCGGGGCGGGGGCAGCCGTCACGCCCGCCCACCGGCCGCCGGCGTCTGGGCGGCACCGCCCTGACCGGACCGGTCAGCGAGGACCGGCCGCAGAGCCGGGGCCCACGCGGAACGACAAACGAGAGAGGCCAGACACTGGGCCATTTCGGCTCCACCGGCCCGCCCGGATAACGTATGGCACGTGACGAAACACGCGGAGGGTGGAGACTCCAGGCATGCCGCTTTGTTTCTAGAGCTGGCAAGCTGTCAGTGATACACGACCGACACGACACAAGATCCAACGCAGCATCAAACGTTAGTCGTAACGTGCAGGCTCAGGCCTGGCAACACACGTATTAATCACAGGCGGCACGCCAGGCGGATCAAAACACAGTTAGCCGGTCAATGAACGGCAACAGTGGCGTCGAACACGTCACGCATCCGGAACGAGCACGACTCCGCCGACTTCTCAGAGGCCCGGGCGGTCGCCGACCCGAGCCGGCGCCCGATCCGGCCGGTCCGGATACCGGCAGCTCCGATAATACCCGCGGGTCCGCGGTGCTTGCGCCGTTCCGCTCCGCTCTCTGCTCGAATCCGGTTTATCGAGCTCCTTGGGCGGAGCAGTCCAAAGGTGTTAACGCGGCGGCAACAAACGCTGCCGTTACGGGGCATTCATCCGTGCAATGGAGCGCAAGTGACTGCTACTCAATCTGGGGCAGACTTGACTGCGGGCAGTTTCGGCTCCTCTTCGGATGGATGGCACGCGAGCATGGGAAGACCGGACAGGGACGGGCATAAAACGCGACGCCACTGTACCGACGCTCGCGGCCCATTTCTCGTGAGTCACCACAACAGCTGACGACGCGGGGCCCAGCTGGTCGTCGGCGAGCCGGGTTATGTGCAGCTACTGAGATGTTACTAACGCCGGGCGGGCAAACCGAGCCGCGCACGGCCGGCCGAGCGGGCGGCCGCGGTGATGAGTCACACAGCACACGCGGGCAAGCCGCACGGGCTACCTGCGGAGGCCGCGGCCGAGCCTTCCTCGTAGTCCGGCTCCGGCGGCCACTGGTACAGCGCCTCCAGGACATTGCGACTCGACTGCTGGTGGTACGGCTGGTCTGCAGAAAGGCAGGCACGGCGGCGCCCGTGTGTTGTATTCACGCCCGTCCCGTCACCATGGCAACAGCCCCGGCATCTACGCACCCAAGCCAATCGAGCAAAGGCAGCAAGATGCAGACGGGAATAAGCCAACCATCACCACATGTCGTTTAGGACGTAACGGTGCACACATTCAGCGCTGGGTCAAAAAACTGTTCACAGCAATGCTCTAATGCTTGAGTCCCGTCAAATTCAGTGACGCTTAAAATGGTGCTCTGCGGCCCACGAATCTGACACACCAAATAATCCCCTACTTAACGTCACGAATCATATCACATACAGCCACAAACACTGTGGAACGGCTAGCGACGGCACCGGAATTTTCGCCGCGGTTCAACGCAGCCATTCTGGAGTCATCAACACAATTACAGTTTTTGCCTCGGCCTGAAGTTTTGACACCGAAGAAAGCACGCGCAAAAGCTGAGCGTGTCGAGCTTCGCTACCCAGCGGTTAATCAATACGAACCCTCTTCCCCCCCCCCCCCACTGTGTGTTTCAACAGTGACAGCCAATGCCACAGGTAAACAGGCCCCAGGCCTCAAGACCCAGTCACGAGCATTCCGCGCCGGTGAGAAAAGACGCAACGAAGCAGTCACGAAACGAAGTACCAATAAATGTGATATGGCATGCTTTGATGACCAAGGCACCCGAATACGAACAACAGTAGGTTTTCGTTCCATGGCTGTTGTTGCTGCTGTGTTTTGTCTCACAAAGGAAACAGGAAAAACAGCAAAATGTTACACAGGCATTAACGACGAAACTGCGAACTTTGCTTCAGCAAAGTTGTCTTTCTACATCAATCAAACACATGATGACGTATCTCATTCCACAGCGAGCCTCATGAAACAAACATTCTCTCGCACATCAACAACTGGTTGCATCATTCCGTCCAATTTTCAGACCGCCCCAGGACTTTCTAGAAACTTTTGGCACCAACTATCTGTTTTTTTTTTGTGCAAAATTCATTCCATGTTGAATGACGGCTCAGCGCTCAGCGCTCCGCGCTCAGCTCAGTCATGAATATGAAATAACCTATGAGAATGGCCTCCGGGTTTTTTTGCTCTAGGGCAGAAACCCACGTCACACTGCCCAAGCAACGACCGGGAAACAATCGCGTGTCATGGGAAAGGTTACTTTCAATAACAGTTTGTGCTTCGAAAGGAGAGCACCAGAACCTTTGTCATTCCATCAAACGTCTAATAACCCCATATTTCACCCCGAAATGGCCCAGCTTTAATTAAAGGCATCATCCAGCCGCTATCCCCAAACCGACCAATGTGTTCGTTTCCAACTGCAACAAATCAAAAGCATCCCAACCAAAACAAAACAAAAACCAACACGGCCAGTCTCGCACGCTGCCCGTACCCACGCACTTCCCCTCCCCTCCCCCCACCGCCGCCAGGTGCGGGACGCGTTTTACCGCGCCACCCCGCAGCGGACGCACTAAATTAACAAGCCGGAACCGCACAACTACCGGCGGCGGCCGCCTGCGCTTCCTACCGCGGCCAGGCGCCGGCTTCCGGCACAGGGCGGCGCGCCTCGGGCAGCCTGCGCTGGCCGGCGGGCCGCGCCGGAGCAGTCACCACCCCTGCCGGGACAGCGGCGCCCTGAAGGGGGGGGGCACTGCGCAGGTGATGCAATCGTGCGGGGAGCGACCACTGCGGACAGTGGGTAATCAGGGACAGCTCGTGTTTTCAAAAAAACACTTTCAGGAGAAATACTGAGCATATACCATGATCAAGCGACGCAACTTTGACACTTTATTTCGGCCCAAGGCAAATTGCTGTGTTCACCTGTTTCACTTGGATGGATATCCACTGGGCGAGAACGCTACTAGGCCGTGAATATTTTGTATCGATGGCCCGCCATAACGGTTTGATGATGCTTAATGAACAGTTGTAAAACCTGTGCGGAGACGGGTTGTCTGTTGACATGTCTACCTAACGTATCGATATTCACCCCCATGCTTTCGGCGTCTCGCAGTAGACGGCGCACGCCGGTGACCATTGGCACGGCGCGCTGCCGCATCACGCAACGCGAGGTCGCGTACCAAAGACTGAGGGCACGCACGGGCGCGAGCCGCCGCCACGTGCCACACGCCGACCCCGCGAGCCTCTCGTGCGAGGCGCGCCCGACCATCAGCCGGCTCGCGTCTCGCGCCAGCGCCGGGCGTCCTACTTCCGTCGCAGCCGGAGCCGCCGCCGCCGCGGCCGGCGGTCGATGCCGGCCTGTCTCGGTAGCTGCAGCCACGTACCTCTGTGCCGGGTGTAGACGGTGCTCGTGGTGGCCGACGGGGGCCGCTGGGTGGGCCCGGCCCCCGGAGCCGGCACCTCTCCGCTCCCTGGAAACGGAACGGCAGCGTCAGCCGCGCCGGCACGCCCGCGCGCCGTCCGGCAGCGGCCGTTTGCATGCAATTACCATTCGGCCGGCGTCGTCAGCTTCAACGGCCGGCGGCCGGGCAGCGGCGAGACCTGGTCAGGCGATCGGGGCGACCGCCGGCGTCCGCCCGCCGCCGCTCCCACGGCATTGATTGTACCGCCTGTGTACGCCCAGCCGAACGCCCAGGCGCTGAGTGAGTCACCGACACCCCCTTCCCAGGCGAATGCATTATGCATTCGCATACCGATTGTGCTCAGTAAGAGATGGTTCAGATAGCACGCGTGGAGGATGGTGGCGTGGGCGCTCGGCAAAAGCGACATGCACCTCGACGCTCCGTATCTAATCGCGCCCGGACCCTGGCGTCAAACACTTCGCCAAGGCCGCGCCGAATCGTCCATCGCCAGGACTTCCCGTCGATAACGTACCCGCCTTCCCACGTCCGGAGCGCGGCACGACGGCTGGCCGCACGGCCTGCCGACCCTTCCGACCACCAGCGGCGGGCCCGCCGGCGAAACCCGTCCGACCGACACATGCCTCCGACCGGCCGATCGGCACCGGCTGACGACAGCCGGGCGCATTCCTGCCCGGAAGCCAGACGGCCGGACGGCGGCCGACCCGGCCGGACCTCAATCCCCGACCCCGAATGAAAATGGAGCGCGATGGCCGCGGCCGGGTTTATTCAAATTCGCCGGCCGCCCGGTAAGCTTCGGCTCGGCTAATTGGGTTAGCTCGGAGGCGGGGGTTCCGAGCTGCGGCCGCCCGCTGCGCAGAACGTGACCGCTGCGGCGGCGACCGATCACGCCGGCCAGGGACTCGAGAACCGACCCGACCTCCCATGTTCAATCCCACAGGGCCTGCGGCGTTTCCCGGAACGTCACATCAGGTTAAACTGCTCACATCTCTGGATTCATGGAACATATATGTACGTGCTTTTCAACCACTTCGGGCGACAGCATGCATCATGAGACCGATAGCCTTCGGATTACACATTTTCCAGAAATTTCAGTGCCGTAGAATCAAACAAACATCAAAGCTAATATTCTTTAAACTTGAAAATAACACTGTGTGCCTATTCAATCGGTTAGACCCATATTTTACTACATGTTCCAAGACCTTAACTGAACTAGGCTCAACTCCAATGAACTCAAAAGAACGAACGCGGACTGCATTCTTTCGAACTACTTAACATTCCCTGCAGGCATTCTTCCAAGGGATAAGCATCAATCAACCTACAGTGAACGTCCGAAGGGCACGATCTCAATGAGTTCGACAAAACATAACCCGACTCGCTCGCGCCGTTCCAAACGGCAGCGAGCACTCCTTCCACCACCGGGAACCGCCGGTCGCCGCGATCGACCGGCCGCCGCCGAGCGCGGATCGAACGGTGTCGGAGTAAACATCAGGCGGCCGGTCGGCGCTCGGCGGCCCGAAAACACGCGTCCGGCGGCCGCCGGCCCCGTAACAGTCCGCTCCGGACACTTCCGCCGCCGCCGGCGCCGAATCGATGCGTCGGATCGGCCGCGCCGGTCGGCGGCCGGCGGCGACGTCTCCTCAG
Source organism: Capitulum mitella (assembly GCA_030062745.1). NCBI lineage: Eukaryota > Metazoa > Arthropoda > Thecostraca > Pollicipedomorpha > Pollicipedidae > Capitulum > Capitulum mitella. Next base: position 3,941,068 of record CP099840.1, read on the forward strand.
CTGATCGCCCGGCGGCGGCGGCGGAGGAGGAGGCGGACGCAGGGACAACCCGGGCCGCTGGACTGGACCGCTCCGAGCCGGCCGGAGACGTCTCGGAGTCGTCAGGACGAGATGCCGGAGGCGCGAAAAGACTCCGTTGCAGATATTCAAACCATGTTCAACTTCCACTCTGATAAACTGTAATGAGAGCTTTCCTGAATTCCAACAGGCCGTTTCTGACAATCGATAGCCTTGGTGTCTTGCAATCGGCCGGAGAAACGACCTGAACGCATCACTCGGTGCCGACTGCAAGATGAATGCGCCGCGTTTGCACTGTCGACGCCCTGAACACGTCGCAATTCCTTCCCGCAGCGCTCCACGCGGCGTACGCCGACCTCAACATCCCCGCGGTCGCGGCCGGCCGGCCTGGAGGCAGATCGGCCGCCGAGCTCGGCTCCCAACGCTCCCGTCTCTACCTCCTCAGACTCCTCCGCGGCGCCGCCAGGCTCACACAGCCCTCTCCCCGCCAATCGACCGCGGCAGCAGCAGCCGCCTCCGCCCGACGGCCGGCGACGCGTGCCACACCGATCCCGCGCTGTCACGCGCGTCGCAGGCCCCGGGCGTGACCTTGCCGCAGGGCGGGGGGACGCCGGCGGCGGCCGGCTGTCGACGCGGCGCCGCCCGGCGCGAGAAGTGGCGGCCGATCACGGGCCGGCCGGCGGTGCCAGGCGCCGGGTCGGGAGGCGAATAACGGGGCGCTAAGTGGCTCGGACGGCGGCCGGCCGCCTATTCAGCCGCGGCGCGGGCCGCAACAGCCGGGGACCGGGCGCCGTTACCGGCCAGACCCGCGGCGGGGCGTCCGACGCGGGCCGCAGGGTCGACGGCCGCGGCGCGCCGGTCCGCGGCCGCCGGAGACCGCCCGCCGCGGCCGCGTCGCCCCGCCCTGCAACTGTGCAACGTCAGAACGGCGCGGAGGCGCAGGCCCCGCTCGGGGCGGAGGTCTGCCGAGCAAACGTCCCGCAGACGTGCAACCCGAGCCGAGCCCGCTCCGACGCAGCGGCGCGACAGAAGCGACACCGGGAATGCCCGGTGGCGCATCCCTCACACAGGCGACAGATCCGATCCGGTCGACAGCGCAGCGGCCGTGGCTCCGTGACACACCGAGAGGCATCAGCCGCACCGACAGCGACCCGACGAATTGACGCGGCGTCCGCCGCAGTACGGCCTCCTCGGCCATTCATCGGCCGGATTTCCGCGAGCCCGTCGACAGCACGGACGTCGCACCGTGAATGTCAAGGTCGGCGGGGCCGGCCGTCCTCCACGAACCCACAGTCCCCGCCGGCATCAGCCGCAGGTACCTGCCGTGCCGCCTCCGCTCCGGCGCCGGTGCCGGAGAGGCCGGGTGACGCCACGTCAGCGCATGATCCCGCCGTGAATCAGCAGCCCCGAGCGGCAACAGCGGCGGCCGCTGGGCCGTGACTGACCGCTCCCCGGCGGCCGCCGACTTCGTCTCGCCTCCCTCCCGTCAATCGTTCCGTCGGGTGTCCTTACACCCGCGCCGCCCCCCAGAATCGCACGACCGCCGGCCCGACGCGACGACTCGCCGGCGGCGCGGCGACCGGCCGAGCCGGCAGCGGAAGCGGACACGTGCGCCGCCGCCACAACATGTGGCCGGAATCAATCCGGGCGCCGCCGGCCGGCGGGATCGCCGGGCGCTAACCGGGCGCCGGCCGCCGCCGCGACGTGGGAGCGCGCCGCCGCCGCGTGAGAGCGCCGCCGCCGGAGGTCGAGGATCCCGGCGGGCGCCGGCCGACAGCGGCGGTCGCGGCGTCCGTGGCCGAGTCCGCTGGCGCCTGATCCGGCGGATCAACGGCGGGCGTTGGACCGGTCTCCAGCCGGCGGCGGCGCGTACTGACGCCGCCGTACCGGCCTGTGATAACCTGACGTCACACCGCGGCCGGAGTCGGGCGCTGACCTGCTCGGAGCGGAGCCCGCCGCCGGACACAACGGCATCACCCTCCCAGTGTCCCGAGCATTGGCAAGCTCCATAAGGTATCGAGAGGAGCCCATGCAACCGCCCACAGCGGGCGGGACCGGGATCTTAGACGGGGAGAACCTGAGCAGTTACGCGCTGGTCAGTCGGCTTAGCTCGGCGTCGGTTAAAACTCGATCATACGTGGGATGGAACTAGACGGGTGCACCATAACGATAACGCGGCCGGCAATTCCCAGACACGAGTCGACACCTGCGCTCACCGGGTCGCCAGTGGTCTGAGAACGTCGCCATGACGACTCCACCAAACTTTATAGGCTTACGTCGTGCGCCGCCGTGCAAAAACGGCTGTTACCAGCATTCGTCGAACACATCGAGCGACACAACCGCTCACTGGACATCGCAGACCGACAGCCCGTTTCCACAGGCAGACGACCAGTAAACGGCGCAACGGCTCTGAGTCGCGCGACGCCATTCGAGTGCTGCTGGTTGGTAACGCCACACAACGGACCTCCAAACAACCCGAACAAGCGCCAGCAGGCGCAAAGGAGAAACAGCGGCATATCAAGCGCAAATCAAATATTGTTTATCGTGAGAGCCATAAGGAGCCCAGCGAAAGGTGCCGACCATCGACTTGAGCGCGATGGTTCCAGAGCTCCGCGATCAATCCACGGAACCCTCCATCCGAACTTACGTATTATTCATCTGGTTCAAAACGAGAAATACATTAGCGATGATAAATCCTTTCTCCACCCTTACCTAGCTGCCGACTGCTACTAATTCTACAGGAAAAAAAATCCCACCAATACACACAGGCAATTGAAAGCCAGCAACGACAAACAAGATCTCCGCCATCTACACCATTTACAAACAAGAACTCCGCCATTTACAACATTTACAAACAAGAACTCCACCAAGAATACAAGCCATTTAGAACTCCAAGCTAGCAAAGATCATCTGCCCGGACGAAGCGGACCGACACGCTCACCCACACACCGCGAAACAATCATCTCCCCGCCGATAAGGGCTTAACGGTGCGAAGACAAAAGACAACAGTCCCCGCCGAGCGCCCACCGGGCCGGGGTCACTGACCGTCGACTTCGCCGCCTCGCGCGCCGGCCGGCCAAGGGCTGCCCCCGGCCCCGGCGGCGGCGCCCGCCCTGAAGCCGTCCGCGGCCGTCGGACCCGCCGAGCACGGCATGCCGGCGCGCAGCACGTCTCGCCGCCGACTGCGGCCGCGCTGCGGAGCCGCCGGCTGGCCGGCCGGGCCGCCGGCCGCGCGTCTCGGCGGGGCCGCTCAGGTGCGCCGGCCGTCGCCCGGCCGCGGCACCCGCCGGCCGTCGCGGGGACGGCGGGCCGACCGGCACGGAAGCAGACCGCGCCAACGCCCTCCGTGGCCCCCACAGGCGCAGGCGCGGGGCCCAGGCCGACTCCGGGCGGGGAGACGCGGAAAAACGGAGGGTTCGCCAAGCCACGAGCTCCTTCGGAAAACGACAGCCTGCGAGTTGGTTGCGGCTCTGCAGAAACCATGCACGGCAGATAACAACGCCTGCAGCCTCTTACAGAGTCGATCATCGAGACACTTGGCAGAATCAAACAGCCCAGATACCGGACCTACGACAACTACGTCCATCAGTCCTTGAAACTTTGGAGTACGCCCTACTTAAAGAGTTACAAACTCGAGCTTACGTAACAAACGTCATGATTTGCAACAATGTTCCTTCGATAAGGAAAGAGCACGTGTAAAGACCCCGTACTTGACCCCACTGGTCTTGATTTCCATGCAGCTGAGGATATAACAGCATTTCTGCCATACAGGTTCATCGATTTTCATCAGAGCATCCGAACACAAAAAGTTCAACAGATCGTAAACGTTATGGGGCCTTCCATGTTACAACTTTCTCTTCCGCTATATATCCCGTTTCAATAACTTACAGGTTACGGTCCCGGTCCGAGCACAAACCAGGGTTGGAAACTTGGTTTTTGTTCTTGGTGTTGGAGTGCAAATTTTCTTTAGAAGTTTAATTTTTTCCCTGGATTTATATCACAAATATGGGTCAAATTTCATGTTTACAAGCATAAGGCCTGGTCATCATAAGGAAAAGACACATCTACACGTAACTGGCAGTCACATTCTCGAAATTGATTGTCTTTGTCATTGGTTTCTGGTTTTAGGTTGATCTAACATACTTCCTCGTACATAACACTTTTCACCAACACGTCACTCCTGTCCAGTCCTGATAGCAACAGTCCAGTGTTCCAGAATGTCTTCTGAGGTATCCTGCCAGATCCAGAAACAGCCAACTGTGAAGTCTGTTTGTCTGAAGTCTGGAGTCTAAAGCAAGCGATCAAAATGTGAAGTAATGTTCGCATGAAGGAAGACGCAGCGAACAACAAATGATGACACGTCGAGGTCCATGACCTCTAATTTCAAAGGCTGTGACACGCCCCGTTAGAAAAACAACAGTAGCTAGGTTGGCGGAGACCTGGCATAATGCAAATGTACCTGGTAATGACCGATTTTTCCTATTCATTATTTTGCACGTTAAATGTTAAAAGTTCGTTTCCGTTCTGTTACTCAGTCAAGTCATACCGGTGCCTGTTTGCGTTCTGTTACTCAGTCAAGTCATGACTGGTGCTGTGCCCGACAACGTCTGGAATTACCCAACGGCGAGTCGTGATTAGCCGCATGAAAATCGTCTGGAACAGGTACAGGCGACGCCGTTTGTCGTGGCGAAAAGAAACAGTTGCATGATGATTCAATGAGTAACCTTTTACTTGGTAGAACAGCGAGACTGCTTTAAAAATCACAAATCGTAAGGCAGATGTATCACGCGACGACACCAACCAGGAAGATCATTCCCAAACATTGCAGCCCTATTTTTCTGGCTATCACACAGCCATTTGCATTATCCCTCAACAGCAGACTCAACAACAGCAGTCTGGAGACAGTTACTGAAACGCTGAATATAGTGTGGAATAATGCAGTCAGGGCGAGAGAGCCAGCCGCGGCGACCGCGCACTGCCTGCAGAAATCGACCTAAGACTGTGATTTCCCCAGCCAATTCTGGAAAAAATACAGAACTGAAGAAAAGTCTGAATGGATATCATGGCATGAAACATACTACTCAAAATGGTGTTAATGCAGTTTTTAACGGTAGAAAACTTTGGAGACTTTTGGAGTGTAAAACGTGTACTGGACTACAACTTCCTAGGCATGTCACGACACCAAAAAAACGTCATTTTTTCCAGCACTGGCACAAACCCTCCTAACCTGCGCCCGACATCCGCCAGCCTCACACCGCCTGCCGCAGCCCTTCCCACTGCACCGCGGCGGGCCGGACCGCCGCGGCGCCCGGTCGGCCGGCGGTCGAGAGGCGGCCGCGATACCGTCGCCGCAGCGCCGCCGCCGGGCCGGCGAATGTTGTGACGGCCGGGTCGCTGGCGCCCAGATCGATAGGGCCGAGGCATCGCGGCCTTTGGCAGCCGTCAGCCGGACCGCTGGCAACCGATCGCCGGCGAATGTCCACCGCGGCGACGGCGGCGGGCCCGCCTAAACAGTGGCCGAATGGCCCGTAATTGCGCGGGATGACCCCTCCGGGCCTCTTCCGAGAAAAGCGTCCCAAAACGACGGAGATGGAGCAGACGCTGGTAAAATAACACAATGCAAATGACTATGGTGGGTACTGTGACATCAATGCTATGCCTTAGTTATGAGGGCCTCAGCATTGCCACCAAAAATTGCTGGACAGAATGAGAAGTTGTATCAGCTCGTACCAGATGCTTTCATTACTCTGACCATTACATCACAAAAACCATAAAAACCATGCATGAAGTTTGTGATTTTACTTCATGTTTGCAATGACAAAACAGCTGCTGGCCAAGATGCATGGTCTTGGCTAACAATTACTTATTGCTCACAGGTCAATAAGTCTACACTGATCACCAGGACACTAACCAACACTCAATGTTCATGGGGTAGGTAAAACCATGACATCTCCTACATCCTCTGCCAAGCATCTTTTTTTGATCAGTAATTCATGAGGATATAAAATTGCTGATATATTTCAGCACATACTTGCATGTTTCAGCAAATTCAACATGAAGTGCACTTAGCTATTTCCAAGCATGGCTTACTGGTGGTATTCCCTTGGAATGTTCCAAAAGTGCCAATATCCTTCATGACTCACTAGAAAATGCAGTAGTCTTGAATATGATAACTGCAATGTTCTGTTTACACTGTGTAGCCATCTTCCAGCATCTCACATAATTTAAGAGTATGACAAAGTTGTCTACACATCTAGCATCCTGCTCATCCTTGTTACTCACACCTAATACAATTCAGATGTTTCAGATTGAAAACTCTGTTGAGTAGCATACATGCCAGTGAGAAATGACAACATTCAATAAATGATGTAGCAAAGTAACAGGTTGCCAGAATCCCCTTGGCTGGTTCTATGATATTGCTATATGGATGCAAAATATCCCTATGATGCCTAAGAAGAGTACAAAATAGCAAATGTATCCACCTAAGCCATTCATGGCTGTGTGATAGCACCTATGGCATGATCCAGTAACCAAACCACACTTCAGTATTGTATTGGTCAATGAAACCACTGTTTGCAATGAACTGTTCCATCTCACAGACTCAAATGTTGACCCTGCTTGGCATGAGACCAAACAGAGAAATAATAGGTAATAGGTAGCATCTGGCACAGTACCAGCCAAAACAGTTTAAACCAACAGTTCAGACCACTTACACATTTTTTGCCTGTTTCTTATCCACTCTCATATAAATGCAAAGATAATAAATTGCACATGCTCCTACAATCACACCAGCAGTATAGCCAGGGGGGTCAGAGCTATCAACTGACTCCTCCCCCTTACAGAGAGCTTTCAAAAATTGGTGGTATCACACATGGCCATATCACAGATGACCATTTAAAAGACAAAAAAATAATGTGTAGCTGTATTTTCTAAGTTCTGAGCTACACCAGCTGTATTACTTTCCTATTAAAAGCAGTATCAAACATTTCATTTTAGCCTAGATTCTATCTGTACAAAAAAATCCTGGCTACATTACTGACACACATGTAGGCTAGCATCTGTTTTATGACTGATGAATAAATGACACTACACTGATCAACAGTAACAGGAGGCATATGACAAGAATGGATGTATGTGTTAATGCAAGAGAACCAGGGAGCTGCAAGAGCACTACCTCTCATTGGTGTACTCAACCTACAATTAAGCACATATTATAATGAAATTCAACCATTAAAAACATTTCATGTTGTCGTGCCTACAATTGCCCACAGACAGTAGTTTGACAAATATAAAATTCTGCTCAACCTAATACACACAAAACTGCAGCCATCTTTTCCATTTTATGGTGGCCAATAGACTACTTGAATTTTACTACTACATCACTCCACACCAGACATACCTGCTTGATAACCAGACATAATTATCTTATGTAACTACCATACGAAAATCCTGCATTCAAAAGGCGCAAACATGCATATCATTCACGTTACGTACATCCCGGATAGTCACAGAAACCACGCACTGGAATACACAGGTTTGGGGTGCGTCAGATTTGCCACCAACAAATAAATAGCTTCATTACGGCTTTCAGCTTTCTCTGCGCTAAAAAACCGCCAACCATTGAATCTCTGCACTCTTGGACTCCATTTTAACACAAAACCCAATTGCCTGCTCCCGTAATAAAGCTAGAAACTCACCGGTTTTCCGGCGGGAATCCACGGGAGGTGCCACTGGTTCAGCCATGTTTGTCAGCTTGACGTTTCGTGATCAACAGTACGGTTCCAATTTCTTTCGGAATACCTTGCAACTACACCCGCAGACGACAGACCTCAGTCGTTTCGACCACACAAAGTTCAGCTCTGTCCTTCCGGAAGACAATAGCTCATCGTTACCTTGGTATCGTGTTTTTACGAAATAATTAATCGAATGTTTCCTCATGGATGAGGATATATGTTTGGTAAAGTATTTCTAATTGTGGTAAAGCGAGAACGAGTCAAGCTCCCGGGTTACCCCAAAAAGCCGAATTTCGATACTTCCTAAGCAACGAAGGCATGCCTCTGAAATATTAGGCTGTTAACCGGATCATATTCCCCGAGTATGTAGTATTTTTGGAAGTTCATCGAGATCGTATTCTAAAATCCCTTTAAGATGTAATTTTAGAAATGTTGTTTTAACAATAAGAAACAGCTTGAATTCCGTCCTGAAATTCACACAGTTTGTTGCTGTGGTGAGATGAAACCATTCAGTTTCATCCGTTGCAACCGTGTTGGCTCAATATTTGTTTTTGTCAGTAATCTGATACATGAAAGGCTATTTAGCTAAAGTGACCTTCCTTGTTGATTTTCGAGGTTTCGGCGCACTTGCGACATACTTGTCTACTGAGTCCTTGGCGGGCTGTGGGTATCGGGCGTCAAAACATTTCAGAAGACAAGAGAGTTAGGCAAATATTAAAAACAAGAGATATACGCTGTGGTTAGGGGCATGGTTGGGAGGGCTGTAGACAGGACTAATGTAGAATAGATTGCTAGACAGTGTGGGTTCCATTGCACTGTGGACGTAGGCATCGTGGGGCTGTAAGCAGATTCCCGAGGTACGTTCTTAATATGCTGTTTGTATTCCTGAAATGCCGGCGTGGCAAAGCTGATTGGTACTCGAGATCGCAGTTTTGAGCTATAGGTAAGCATGCACCCTATAATATTGCATTGGGTTGCATGATATTGCATTGGGTAGCATTGTTTGCATTGGGCTACATGGGTACTTCCCATTTTGAATTACATGAAACATGAATTCTTTGTTCAGCAAAAACAACACCAGATAACAATTTTGTGCCATTTTGTTTATGTATTAGTGCATTATTATTTAATTGTCTGTGGTGATCAAATCAAGTTGTAATCTCTGCTCATTCATTGACTGTTTGGCATTAGCAACATCTTTGACAGTGTTACATTTGTGGTCCTTCAGTATTTCCCCTGAAACTGCAAAGGCTGTTGTAAGCATACCAGCCAGACATAACCTAATCTAGTTATTTCCATTTTCCAGATCCCATGTTTGCATCTAGTTTTTCCCATAGGTAACTAATGTGCTCCTACACGTCCCTTGTTCCGACAGTTACATTTGCTGTTGCACATTCACACCTGCTAACACCTGCTCCAGTGATCCTGCTGTTCTGATATTATTTCATTTGCCTTTTATCAGACATTCATTTGAAATATACCTGCTCACTCCTGCTCTGGCTGCCCTGCTGTTTTGATATTATTTCACTTGCCTTTTACTGGATATCCATGTGAAATATCTTATTGTTGATTGTGTTATAAATGACAAACCTTATTCAAATGTCTCACTTGACTTATGTGGCAAATGCAACTGACACATGTCATGTTTTCTGGGGTGTCTTCAGCATATCTCTTTTGATGATGGCATTGAAGTAGCCTCCATGCTGGAGCTTAAAATGCAATATGTATTATAATATATATAACATATAATAAAATAGGAATATAATTGATAAAACACAAAGTATAAAGATCTGATTGTATTGGTCATTCAAAAGAAATGCCCATTTTTCTATCTGTGGGTATACTTGCGATTATCTCTGTGTGTTACATGCATGCATTTTTACTGCAGACTGCATGCAGGCCAAGGTGATCCTGGGCTGTGCCTGGCCAAGCTGCTGACCCAACCAGCCACCATGTTGTGCATGCTGCCAGTGGAGATCCAGGAGAAGATCTTAGGGTACCTGACAGGCCTGGACCTGGTGTCGGCTGGTCGGGTGAGCCAGCTGTGGTACCAGCTGGCCGACACCTTCTGCCGCAAGACTGTGCTAGCGGAGGTACCAGACGACGTGCTGGAGGAGCTGCGGGCCGAGCTTCCGCCGGCCGAGGAGGAGCTGTCGCCGGCCGAGGGCGAGCTGTCGCCGGTCGAGGAGGAGCCGGTCGGCGACGAGCCGGCACGGGACGCCGCCGGCGAGCCAGACGGCCGCTGGCTGGAGCTGCACCGGCGCTGGCTGCAGGCGCAACTGCGCGGCCAGGTGCCGTGGCGGGTGGAGCGCACGCACCACTTCCCCTTCACGGTGTTCGTCGTGTTCGCCGATGGCCGGCGCCTCTTCGCGGCCGACTCGAAGGGCGTGCTGACCGTGTTGGAGCTGGACGCGCGCGAGCAGCAGCCGCAGCAGGAGCAGCTCTACCTGCACGACGGCCACATTGACCAAATGCTGCCCGTGTGGAGGCTGCGGTTGCTGGTGGTCACCGGCGCCGACACGCACTTCATCCACGCCGGCCGCCGGCCGCGGCTGCTCATGTGCTCGGAGAACATGACCGGCCGCCGCTGGGTCAGCGTGCACCGCGACCTGCTGGCCACCATGCAGGACATCTACCAGCGCACCTGCATCACCATCTACCGGCTGGGCGTGGACGCCCGCTGGGCGCACCTGCAGCCGCTCTGCGACGTCACCACGCCGGGCGTGGCGTCCCAGTGGAGCCTCTGGCGGCAGCAGCTCATCTGCTTCCTGCGCACCGGCGAGCTCTGCGTCTGGGACCGGGCCACGGGCACCTGGAGCCACCACGCCGACCCGTACGTCGAGCTCCGCTACGAGAACCCGGCCTGGCTGGTGCGCGACAGCGTGCTCTGTTCAACGCTGACGCAGCGCGAGCTGATGGGCTACTGGCACCTGGACCGCGGCCTCACCTACTGGCTGCAGGGCCGCGTGGACCGGCCGCTGACGCGCGCTCAGCCGGCGAACAACGAGGTCATCCTGTGCCTGTGCGCGCGCCGTTCGCTGATCGTGGCCGGCACTAAGTCGGGCAAGGTGCTGCTGTTCCACTCGGGCACGCGCGAGCAGGGCGAGCTCTCGGAGGTGAGCCTCACGTCGCCCGTCTGCGTCATCGAGCTGGGCTTCAACGCGGTCGAGAGCGTGACGCTCGGCTTCTCGGACCGTACTCTGTACGTGTTCGTCAAGTCGCGGAAGAGCATGGTGGAGCTCATCGAGCTGCGCATGTCCACGCGGCGGCCGAAGGCCAGCTGACGGCGAGGTGGGCTCGCCGCGCCCGGCGCCCGGCGTTCGAGGGAACACCGGGCGTGACGTGCGAGCGCGGAGTGACGTGGATCTCGTCCGCCGGTCGGAGACCTCATGGTATTGGGGCGTCAGAGCTTGTAGCTCCGGTGAGCAAAGCTTGGGCACCGGACAGGGTTTTTGCTTTTGTACCGTTGTTGTAAGGCCGTCTTTCTCCTCGGAGCTTTCGTTTATGTTTCGTCGGCTGTGTATGCGTGTGCGCGCAGATGATGAAGATTTGACCGGCGGGTAACTGTAGTGCTTTCCTATAGGCCTTTCCATTGTCGTATAATGGACGTGTTTATACTCGAGCGGAGCCAGCAGTTCGGGCTGAATGCGGCATCCTGAACGTTTGTGTCAGAAATGTATTTGCTCGCGGCGGATAATTATATGCTCAACCTTCTGCTAACTCTTCGTGGTGTGTCGTGTGCTGCAACCAAAGTGCGGTTGTGAAATATATTTAAAGGGAAGTGATTTTATGTAAGACGCTCCTTAGGAAATGCATAGTGTCCCTCCTTGGGACCGGACCTATGCTTGGTTAAATTCACTACGTGTCCATTGAAACTTTCGGTGTGAAAGGCATTCGACTTTGTACGTGTTCATGTCAGATGCCAATTTGGCGAAGATTAAGAAGGCAAAAATGGCGATGGAAATCATTGGTCATTATCAGCCCAAAATCATGAATACAATAGGCGTTGCAAGTCGGGAAACAGCGTCGCTAGCTGCCTCGCACTCGCAGAAAGTTAAAGCTGGCCGATCATTCGTAAGAACCAACACTAAATATTCCCCCGTTTGGTGGCGCCCTTAACGCATCACGAGGTGGCGCAGCTGTCGACCCGCGTCTTCTCATCGCACGACTGTTTTCGAAACAAGTCGGTAACCAGCCTCACGATGATAACCCATTTCAGTGAGAAAGAGATAGGAAACATGTTAAAATACTAAAACATTTCAATTCTAAGATGTGTTTATTAAGGATGAAGGGTTTCGGCGAGCTGAGATGGTGATGGTGGATTTGACGAAAACGCGTACATCGGGAGCGACATTGGTCGGCGCTGTTCAAAAACCGGGCGCAGCCTGCCTCACGTTTACAAAGCACCGAGTTTTAAGAAGCGTGAAACGATAAGCTTCGAACGGACACGTCGGCACGCACGTCACCACGCGCCAAGCAAAAGGTATAAAACAAACAGTAAACAAACACTCGGTATCACATCGATCATATGTTACCGTTGGTGAGCTACCACACAACAAACCCACCAAAAGCCTTACTTCCTCCTAACACAATCGCCACAATCACTGGTCGCAGCTGCTCGGGTGACACTTTGCGCGTAAATATCACAAGAAAAGCGGCACTCGCAGACGTGTTCTTCCGGAATACTCTGTTTCCGGGTAAGCATGTCTCTGACGACTGCATCAAAAGAACCGAACTCACCCTGAATGCACGAGTGTCACCTTAAATAAACGGGACCCACCTCAAATGCACAAACATAGCAACGAATGTAGGAATGCCGGCCCAAACGCACGATGCCGCATCATCAGTGATATTTTCATCCTTCGGGTTGTGTGCGGCCCAGAACGCCTCGCCTTTGGCCTAGACCCATCGACTTGTCACAGAAAAAAGGAACACGCACTAGGTTCTATGATCAAAGGCTGACATTGGACCGTGCAAAATCAGCTACTGCTTCTGAACGTAGATCCGTCTCAAATCCTAGATGATTTTATTGTTACAGATTTTTTGCGTCGCGATATGCATTCCAACGCTGTTAACAGTGGATCTCTTCTGCGGCTTGCACCCGCCCTGCTTACAGGCACATAGCCAGCATTTTCCTAGGGAAATGGGTGGGGAAGGGGGCAAATGTGAAATTTTGCCATAGGCCACTGGCGTATGACGAAATTTATAAGAAAAAAAGCAGCAATTTATGTAATGCACCTCATACTTAGCGCATAGGAAAACATATAATGTTTGTTTTCTCAATATATATATATATATATATATATATATATATATATATATATATATATATATATGTATATGTATATGTATATGTGTGATCTCTTTTAAACATTCCAGCAAAACCGCCATATATCTAATGTAGATCGCTTAGCTCAGGGGGGCCATGGTCCCCATGAAACCCCCCTTGACTACGTCCCTACCAACTTAATACAAGACAACCACGGCTCGCGCTCTTCGAATTACCCACAAGGTTCATTGACAAGTAAGACCATCTAGAAGAGAGCCGGACGAGAGCCGACGGCTCCTCGACAGTGAACAGCGCCGTATCTCCGGGACAAACGTCAGCCGGGACGTCTGGAGCCCAACGGAGGTTCAGGGTGGTGCTCAACAAGAGGGGTGCCATCGCCCGGGATTTAGCGCGGATTAGCGGACGGCTCTCGCCGCCAGGAGGGCTCTCTCCTAGCCTGACTGACAGGGCCGCCGTGCTGCCGCCGACTGAAGGGAATCTCTGAACGGATTGACGCCTCCGAGGCACGCAGGCCGGGCTTGAGACGAAAATGCGCGGGTTTGAAGCGGAGTTGGACGTTCTGCAGTTGGGCCGCACATTGAACTGGAGATCGTTTTCTACATAACTACAATCACCATGCTCACGAAGATGTCCTATGCCGTCAAAAAGGCTATTGTCGAGGTCAGGGCACATCGTTATGTACTGGAGACGTGACGAAGAGTCTAACGGACACAGTCAACCGCGAACTGAAAGATCGCCAGCGAAGCGCTTAAGTAATGAAGTGGCCTTAGGCACGCCAAAAGCTTCAGGAGACTCGTGAACTCATCAGGCTCAGCACTCACTCGCAGATCAAACTCTGACGTCATCTTGGCCGTTGTCTACTGCAGCCACAATGCCCTCCTCAACAGCACCACCACACGGCGCGGCGACTCTCCGACTGGGATCTGACGTCATTCCCGACCCCTTCTGACGTCACACCAAATGTCGAAGCAAAGCCCGGCTCTGCCGCACTGTCCGTCCGTACCGCCACACTCGGCGTGACCTTTGTCGCGATGGATCTTGGAGCCACCGGCACCACCGCTGGCGCGTCTCCCCCCCGTCCCCCCACTCAGGCCAGCCCGAGTCGTTATAGCGCCGTTCTGACGTCATACACGATGGTGGGCTCCTGGCTGGAGCGACTCGGGTAGTGCGTCTTGGCGCGCGCGATGACCGAGGCGGCGTCGTTGCCCATGCGGTTGCGCTGCCTGTGGCTGAAGTTCAGCTGGCGGAAAACAACAGACGTTTCAGTGATGTCGCGACACTGCAGGAAAACTGTAGACGGAAAATGTGATGGCACTGCATTGTCAAGCATTGCACGGCGCGACATAAATTGTGACGCGTCAGAATGCTTGGGTTTTCGTCACGGACGACATGAAAACTGAGAAGATCAGAGTGATTTATAGTGGTTTTGTAAATTTACGGACACCGATGCATTCATGGCTCCCCTTTGTGTAATATATGAATCACGCATGTCGCATACATAATGCATGGTTTTCTGCGATAAAGCCATCTTGTATATCCAGCCACGTAGCCAGGGAATTTTCTCCGGAAGGAGTCAAATGTCAAATTTCGTCATACGCCAGTGACATATGACGAAATGTATAGGAAAACGCAGCAATTTTATGTAATTTAACTCATATTTTACGGACTGCAAAACATATAATGTTCGCTTTTGCAACATATATATGGTCATTATTCCGCATTCTTGCAAAATCGCTATAAATCTAGCAAAGACCGCTTCGCTCAGGGGGGAGGACAAGACCTTCATGGCCCCCTTGGCTACGCCCCTGTGCATATCCTGCGCGAGGTTGTTACGGCCGTTACTGCCGGAAACTCACGGGATGCTGGCTGGCATCCTGGAGCCGACCCTTGTTCTTGTTCCTCATCCAGGAGGGGAGACTACGAGTCCTCATCTCCTCGTCTAGCAGCATGAGATCCACTCGCTCGGGGCTGATTTCGCCTGCGGAAAACCATTCTGAGTTCCAACCCCAAAACCGATTATGGTCCTGGAGGGCGGGAGCGTTCGACGTTGTTGGCGTTACCCAGACCGGCCCTTTCGCTGCAGATAAGGCGACAGCACGGAGAGAGCAGTTGTTCGTACTGCGGCGTGGGATGGAGCCGAATTTCTGCGGTCAGAGAACACAACAATTCTAATCTTGCACTGAACCTGTCCAACAGCGCAGTCAAGGCAGCATCCCTAAGGGCAGGTCGTCTGACCACCTCGAGACCGGACCTGAGTCACCAGATCCTTCAGCAAAACTCCAGCCGCAGCATCTCGCAGCCCGATCCCCGTCTGACCACCTCGAGACCGGACCTGAGTCGCCAGACCCTTCAGCAAAACTCCAGCCGCAGCATCCTGCAGCCTGATCCCGCACGACACTAGCTCGCCGGCCGCCCCACCTGCGCCTGGCCCGCACGGGCCGACGACGTCGACGCTGGACGCGCCCGCGTAGAACTGCTGCAGCCGCTTCTGCTTGGACGGCAGCGTGCGGTAGGCGGCCATGTCGTGCACCTCGGCGGCGGCGGCGGCCGGCGGCTCGCACGGCGGCCGGCGCCGCTCCAGCGTGGGGCTGTAGCCCGATATGTAGACGACGTTGTCGGTCCAGCGCTGGCCGCCCTCCCTGCCGGCGCTCGGCTCCAGCGGCGGCGGGATCCGCGATTTGGCGCCCGGCGGCGGCGCCGCCGGCGGCTGAAACCAGGCGCGAGTCGTGAGGCGGGACCCCGCGGGGACGGCGACCGTCACGAGATGACTGGGAGAGATAGCACAGACCAGGGAGAAAACAGGCAGGAAACGATGGACCGTGAGAAAGAGAAGGACGGACTTCTTCATAGATAGTCGAGTAGTGTGCCATGGCGGAAACGAGAAGCGGGACATTGGAAGACTGCGAAGCAGACAAACCGGACCTGCCGACAAGGCCAAACGGAGCCTACCGGGACCGTTAGAGGTGGCGGAAACGACGTAAGTGGAGGGTAATCAAGGGCAGGGGGTCAATTACGATTCAAGTTATGCATGCTACGTAATCAAACAACGGAACCATGATTCAGAGGCATGGAAGTGTTGTCGATTTCGAGTGGCGTGTGAAAAAAGCAAAATGAAGCGGGGATTGCGTGTCAGTGCTGCCAGCCGCGATGAATCTGGTCAGACTGTGAGACAACGACCACAAGAAGTGGCGTATCAAGGTCGGCGAATGGTGTCATCAGGCAGATACCTGATAGCCCTTCATGCTGGGATGACGTCAGAATCTCAAGCTATCACATGCTGTATCTGTTCATAAGCGATAACGCAGAGAATACATTCGAATTGGACTACACGTCATCAAAGCCGTAGTACGTCACTGGATCAAGTCCGTCATATACGAAGGATTAGGAGCTGGAGGAGTGAGACGGGGCAGCGTTATGTCGATATTACCAAGACTGCTCTGAATATTGCCAGTCCTCTCCACATGGGCACCGAATGACCCTGCAGGCGGTGCGCCCCTAAGCCCCAATAACCAACCAACCAACCAACCAGTCCTCTCCACACGTGCTCCTTCTCTTATACGTCCCGTGCGTCCTCAACGGCTTCTCAAGCATCACACATTATCTACACCAATCTCTCTCTCTCTCTCTCTCTCTCTCTCTCTCTCTCTCTCTCTCTCTCTCTCTCTCTCTCTCTGTCTCTCTCTCTCTCTTTCTCTCTCTCTCTCTCACTTACTCACTCACTCACTCACTCACTCTACACTAACTCACTCACTCACTAACTCACTCACTCACTCACTCACTCACTCACTTTCTTATTCCCTCCTCTCTTTCTTTTTCTCTCTCTCTCCTTGACGTTTTTCCGGCGTTATTTTTCTGCTGGACCCAGCAGCGCTGGTTGGCCACCTTAGGCATCGCGCAGTCAGCAAACGATACTCGGGATGTCTGCGCCATAAATTTAGCAGAGGCCTTTGCTCAGCGTTCCGCGATCAGAGGCGGCGCTGTTCCAACGCTGGACGCCTCTCCCTATTGATCCGTTCACTAACAAAGCCGGCTTTGGCGACACAGGATGGCCAGTCGCCCTGCGATAAGACCCCGGTATCGGGCATTGCCAGCGCGCTGCCAGATGCACCGATAGCGCACAGCGCAGACTGCAATTGGGTTACGCCGCCGGACCGGAGTCCCGAGCCGCGCAGCTGCGTAACACGGTTAGCCAAGTAATGCGATTATTTTGGCGGAGTTCGCCTCGTGCGTCTTCCGTAGGGCGAAATGGGATGGCAGGAGGCGCCAGTTCCAATCCTCTTCCTGTCGCTGTTTTTGGTTTCCTCAAATTGTTTCGCAAACAGGCGACGCGCGCTGGAATTTGGTTGCCAGCGTCTTCGCTCAGAGCCATGGCAGCGTGCCACCTCTTCCGCAAGGGCCCAACAAGTTAAGAGCTGTTCTGCTAAACTTTTAATGGCCAGCGGGCCAAAACATTCATCCGCTGTCCGAAGCAGTCTGAACAAAAGCGCGTTCATATGTGGCAGGCACGATGGCACGATGAGAGGGAAGGTCGTTCCTATCGGGCGAGCACTTTCAGTATGCGAACTACATGTTGCGACCACGCTACCCATCCAAGGACTGCGTGGACCTGCTCCCCCGCCGCCTTTTGAAAGTTCAGGCTGCAGCTCTATATCTGTGTTTAACCCTATTCCCCGAGGGCTAGACGGTATGGTCGATTCCCGGCAGGGGGGGCGGATATTCGCCCCCCCCCCCCGAGATCTCGAGAACTACTTGTCCGATTTCATCGCAACAAACGGCAATCGATTTGCCGTGACGTCAACTACATTTTTATAAAAACAAATTTTCAAAATTTTGAAATGTGTGAATGCAGGGGGGCAAAAATGTCAAAACGGGGGGTACTTTTGGACTTCTTATAACTCCGTTATTTATGGACAGATTTCGATGAAACTGGCATGAATCGAGAGATTACGGATAGGGCTTTTACCATGGGTCCGCAAATCTGATTTTTTTTTGGAAAATTCATGGGCGTTCACAGGGTTTCAAAAATAGGAGGATTAATTTTCCAACAACTGAATGAATAAAAAGGGCAAAAACACTTTTTTAGCTTCTGCTAGTCATGCTATGCTAAAGAAGTAAAAATCGCATTACAATGTTTGTATAATGTTAGCATAGACGGTGACAGGGACATGAAAAAGGGGGAACTGTCATGGTCACACGTTCTTCCGATCAACTTGCGACCTTTGACCTTAAATGGCCTCCAGTGACCTTGGGGTCACCTGGAATGATCTCGTGTGCATTTAATATTATTTGTGAACGTTTTCAATCATTTGAATTGACTATTTCAAAAATTTCATTTTATGGCTATTGCGATATAGGGTACGCGCACTGACATTGTAGGTCATAGCTCTGTGACCTGACCTGATATCAGGCTGAAACTTGGTACACAAGTAGAGGGCACCCTTCTACGTCATATATATTCCGGGTTTGGCATTTGAAAAAACAAGGCTGAAATTATTGCAAAAAAAAATTGACTTTTGACCTTGACCTGACCTTGTGAAGTGACCTCAGATAAACAAAATTACATCTGCACATTGCCCAACTATTTCACTATACATCCATATAAGGTTTTAGGTTCTATCTTAAAAACTCTGTTTTTGGCAGACATTTTTCTATTACCCTCAACATGGTCAAAAATGGCCTGAGGTGCCTCTCAAAAACGTTGCCTGGCTCCGCTCCTGAGCAAAGTAGAATTTTGAAATTTTGACACGGCACGTAGAAAAAATAGCTAGGAAAAGTCAGCAAGTTTCGTGAAGCTGCGTTAAAAAGCCTGGAATTGGCAAGCAAAAAACCCGAGGGGGGCGGATTCAGCCCCCTGCCGGGAATAGGGTTAATGCTTATCAAACGTTGCTATTAAGAAGGCTTTAAAAAGCTAGCCTAAGACACGCACTAACGCGAGTTTAGGGCCCTGCGCTAGTTACTGGTTGTACGCGTTGGTACCTATGTGTCGATAGACATTAACCTTTTGTACTTATTTTCTTCATCATAGAGCTAAAATGAAAGAAGACAACATTTAACAACACACAAGTTACGCCCGCGAGTCGTTTTTGAAAATGTATTGGCCAGACCGAGATAAACGTCAAGGTTTCAGCAGCAGGTGTCCGGCCGTCCCTGGCAGTTGGCAGACCGCTCCGGAAGTTACCTTCTGCGGCCGGGTCACGCTGCAGACGTCGGCGGCAGGCGCGGCCTGCTGCGGCGAAGACTGCTGGCCGGCCCGCTGGTAGTAGATCGGCAGCCCCGAGCCGCCGATCCCCTCCGTGCAGAGTTTCAGACATCCGGTGCTGGAAATACATGACGCACGGTTAGGGAGAATCGGTTCACTCCGCTCCGCAGCTGGGCGTGAAAGTTTCGTGCGAGGTCGGCCGGTTTTCCTCGGCCGGATTTCAATTTGCATTCGCCTTCACTCGAGCCGTGAATGGACCGTGGCCGCGGATTGCCGCCGGCTGTATGAAACTGCCCAATCCGCTCTCCACTTCCAGCTGTCGAACTGGCGATCGACTCACATTTCCTCCAGCCTTCATTAGTTTTGATGCCTTCGATTCGCGTCACACCGCGATAACCCCGGCCGAGCACACGACCGGGCGCGGCCCGACTGCGAGCGCGATATCGCAGCGACCACCCGAAATCGCTCCGCCGTTTCCAAGTTCGGCAGTGCCGTAAAAGCCATGCCCTGTCGGCCGGAGCCGCTGTCAGGCGCCATTGATCGGCGCGGCTCTGCTCCCGTGTGGCTGACCGCAGTCCGGCTGCCGGCCGGAAGCGGCGCCGACTCTCCGTCAGGTCTGGAGATCCAGGGGGGGGGGGGGTGGAGCTCCCCATACTTTTTCAAAAATGTAACGATAGGCATATGGCAGTGACTGGAAAAATGGCATTAAGTCCAATCGAAAGCCCCAGCATTTACGCAAATCTCTGACTGTACTCACAGTCACATGTAAAGCGTCCATGTCGGACTCCACCTCTGCCGTTCACAGCGGAGCATGGCCACCTCGCGCGCACGGACAGCCCGCGTCCGGTGCCGAAGAACCTGCACCGCCGCTTGACGACGACGTCCCGTCGAGCCGCCGGCGAATACCGCGCGGCAGCGCACCGGCCTAATGCAATATCGGTCCGGCCAGAGACAAAGAGCCATCCATTTCGGTGCGAAAATGGCGCGGCGACGAGCCGCAGGGGACGCGGCGCGCGCTCCGTCGTTGCGAGTTGAAGAACGGGCGGCTGTAACGTAACGGCTGCGACGCGGCGTCGTCGGCCCGAGAGCGCCCACAGCGCTGACCGATGGGGCCGTTTGTCGTCTGATCTCGGCCGGCGGCCGCGGCGGAAGGCCGGACGCCCGGCCGCAGCACGGTAGGGGGGGGGCACCGGCCGAGGACAGCCGGTGACTGACCCTGGTGCCGGGGTCGGGTTCTCGGCACAGCCCTCCCCGGCTGCAGCCCGCCGCAGAGGCGTCGCCGCTGCCACGACAGGACATGTCACAGGCAGCAGGAAGCGGCGAGGTGACGGCGACGGTCGCGTCACGTGCGACACGCGACTGGGCGGCAGCGTCTGATGAGTAGCCGGTGTGACGGGGCGTGCCGGTGACGGTGAAACTATGCAGCAAATGCACCGTGTTGCGGGGCAAACGCCGCTTGAATGAATGTCGGCTTTTCTCTGTCATGAGTTTTATTTCTGTCTCAGCGATGAATGAAATGTGCAGGCTCACAACACCGAAACAGTCATTGTGAGACCCGCTGTCGAATCAGGTTTTCTCAATATGCACGAGAATCAAACTTCACAGAACGGCATGTGTCGGCAAACAGTTCTCGTCCACAGGGCGAACAACGTGCAATCGTGTTTTTGCAGGCGCATACCAGTCACCAATCGCATGCAGCAACGGACGTGTTTGGGATTTGCCGAGATCAGTGAATCACGACTTTACTGTTCGTCATCGTTCCTTGGCCAATGCCCTCACTGAAGATAACTCAAGCATTCCACGAATTCGGCGGCACTGTCAGTGAGCAGTTTCCAATGAACGAATGCTCCTTTTGACATATCGCGCCCCCACTGGTGCAAACTGCAGTCCGCGGCAGCCAGCATTCTCCTAAAGCTTTCGGTGCACTTCAGCCACTGTAAAAGTTCTTACATGAGTTTTCATTAACGTCAAAACTGACGTTTTCGATGTTCTTTTGGTGCACGATCGGACGGAATACGCAAATTTCTCACAATGGAGAAGATAACTGACCTAGCCATGCGTAGATCATGCAGCTATACATGGTTCAGTCAAATTTAACGGACATGGTATGGTATAATATTCTAAACATACTGTTTGGCAGTCTCGAGAGCGAATTTTCAGAAGTATTCATAGGTGTTCTTAGCTTTGCTGGGCAGTTACAACAATAAACGAAGTATCCACCGATGGTTCACACCGCGTGCAGCTGTGGACACACGAATGGTAGCCGGTGGCCGCGGTATTGTGGTCTCACCCTACAAGTTTCTGAGACCTTCTTAGATTTAAAACACTTTTAGCGCACGAGAAGTTGGGACCGTGACTCAACTCCAAAGCACGAATTATTTTCGCATTTTATTTTCCACGGTTTTCTAGCACGCAGAGCCTTCGCATCATTAATCATGTGTGTCTGAGAACGTTACATGATAAACGAGGTTCGCGTTATCAAAAGGAAACAAATCCATCTGTAATGCATGACACGTTTCCTTCAACGAATAATGCTCTCATATTTCTGATGACGCTAATGCTTGTTTGCGGCTTCGTCCCTGATACCCACCACCTTTATCACCATTTCGGGGAGCAAATGGCGTCCCCAGCAAATTACCCGGACAGCTGCGCGCCACCCCAGGCCGGTGACGTCATACGAGCCGGGAAGGCCTGCTCCGGCCGGAGCCGCACCAGCAGGCGCGAATCCAGGATTTCGGAAAAGGAGGATACGGTACCACAAAGGTGGATGCACAGTGCCCTTGAACCCAAAATTTTACACAAACTCTAATGGCTTCCCGGAAATCCGTCAAAAAACGTCGGAAGGCCGGGGTACGCACCCCAAACACCCTCTCTGTACCCGCACCAGGCCAGCCACGTGCCCACTGGCTCGGCACCATTGAGCGGTGCCCGCCCATACCCGATTCGTCGTTGCGTAAATCAGGGAGTGGTCCGGCCAAATATCGTTGAGGAGGCCAAACCACTTGGAGAAATAGCAAACACGGTCGACGTGACATGAGGATGGGTGCCATGTGGCGAGATACATAGTCTTACCGAATCCCCAAAACCAACACCATGCACAGATTACATAGTGTATTCAACTCTTTTGAGCAGCGATAAAAACTGATACGTTGTCGTGTGAAACAACCAGACAGCTGCAGCCTTGAAGGCCTTGCATACTCCTCAGCTGCTTTTGACATCCCCGGGGATCCACCCCTGACACAGATGACGTCACACCGGCGGGGACGCGGCCGGGACGAGTCCCGCCGCGGGTCGGCATCGATGATGGCACGCCACGTCATAGCCTCTCCGTCCCATTATCCCCCCGCCAGTCTGACGTACCAGCCTTCGGCTTATCGACCCATCTTCCCCTCCGACTTCCTGCGCCCCCGTGGCCCTCGCCTCCCCTCGCCGAATTCGCCCCGGGCGATTCGCGCCCTCCGCCGGTCGTCATCTCGACGGCGACGGAGCCGAAACGGGAGATCTTAAAATAGCCGCGAGGAGACTCTCAGGTGAAGGAAAAATCGAATCTGCCCCGTTTTGCACGCTGAGGTGAACCAGATGTTTCAGACAGAACGGCATGTTTCCCTTCGGTAGCTCCCAAGTTTCGTCGGAAATTTCGATGCACTCGATTTATCAGATTTCCTGCTTCGAGAACTTTACACCCAAAAACGCAAAAGAAATAAAGGAGTGTGATGATGCAGGAGCCACCCCACGAAGAAATACTTCCAAAACTGAAAACTGGCATTGCTGTGGCCAGCTGTAAACCTCATGCTTCGGTCCCTAAACAGCCAATAGTTCAAGCGCCCCACACCGCACACACCGGGCCATGCGGTCATTCCCGCCATAAATTTGGCGCGCCAGATGCTCGCCGCCACAGGCCGCCTGCCTTAAACCCGGCCCCGATCGATTGCTGGGCCATCTACACCCCATCCAGATAAACGCGCCAGGCGGCACGCGACATATGACGTCACATCTGTTGGCGCCACCGCGGCACGTTATCCGCCAGATTAATCGGGGAGCTCCCCGCGAGGGAGCCGGCCTCATGGGACCCGAGGCGGGGCAAGGGTCACGCACAGGTCGTCGCGCGCACGTGCATGAGATGCGGAAAGGTCAGTGGGTGGCTGTCGAGCTTGCGGAAGGTGACGTGTGAATTCGTGCTAAAGAACGGTTGACGTGCTCGTGTTGGTAAGGTCAAAGTGGGACAGATGGCGGATGCTGACTGAGAGCTTGCGAGCCACACGCCCGGTCGAGAGGCCTTGGGCTGCATCGCAAAATACTTGCCGACTGGCCTTGCTTTCAGGTCGCTGGGGCAGTTCCGCGTTGCCACACCCTCGCTAAGCGCCCACTGCCGCCAATGATCAAATTTCATTGAACAAACGGCAGCGAAGTGCTACGAATGTCCTGTTTGTTGCGCATACTGTACGCCTGGGTGTTAGAACCTAAAAATAGCGAAATGAAATACCGAGTCGTCGTTCGGATTAACCATTGGCATGATACCTAATTTGGTGGCAAGCCATTGTACGCCGGCTTCAGCGCAGCCTTGGCGCCAGGAAGCCACAACCATGCATACCTTAACCCACTTTGCATTGCAACAGCCACTCGGCGCCGGGTCTGACCATTCCCCCACATGTCTGCCATGATGCAACAAAGATGCACGTGGACCGTCTGCAACGCCGGTGCGGCGACCATATCAGATGGCGCGCGGAAATTCCAGGGTTCCGGGCTGGTACATGAATAGAACGTGACTGCATCTCAGCACATCAGAGACCGCGCTAGGATCGGCCGGCAGACAAAGCCGGTGTGCGCAAATGACGTGTTCTTACCGCCGCAAACCAGAACGCCAGCGTTGCCAAGGCGACGCAAACTTCTGCTCCACGGCTGCGATGGTGAATTTACGTTTCGGTTATTCGAAATACGGGACACTGTCCTATCTGCAGTTAACACGACCTGCATGGAAAGTTCGGCAGTATCCGCCCGAAATACGATCGTGCATTATTAATTCCGGGAGACGCATCCAGCCCAGCCGAATTTCTACTAAATCATTGATGCAGTCGATTTAAACAGCGCTCTATTAAAGCCTTAAAGGCTTCGACCGACGCTGCACGCAGCCGCCAAACCGGGGGCCATAACCGGAACGTAAATGGCGTCATCGACCCAGAAGGCTCTGACGACCCCTTCCCCCCCCTCGACTTCTCCCCCACTCTGATAATGAAGTCCGGCTGGGCGATTTATGAAAACTGCCGGCGGCATTTGCCCGGGTCGGCGGCGGCGCGTGGACGGGCAGAGTGCTGGAGGGTGTCGACAGAGCGCGGGAGCGACTGACCGGGCCGGGCCGGGCCTGGCTTCTGGCAGATAGCGAGCAGGCCCACACGAAGGGAGTGGGATTTCCAATAAGGTAGCAATCGGAAATGCGGTGGGTGCAGCCCTGGTGAAGATTCTTCCGAAGAAACCGACGCATTGCCTGCCGATGAATGAGCATCCGATCTTATGCAGATCTTTATGTCTGTCTGACGTCAGGATTAGTGAATGAAAGGATTTTGTATAGCAAGGTGGACCGATCGCTAAATTTAAAGGCCAATGGCGTCT
This sequence comes from Capitulum mitella, assembly GCA_030062745.1. NCBI lineage: Eukaryota > Metazoa > Arthropoda > Thecostraca > Pollicipedomorpha > Pollicipedidae > Capitulum > Capitulum mitella. The sequence continues at coordinate 3,965,915 of CP099840.1, forward strand.
ACTCGAGATGCTTCATCAATAGTTTGAGAGCTCAGAGGTTCTACTAAAACGTTACTTTCAACTAGCCGCATCTAATTCATGCGATAATGGGTTCTTTAACCTATGCGTTAATTTCAGCCAGCCGTGTCTATTTCCTTCGGTAATGGATGCTTTAATCTAGTCGTTTTAGAGCATCAGATAGCATAAATGCAATGCACAATTATCATGAGGTGCGATGAATCTCTAGTTAACATGAGTGAAACGAATTTCTCCTTATTCATTTCGTGCATGGCTAACAGCAGCAATCATCTGAGGCACCAGTAAAACCATCATTCCCAACTCAGGACGCCGGAGCATTCGCGGCGTAGCATAACAATAACGGCGCAGCAATTTTCCAAGCCCCATCTGCGCGAGTCTCCTGCCTTTCCATCTTTCCATAGTACTTGCAAACAGCTCAGGTCGCGGTAAGCACCACAATACCCGCAGCACCCAGAGCTACCAGCACTCTCACTTCCGGTGGACACCTGGCCACGCCAGTTCGGTCCTCGTCGTGTCCGGCAGCGGACGCGACCTCCCCACATCAATAGGCCGCACCAGTCCTGGCGACCTCACCGTGTCCGGGAGCGACTCCGGGCGGGGGCAGCCGCGTGGTCGATGGAGCCGCCCGTACGGTCTTGCTGGCGCCGGTCTGGCGGGCGTGCCTACGGCACGCCGCCGTCGCACCACCCCATGGCGTGCAGGGCGACATTTACCCCGCACCGCGCCACGCCCCTCCGTCTGCCGGCCGGCCATGAACGGGGCTCACGGTACGGGCCATTGTGAGCCCACCCGGACCGAATGCCCCCCCCCCCCCGTCGTCGACGTCGAACGACCGTCGTTGACATCGGCGGCACGTCCGCCCGCGCTGAGCACGGCTTTGTCCGGAGCGCGCGCCTCGGCCCACCTCGGTGGCGCCGGCGGACCGTCACCAGGCCGTCACGGCGGCGCGGCGTTACGGCCGTCACACGGCGAGGCGCAGCGACTCACGCGCCCGGCGCCCGGGTGCACGCGAGCGGACGGAGGAACGAGGACGGAGCGCTCGCCGAGCCGGGAGAGCTGGCCTCGTGGCGTGATGGCCCGCACGATTCGTCGTCGTCTCAGATACCGGCACGCGTGACCGCCCGCTGTCAGGCGTGAGGATGATTCATCACGGAAAGAGAAAGCAAGAACAAGAGCCCAGAACAGGCAACGAAATCACGCACCTCTGATTGCCGCTGCCAGTGAGGTCGGGATAGCTATATAGTTCATGGAATCGATTACGTTCGGCACCATAAATAGAGGCAGTGATGAGATGACTAACTTAATTCAATTCCCGTACGGGGGTGGGGATCCAGAAGCCCCTCGGTTTTTTACTCGCCATTTCTCTTTTTTCAAAGCATCTTCGCGACATTTGCCCACCTTCCCTACCTTTTCTTCCTACGTATTATGCCAAACGTTCTTAATTGTATTTTGCCCATGGACGGAGACAGACCACGTTTTTGGGAGGCACATCAGACCATTGTTGGCCCTGTTGAAGAAAAAATGGTTCCAAAAATAGTTTTTAAAATGTAGCTTAAAACTTTGTACGAGTTTATGGGTTAATAATTGGGCAAACGCGAAAAAAGAATACTTGGGTTAATCTGAGATCATCGCTGTTAGGTGGCGGTCAAAAGTCAAAATTTCATTTTATCTAAGTACGTTTGACGCTAATTTTCAACATGCAAAATCCAGACCATTTATAACTTAAAACAGTGCCCTCTGCTTGTGTTTCAAGTTTCAATATCAGGTCGGGTTACGGAGCTATGACCTAAAATGTTCGTGCGCGTACCCTATATCACGACGGCCATAAACAGGGTTTTTAGAAATATCATAAATCTTAAAGACTGGAAACGCTTTCCGACAATACAAAATCAGCTCAAGGCCATTCCATGTAACTCTGAGGTTATTTGAGATTACTTAAGATCAAAGATCGTGAACTGACATGATGGACATGCGACCATGACACTTCCCCTTTTCATGTCCTTGGCACCGCCTGTGCCAACATAACACAAACAGTGTAATCTGATTTGTACTTATTAAGGATAACATGACCAGTAAAGGCCAGAAAAAACATTCTAAGCTTTCACGTTAATTCAGTTTTAAAAAAAAAAAAACATTTATCCCACTTTCCGAACCCTGTGAACGCCAATGAATTTTCTCAATATTCCATGCGTATGAGCCAATGGGAAAATTCCCATCGATAAACTCTCGATTTATGCCAATGGCATCATAATCAGTCCATAAATAGCGGAGAACAAGCCAGAAAATATAACCCTCCATTTTGACTCCCCTTCCCTGCAACCACCCATTTTAAAGTTTTGAAGAATTCTTTTCATAAAAATGTAGCCTGCGCCATGGCAAATCGATCGCCGTTTGGTGCGACGAAATCGAATGGAAAGTTCTCGAGATCTCGGGGGGGGGGGGCAAACAGCGCCTCCCCCGTACAGGAGTGCGCCATAGTGCTATGGGCACGGGAATAGGATGAAGCTCGTGGTAACAAAAAATAATAAAAATATCTGTCCGTCCCTCAAAAAAGCAATGCATATTGTGTAATAACTTAATGTTGCTCTTTCATTCAACCAGAATCCAGATAAGGGCTTTCTGAATTTTTATAGTATGAAAATGAATACCAGAACTAAAATTCTTACCAATACGTTTGAGGAGGCATGGTTGTTTTGACATGGGTGCAGTTTAAACAGCAGTCTTGACTAACAACCTAGACGTCTGGAGATTCGCACCATTTGCAGGTTACCTTTTGCCGGAGGGGCTGTCTGTCCAGGGATCCTTTTCCTCCTGCCGCAGCTCTGAAAAAGCCGTAAACGTCTCCGGTAAAGCAGCGTCAGCGAACACTTCACTGCAGAGCCTCTCCACTCACCAGTCCATCTGTGTTTGCGTTACGCTCGAAACAGCTAATTGCAGAGTGGTAGTCGTAATTAATAGCCCCTCCCGCCGGCAGTGAAGACGACCAAATCGGCTGAGTGCTTGTGACGTATTTGAGCTCGGCAATTAATGTCCAGGCGCGCAGGTTCCATCACTGAAGACGTGTTGTAAATCCTGCCAACCAGAACTCAGCGGCGCTACTCTGGCGTAAAGGAATGGCAAGGATTGAGAGCTGGAATGATTTCCAGCCAGACAATTTCGGCTGTAACGCGGAGATGAACGATGCATATGCACCACAAAAAAACTCAACTGTTTTTTCTCCCGTTGATAAAAGTGCCGTTTTTTCCCCCCTTGAAAAAGTTGATAAAAGATAAAAGATAAAAGTGTTGTGGACAATGCGAAAAGGAACCGCAATGCAAAAGAAGTGGTCTTTGACCTCCGGCGTGTATCGTTTATGCAGAACGTGTACGTGAAATGGACAACATTGGAATGAGAAATGAAACCAAGCCCAGTAGAGTATGCCAACCTTGAACACATCACGAGCCGTCCCAAACACAGCACGTTTCCACCAGGACCCGAACCACACAAAGCTGAAAGATGTTTAAGATGAATATTACAAGTTTTGAACACCTCAGTACAGCTCGTTGCTCCCCGCCACTCGTGTTAGTCCGGCTTAATCATGGTTGAAACTTTTTATATCCTTTAATTTTTTTATTTTTTTTAATACACATCATGGTCGACTCCTTCTCAAAGCCGAACCTCGGTATCTCCCAAATACAGGTCGTGAGTGCAGTGCGCTAAACGAATGTCTAAGAACAACATTAATCACGTGACCACGCGCAGAAGGGCTTGAAAGCGTACGTTGGCCCGTTAACGCGTCATCGATGACGCATTGCAAGCAGCCAATGGACCAGCAATAGTGTGCAATAATGGACTCAGAAACTTCCGGTGAATGCCGTTACAGATAACGGTCACATGTACGCGCATGTGAGGCGGAACTTTGGTAGGCGCTACTGTGGGAACAGCTTTCAGCTTATGGAAAGCAAAAAACAAGCCGCATGCTTGGTTTAGCGCGGGCAAGTTTGAAACGTTATGATCTTTTGATCGAAACATGTTTAGGGTTTCTTTTTACAGGACTAGGAGCCCCATAAACGTTAATATATATTACAATAATTTAATGCCAATAATGCTCAGGGGCGTTTTATTCCTGAAGATGGGAGATATGAAATAGCTTGAAATGCTGAATGGATATCTATATGCAATTTCATACAAACGCACAATATTTATATATACATTTAGCAAACTTCGTAGAAAATCTGAACTTTAGGTTCTGAGCTCCTTTAGGCTCATTGTTTTTGTCTGGCGACTTATTTCGCATCACAAGTCATCTTGGCGGGATTTCATGAGGCATCCATTTTCTAACAATGCAGTTGAAACGCTTAGCACTGTCGGCTGATCACATGCCACTTGTATGCGCATATGAGGCGGAACTTTGGTAGGCGATACCGTGGGAACAGCTTTCAGCTTAAGGAAAAGAAAAAAAACAAGCCTCATGCTTGGTTTAGCAGGGGCAAGTTTGAAACGTTGAAATTTTAGGACGTCAGTCCATGTTCGGTGATGAAGGATGTAACAACCATGGATTGACTACATCGTATGTGTGACGCCACAAGCGACGTCAAAGCCCAAGGGCCGTATTTTTCGTTATTTATTTGAGTTAGTCACAGAGGAAAGGAAAGGAAACCCACCACTTCATGGGTTTTCAAATATTTCGGCTAAAAGAAAATGATAATTTACGGGAACTGAGGTGAGGTTTACCTTGGTAACTACAGTTATGTATCGTTCCCCCCATGTGATAAATATTTTACAGGTGCTGAACTACTACATTTTTTTGTTTGTGGCACGCATAGATACCATTGGTAAAAGATGATTGTCTAAAACTGCTCACAACATGAAAATTAAAGCAAAAAGACCGCAAAGAAAAGCTGAATAGGAACAACATCGTCGGTAACTGGTCAATCAATGTGTTTCCTCCTCAGGTATGGGTTGGCGATGACTAGCACAACATGCGGCGATAAATAGACGACCAAAGCAACGCTACGAAACAGAGTAACCGACCATTTCACGCTGCTGACAGTGTCACGACTGGCTCAAATCCCTGACCAGGCATTTTTCGTCAGGGTTATTTTTAAGGAAAATTCTTAAACCCACACTCCCAAACGTTCTCTGCTACACGACAATCAGAAATTCTGCAAATTGTGCCGTTTTCTTTGTATCGCGCCGGATTCGTTTATGTTACGTGATACAACGGAAAGATCGCATGACTCAAAGAAGGCAGACAATGGATGTGCTCGGTTATCACTGGCAATCGCGGTAGCATCCGTGCATGGTTTTTCCTGGTATTAGGGAGAGTTTTATCCGCTTAAAGTCAAAGTCGGGAGAACAGTCATATCTCAGTAACACGTCAAGGTCGCCGCATCCATTTACCGGCCGAAGATCTGAAGATTGCCAGAGGTGACGGAAGCCTGGCCCTTGTTTTCAAATCAAGGCTGTCTGCTACTGTAATACCCATCGCGACAGTGACAATTTAGGCCAAGCATGACGCGTGAAGCACTTTCCATGTCAGGCTTACGCGATAAGGGAAACACGGAATCTTGAAGAAGCAGCATTCATTTTTTTGCCCGTTTGCGCGTATGACATTGAACGGTGTGTGGCATGTAGGTATGCGACATGCGACACGAACAGGCATCGGAAATGAAAAAATGAATTAAGAGTAGAAACAAAGCCTTTGAGCTCGTTGCAATCTGCGCAAAGTTACAGTGCTGTATTCAGAAAGTTTTGTTTTGCATTGTGCTCGTGCTGAAAACAAATCATTCCAGTGTCAAAATATTTTCTTGGATAATAAAAGGATATTTCTTAATTACGGCAAAGAGAAAGCTGAAAGCTGGGAGTTAGGAAAATGTATTCAAAGTGAGACTGGGCCTGTCCAGTTACCTGCCCCCCCCCCCCGCCCGCCGAAACATGTCTTCCATCCCCTCCCCTTCCACATCACGGCAACCAGCGACCATCAGCCACAGAGGACAACCGTCGAGCCCAGCACGGTGCAGCCTGCACCTCCCCACTCACTGTAGATTTTCTCGCTCCTCCTCTTCATGGCGTGACACCTCCAGGCGAGCAGCGCCAGCGCCGCGACCAGCACGAGAAGGCCGGCCGCCGCGCCGGCCACGATCGCCGTCACGTGCCGGTCAGCTGAGCCGGGCAGCCACCGGTCTCCGCCGCTCAGCGACGCCTGCCGACAGAGCGCGCAGCATGATCCCACGGCTGCCCGCCGGACCCGGCCGACCACACCACGTCAACGGCGGAGTCCGCGCGCACTTCCACGGGTCTCGTCCACCGCAGGATCCACGGGGGTCCAAGGGAGGGTTCACGGGGGTTGCACGCTCCACACGTTAGCTGCACGGCGCTCGGCGACGGCGCACGCGGCGCCAGCTGTCGGTGTCGAGCCGGGGCGCCGGCGTGCGCGCGCCACCGAGTCGCCGGCGGCCGGCGCGGCCGGCGGCGGCCGCGCCGGCCGCCTCGCTTCGGCCGCGCCGCCGCCGGCGCTGCGCCGCGACCCAACCCGACCGCAGCGCCGCCGGGCCTGACCTGACCTGAGCCGAGCCGACCTGGCGGGAGCGGCCGCCGCGGGCCGGCGCCGCACAGATGGCCGGAGGCGGTGGCGGCGGCGGCGGCGGCGGCGGCGGCCCGGAATCAATAGTCGGCTCTCCGGCGAGCGGCCGGCTCGGCCGCGCCGCCAGCGTGTAAATATAGCGGCCGGCGCCGGCCCTGCAACCGGCGTCATCAGCTGGCCACCGCAGGCTCGCGGCAACGCGCCCAGGGCGCGGCAAATCCAGCCGCGGCGACGTTAATGGCGCGCGGACGGTCGTGGTCCCTCTCCGCGCCAGCGGACGGTTCGTGCCGGGAGTCCAGCGGATTCCGCCCATCCACGGTAGTCCTCAAGGATTTCCGGGAGGGCCGTCCGGGTACGTCGTCGTAACGGATGCGGGTTGAAGTTGGTTTGACCTATATGATACCGGCTATTCACTGCTGAACATTTACGAGCTAATTACCCCGCTCCCGCGTCCCGTGTGGGCACCTCAGCCCTGGTGATTGGTCAATAAACCGAACGAAAACCGTTACTCTCTTGCAGCGAGTGATGGCTTTAAATCAAATAAACAATGTGGCCCTCGAAGTAATCTGAGATAGCAGTAACACCGCGCCAGTCCCTCCCAGCCAACATTTGGAGGAAACTGTGTTACGGGGAAGCTTGTCGTCAAGCTTTTTCTGGGCTACCAGCTGTGCAAATATGCGCAATGAACGACCTTCAGCCCATCCTCAAAGGCATCAAACTTCATCAAACTTTCTCCGTTACTCTGCAGAACTTTCGAGCGCCGTATCTACGGCCTTCCTCGCAACGAAGCGATTTTAGTGAGATTCGTCAACCAGAATGATTTCCCCGTTCGCGTCGCGGCACAATAACGTCCAGTGCGCGATACGTTTATACAAAACCGGTGAGAAAATGACGCCAAATGTATTCCGCGCAAAAATATCGATATCTCAAGGTTCGTATTTCCCTTGTTAATGTTTCCCACACACTTTCACCGTGTCATTTCACTTCATGAGTCCAATCACCGACAGCGACAGGGCAGCTGTTTCAACAGTAGATGCGTCGGGATCCTATCCAGCCTTCACCGTCACGCACTGATCGGCGCTGGAGTGCGTTCTCCTCGACTGGCTGTTGAATTTTTGTGGAGTTGGCACGTAACTCGCAATAGTGCATGCAAATAAACTAAAAAAACATCATTTACTGGGAACTTTGACCTCTTCATCATGCAGCACTTCTACAATTGACTGCAGACGTCGGGGAAAAAGGAAAATACGGAAAGGAAAGACGAGTCTCCGGAACAATCAATGAACATTTTTCAGAAACAGCAAAAAGCTTCTAAACCACGAAGGAATCTCTTTGTCTTCTTATCACCATGTATCCTCACAATGAAGTCGTTTATATAGATTCGAAAAAGGAAGTTGGTTAGATGCATCTTATTCCCTTGTCCAGCAATCCAAGTCAACACCCCTTGGCATGAATACTCATTTCAGTAATAGGTAATTACGTGTTTTAAACATCCTTGGAAAACAAGGCTTGTACAACAGAGCGGAGGTTTACAGCGAGACCAGAAACAAATCACCCTCAGCAAAGGTGGACATATTTTCGACGGGAATGGAGGGACAGATTAGATGCACTTCTGAGAAAAATTCACATGCATAGCCCATTTTCACCATGACAATTTGAATGCTTCCACCCAATGCCGCCTTGCTTATCAAGATATTTCCATTTTTATAACGTCCTCATGGTTGGTATGTGAATATATCACGTGCCCTTCATAAGACACCTGCCAATTTATTTTCAGTCAACGACAAAAGTTGGAAAACACAACCACTGCATCTGATAAATCAATAATTGATCGGGGTCGACGTTGTTGTTCATGGTAATCGAAAAACCTTTCTTGCGTATTTTCCTCTCATGAATGCACAAACGGAATCCTTAAACAACCATTAGAGATAGGATTTATATTGGCAGACTAGCCCACTCCACACCGCGTATTCCACGGGTGCGCCCTCGATGTGGTTCCAGCATGGCTGCATGACCTTCGCGTCAACAAAGACCACAAAAACTGCTCTGCCTACCACGATTGTCCACCGTGCAAACGAAGTTACAACAGAGCGAACAACCGCCCAGCGGCGGTGCGGCTGCCAGCAGCGCTCCCCCCCCCCCCCCCGAGCCTGGACCCGGCGCCACCTCCGCCGCGGCAGAGCAGCGGCAGCAGCAGCGGCAGCAGCGCGGCCACCGTCCCGGCCCGGACCCTGCTCCGCCGTCGCCCCGGACGGCGAACGACGCCGCTAATCCGGCCAAATGAGACGCCGATTCGTGCCGCCGGGCCTATCGACCCCGCCGCGGCCGCGCCGAGCCGCCGCCGCGGACGACGACCCCCGGCCTGGTCAGCCGCACCGCAGGCGCTCTCCTTTGGCCCGCGCTGCCTTGCGAAAACCAGCAGACCTCACGTTTCCTTTCGTTAAATGTGATTATATATCCTTTATAAATGATATAATAAATATGATAAATATCATGACAAATCCTTTCGAATACTAGCAAACTTCGAATTTCCTTTCGTTAAATTTATAAGGATGAATGCGGCGAATCACTTCGTGAGACTAGAGTTTACGTTTCCGGCAGGACGAAATCCACGATTTCTTACGTTTCAGTCCTGCAAGCACAGTTGGACCACTCGTTTCGTCAGCAGGACAGGAAAATCAGCAGCGTACGACGCCACGATATCGTAGCCGACCCAGGGCGGCCGGCCAACTGCGCTCAGTTCGACCAGTTCCCGCGAGGCGCTGGGCTCCTGCCAGTCGCGGCAGTGGCATCACCTGCCGAGTCACGGCCGAGGCGGAGGCGCCAGCCGACGGATCAAACGCCGGGGAGCGTCCGAGGTGAAGACGCTTCACGGGTGAAGACGCCTTGCTCACGTCTGCCTGCCGTGTGCCTCAGGCTGTTTGCTCACCGTCAGTGATGGACTTCAGAAGAAGCAGTCATGTTATCAGGGGCTGCGGGAAGACCGCCTGCTTACGCCGATGACGAGGCATTTATGCTTGCAGGATAGACGGGGAACATGTTTCTTGCCACGACGATCAGGGGCCGCGTACTCGAGACGAGAGATGTGAGGGCATAAGGATTTAATTTCGCCACAGACGTTGTTCCACTTCAGCGCTAAATTCGCACGCGTTTATCAATCCTGCGAACGCCTGCAAAAGCATGAAAAGCACACAGTACGAAGAAAACAGTTCACTTCGCCGCTTTTTCAAACACTTCGTCTCGTTTTGGAACTCACATTTTATCTTCATTTTCTCGCGACGCAGTCCACTAATAAGTGTACTCCTACCTCGGCACCAGTACTGCAGAGGAGAAGTTCAATGACTTTAGATGCATCAGTTTAATTCCCATGGCTAACTCGAACCAAACAGAACACATTATTTTCTGGGCCTCCGCTCTTGGCGGTGATCTGTCATTTCCCGTGGTGTTTTTCAGATAACGCTTGCGATTCAAATCCTTGAGTCATGCCAGGATTACTGCAAACTGACAGCAGCTCTCGTTCTCAAAATAAGAAATAAAAGCACAGTACAGTGCAAGGCCATGACAATAACTGTAGCAGAAAGCGTGCGTTACAGCAAGACCGTAAAATCCTAAGAACTGCGAAACGGGTTTTGCCAAGTGAATCTTTTCCCCAACCTCTTCCAAAGTCCAACGATACCGGTGGATGATACATGACGGTCATATACCTGACTCTTGGATGATACATCCAAGAGTAATGGAGCCTTCATTCAGTTTACTCCATTGTCGTAAGTCCTCCTGGACACAGCCGCAGCCAAGGGGGCCGCCCCTCCCCTCTTACGCCCGCATTTTTTGTCAAAACCATTGTATATCGCCTTCCCGGCAGACGGTTTTCGTATGATTCCAGTTCACACTTGGTTCTGCCCCTCCCCCCTCGTTAAGACAATCTTAGCTGCGCCCCTGCTCTTGGAGGAAGAACATTTTGAAGCAGGTGGCAAGGACGCTTAACATGGACTCTCCACACACGTCTTACGGATACAAGCAGCGCCGTCAAGCATAATCGGCTCCTTTAACCCTCTCCCTCTCTGTTTCATTTCTCCTCTCACCCCTCCACAGCCAGAATGGCTTTGCGCCAAGACATGTGCCCTCCGCGTACCTTATCTTCTGTCCGTCCTTCATCTTTTCTTGTTGCTCTTGTTTCTAGGAACATCGTCCTTACAACCGACCTGTCTAATCCGTCACATTTCACCATGGGCTTCATGTTATCATGCTTATGAATATGTTTAATTTCACCTGTCGCTGCAGATTTGTCATTTATAGTGGTAATAAAACGTTTCAAGCAGGCGACGACAAGAACGAAAAATTCACAGATCGAAGAGTACATACAGAAAGGTGAATTCGGTGAATTCAGTGCCATCATCTACATGATTTCAATTGGATTTCATGACATCTTTTTTAAAAAACCGCCGTTTTCATATCTCTTTGGAACTGTTTTGAAGCATTCAGTTTGCAAACTATATTCATTTGTTTTAAATTTCACTTTTGTTTTCATGACGTGAGTTAACTAAAGTTCATGAGTCAATGGCTCAGCGTTCCGACAGACGGCGCCTCCATGTCATTCAAAGCGAGAAATGTTGCATTTGCGATGCAGATTCCAAGGCATATCATCCGTGCCTCGTACATGTCATGTGGAAATGTGATTGGGCCGTCCTGGTCGGCATTCACCTCAGCCAGAGCAGGCCGTGGATTTCCCGGCATTGCTACCGCAACCGGACAAAGACCTTATGCGAGCCTGTCAGAACATGCATACCTACGGCAAAGGGACCCTGATCTGCAGCATCACAACATTTGCAAGGGATGCGTTCATGCTAAAGTGAAGTCCCACCTGCATCTGACTGAGTTGGTTTATGATGAGTCAGGAATCCATGGACGCTGAATCGAGACTCAGCCATGGGGCCCTGGGGATGTTTCGTCGACGTATCCAATTATTACCGCGCCCCAAATGTTCTGCGCTCCACAATCAGGCCCGAAATTGCACTACAAAAGGGTGCTTTACTGTCAGGGAAATGGCAGATCAAACTACTCGCCAACACTTAGTTTCATTTGTGCTCGTTGTGGGACTTCGCTCCCCAATTCTTCCCCTTTCAGATTCCACGGACTGCCATGTCACCTCAAATTACATCAGGTTAATCAAATAAACTGTGTCTAGATACTCGATCGCAGCTTGCCTAACTTGCTGACTGGTTGCTAAGGACCAGGTCCAGCAGCAACATTTCTGAGCTTTTCATGCGTTTTCAACCAAACCAGCAGGTATGAAAGCTAACAGCAACATATTTGTGACACTGCTCAATGGCTGTATCTCAGCTTCCATGGGTGAAAGGGATGTCAAGGGTTAGCTGACAAAAGATAGCCTCGACTACTGTTTAATTTTGTCTCCGCGGCCGGCCACCTCAGTCATCTATTGTCAAATGTCCCTTACCTGAGTGATGGGGGACGTCCTACGCGCACCCCACGGCTGAGCCTCTGGGCGCCGACGACCATCCACCAATCATTCTCTCAGTCCGAATTTTCGTGGCTTCCCAATTCCGACGTATGCCTCGTTTCCGCCTGCCTCGACAGAACCGGAGCCCCGCGGCCGCGGGGCCGGCTGCCGGACCTCACCTGTTCGCCGTCCAGGGCGATGGTCATCGTGGCTGACCGCTGGAAGCTGCCCGACTGCAGGCGGTGGTCGGGCGTTCGGGCCATTTCGGGCTGCGGCGCAGAGTGCACTGAAACGATGCAACGACAGTTGACGCGCGCGCCGCTGCTGTCCGTGCTAACAGGACGCAGCATAAGAATCCTCATAGAAAATTTTCAGCTTTCGAACAATGGAAATTAAGCGTTGCTCGCCAGTGGGGGAAGGGTAAGCAAGGAAAAGACTAAAGCGTGCCGTGCACAAAACCTAACGTTCAGGATATCATGCTACTTATATAATGTATACGACAATGTATGTATCCGAACCTCGACAGAATGTAATGCATGCTGTTCCCGTGAAACGATATGAGATCCTGGCAGTGTTGCAGAATTGCAGCTCATCATGCATGCAGAATGACAAGACGGCAAGTGTCCATTTTGTCATTACAACGCCAAAGCGTCGAACATGTGCAACAAGCGAAAAAAAGAGCTGTGCTTGTCAGACGTAAAACGGAAGAAAGGAACGTAACATTTATCTTAAGCGCTGGTAAGGCATCACGCTAAGAGTTCATTCCGATCAAAATGTCGGAATCGAAACACAAAAACAAGAGTAAGAAAGAAAACACACTCGCCGAAGCCGGGCGTAAAGCCAAACGTTCCAGCGGGACATATTTGTTACCCAGGCGATCGAGTGAGGAGCGATGGCATGCCACCGGAAAATCGACTGTACAGTATAGGAATATTTCATTTTTCTACCCACGAGACCGATCACAACAACCAATTTCATGAAATGGGAATGTGCTGATGGGACCTGCAAGCAATGACATCGATTCTCGAATCCAATTCAGCAAATAACAAAGCACTGAGGGGTTGAATAGCATTTCGGTAACCGTTGGCAGCATCAAGTTTGATAAATTTACTGATTTAGTTCTGTCAAAACCAAGCATTTGCAACGCATGCGATGATTTCGTCCACGAAACTTACCAACACTCACAAACTGTAGACATTAAAGTACTTGCCTGGCATGCCGTAAGCCAACTTTTCTTAACAATACAAACGCTGAATGCCTAACATACTCAATAGTCATTAAAGAAACACATACGAAACGGAAATGAGCAAGCGCGAATCAAAATAATTTCCCAACTTTCGATGAATCTTTGTAAGCTGTTTTGGCAGGAACATGTCGTCGAAAGCCACAACTTTAATGGATGACGGGGTCCGGGTCCCGCTGCTCATAAATCTTGTATCATGTAGCTGACGCCTTACTTGTTAATCTGAATCGATTCGTTCGTTAACCGCCTATTCGTATGCATCTGCATCGATAAGACTGACTGTTCATGAATGGCAACGCAAGCCTGCCCGACGAGTTTTTGCTACTGTTGGCGTTTCACTGCAAAATTCAGGACTCAACTTCTGAGTGCCCTGGTTCGACATCGGTGAGATTCCGGGTGATTTTCAAAACCACATCGAGCACAAGTTCACAGACAGGTGAACTTCGTCGCGCCGAAGTCTCACGCACCGGAATGTCGAGCCGCCTGGATGTCCACATCCCAGTCATCCTCGTGCTCCATGGCGAGTCCAGCCTGCGTCCGCGTACCGCCCTCCCGCCTCGCCACCATGCGACCTGAGGTCACCACACTGCGCTCGTGACCGCCGGCCGCCGGCGCCGGGCACACCTCTCCGCGCAGCGTTCGGAGCGCGACTGATGGACCCGACAGCTGCCGCCGCCGCCGCCGCCGCCAGCCGCCGCCGCGGGCCCGACCCTTCGTGGTGAGTCAGCGTCGCGGGGCGCGCCGCGGCGTCGGAGTCGGTCCGGAGTTCGGACTGAGGGACGGAGCAGGTGGTGGGAGGCCCGCTGACCGCTGCAGGCACTCCGACACGGCCGGGGAACCGCGCCGGCAGGTGCCGACGGAGGTAGGCAGTCGCGAGACGAATTTCCGGTCCCGGTCCTGAGACTAATGCAGGATTATGGACGTACGCTTCATGATGCTTCATGGGGAGATATTGTCTAGGAATAACTCCAGTTTTCAAACTTTAAATGCCCCCTTTGCGCATGGCTACGGGTATGAGGCATGGCTCAAGCTGTGGCCGTTGGAGACACTAAACAACTGTAAATATACCGTACGGGTTCAAGAAAAAGATCCCTCGAATCGCCCAAAATGGCATTAATCTCCGCGTGGAGCCCCCTGTCGGCGATTTAGACGTCCACGACCTCCCTTCGAAATGCTTTCATCAGCTGTTCTCAAACGAGTGGTTCAGATTCCGTATAATGGTATGACCCGCCGTATACCGCCTTTGCTGCAAGCACGGAAAAGCAGTCTGTCGTCTTCCTCTCTAGATCTAGTTCCTTCGGACCGGCCCCCGGCTCCGCGCCACGGCTGACCTTTGAATCTAGAGTCATTGCGAGTCCGGCCGGCCGCCGGGCCGGCTTCTCTGACTCATGGCCTCGGCACGCTGCTGACGGCTCATTGATCAGATACTGCGCGGTAGAGCTCCCAGCAATGCGGCGCGTCAACAAAGGAAAGTAAGCAAAAGCAATGCAAGTCCGATGATAGCCGGCCTGGAGGAGACCTTTTGACCGCGCAGGCAGCGAGAGGGGAAATATGGAATTGGAAGCGTCGGTTGGAAAATACTGGTGCCGGTGGCGTGCGTGCCAGTCGGCGACGAATCCGGCTGAGCATCACGCAAGGTGCCAGGCAGCTTCGGGGACGTGCAGACGGTGGAATATGAACCGCACCTGTTTGGAATGCAGAGGAAATACGCTGAGCGTTTCGTGATCTGATTCTAGTGAATCAAGGAATGTCTGAACATTCTCTGAGTGAAATCGTTTTAGACACCGACAGTTTTAGCCACAAACTTTTGGTACAGTTATCAATACCAGGAACGATGGGTTTTGATATTTGCCGTTTACCATTTCACCCGGAAAAAGTCTGCATATCCTTCTATTCGCTGTGACAACTCAGGACAGCAGCAAGTAACATCGGGTCAGAACTTTCCTGATTTGTTGCGTAATTTAAGGTTTTTGGCACCAACATAATCGCCAGTGTTCGTCTATCCAATTCGAAACAAAAGGTCATCTTGGTGGTTTGACCCTAGGACCCGCATCCGTTGCCGGCTGGGATAAAGATCGATAAAGGTTTCGCCATCAGACGACCACCACCCATGGATCTTCGTCGATGTGGCGTCAAATTGGACGTTTGTGTCTTCACGCTCAAATGACAATGGATGTCAACGTAAACCCCACTGCAAGCCTAGCGGAAAAGTCCAACGTACGACTGGCCTTCTGATTGCCTTCGTTATTTTACCTTCTGTTCTAACTTGAGACTGCAACCCGCCCTCCATGGCACCTCCGACAAGCGAACGACGTCTGTGACGACGTCCGAAACGCCGGAAAGAGAACCCAAGCTATTTGATGTACGGTAATGCTCCAGATTGTTTCCTGTTTATGTGTCGTGCAGTTTAGTCGTGAAAGCAGTAGGAAATATCCTTAATTACTACCGAGGGAAGAGATTGTTGCTGACATCTGTGGTGTAAGGCCTTGGCGTCAACAGTTTTTCGAAACCGGGCCTTATTATGACCCCGTAGCAAAAATCGTTCATGTGATCACGGAAAAAGGGAATTAGGAGATTATGATCTGAGGTCAAAGGCAAGCGGTAAGGTTGCAACAGCTGAAGATACAAGGGTAGATGATTTTCCGAACATAGGCTTCCATGTGACGTGCCGTGATTCTCTCGCGAAGATTTTGACGCAAGGCAGAGGCAAATACATCCAGGTAAACTGATGAAAGGTGTCTTCATGTTCGCCCATACTGAGGCGACTATTTCCGTGCTCTCATTGATGGCAAAAACGCATGCAGAGTGCGGTCATGCCTCTCTCCATCATTCCGTTCCTACACCTTTAAGCCGAGGCCGTAAGAGAGCCACGTATACAGACCAGAACAGGTGTAAACGAGGCCAGCAGAGGCAAATAACCTTTTTGAGTCCTTTTTTTCCACCCAGTTTTCCATCCACATACACCCTTTCCCCCGCCGTGGGACGGTCAGTGGCCTGAGGTCAAGGCCAGGCCGTGATCCAGAGCGCAGTTCTGCGCCTCATTGAAACGGTTCAGCCTGACAACAGCTTTTCTTTCAGCGACGTTGGTCATTGGATGTTTGATACGTTCGAAGTTACATAGCATTCTCTGCCGATACGGATGTCTTCGCTTAACTGCACCATAACGGATATTGCCACTAGCTTCATAAAAGCCTTTTCTAGTGCCAGAGATCATCAGGATTTGAATTGCAGGATTTGAAATCCTGGACTGCAGTCCTTTTTCAAAGATTGCAGGAGCAGTGAAACCTTTAAAAAAGGATTGGATTGCGCTTTGGACTGCATCTTTTTCTGCATTCCTTTTTGTCATCCTCGCTCACTGCCGTTTACTTATTGCCCTCCGTTACGTTAACCGTTACTTACATGAACTTACACGCGCGAAGGACCCAACAAAGCCGTTTCAAAGTCAGATTGACTTGCCGTCGAACTGCGTGTGCGCAGTAGCTGTGGTCGTGACAGTGGGCAGAGTTTCTGATCGCCTGCCCGTCAGAGAGTAGCCCTGATCGGACGCGCACGAGTCCGAATAGGGAGGCCGACTGCCCAGCGCTCGCTGATTCGCTACTGAAGTCAGTTCGGGGGCATTCTTCCTGGCCAAAGGTCAATCTGCCAATGAAAGAAAGGAAAAAGGGTGGGAATAAAAAAGCGCACAGAAGTGGAAACGAAACCCTACGCAGTTACCGAGAGTCGAACCCGTGCTCGCAAGACTAGCGAGAACCCATTCATTCATGTTTTCTTGCCACTTGCGTCCGTCAGTGTTACCTCAGAGGGATGGCATGCAAACTGCCATTTATTATAATTTTCGTATATTCCTGAGGAGCTCATGAAAATAAAATGGTCAGAATTTGGGATATTTTCTTAATTTTGGGTTGGCTGGGGGGGGGGACTGAACCTGAGCTCCCTCTCTCCTAGCCCAAATCCTGGCTACGCCACGGACCGCAGCTAGCAAGTTCAGTCGGCACCGGCCAGTGGTGCTGTGTAACGAGGAGACTTTGTCAGTTCGAAACGTTTTTTTCCGAGCTGGCCGTGCTGGCAGACATTACTGAACAGTTGGAGGAACTGCTCCTTTCATCAGGCATTGGGGGGGGGGGGGAAGGCGGACGCGTCTCCTTGCCCCTCGCCCTGCTCCGGATCCAATGTATTGAAGAGGGAAATAGTTGGACTCAAAGTAAGAAACTGCATGAAAGCCAAGGTCATGTTCATCCTGGACCCAAACAACCTGCATAGTGATAAGGAAGGAGAGGTATGGGAGAATGCCTTTCCCAATGTCTGTCACTTAATTAATGCCTTCTTTCCAGGCACGTAGCCAGGATTCTTCTCAGGAGGGTGGCAAGTGTCAAGTTTTGTCATATGCCACTGCCATATGACGAAATTTGTAAGAAAAAAGCAGCAATTTTATGTAATTTGCTTCATACTTAACGCACAGGTAAACATATAATATTTGCTTTTGCAACATATATATGATCACTATTACGCGTTCCTGCGAAGTCGCCATATATCTAGTGCAGACCGCTTGGCTCGGGGGGGGGGCATGATCCCCATAGCCCCCTTGGCTACGTCCCTGAATCCAGCTGCATAACATATAATTCAGAGTCGAAGGAGATGAAAACGTGCTTTGCACGCTTTTAGCGAGCGAGATTTTATACATGGCGGTCGCTCGGTAGTTCAAATCGAAGTGTTCGTCAGTCAGTGCATCAGTGCGCCCGAGCTTGACAGCCTCTAGCGCTCGAACGCGCAAGCCGAGCGCGACACAAATGGCACCATCGCGGTGCGTCGACTCGGCGGACGAATTGCGGTGCAGGTTTCGAGACGATTCGTGGCGTGTCCCACCTACCACGTGGCGCGAGCCAGACCTCTGCAGAGTTCAGTTAATCACGGGAACAGGTCAAACGGCGGGTGCTGTTGACTCAAGACTTGGTGGACAACATGGCCCCACATGCGGGCATTCGCTTTATTGGTCGGCACCAGCGTGCGATCTACGTGGCGACAAACAGGCACGCGTTTCGATTTGGACTCGGGGACCTCATACTGCCGTCAAAAGTGACCTAGGCGGATGAACTCTGGTGCATAGATAGACCAGCACTTGGGCTATCCTACTATGATGGACATGGTACAATGGGTCACACGCAGCCCACGTGCACCTCTTTACATGCGTGTGTTTCTTATGGCTCAATTGTCGGGAAACAAATGTTGCAGTTTGGTGCGATAATGACTTGGAAAGGCAGACGGGCAGCTAAGCGATCAATATCGATGGATTCAGGCCGGCAAAGGGGTGCAGCTTGAAGATGAAACGCGAGGTGCCAAAGAAGAACGCCTCTTCTTCATTACTGTAAAAGTACTACCGCTGAGATGCTGAAAATTGGCGGGCATGAGCACGTGATACCAGACAGTCGACAGGTGTGGCTGCTTGCATGTCAACAGTTTCAGCCTGGTGTGTGAGGGACGCACGTGTTGTGTCGCACCACTTCACCACGCAGACCTTTTTTTTTGGGAACCGTTGCTACTGGAGGCGTCAAATTTTGTGGTGGGCTGCAGTCACTACCGCCATCCAACGCAAACAAGACTTGGGACATCAATGGCCAGATGCCGTCTATGTGAGCGTGCAATTTGTTGGACGTGTGATCCTCCGTTTGCGGGGAGTTTGTGATACCTGCTTGAATGTCTTTATCTAGATGAAGTAAACAGGTGCACAGGTCTGCACACGACACAGAGCTGCGATTTTGACTCCAAACCTACCGCGTAACGCGCTGGTTGGCCTCCAGCTAATACACAAGTTTTAACAATCACTGCGTCGAAGTCTCCAGCGTTGAATGAAGCAAGAGTTCCGTTACACAGGGGAGTACCTGACATATCATGGAGCTATTTACTATGATCACAGTGATGTCATGATACGTCATATAAATGCCATGATACACATCATCACATTCGTTTACCTCGCTGTCAGAAAAGAATATGAGGTCTGCACATCATACAACGTGGCTTTGCATTCAAATCACGTGCCATTATGATCTCCACCAGGGGTGTCAATTTGTATTCCTTTGAGAGGCTCTGGCCCACCCAGTATTTTTTGGGCCCACCCAATGTTGGTTCGGGCCCCTCCAATATTTTCTGCCGGTTTGAAAGGGAAATGAGTAACAATAACGAAAAGAACATCCGCAGTAGATAAGAGATAGGCAGAAGGAAAGAACTGAGTTCTGTCTGACAATATGTGTATATATACACCTTCATGTTTGGGGATAAATGTGATTTTTTGCTCGATAAACAGTAACAAAAAAATCCGTTGGTCAACATAAACTGCGCTAAATCGTTTGAGAAACCCACATTTGTGGGGAAGTTAGGCTGTGAGGCCCTTGGTTCGGCCCTCCAGTCATTCACAGAAATCGGCGCCCCTGATTTCCACCTACTGCACAGGCGCAGCCAATGGGGTCCAGGGGCCCGGGCTCCCACCTTAGACTCGCATTTTGTTGTGAAAACCACTGCACATCGTCTTCCAGGGAGGTGGTTCTCGTATGATCTCAGTTCACACTAAGCTCCGTCCCCCCCCCCCCCAAGAACATCCTGTCTGCACCTCTGTTCTACTGCCAACGGTTTTCATCTTTATTGCATTTATTTTAGTTTCCATCGTAAACCTGTTGCAGTCTCGTAACGGTTTGAATCTTTTTCACCACTCAGAACAAAGGCAAGACGACGAACACTAAACATGAAAAGAGATATTTGCCACACAAACCTTTCGGAAGAGTTATACACAATTTCAAACAACCAGACTTACTCACTTCAACCTTGCTGCACGCGCGGCGACGTCCGGCGCCACGTCCACCAGGCTCTCGTTCGCACCGCTCACAGGCGAACGCAGCGCCGGCCGGGGTCTTTTTATCCCAGCCAAGACTGCACGTGCAAGGCACGGAGGCGCGATATCATTCCGCGCAGCACCGCAGACGACACGGCTCGAGGGAGGAGACCAAACGGTGCCACGTGATCTCGAATTCGGTTGCGGTGCGCCAGCGTTTTGTTCGATGCCGGGGGCGCGTGCGCGTGTCTTCCCAGGATAAAAAGCGCCCGAGGCGGTCAGACGGCCAGCTTCGGTCGTGAGCCGGGCTTTGGTGTGCACGTCTGCGAACAAGACATCCACTGAGGGAGCGCAGGTGAGCGAGAGAGTGAGGACTATGATGGATAATTGTCGTTTCATTGCCATAGAAGAACACATTTCATTACGGAATGGACAGGAATCTCACCTGGTCGTTTACAAACAGTGTTGCTTTGAAAAATATTTTTCTTTTCGCACCAGCATCGTAGCGCGCAAACACGAAGGAGCCATCACCTGCGAATTTTTCGTTGGCCCTAACCAGCGTCTGTCTCGTCACTCAGCCAGCAGATGGCCTCCCTGAAGCCGCTGACCGTGACCGTGACCGTGACACTGGCCGTCGCCTTCTGTCGCGTGACCCTGGTTCATGGCCCGGACAGTGCGTCCGTCCAGAAACGGGATGACGGACGCCTGTGTGGCGAGCAGCTGGCAGACACCCTTGAGTGGGTCTGCCGCGAAAGCGGCATCTACACTCCCGGCGGCAAACGTGACGCACCAGGTGACGTCATCGGTGTACAGTAGCGTTACCAATCACGAGGACTGCAGGCGGTATAGCGCAGTACATGGTGCAGTATGTCGCGGCCTTGCGAATGCAAGCATCGCACCCAGGGACACATTAAACGGCGAGTATTTGTTCCTTATAAGACGAGAAATGGTTCTTTCTAAAGGGTGAAATATTGGTTCGAGTCCAGCGGGGTAGCCTTCGACATAAGCTGTCACTCGACTGAAATAGTCCTGCAAATTTTTTAGCGCGCACCGCCAAAGGCAGTGGGCATACAGATGAATTAGAATTTGTAAAAACCTGCAGGCAGCTAATCGAGTCTGAAGTGTATTAATGACGGGTGGGCATGTCATCGAAGGATAGAGGTGGACCGATAGACCGTCTATGGCCTTGACGATAGAGTTCATGCCACTGTCGTCGACGCCTTTGCCGTTTACGATTCGGTCCAAACGAGTCAGCAGGCTCGGCTCTGCCTCAGCAAACCTAACGACAGCGTCGCTGCCGAAAGTGCTGCCGGCGAGCGACGGCAGGTGGCACGAGTCGGTCCAGCCGGCGCGGAGGCCGGCCCAGGGACTGGGCTCGGTGCCCCGGCGACAGCGGCTCCTGCTGTCGGCGCTCACCCCTCGCTCCCAGCACGGCCGGCCGCGCTCGCGGCAGCTGGTCTCGCCCCACGGAGCGAGGGCGAAGCGGGGCATCGTCGATGAGTGCTGTCGCAACTCGTGCGACTTCCGCACGCTGCTCAGTTACTGCCACTAGGCCCAGCTGGAGTCCGTGACCGTTGGGGCAGAATCTCAGCCTCGCAAGCTTTACGTGCGACCCCTGCGCCCCGCACGCCAACGGCACGCATCCGATAAATGCAAGCATGCCATTCGGCGAACAGGGTTCTTTGCACACTGTCACTTTGTTCTGTTTTCTCCAGTGCTTCACCTCTTCGAGAATGATCCTACTGACCGACGAAACGTGGCTGTGAACGCGCGAGCGATGCTCGCGCACTAAGACCTGGGAGGTGGAAGAAATGTCGGTCTGTGATACGCTTTTGATTGGTGTTACAGCTTTGGCCTTTATTGCGAATAAGATACTTTGAGCATACGCAGCTGTTGTGCATGCTCCTCATGAGGCACGTCCGAGAGAATAATCGAGGGGATCGCAGGCGATGGACCAAACAGGTATCTGACGCTGGTGGTGCGTTGAATTTACACTCAGGTGCGGCGTCACAAACGCTCGAATTCCGAAGCAACGCGCCGTACAAGACACCCGCGACCTAGCTCGGATTGGCTCGTGCCCGCTCCCAGTACGTTTACATTGCACTGAATGCACAACACTACTCCGCCGCCAGTGAAGGCGTCGACAATGGAGCACGGGGGTTAAGTTTTGACGTAGTCGTGACGACAAGCACCATACAACACAGAGTTACAGCTGGTCTGCTGCCGAGGACGGAGGTCTGGCGTTAGCTCCGCTCCCGCCCAGTCGGTAGAACCCCGCTCCCGCCCAGTCGGTAGAACCCCGCTCCCGCCCAGACGGTAGAACCAGGCACGCACAGGCAGGTAACCGCGGCGCGAGTGGGCGCGTGCAGGAACGTCGTCATATCATCGTTGTCACTTGTCATATGTCGCTGGCATATGGCGCGTGCACCGCGCGCGGGCGCGGCCGGCGTGACGTCCGCCCGGGCCGAGCGCGCCTGCCACAGGGTGACCAGGGAGTCACACCGCCGGCCACAGGGTGAACGGGGGAGTCACACCGCCGACAGGGGAACAGCGGCGCTCCGCTGTGATGGCGGCAGCCGTCGACATTTTCCCTTTTGTTTATCAACCATCCAGTCATGCGCATAACCACCAGCAAGAATCATGAACTGACATAATCTCGGATGACTTTCGGTTACCCTTCGCTTGAAATCAGATCGCGTACCCATGAGCAGAATCAGGCACGTAGCCAAGACTGTCCGGGGGGGGACAAATGTCAAATTTTGTCGTATGTCGATGGCATATGGTGAAATTTGTAGGAAAAAAAGCAATTATATGTAACTGACCTCATATTTAACCCACAGGAATACATATGATTGCTTTTGCAACATAGATATGATCATTATTCCGTATTCATGCGAAATCGCTATGTATCTAGCGTAGACCGCTTGGCTCAGAGGGGGCCATAGCCCACGCGGCCCCCCTTGGCTACGTCCCTGCTCCTCACCAAATACAGAGTCCTAAAAGGGTTAAACTGGGTGCTACGATGACTACTGACGCTCATCTCCCATCACGAACAATAAACACGGTGGCGCTCACTACTTTGGCTGTTTCAACGAAACTTAATTATTTGAAGAAAGGATTGTACAGTGGTTTGCGGACTGCATTGCAATCCTTTATTTAGTTTTTCATCTTTTTTATCTGGCCAATCATTCTGGTTCATCTCATGTTGCCGGCCAGATTAAAGATGGTCTTCCCGATTGTAGCGTGGCTGATAGACAAGTTAAGAATCAACTCAGTGACGTTGACTGCGAAGCAGTTACCTCAAATTGGCCTTACCCCTCCCTCCCGCTCCTAAATCCGGCCTTTCCTCCATCCATGGCCTACACTGAGGTCCAAGATCCTGGTTGTCATGTCAGTAGCTGGCGACCATTTTGATAATTGCTGAAGATTAATCGGGCACCGCATGGGCGGTGTGAGATAGGGGATTCCCCTCGGCTTTTCGTAAATAACTTCTATGCCATTAGAGCCAGCCCGAACAAACTTTCAGTACCTGTTCACTAATCAATTTTACATATGTTGACATCAAAACTATTTCCATGCTAGGTCACGTCATAGAGATATGACGTCTTACGCGAACACTTGCATGCATGCGTTTAGTTTGTCGGGCAGAGGCGAGAGCATGGTTCGTTTTTTTACAATATTTGCGACTATAAGGCATGGATTAATTGGATTTATATAGGAAAAGGTTCCTCAAAGGATATGCAACCGTTGACACGTCAACATTAGAGGTTATATTAAGCCACATACATGATGACAATTTGACTGATTTGCATTGTGGGTAAAACAAGTCGTTACCGCTGACCTCCCCACTGTTCAAGACAGACAAGCAAATATATATGAGCCTATTAGCTAGGTTCACCATATTCAACGTGAGATCATGTCAGGGCGCGTCACAAGTGGATATCAAAACGACATGAAATGCAACATTCTTTGTGGACGTAGTAACAGAGAACAATTATTTTTCCTAGTCAGAAAATGAAAAATGACTATCTGTCTTGGCCTGGCTTGATCTTGACCCGATCACGAGCAGACAGAGCAGTTTTAATTATCATGAGACGTCATTTCTGGCCTTAGGGACGTAGCCATGGAGCCATGCCCCCCCCCCCCGAGCCAAACGGCCTACACTAGATTCAACGCGATTTCGCTTGAATACGGAATGGTGATCACATATATGTTAGAAAAACAAGTATTGTGTTTTTCTGTGCATTAAATATGCGATGAATTGCCCAAAACTGACGGCTTTTCTTGGAAATTTCGTTATATGTCTGTGGCATATGACAAAAATTTGACATTTGCCCCCCCCCCCGAGGAAAATCCTGGCTACGTGCCTGTCGGTCCTGTACTTGACGCAGTTAAGAGTCCCAACGAGTAATTATTGCTCTTTGTCAGAAAGAGGAATATGCAACCTTATCTGACCTGACCTAGAATGATTTTGACCGGATGAAAAGCAGTTAATGCAAAACTGATCATCAGGAGGTTTTACTTCCGTCGTTTTCGTCACGTAGATCAAAACGACTGCAAGTAAGTGCCGATGTTTGGCATGTAAAGTAGAACCAACATTTTACCTTACCGGGGCTGACTTTGACCCGGCATTTCTTTTTAACATTTTGGCGTGTTTCTGATGCAGCAGATGGAGACATATCGTTTGATACCCAGATAAAGGTTCTGCGGCCGGTATTGCCGATGATATGATACACGAACCGGTGTCAATTTTTCCGACGTCGTGTTATGCGTTTTGCGTCACCTGTGACGCCATCAGTCACGTGACAAGGGCTACCGTAGTATTTCCTGAATCGCAAGGCTCAGGGCTATCGATTGGTGGTAGGCCAGTTTAGATCCGACGGTAAGCTCCTGAGATAACAAGAGGGTGTCGTTTTTGCCACCTCCAGGCGGTCGCTGGTATAAAAACACGTCAGATGGTGCCGGGCAGGGGTGTCGATTTGTATTCTTTTGAGAGGGCCATGGCCCACCCAGTGTTGCTTTGGGCTCCTCTTATGTTGGTTGGGGCCTAAGCAATATTTTCTGCTAGTTGTAAAAGAAAATAAGCAAAAATAATGAAGAGAATGGCCACATTAGATAACAGATAAGCAGAAAGTAAGGAATAAAGTCTAAAGCGATGTATATACTTACCTTTCTATCTTCTATATGTACATATATAAATATATAAATAAATAAATATATATATATATGTATATATAGAAGACAGATATGTACATATATCTATATACATAGGTGGATATATATACATGTACATATATCTATATCACATACATATCATATATACATACATACATCGTTACTAAAAAATGTAACTTCGTTACTCGTTACTACGTTACTCAAAAAAGCCAGTCCGTTACTCGTTACTCCGTTACTCTGCCTTAAAAAGTAACGGAAGTTACCGTTACTCCGTTATTCCGTTACTTTTTTAAATGCAGTGAAAACCAAGCGAAGGCGGGTCTTAAGTCTTTTATGCTGCTTTGTGGTTGTAAAACGCATTCCATATACAAAGGGAAGAAACAGAAAGCGCTTACCCAAAACACTCCGCTAGCTGCCCACTGCCCTCACCAGCCGTTGTAGAGTCGGCGGCGCCGGGACAACAGCCGCGGCGGGTATTCTACCACTGTGTTAGCCACAATGTCCAAACCAACGAATTCCTGTTCATTGCCCGCGGCGCCGACGGAGCGGGAACAACCGGCGCTGGAGCGGACGCATGCAGAATGCGACAAACAGCGGACATCTATCGACTGGGTTTGATCAACAATGCCTCTCGAAGTATCCGCCCTGAACATAATGGTCTCCGTTCAGAGCTCGTTTCGGTCTCGCGAACTTCTTGTTTTGTTTTGAAATTATGTGTGTGTATTAGTTTGTGTACCAGCGCATGCGTGGAGGTAACATTCCTGATACCCCTGACGTTTTTTTTAATACCAAACGACGAAGGACTCAAAAAAACATGACTGATATGTATTTTATTATTGTGAAATAAAAGACTAAAAAAAGGTGCTTTAGTACCTCTTCAGCACCCTTGAAAAGACAAATTAGCTATAAAAACATGGTCATAAGTAAGATGCAACGGAGGATGTTAGCCGTTCACAAGTGGAACATTTTGGAACGATGACGTGACCTGACCTGACCCCTGTGAAAGGCCAAAATTGATATCAATGAACTCGCTATTGTCTTACGGTTCAGTATATGTCGCTTAAGTTCAGCTTTTCAGGAACAAGGTATTGTGTCTATTTACCTAATTCCAAGGACGTGTTTTGACCTTTCATGGCGTCTGGTGGCCTCAAAATTGACCCGAGGTCAAAACTCTTGAATGTTTTCGTCTCGGTTTGACAAAACCTTTCTGCCGGTGTTTTCCTTTTTTCCGTACGATATATGGGAGCCGAGATCCTGGGAGGTGCGGAAATCCGCGCTCCCCTCCGGCCGGGCAAAGCGCATTCTGAGCCCGGCCGGAGACGGGTCAAAAACACTTCATTTAACCCTATTCCCTGTGGAGAGGGCAGATTCTGCTACCCGTGTCTTTTTGCTTGTCGCTCCCACATTGTTTGCCGCAGCGCCACAAGATTTTCTGGCATTTCATGGAATTGATACACACGTGTTTTGTCAACATTTTAAAAAAAAAATCGGTCCCGCAGAGGCGGTTCCAGCCCCCGTTTTCGGCGGTAATGTGCTGTGCGTGAAGCTGCAAAGTTGTGCGGTTCACTATCGTGACCTTCTGAGTAGAAATAAAGATCACTGACTCATTTATATAGTCATACGCATCCTAAACAATGCGTATGCACACACATTTTCAGGCGAACGCACACCCAGGTACTGGAAAAATGGGGGAGCACACTATTGTGCTTATGGTGCCCTCTCAATTTTGTTTACCTAGATCCACCTCTGCGCTATATATAAACTTAAACTGGCTTGCTAGTTGTACATCTGATATATCACCCAAAACAAACAAAAACAAAGGAAATTTCTTATTTCGAAAATCACCC
The DNA here is from genome assembly GCA_030062745.1 of Capitulum mitella. Classification (NCBI taxonomy): domain Eukaryota; kingdom Metazoa; phylum Arthropoda; class Thecostraca; order Pollicipedomorpha; family Pollicipedidae; genus Capitulum; species Capitulum mitella. The sequence continues at coordinate 3,993,041 of CP099840.1, forward strand.
TTCTTGCCCTGCCTGGAACTGCCTATGGTTTTCTATTTTAAGTTTCAGCTTTCGGTATATAAAAGACTTGGACATTCCAAGCTGAACCGTGTTATTCCCATGAAAATTGGTTGGTAAACACGGCCGCAGTGACCTTTGAAAAATCCCCAGATTTTGGGGTTTGTTTGCCCCACGCCCTATTTTCGCAATTTTTGAATTTTTGGGGTCCGGAATTGGACATCTCGTTGAAACATATCAAATGGCATTCATCCCATCAACAATGGACGAATGCATCTCGAGATCTCTGGAAGGGCGGGGAGGGGAGGGGGCAGAATTGGTAATCTTCACCTTTCGGCCAATGCATATTTTTCGAAGGTGCAAAAGTGGCAACGGCTCATATCATGTTTGAGTTTGGGTTCTCACTTCTGCGTCTACAAAAAATAATGTGTCAGCCAAAAGGTGTTTCGGCCAGTTGATATTTTTTTCGGGAACGCAGGGGTGGTAACTCGAATCGCATGGACAATGTAGCCTGTCCTCCAAGTTAAACATGATTTAACCTAACCTAACCTAAAACCTACTGTGTGATTGCAGGGATTGCCCTAGATGGGCATGTAAAACTAATTTTTTGTTAGGTTCAATTTGCCTGTTTTTTGGTTTGGTTAGCTCGTATCGGCTGAAGGCAATCATGTGTCAACTGAATCCAAAATTCAAGAGTTACCTAACCAAGTCAGTTTACACATCCATTAGGGGTCAGTGCTTAGAAAAATACCTGAATGGGCTAAATTGTTCACACAACTTGTGTTGCCACTTCCGCGTTTCCAAAAATTACGCGTAAGCGTCGGCCGAAAGGTAGATTACCGCAGATCTGCCCCCCCCCCCCTAGGGTAATGTGAATCTCACTGCCTGCAGAGAATATGGTTAAGGCAAATAGTCCAAGCAATAGTCGACAAGCTTCATAATTATGCTTCACTACTGACAACTTATTGTGCACATTCTGTTCTCACATGGAAATACCGTAAATAATGCTTCCGCTTGATATGTGCCTTTAGGTTTGAAAGGCTACTCTTGTGACCCTTGATCATAACCTCTTTCGGTCGGCACAGGACATACGTAAAAATGACGTTTTTCCCCTCCTCCTTAAACTCAAAGTACGTTCTAGATGTGGCCATGGGTGACCCAGACCGGGCTCGTCCTCTTCCTCCGAAGCTGAGGCACCGTCGGAATCGGAGTCAAGGTTTTCGACCTCCAGTGGCGGCGTAAAGACGCCTTGATGGGACATTTTAGTGTCAGGTAGTTAAAATTTCAGGCCAGTCAAGAATCAATCACCACTCCATCGCCCCACGGACATCACAGATCCAAGGCCATGGCGGCAGTAATCATGTGCTCAATAGCCTTGAGTGATCTTGGCGGGAAACCGTGTGGCGGTGGTAAGCAATCCGTGACTAACTTGAGACAACATTGAAAACTGCCGTCAGCTGGCTGTTCCAGTATAAATGACAATAACTCTGATATCTTTTAGCCTGAAAATTGACGACTGGTTAATTTATAATCTTAAGTCATATCAAACTTACGCATAAATCAATACTTTTGTCCCAAAAGAGACCAAAGTCAGCTGGCCTTTATACTGAACCATTGCCGCCAGCTTGCCGTCAACATTTATCAGCTGACGAATATTGTCAACAAGTCTACGCCGCGATTGTCAGCTGAGTGCGCGCCCAGCCGCGCTTGTATCGCCGCACGCTATTGGGTGTTGGCTATTCAAGTAGCCAATGGCGTGTGCCGATGCAAATAAAGCCGGGCGGTGTCTGTAAGGAGTTTAAAAAGTAACGGAGTAACGGACGAAAAAGTACCGGAGTAACGGACCACAAAAGTAACTTCCGTTACTCAGTCCGTTACAGTAAAATAAAAGTAACGGGTCCGTTACTCCGTTACTCAAAAAAGTAACTTTGTTAGTAACGGAGTAACGGAGTAACGGACCAGTGCCCACCTATGTCTATATATGTATGTATATATACACATATATGTATATATATATATATATATATACATATGTGTGTGTGTGTGTGTGTGTGTGTTTTGTAAATGCATACATGTATGTACAGGAGCGTATATTAATTATTTTTTTTGCTTAACAAATGGTAACAGAAAGCTGAAAAAAATGTCGTTCATCGAAATAAAGTTTGCAAAATTTGTTAAAAAAGACACATTTGGGAGAAGTGGTCTTGTAGTGCCCTAACAGCCCCCATTGTCCACACAGAATGCCTGCATCCAGACATTGCGTATCGAAGGGGAAGAGGTCGTGACAGGCGTTTATATCTGAAGTTCAGAGAAATTAGTTTAAAAAGGTATTACAGAAGGTAAATTACGGAATGATTACTTCCATATATCATAGATGGCCTTATGGAGGCGACATCCTAAAAGGGAATACGACTGGTTTTTCCGTTGTCCCAAAAACGCACTCTGGGGAATATAAAATTGGTTATGGATTATCGTGTAAATGAAAAATGGGTTTTGCTCATGGTAGGCCAATATATCATGCATTTTGGTTGTTGTATTTATCAACATTTTTATCGGTAGGCGAAATGCAATGCACAATACTAGAGAAAGGAGCCAATGGGCGAGCGGAAAATACGTAGGTAAACCTTGGACGCACCCGATGCTTACCCAACACTCTACCTTGCTGTACAAGAGGTAGTTGCAAACGGCAGCGACGATTGCTTTGACAAACAACGCCAACGTATTTCGACCTATTCACGTAACACACACCTGCGAGGGAGATTTAGGAACAGCAGTGGTATTTGCCTGAATGCATGTTGGCCATCTTCATAATTTTGGTGTTCGTCAACCGATGTAACTTCGACATCGCTGAGGCTAACGGTACACTAACCCAATTCATCGGCGATTTTAGTGTTAAAAAGGAAATGGAGTAAACGGATTAAACTTGGGCTAGCAGCCAGCGTGCTCACCTACCCCAATAAAATATGAACGAACGAGAGCGGGTTGGCAAGAATAAATGGTACCTACGTTTTTATTAATAAAAATGTCCTCGTCATTCGCACGTGCACAGATAAAAAATGATGATTTAGGTAGATGCATTGCCATTAATGGAGGACCTTTCTCCGTGACCCTGCTTCACACAATGTTCCTTGGAGGGTGGTGGGGAAGAGCAGCCGGTGGGTGACAATGGAGTAAATGAGTTCCGATTATTGTTTAGATGGCTGTTAACGTCATGACACTGAGAATATGGGTATATTTCAATACTGTATTGTGGGTGCCCATTTCCACTTTGTGGGTGCCGGGGCACCCACAAAGAAATAGGAAACCACACCTCTGCCCGCTGGAATGATGTGGAAAAAGACGATGCCGTCATGCGGCGCTTGGTTTGACAGTTCATGCGTTTATATTTTAACATGATGACTTTGTCACCCTGATAACAATCGGGGTGCTGCTGAGGGACGTTCCGTCTCACCAGTTAATTAAAACTGAATGAAACCTAAATTCTCTAAATATGGCAGCAAAATAGTAAAAGCTTCCATTTCAGATCTCAGACATTTCATGCGCTTGTACGACCATTCGAGCGACTATTGTAGTGAAAAATTGTTTGATTAACGGGATCAGACTGAATGCCGCAGATATGACAGATGCACTGGTAAGGCAGTAAACAAAGATGTTCCTTGTCGCTTAGATTTGTGTGTACAGTTGATCGTATCTCGGCTTTGTGGCTGTTGTCATACCCAAGATGCATTAGGATATGCCAGTGAGGCAGGGTTTTTTATAATGACATTAATAAAAGGCCTCTATTACACTTTCACAGCTGTTCGTTCTCAGACGACTGACTGACGCCCGACGAGACACAGGACTTGACCCAAGACTTTGGACACCTGAGCCCAAGAGGCTGTGTGTCCGAACTCACAAACAAACAAACAAACAAACAGCTGTTCATTCTGACATGGTACACACAGTATATGTGTGTGTTTTTTCTTAAAGTGTGGGTTTTTTCATAAAGTACTTTTCATGTGGCTGCATTCAACTAATGAGTCAAAATGCTGTGTGCCTGCTGCATACAGCTCTGCTGAATAATATTCCAAAGAGGTTTTGATCCTGGTGCAGCAAAATATGTTCTTTTCAGCAGACTGACATGTTAAAAGAGCACAGATGTTTCTGTTCTGGAGGTCCCTGAAAATAATGAACCTCACTTTCCTAAAACTGTGCCTATAATGTTCATAAAATCAGTCACAGACTCAGTGGCAAAAGATACTCTTCTTCATGTTCATATCTACTTTGAAATCCCCAAGCTTTGAACTGAGTTTGCATGCTCATCATTGGTTAATGCCAGAATATATTTCCATCAGATTACATTTGGGGATGCTTTTTTACATTTCCTCATATTTTGTACATATATTTCTACTATATATCATAAAAACAGTTAAAGCATAACAGGGCCAAGAACATGAAATCAGGCAGATTGCCAGGATTTTCCTCAGGGAGGGGCCAAATGTCAAATTTTGTCATTTGCCACCAGTATATGATGAAATCTGTTGGTTAAAGCAGCAGTTTTAAGGTAGAGTACCTTATATTTAACACACAGGAAAGCATGTTATGTTTGCTTTTGCAATGTATATATGATTGTCATTTCATATCCCTGCAAAATTGCTATATATCTATTGTAGACCACTTGGGTTGGGGGGGGGGCATGGCCTCCCATGGCCTCCTGGCAACACCCCTACATGAAATATAAAGGTGTTGTGTAGCTAACAATTTCATTGCTATGTCTATTTTGCTCTTGTGTGCAGGATTGGACAATGCCAGGGTTGGAAAATGTGTTGTTTTTTTGACTCTGTCTCTGTTTAGTAAGAAGGAAGTGTTATTTCATAACTGAATCATGCCAGGAACCTGGACTTAAACCAGTGTTTCTCTTTGCAAAATTTTGTGCTCCAAAACAAAAATTTTACTCTGATGGCAAGAACAAAAACTGGATTTCCCACCCTGGTTGTGTGTCATTTAAGCGTATGTAAATTTGGTTGCTAAGTTTTGATTTAATACTGTTGGGACTTGGTTGTGCATTAAGCAAAGCTTTATCCACAGACCCTTGCAATGTTTTCCAAGTGGACCTGTGTAAGAAATCATATTGTTCAAGGCATTAAAACAAATGTTGCTGTGGGACCTCTTGTTTACCACTAAGGTCACACAGTTCGGCAGTAGTACAGCATGAGGGACCTACTCTGCCTTGGATCACAGAGGAAATTTACAGGTACCACAGAAAATTTAAAGCATTGTATGGAGCCTTAAACTGTTACTGTATTGCACTAATTTTGGTTGTTATATGTTTGTTAATATTTCCCTTGATAAACCTTTTTCAGGGTTACACCCCTGTGCCACTACATCTGCCATGGACAGACCAGTGACACATAGACCAACTCAAGAGAAACACCACTCCTAAGCTTCTCACCTACAGCCAGCAGTAGGCATGGCCTCGCTGTGGCTGGACACGCCTCTGGTGCCGCTGCTGCTGGCAGTGCTGAGCTGTGCACTGGGCGACCTGGCGATGCGACTGACGGCCGGAGGCGGCCCGTGCTGGCCTCGCGCCGTCCTGGACTCGGCCACGCACGGCGTAGTGGCGCTGTTCGCCTGGACGGCCGCCTCCTGGCCGGCGGTCAGCTGGCGGCTGGCGGCCGCCGCCGGTGTGATCGGGGCCGTCATTGACCTGGACCACGTGGTGATGGCCGGCAGCTTTAACATTCACGTCAGTACCGGTGAAGCCAGGGCCGCGCTCTGGTCGACGCAGTGCTGGATTTTCGATGTCAAAGGGTCTTTGTTACAACATAGCAATTAGGCTGAACCGAGAGGCTGTGGAATGTGCGTTTGTTTCTTTTATCTGTCATAGTTTTTTCTTGCTTCCCAGTTTTGCTCGTCCCTCTCTGCCAAGGACTATGTCTTGTCATTGCACTGGTTTCTCTTTCTGGACTTGATAAAGCTCCCTCCCCTGACACCTCTACGTCGCCGTAGAGGTGTCAGGATCGCCGTCGCCGTCGCATATGACTTGATAATCCGTCTGCACCATCCCTTCCATTTTATTCCAGGACGTCGTGAACTTGCCGTCCCGACCGCCGCTGCACGCCACCACGCCCTGGCTGCTGCTGGTGGCGCCCCTGGCGGCCGGCGGGCGAACCGTCTGGCGCGCAGCCGCCGCCCTGCTGCTGGCCGCGGCTCTCTCCCACCACCTCCGCGACGCCAACCGGCGCGGCCTGTGGCTGCCGCCGCTCGGCTCCACTCCGCCGCTGCCGGCGCCGCTTTATCTGGCGCTGGAGGTGGCGCTGCCGCTGGCGCTGGCGCGGCTGCTGGCGCCGCATGCGCCGCCGGCAACATCGGAGACTGTGGCGCGAGCGCTGCCCGTCTGACACCGGCCGGCCGCCGAGAAACGTAGATCTGGATGGGAACTGCGCGCTGACGTGCCTCTGTAAGGTCCTAGGGAAATCGCATCGGTGCCGTTCGTTCAAGGCTGTGCACTTATCCGGACATAACTGATCCATTTGGGTGTTCGTGTGGCCGTTGGTCTGAACTTTTTCGTGTGGTGAGAAAAGTTGAGCGCAAGGCGTTTCAAAACGACGTGTAGCGCACCACTGTCCGCCAATTTCACCGCCGCACGCGCGCAGACCATGCATCCCACGGCAGCATGATATCTTTGTCATGCTTTCCGTTCATTGGGAGACGCTGTTCGTTTTCCCGTGCGAACGTTATGTAGATGTGTACGCACACCACAAACAGTGATATCTCCTGAGAGACATGTGGGCTTTGTGCTCACATTCGATGCATAGTACAAAGAGATGTGTGTTCAACATGGACATCTGGTGATGTGCTACCAAAAAAAGCTGATTGAGGCAGCTGTCGGCGGTTTTGGCGACGTCTTTTTAAGGCGGTTTGTACTGTTGTCATTGTACGAGCAGGTGTTTTACTTTTCAACGGTCGTCCCATTCCGCCGTATGTGCATATCTTGTGGTATGCGCCTCCTGTGACGTGTTTCCGTCAGTGGAAGCGACTGCCTGCTAGGGCTGGTTCCCCGATACGCATGGCCGCTGCGTGGCAGCTTGGGTGGCCGAGTTCCACTGGGGATGCGGGTCACCAGCCGGTTGCGCAAGGTCTTGTTTCCTGGCTTATCACCGCTGGCCGGCATTTAATAACTGAAACGTCATGCGTAATACGTTCAACTTGGTTAATTAAACATGGTCAGATAATTAGCTTGTAACCATGTTATTACGAGTGCGTTATTTGGTCGGATGATTAAATTATAACCATGCGTATTGTTACAAGTGCTTTATTTGGTTTTGCTCGCTAATATATGCTATGTAATTCTGCAGTTTTGTTAGACACACTGTGAAAGCATGATAGCTGCGATTAGAGACGCCTGTTTTCCTGGAAATGCACGTGGTGCTTGCAAGTCGAAATGCGTGGTTCTCCGGTAGCGAAACAGGTAAGCTATACCCGTCTTGCGTTTCGAACGTGTTTTGGTGGGCACATACAGCGGCAGTCACCGCACCGCATTCTCATGACAGACGCTAACGGACTGGACGATCTCAGGCAAACGCCAGCTGTTGCGCCCCGCTCACGCTAATTACAAATTTGTATTCTCTCTCATCAACCACTGTACCTAAAAGTCCTCGTACGATTCAGTCGTATATTTCCATCACATGGAGACGGTCGCTGGAGCCAAAGGACACGCAGAAAGTTTGTTTACCCAACACATCGTCCATCTCAATCAGCCATGACCCGACCAGCTGTCCCTCGCATTTCACACACCGCCTGCGAAGGCAGCGCCTTCACAGCGACAATCGCCCTGCAGAAACGGTCCGGTGACACTAACACCGACGTCCAAGACGGCCATCGTTGAATCTGTTAAGACAACTATTACGCATCGGCCACCCCACGCGCGACCTGCCGCGCCGACAGCACGGCTGCAGCCCCGCGTCGGGAACGGACAGCACCGGTCGTTGAAACCGACCCTAGTCCAGCATGGCGGACACCTTGCTGTGGGCTTCCGTCGCTCCAACCTTCTTCAGGATGGCCACAATACTCTTCAGCGACGTCCTGCAGAGACAGGTACCGTCACGTGAAGGACGACACGAAACAACCAGTGACAGGTGGTGATCGGAGGGACCAGCCCGTGAATGAACAAGGCAAGACCAATGCAGGTAACGGAAAACGTGACAAGACAATAATTCGCTCAAAATTGAATCCAAGGACAGGCAACGCAGAAAATAAACTCAAAAATAGACCTGATAACATATGACCACATTAAATCTGAACCAGTCGATGAATTCCTTCCGGAGGACCAGTAACAATATTTCATTCAAAGGCCCAGCCACACTGACGTTTTGTTGGCCAGCTTGTTGACGTGCACGGCCAGCATGGTCAGGTAGCTGACGAACATGTTCAGCTGCGGCACGGTGGAGTCCCCCTGGAACCAGCCACGAGGCAGCGCACTGGCCACCTGCGAACCAGAACCGGCCGCTTACGTTACGGACAGCAGAACTTATGTCCGTAATGAAACACATTACAGGGCTCTATCGAGGAAATTCTACCAATACAAGCTCCTTAAACGACGAATGCGACCTAGATGTCAAACTTAACAGCATGGGAATCGTCTGGCGATTTGTCATAAAGGGAATGGGTGAGGGGAGAATAACGCAGGTTCATATATCTAGGCTGGCTTACCCGCAAAACTTAAAAAAAAAAAAAAAAAAAAAAAGGGATTGGGGTGATTGCGCGCTGCGCAATCACCCCGATCCCTCGTCGTCGTCACAATATGCGTACAAAGTCGTCTTCATAACGCCCGTCCGCATCGCTCTTCATCATCATCAGTGGGACTGTTCTGAACTTCAGTAGCCCCAAGATCAAAAACCACACTTAGCCCCGACAAGATCAAAAACCACATCTACGACGGACGCTTACCAGTTTGCACTTGTTGACGGCCTCCGTCGGGTCCGGCACCTGGGTGAGCGGCAACAGCATGGCCTCGTTGAGCAGCGCGCCCAGCGCCAGCTGCTGCAGGCACACATCGCTCAGCAGCTCGGTCCAGCTGAGCATGTTGCCCAGCAGCTTAACGCAGCTGGTGAACTGGCGGTAGAAGAAGACGGCCGCCGGCGTCGAGCGGTTCTCCAGGACCCTGCCGGCAGAGGCGGTCCGGTGACACTCAGATCGTCACCTCTGAGACAGGGATGACACAGCAAAACAGGTCAATCACTTGCCATTCCCAAGAATCCACGGACGGTGGTAGACTACAAACACTACGCAAACCAGACGTAGATTACGTTTCATGAGATGCGGTGATCGTGCTCGATGATCCGAGGGAGTGCCCCCATACACTCTCGGTCATAACCTCGCCCTCCGTTGCCCATCTACGTAGCCATACAAATCATCCAATGAATTCTGACGAACACAAGCGGGGCGAACCACAGACGCTGCGCCCCAACGCCCAGAGAGGCCCGCGGGACAGAGCTAATCGCCAACCGGAGGCGGCAGCGGCACTCACTGCTTGGTGAAGCGCGGCACGAACACGTCGTCCTTGATGCTGGCCGTGAAGGCGGCGACCACGGCCTGCAGCAGCCGGCGCAGCGGGCCGCTGTCACCAGTCACCGTCGGGTAGTCGCGCACCAGCTGCCGCACCAGGTGCACCAGCCGCAGCGTCTGCGAGTTCGACATCGGGTCCCAGACGCGCTCCACCAGCGCTGAAACGGGCGCCGTGCGGTCGGTCAGGGCCGGGTCACCGGGGATACATCAGCACACCGCACAGGCGACAGGCCTACGCAGGCTCTTGAAAACGGCTGCCAATGAATCCAAAGCAATACAAATAATGCAACATCCATTTCTGCCCAACATATTACAAGGATTCTTATCACACTCGAAGAATCGGCGCCGAATGACCCTGCAGTCGGTGCGCCCCTAAGCCCCAGTAACCAACCAACCAACCACACTCGAAGAAAGTAATCTTATCCTAGTGACAAGCATTCTTGCCCTACTAATCGCATGCATTCGTATACGAATTATGGTACCTATTATTGTCCTACTCTTACCAATTATTTCTGTTCCCAAAAAGCAAGTTGTCTTATCATATATCAACCTACAGCAACACGGCAATAGCTCATGACAATGCACCTAAGCCCCACGAACACAACCCACGATTATTTCCTGACCGCGGACTCAACGACGCAGCCCATGCGGTCGCCATCACCAGCACGCACCGGTGATTCTGGGCAGGACGGCGCGTTCGAGCACGCGCGACACCAGCAGGCAGTCCGGGTCCTGGCGGAGGCCGTCCTCCGTCTCGGCCGCCGGGTCCGCGCCGGCTCCGAACGTCAGCAGCTCGGCGAACCACGGGTGGCCCTCCAGCTCCGGCGACTCCTGCGCGGCGGAGGCGGCGGCGTTACAGCGGCGGCAGGCGGGAACACGCGCCGCCGGCTGGGGTGGAGGCGCCAAGGCTTTGGGGATGTCGGAACACAGCTGAGCAGCTACGGGAACTGGCGTGATCATGAAGCTCATCCAGGGAAATACGAGCACACGCGACGAATTCCGGTAAGAATACACCCAAAGCAGACAACGTACGTGACGTGAGATAGCCTATTTACGGCCAACCGACCGTATGTCCATGTCGATGACGCCAAACCGACCACATCTTACAATGGTCCATTTGCGATTTAGTCTACCACCACAGCAACAGACTGGGTACCCAGTACCCAGTCTCTCGCCACGTCACGGGTGAGAGGAGACCCGGCCCGGGCGCACGCACCCCCTCGTTGAGCGGGTTCCAGGCGAGCATCTGCAGGCGGACGAGCGGCGCCAGCGCGCGCGGCAGCGACAGGCTGACGTAGGCGTCCCGGTACGCCTGCAGGTCGATGCGGCGCCACTCGGCGAAGTGGCGGCACACGCCGGCCAGCGAGCTGAAGTCGTCCTCCACGTCGGCCATCACCGAGTCGGCCTCACGCAGCACGGCGTCTGCGTGGAGCGGCGACACGTGAGCGCAGGGCGCGCGGCGCGAGGCAGGCGTGGGCCGGTGATGCGTTCTCGGAACCGAGGGGCAGCGGCGGAAAACAGTAGAAACTTTCGACAATAGCTCAGTTATATGCTGCCTCTGTCGGTGGGTATCCTGTTTATCCTGACCCCTCTCAGTACTGATGTTGATATGCATGTGAAACTGTTAGAAACACGGCCATTTTTCAGGAACTCCTTCGATCCGACGTCATCGCGTCACAAATCAAATGTGTCAACTCAAACATGTTCCACATGTCCGACCCATCACGCTTAACCCTTCCTCTTACAAGAATCACGTTTCGCCTCCCTGCCTCAACCTTCACCATCCCCAGCCCGCCCCAACACCACCCCACTCGCTCACCCCTGACCTTCTGCAGCCGTCCTCGACCAAGTCACCTCCAGTGCTACGCCGACACCAGCCCACCCACTCACCCCTGTCCTTCTGGAACTGGTCGCCGTCGGCGGCGGGCGCCTCGTCGTCGGAGCTGAGACCGTCCCGGTGGTCGGCGCCGCCCGAGGCGGAGAGCTCGCGGGCGCGGCCGGCGCCGCGTGCGCCTGCCCTCGCGCTCGGCCGCCCGCCGCCGCCGGGCGGACACCTCGTCCGCGCTCTGCTCCGAGAAGTGCACGCCGCTGCGCTCTGAGCGGCGGCCAAACGGGCTCGGTCAGGGCGGGACAGTTTCGCCTGGGTGGACGTACATCACGGCAGAGTGTCCATACACCGAACGTGATTGGTAGACTGATTCATTGCGATAGAGTGGTGGCACTACATTGAACGGTCCGGGCAAGAATATATTCCCGTAACGGATAAGTTAACTGACAGAAATTCAGTCTAGTCTCCCACAGAAAACTTGAAATGAGGCGTTAAGACAAACGCCAAAGAAGAGAACCTGTAAAGAAGATCACAGTTTAGAGTTATGGCACTGCACGATTTCCGTCATAACTATGACAATGAAGCTCGTCACAACGCGGACACAAAGCCGCGCACACTGTAACATTTGGACAGCTCTGGAACCATGAACCTGGACAGCATCAGCGTCCGGATGACGACCGGATAAGATCATTTTCATCAACAGATCAAGCTAGAGTTTCACGCATTACGTTAAGTGGACCTCCAGATAACCCACCAGCGTACAACACCTCGGGGTAGCAGCAACACCCGCGTCCCCCTGCTCCCGACTCACGGGTGCTGACGTCCAGCTCCAGACGCTGGTCGCGCACGTCCGTGCGCCGCCGCAGGATCAGCTTCTGGGAGCGCGCGCGCAGCACGTCCAGCATGCGGTTCTCCAGCTGCTCGATCAGGCCGATCTGTTGAGAGACGGCCGAGTCAGCGCTGAGACCGGCGGCGACGGGCGCAGAACACGGCAGCTCGGGCTGCCGCGTCTGCGGGTGTGTGCTGCGCTCCAGCTGTCGGCGGTCATCAGAGCTACAAGCTACGTCCTGCCGGTGCGGCTGACCCGGCACCCGGCTGTCAAACAGAACATTAGCGGCTCAAGGAAGCGGCTAAATCATTAACACCCACTGGCGCGGGGGAAATTTTGCTGTGTGGCGTCATTCGACGGCGTACTTCTAAAAAAATCAGGGTATGGTGGAAGCTCAGGGATGAAGTACGGCATAGCACGCTTAATTAACTTAAAATAGGGCGCCGTTTAGAGTCTACATAACCGGAGGCGGGAATTACGTCTTCTGCCTTCGGCCATTTAAGAACAGCTCAGGGCCGCTCCGATCGCGATTAACCACGACATCATTGTTTGGGACCCAATGCTGGCTTGTACTGGGTATCTTATAAGACACGCACACTCAGATCAGTTTGATTTCCAAGATCGAACCAGAATGATCAATAGAAAAACATATGTAAAGCCAGTGCCTAAATATAAGCCAACTCCCGTCCCGCAAAAAAAAAACGGTTCATGGACACCGATATCACCAGATAAGAATTTAACAGCCACCCAAGAAACGTATGATTTCCAAAGGAAAGTTTCCAGAATGTTACCGGAGAGTCCAACGAATGGCTGGGTGTTTGGGTGAGTGTGACAACGCCTGGGCCATATGGCACCCAAGGGTGGTCTACCATACACATGACGAGACTATATACTCTCTTCAGTCCACGCACACAGACCTCCATGTCAGTCAGTACATGGAGACACAGGAGTGTCCGGAGCCCCTAACCCCGCCATGATTCAAGGCATCCGGCCCCTGGCTCCGGTCCCAGTGAAATCCAGCCATGGATCAAAAATCCAACAGATGCAAACTGTTGTCTCATCACAGGCAATGCAGCAAAATATCCCTCGTGCTGTCACCGAAAACAACGAATCCCCTTGCAACACAGGGGCAAGGCTGATGCCCGACATCAGTTGGAGCATCTCTGATCACACAAAAGACCGCGCTTTGGTCGTCGATACCAACATTCACGGACATTCCCACTTCACTGGCTAGGTAGAAATCTGTGTGGCCAAAAACGCAAGTTAAAACAATCATAATCAGCGGGGATCTAATGGCAGAGTTACTTTGGCTTTCCACGCGGACGATTCGCCGCTCAGTGGTCACTGATCCGTGAAATAAAGGCCTCATAGGGTGAAAAGAAAAGGGACACGAAACACATCGCAAAAATGCTTGCTATTATGATCTGCAAAGTCCGAGTTCATCTCGAAGATTGGTTATGGGATAATCACTTTCTTGCACTGCTGTGAGGATGCAATCAGTTCGCTCCATGTAGGTTTTTCTGTTGCCAATTTACAAAGTGACATGTATCCCCGAAATGATGGTGGACGCCACCATGACAACCAAGACCCAAGAGCCAAAGACAATGCTTCCGACGCATTTATAAATAGGTTACTGCACACGAGGACAGCGCTGGGGAAATCCTGTAAAAACGAACATGTCAAATACACAATGCATATGTAATGGAGAACACCCTGAAAACCGTTAAACGACGTGGACACCGAATAGCGGCAATAAGGCTTGATCAAACATAGCTGGCAAAACGAACATTCCACTTCTGTGAGTATGATGCTCTGCGAACACGTGCCAGCATCGCGTGCCGTTTGACAAATGTACATAAAAATTCGTCCGTTGCACTTCGAGGCTCAGTATGTACTGAATCCAGGTTTAGTACAACAGCTTTTCAAGTCATGTTCAAACAAGCAAAGATTTCCCGAACCACCTGACAAGTGGACTGGATGCAATTTGCACGCTTACTTTTACAACCATTTTACATGTCTTTTACGAGCTTTTCGTCACATAACTTTACGACATACGTTAAGTCTGCAGATTCTGAGACATATTTATAAAACTTGCATAGTAACGTGCAGCCTTAATTCCCACTCTCTGTATGGGGGATATTTCAAATGTATGAAGTTTAAAGCACAAAAGTCTGAAATTTAATGAAGTTTAAAGAATGAAGTCCGAAATTCCAACTTTTCACGCTGATCACAATTTCATGAACATAAAATAATAAAGGCTTTATAAAGGCAGCCATTCGAATCCCGTCAGAAACGGTAAACATCGGTCAAACCGGCCAAAAAAACCGACCGCGCGCCCACCCGCCACAAAAGAGTAGGATCCAAATATTACATACCTTTTCGTCAAAGCACTCTATCAGATCTGTGACATACCCACGGATATCTTGGTAGTACTGGTATCTTCGGAAGGCGCGCGGCGCCTCTCGCTCCAGCCGGTCAATCTCCGACTGGCCCGTGACGAGGTCGTCCAGGACCCGGTCACGGGCAGCCTCGTGACCGGACTGGACCAGACGCAGCTCCCCCAGCCTGACGTCAGGTCACACGTCAACGCGCGCACGCGCACGGCCACGCGGCGCGCACTGCCGCACGCGACGGAACAGCAGAGGAGACGCGAGACCCAGAGACGGCGTCGACAACTGATTCAGCGTCAGTGGCAAACGAAACAAAGGGAAGACGTCAAAGAGGCCGCAGCAGTGGCCAGAACAAACACGATTAGTTTACGGTTCGCACGCGTCCGTTCGGCGTCATGCAACGACAAAGCACGGGGCGTCCTCCGCGCCCGGCCGGCGCCGGCGACGCCAGCTCGGGTGGGGTCAGGTCAGGTCAGGTCAGCTCGGCCCGGACCCGCCCGGAGGCCGGTCGACCGCTCCTCTCTCGGCGCCGGCGCCCCAACCGTACTTTTGCTGGAGCCGCTGCCTCACAGCCTGCGGCGACAGCTCGGCCAGCGGGCGCCGCTGCTTGCGGCCCAGCGCGTCTGCGCCGAACCGCGCCGCCGCCGCGCCGACCTCGTCCGCCTCGCCGGTCGGCAGCAGGTAGTGCTCGGCGGTGACGGACGCCAGCTGGAACGGGGCCGCGGCGCGGTCAGGGGCGGCGCCGTGCAGACACCTCGTCAGACTGAGGCTGTCGATGGGCTGGTCTTTTGTGTACTGCTGCGTTAAACGACTTAAGACCACAAGCAGTTTTCGGATTTTCTGCTGAATTTCCAGCTATACAGGAGGCTACCACAAAGACATCATCTATATTCCTGCTTCGCGATATGTGAACACAAAATCCTGAACCGGGAGCTAACTGGATCTAGCAAACTGTTATAAATTATAATGCAACGGGGACGTCAATTTTGAACAGGGCAACGCCACCAGACGAATTTATCAATGAATGATATGTAGCGCCATTTTATCAAGCTGCACCTGTGGTCCTGAGAAGACCTTCTTGATCTGCTGGTTCTCCCACCGAGCCAGCTCCTTTTCCTCGTCGTCCGAGGCATGTTCGTCCTCTGCGGATAATGAAACAGCATCGTGTAAAACCACGTCCAAATATAAATCAGAATTCCAGTCCAACATTTTGAATTTCTCCACAGCGGCGACACTAACGTTTTGTGTTGAGCCCAGACCCCCTGTCATGGACCTGAGCCACAGTATCCCAAACCCACACCACCCAACACGCGACAGTCCTCCGCCTCTCCCCGCCGTTTCCGCCGGACGGCGCGGTGCCCGTTCACCGGTCTCCGCTGACCTTGGTCTCTGGCGGCGTTGAACTGGTCCCGGCGCGCCTCGCGGTCGCGGGCCGCCGTGCTGACGGTGAAGGTCACGCGGTCGTCCTCGGGCCCGCTGTCGTCCTCCTCGGGCCGCGCCGGCCGGCCGGCGCCGGCGGACCTGGGCAGCACGGGCCACAGTTACCGCCACGGCGCCTGAGGCAGGCGGCTGCGCACTAGCACCGGTCACCAGGCACATGATCCTCGTCACTTGAAAGTGAGCATTAGGTCTAGGCAACCGACGCATCGTCTCTGCGGACATCCGTAACGAAAACGACATCGCGGCAATCGGAACTGAATATCGGTAAGAACTTAATAAAAACGGAATCCATTAAATTCCCGACCCGTAAAAGGGGTTCGACATCAACCATGAACAAGTCACATCCCCCACCATCAAGTGGCCACTAGCATCAGATTCGCCGTCACCCCGAAGCCTGGCCGTCGCCCGTTCCCGGCGGCGCCTGTTCGAGGCGTACCCGGCGCTCTCCTGTTTCAGCGGCACGAAGTCCGGCGCGGCCTCCTGCTGCCGCCGCGCCTGCTCCCGCCGCTTCCGCACCGCGTGGATCATGGCCGCATCGGGGATGGCGCCGTCTGAGGAGGCGACAGCGGTGAACATCGCACAGATTTTACACTGGCGGCAGTAAGTCACAGGACCGTTCCGACAACTCAGACACGCAACTGGCAAAATCGGACCAGTCAACCAATGGCAGTCCAGAGTGGTCACATAAACATAAACCACAGTGGTCACAGGGCATGCATGAACTGCGGCAAAGGAAGAATTTCAATCCATTCGGCATATCGCATTAGCTTTCCAATATATATATATATATGACACTCAAATGCACGGAATAAATTGTTCTTCAAACCGTTCTATGCCAGCGACCAAAGCGCGTGAAATTGATTTACCAGAAATAATTGCAAGCAACGAACTCTAAAAAAGTGTGCCAAGCCCTTAACTAACGCACGACACCAACAGCTCCAACGCCGACCGGCAGCGGGCGGCTCAGCCCGGGTCCGGCCTCTGGCGGACGCACCTCGCAGCACCTTGTCGAGCGACTCGCGCGGCGCGAACCTGTGCACCGGGCGGCGGCCGCGGGCCGGCTTCTCGTCCTCGTCCGAGCTGCGGTAGCCGGCCATCTCGGCGTCCCGACCACTCAGCACGGGCGGCGGCGGCGGCGCGCCGGCGCCGGCTGCTCCCGGCCCGGCGACGCCGGCTCCGTCTGCGGAGACGGGGAGGTCACGACGCCGGCACGCGCGGACGGCCGGCACGGGAGGGGGGCGCCGGCAGGATCACGGCAGAAATGTAAAGACGGACAGGAGGGTAGCGGGCACCGGGAGGAGGCATGACGACGCACTGAGCTTGGGCTGGCTGAGTCGGTGTGAATGCATGTGTAGCCTTTTCGTTCCAGCAAGGTCACATCCAGCGGGCCCCTTCAAATTTGTAGGAAATACATCGCTTAGATGCTTTTCGGTGCAGCACAGTCCAACGGAGGTGAACAGAATCTCGTAATCAATGAACGTCGGAGTCCGTGGATCTTCCTAGAGCAGACCTGAACATAATCATCCATATGTAGCAAGAAATGAAAAACACATAATTTCGGCAGCAATGACAATGCATATGAATTTTTCCGAGGAAGGACACATCTTTGTCTTACACATACCAATTTATGACTGTTTTTGCTTACTTTTACTTCAGTTCCATTTCCATTCAGTGCTTCCTTTTCTTCCATTTCTTTTCTTCGCTTTTCTTTCTCTAATTGTTTTGCTAGTCTCCTACTTTGACTTGACTTCTTCACTTGAAACACTTCACCTTCTTCCTCTGAAATAGCATAAACATTTGGCTTTGCCATATGCCACACAATGGATTAAAAACAGCAATTATTAAAAAAAAAAACATGTTCTACTGGGCATCACATTAACGAGGTCAAAAAGGTCTTCCCTTCACAACATGATTCATTATGATCTGAGACGTGATATGCAAGGAGCACACCATAGAAATATGGCCAATTACTTACCTTCATCTATAAAACTGACCACTGCCTTTTCTTTATGCTTCTTCTTCTTCTTTTTCTCAGGTTTAACGTCCACGCTATTTTCCTTCGAATCCCCCATCCCATCCATGCTATCTCCATTGTCAGCTTTTGGTGTTGACTCAGAGGCATCATTACTTGCGTCATTCTCTTCGTCGCTATACACAGCCACGCGCTGACGAATGTTTTTCTTTGGCTTCTTGAAAAGAGACATGATGCCTGAAACAAAATGCAATTACAGCAAATGCAGCACATGTGCACCAAGAGACATATAGCAGGCCAGTTATGCAGAATGTACTACTCTTAACAGCATCTTTTGTACTTATTCATTTTTCCACATAAATAACACCTGATGTCACCAGCCAAAAAAAAGCATCTGTTGTGCATGACCAAAACCTGGCCAGGTCAAAACAGCTTCACAATATACCAATGTCATGGCAGAGATAAAATGTCAAAAACTTTCTCAAAATGACAAAATATGACAATACCAAAAACTGGGATGTCTTTTCAATGCAATGATTATGTGGTGTGGGTGAACAGACCTCATGGTACAAAGAGGCACTCCAATTTACTTATTGACAATGGATATGTGATGACAGCCATATGCCATACCAATTTTCATCCTATTTTCACCACAATGTGATGAATTAGCACCAAATTGTAAAACAACATGTCTATGCCCAATCTTCACATATCCCAATCACAATGAAAGGAATGTTCTACCTTAACACTTGTGCTGAGGTCAGACAGCCAAGTTACAGCCAATATAGTCTTAGAGGGCAATCTGTAATATACTGAGTACCATAACTCCAAACTATCAGTGGTTCAAAGCAATTTTCCACCAATTCCCTGTCTCTCCCTATGATCATGTCTTATTCGCAACTACTGGGTGATGCTGTGCCCGAACAGCAAGAAGCGCCTACCAACAGATGCTTGCATTCATTGATTGGTACAGGCCCATTTATGGTACACACACAAGCAGATGACTACAGCATACAAGGGCAGATACAGGTTTTCTGCCATGGGGGGGCAGTACAGATCTCAAGCAGTGTAACTGTTGCTACATGCATGGCTTCCTTTGCTCCCATATCTGCTTTTTTGTTTCTACAAGTGCCTTAATGACCGAGAATCAACAAAAATTTGACTGTCATACCCATCTGTGATGGCATGATTCAGGTTTCCCATTCCACACCACTTCCTTCTCTTTGTCAGTCTCATGGTGCACTTGCAGCTGCAATGATGCTGCAATATCATGACAATGAGTCCATACAAAAATTCCCCTGAATGTAGAGCAAAGCTGGAACTAGACACTACATGGCCCTGTATCAATGATTATATTCTGTCTAAGCTACTATGGTATGCTATGCACAGGCAGCACACATTTTGCCTGACAGAACAGTTTTGTGTGTGTGTGGGGGGGGGGTCAGACATCCCCATGTCACTACCATTTATTTTATTACATGTCTCAAAGCACCTGGAAATTTTCTAGGAAAGAAGTACTGAAAATATTACCAGAAACCTTTTTTTTTTAAATCAACCAGGCCCATTTCTGAGAAGTTCAATGATGCTGAATCCTCCTCTCAGGCCTATCATTAATAGCAAGTAAAATGTATGCACCATTGCACAATATGGATTCCACAATTTAGAAGTATCTCCTCTGATTTTAATATGCAGATCATCTTGTCATACTGGCAAGAAACACAGACTTCTTTTGAGATGATCGCAGGCCTGGGGCACCAATGGTGCTAAATGCTGTGCAAAAAACCATGTGTGAAAAATACACTTACTAAGATCATGAGTAGGGCCCAAAGAAGTATCCAAAGTTTTAAACTAAGGTTTGATGCAATCAGGACAACATCAAGCATACTAGCACAGCCATGTGGATCAGATGGGGGTCTGGATTCCATTTACAGTCAGTCTTTGACTTCTGCACTATTTATGTGACATAGGATGATGTTTCTCATCATGCAACATCACAGAAATCACACCAATTTTCCAAAATGAAAAAAAACAGTTGTGCTTTGCCACTTCTCATCACACAACCACTGTTCACGAATTTGTGTTTTGGAGGTGGACAAAATTTAAGAATAATTTGTGTGGTTCTGCCCCATAACATTTTTAGAAGGCTTCCTTCCTGTTTTGTTTCTTGACCATCTTCTGGCTGTTGAGGAACTCTTGTCCTTGTCCTTTTCATCTTGGATGCTATTTTCACAGCCTGATCCTTTGAATTACAAAATACTGATCTCTGCATTGTGATATATTTTCAGATCCTCTTTGTTTAGCTCTTAAGAACAAGCATGCCTTCATACATCCAAAAGTTTGGCTGCACCACTATGAATAGGTCTTCTGTTCATCAATCATAAGCTTCACTGTCAATCCACCTATCAAGTTTTGTTGGCTCAGGGTAAGGGGCTGGCAAAGTGAAAACAATAGGGCTTGTCTTCTTCTGAGGAATTCAACACTATGCCTATGTTAGCACAAAGTGAAACAACATAACAACCCCAATATTCTGATCTCAATAAAAATCCAAAGCTGCAGTCTGCACCTATCAGGAAACTAAAAAAACTAAAAATTGTAACAAATCAGGATTGTAGTCAGAGTATTTTGCTCAACATCAGAAGACTATGAAAATATCGCCTTTCATGATTATAAATTTTCAAACAACAAACTATTAGGCCATATGGGAGGTGTCTGGCACATGAAAATGAGAAGAGGAAGGATACTGGTCAATTATAAAAACAGCTCTTTTGTTTGTTGCATGAACACCAAATTTTATTACAACACATCAAGGCTTTGGAATACAAAAACTGTATTACTGCACTTGCCTTTTTGGGTATGTAATGGTTCTTAGGTTCTTACACATTAGAAGGACAGAGTGCAACTGTATATGAAATGGGAAACCTGTTTACTGATGACTGATGCCATCCAATGAAAAAATCTTGCACAATGTATCTGCATCTACCCTGGTGCTGAGGCACAGATAAAGGGTGATATAACACATTTCCACCTTTTCACATGCCACTTTTGCTATACTTAGGATGCAAAACAGCACACAAACTTTCCTACAAAAGACAGGAATGGTGACAGTACCAGTATAGTTTCTGAAGGAACTGGGGTTACATTTCACTGTAAACAAATGCAACCAGAACTGGTGGCAACATCTTGTTTACAATGTCTTTGCTCCATGAATGCCCTCTGTACTGCATAACATTTGATGACACCATTGGTGTAGAAATACAAGAAGCTGCAGGCCAGTAAAGGGAAGTTCATGGGATGTTATGTTGCACCAAAGGCACCATCCCATGCCAGGGACACAGTACATGATAACAGAGGCTACAGGCCAAAAAGTGTGAGATCAGACTTGGCTCTGCCCATCAGAGGGTAGGTTGCACATCTAAATAGGTTTGATTACATTGAGGACATAAAGCCCAAAATACTTCAAACTTGGAAACTGCTTTTTCTGAATTTACTTCTGGAGAGTCACAGCAGACATCAGACCAGTCACGTGTTGATCAGCAACAAATGGAGTGACAATATTATTTAGTACTTTGTAACATTTTTCATCTTAGATACAATGCTGATGCAATGCTGACTCACAAGTAATTGCCTTATTTTTTTTGCCAGAAAATAAGTGCTTGGATAAAATGTGCTGGATGGCCAGATGAGGGGCCAAAGAGACACCACACAGATAAAAAAATGTAACAATCATATTAAATGATCACATGCTTTATTATAGCCTTGGTCCCAGATGGTTCCAAAGTGCACATGATCATCATCAGTTGTGTCCCACAAAAGCCTAATTCAACACTCTGTAGCGCAGTGTCTGAAAACATTTAAGTAAACACAGGTCTACTGATCAGAATGGCCTGTAGTGTTGCAGGCCTCCAGCAGCAGCACCCCTCCAAGTTCTGCTTATAATAACAGAAGTAGTAAAGCAAGCGAATTCAAACTCACCATATTTAGCATCTTTCAGCAAACTATATTTTCATTATCGCAATCGCAACATTATGTAAGGAGTACGAAAAGGACGTTTTATGACGTTGAAGCGCATTAATCCCCGTGGACCTTGACTTACCACACTGGATCAGAGCATGCAATAAATGAGCAGTTTGCAGGAGCTACAACCAACAGTACCACTTTAAAACTATATGCTTCTCGCAGAAAATTACATTAACCTCAAATACAAACCGAGAACGTGCTCAATACAAAAATTCACATGGAAAAACGAACAAAAGGCAGCCAGAGTGCGCCAGTATCGTCAAACGAAGCGTAGCTTCCATTTGGATGCTCACAGCAGCACTTCTACTCTGGTGACATCACAACACTCATTAAATACCTATTAAAAAGCATCAGTAATTCCAAGGCAATAAAAAAATCCATTTTCAGTGCTTTAACGCATTTTGAACGCATTCCAGCGTTTTTTTGCGAAGATCTTGAGATTCTTGCCGCTTTTTGTCCCGAGGCTTTCAACCATGCATCATGGAAACAAGGTCAACTGGAATGTCGTCAATTCTGTTCATGAACATTTTGGAACTGTAGGATTAGTCTCATGATAAAAATGTATTTGCTAACCCCATCCCACCCCCGTTGTTTTGGGTCCTAGTCCTGGTAATCCTTACCGATCGCACACCATGCGCAGAGTCGAGGGTAAGGTTAACGCGCGAGTGTAGTTTCCGATTTCGCCACCAGGGTGATATTCGTTCTTTTTCTCGCCGCTAGGAAGAGTACGTAAAAATACTGACATTCGCTAGGATGGTTCCGCTCAAGAACCGATGGTATGATAACCAATAGTTCGATTCGGCTGATTCGAACGCCAGTTGATAGCGCCGAACGTTTCGTTTCTGTGACTTACACACTTTTACTTTTGACCCGCTGATGACGTCACAGGTGGGGTCAATCACGAAAAAAGGACCACTTTCTCCAGAATTGCCGAACCACGATGGAAAGCAGATGAATTCGTTCAGACCTAACCTAACCTAACCTAACCTAACGAATATTACCTTGGTGGCGAAATCGAAAATAAAACCCCCCTTTTTTTTGCTTAACCATCCTACCCAATTTTATTTTTTTTTTTTTTTTTTCTCTCGGGGGGAAAAAAAAAAAAAATTATCCCCGGGGGGGAAAAAAAAAAAACACCCCCCCCTTAAATTACTCCCCCACTCTTCCTTGTGTTGGTTTTGGGAAAGTTTTCCCCTAGTCCTGCCTTCACAACTATTTACCTTAGACCACATAAGTTGTAGCCATCCAGCCTGAAATATAGTCTTGATTATATGTCTTCATTTTTTCGATCTGAAAAGTATTTTGTTTATTGCTAACCTCAAAATTCATTTCAAACATAGGCATGACGTCATCAAAAAGTATAAATTGATTTCGTAAAAATTGTTGATTGACCGAAAGCCTTGTCAACCGCCCAGCCAAACTTGAACACAAGGCAGGACACGACGAAGTGTGCAGCATGCGTACCAGGGTAAGGCGGCATTGGGTTTGTTCTGGGTCTCTGATAAACGTGCTTCGAATTATGTAGAGGTACTGTGCGGCGATACTATACTTTTTCACCTTTTCACAGACCTTTTTTGCTATACATGCAGTACAGAAGAGCTCATAAACTTTTCTAAGAAAGCAAGAAATGGTGACACTACCGGTATGGTTTTCGAAGGAAATGGAATTATATTTCACCGTAAGCAAACGCGGCCGGAATCGGCGGTGCCATCTTGTTTACACTGCCTTCGCTCTAAGGATGCCCGATGCTCTGCGTAAGTTTGATGACTTCCGCAGAAATGATACTAGAGGCCGCAGTCCGATAAACGGATGTTCACAGGGCATCATGTTGCGCTGAAGGTGCAACCCCACGCCAGAGGCGCGGTATAGGACGTATAGCATACTAGAGGCCGTAGGCCGATAAAGGGTGCGGATCGGACTTGGCTCTGTCCAACAGAGGTTAGATCGTGCAACTAAATAGGTGAGGTTAGGTTAGGTTAGGTTTAGGATTAGGGTCAGGTTAGGTTAGGTTAGGTTAGTCATTTTTAAATTATTCATTAGGTTATACGGATGACAATTATACTGATGTCATTAGGGCCTAAATACCTTCACCTCGGGGAACTGCCCTTTTTTACTTTATTACCGTAGGATCACAGCAGGAGTCAAACAGACAAGTGGCCAAGCAGTCAGCGTCGAACAAGGTGAGATATTTCTTGGTAATTTTTATCACGTTCTTCATCCTGAAATGATACTCTGCAGCAACCAGATCAAAAACATTTAACTTAGAACCATTTGTGATATGGCTTTCATGTCACTTATGCTGTTTTTCACCACCTAGTGAAAATTTCATGTATGGCCTACTGTGCTGTGATGTGTATGCACAAGTTCTTATGCATTAGATTGTCAAACATAGGCAAATCAGGGAAGATAAGTGGAGTTGGTACAGTTGTTCTGACTGACATAGATACCTGTACCTATCTGGTTTTCTTTCCATAGAGCATCATAGGTCTGAAGTTAAGGTAGTTTAAAGCTGTTATGGTTGTGCAACCATGCTCCATACACATAATGGTTTGCATCATTCAAAATGAAAGGAAAGGTAAAATAGGTCACATCATTTTGCCAGAAAATGGTGGTGTATATAATATATACACAGAAGGAACATGTATTTTACCATCCACAGTAGCTCATAAAATGTTAGTGCATGTTGTCAGATTCTTTTGATCAAAATATCTGGGATATGGACATCTGAGGTATTCACAAATAGCAATGAAGGAGAATTCCAGCAAAGTAACCCAGATTGGCATCACCACCATTACTTGCTATGGGGGCAGATTTGGCTGTGTGTGCATACAGATGTGATGTCACTTTTAAGCCACTTTCCATCTCATTGTAGATACTTTGTGGCAGTACTGGAAGTTTATGTGGCTGCTGAGCTGTTTTGATGTATTGTGATCATGAGACTTGACAAGGGGGAAGTGACCTCCCACCTTGAGGTTGGTCCTAAGGCTCCTTAGGGAGCCTTAGGACATTGGGATGATCAGGGGTCCTGGATGGTCAAGGCCCATGGGAAGGCCATGATCCTGAAACAGTTGGCACCCATGGTATGGTCAGGGTCAGTGGGAAAGTGGAAAGGCCCTGAGGCAGTCAGGACCTGTGATGCAGTCATGAGCCTGAGACAGCCAAAGGCCCAGGATGGCCAGGCCCAAGAACATTTGTGAACTCTGGGATGGCCAAGAGCCTTGGGATGGTTAGGAGTCCTGGGACTGTTGGGTCCTGCAACAGTCATGGGCCCTGGGATGGTCAGAGGTCCTGAAACAGCCAAGGGTCATGTGATGGTCAGGAGCCCTAGGGGATCAGACATCCTAGGAAGGTCAGGGGCCTTTGGATAACAGGGGTTGTGGGACATTCAGGGGTCCTGAAACTGTTATGAGCATAAGCCAGTCAGAGATCCCAGGACTGTCAGGACTTCAGATGTCCATGAAATCTGGAATGCTTAGAATGGCTAGATGGCCAGATGCTATGAGAGTCAGACCCCCAGATTGTCAAAAACCAGTGACTGGCAAGGGTCCAGAGACAGTCAATGGCTTGCAGATGATCATGGGCTCTGGAGCAGTCATGGGTGCTGGGATGGTCACCATAGCTTTGGCACATTCATGGGGTCCTAGGTTTGCCAGAGTGCAGGGGATGGTCAGGGTGTACTCCCACCATTCGGATTGTCTCTTCAAAAGTAATTGGGCAGATCTGTCTAAGGTTGTATGATCCATCCATTGCAGTTTTGACACAGGTTGGCTTGGCATGGCATCACCAGGTGTCACATGCTTTAAGGGTCATTTTGTGTCAAATCACACAAGAATTGACTTGCCCCCTTTTGATTTTGATGAAATTTGGTACAGCCATAGTACCTGTCAAAGATGGCCAGCCATAAATTTTTAGCCCTGGGTGGCCTCTGAGATCAGAATAACCAGCCATGAAAGATCATTGATTTTTACAGATAATGCATGATTCTAACACCCATGACTCAGTGACAGGTTGTCACAGAAAGTTGCAGTTAGTGCCATTCAAAAGAGAAATGCTCCAACATTCATAAATACTTCCACTTTTTTGGTAACCTCAGGAGGACCTTTGACCTGGTGAGGTCATATGGAACATCTTCATTTTTAACCATGATCCACTGTGATCTCTGGGACAGTGCAGTGCAGTATGTCTTAAAGTATCTGCAGTAAGCATGGCAAAAAAGACATTCCTGGAGGAGCTGAAAATTTTTTTGGATATCCTGACTTAAGTGTTGCCAAGTGATGCTTGAAAAATATGCCCTGAGGCTGTTTGACGAATTTGGCTTGATTGCTTGTTTTTTGTTTGTCACATTATTCTACACTTTGTTATGCACAATGCCATGCTTGCCTACTACACATCAGCTTAGTTTTAAATTGGTTGACCGGACAGAGGTAAAAGATCATGACACCCCACCACCAGGCGGCCCCTGCCATCAAGATCTGGCGTACTGTCTGTCCGCATTTCCACGAAAGTGAGTCTGTCGGGTCCTTTGGCCTAAAAGCCAACTGAGATGGTCCCAGTCGTGCATTGGGACCTTAACCCTCGCACGGCCCTCGGTCGTTTACGATCACGTCCGACTGGGAGGGGGGGGGGGCAGTTGGCCGCCCCCTCTAACTCATGAACGGTTGGTCGCACGATAAAAATAAGCACACCGTTGGAAAGCTTGTGACGAGTAGAGCTCGAAACTAGTCTCATTTTTTTTAGTTTTAGATAATAAGTAAGCAATTTACGCCCTATATATGTTTCCTCATAGTCGACTGCATGAGACCGAAAAACGGCCTGAATCTCAAGGGCTGTGAGTAATAAAGCATAGATAAAGGCACCAGCGCACAAGTAAAGGCCCGGAAATGCCGATACACATCTAATTTCTCGGATTTGTGCAATATATACGCCGAAACGTTGAGTTAAAGACACGGCAATTTTCGCGCCGTCTGTTGGGCGTGCGCCGCAGCCGTACACAGTAACAAATTGACGGGAACTAATTTTAGCGTTCCTTTATTTTTGCGAAAAAGCCTATCCATGTGACTTTTATTGATCTTAGAGGTTCTTGTGATGGTTTTTCATGCTTAAATTTTTGAAAAAATTCGTTAGTTACCAATGTACACAACTGGCGGAGCTTTATTCGCGAGAGCCTGTTTATTTCCAAAATATGCAATTTTTTACACTTTTTGAAGTTCCTGGTATTATTTACGTCTGTGCAAGCCAGCTCTGCATTTTCTACCCATTCTGAGTAATTCATCGCTGATTTTGACAAGGGTTCATTTTAGCCCACAACAGTTATTCGTGACCTGACCTCAGGTCAATGGCTGGAAGTCATTGATACTTTGCCCAGTGACGGTAACTAGATGTCTGCTTCATTCCACACTAAAAATGTTAGGAAATATTCCGTCAGTATCCGAAAAAAACGACGATATGTCTTAAAAATGGGCTTGACCATAGGTTACTAACCCGGAAAATTCCGAAAAATCTGAGACAGCAGATTTGTTGCATCTATTAAGATCATTAATACCTGAAAGATCATAAATTATTATTGTGATGTCTTTTTTTGCAAAAAAGTTAAAGGGCGCTAAACTTTTTTGGACATAGATCCCTTTGACCTGACCTAGATCAGGCACCTGACCTGACCTGAGATCAAAACTGTGACGCAAGATGTAAAAGTGATCAAGCAAAAGGTGCGCAAAGTTTCGTGGCTCTGTGTTCGTTCGTTCTCTCGCAATCCCAGAAGAACCTCAGGCGGGGGGGGGGGGCGGTCAACTGCCCCCCCCAGTCGGGGACGGGTTAAGGTCGACCGAGGTCATTGACATCGGTTGACCTTGGATTGCCTGTTTCAGCCTCGGATCATTCGTAGATTTTTGGGCGCTGATTTAGAATTCCCCATCCATGTTGCGCGCTTCGATTCATGTATGTTCAATCCATGTGCTGGATGAAACTGAATTTTGTCATTTTTTTGCATGTATCTCAGTCATCACTTCAGTCTGCTTCTTTACAAGGCCTTCGTTTCATTTGAACTATTTCAACATTCAGAGGACGAGGTTATGACAAAAAAATCAATGCGAAATGAAATCATACAAAAAAATGGCATGGAATCTTTGATGCGTGGAAACGTTGATACGTTAACAGTATATCTGAAATTCGGAAGCTTTGCCTTGGAGAAGCTCTGAATGGTCCGTGGCCATCAGGGTGTCCAAGATCAGTTGAGGCCAGCTACTTCAATTGACCTTCAAAAGGCCCCAGAAGACGAAGACTAAAGACTGAGATCGTCTCAGCATCACTGACTTGGCAGTTGGCTTAAAGGACTAACAACACTTGGTAGATTCCCTTCCATGGAAATGTGAAGAACGGTTATGTCAGATTTGGATGGAAGGGACCGATTGGTGGTGGGGTTTCATGACCTTTGACGTTTTTGGTCAAACAATTTAAAACTAAGCTGATTTATAGCAAGCACGCAGGACATTGTACATTTATAGAGGAATCGGACAAGTGACAAAGCACGAAATGAAATATTATTCGCTAAATAGCCTTGGTGCTGGCAAGCCAACACTTGGCAACACTGAAATCAAAGATATCTGAAAAAGTTTCAGTTTGCCCAGAAACGTATTTTTGCTACGCTTATTGCAAATACTTGGTGACATCTTGTGCTTCATTTTCGAAAAGGTCACGGTGGGCAAACATGATTAAAACCGGAAATATTCCATGTGACCGTAACGGGTCAAAGGTCGTTCCGAGGTCACCGTAAAAAATGAAGTTACTTCTGAAAGGTAGAACATTGCTCTTTCGAATGGCTCTGGTCGCACCTGTCTGTGACAGTCTGTCACCGAGTCATGGGCATTTGAATTACGCAATGTCTGTAAAATATCAATGACCTTTCATGACTCGTAACTTTGACCTCCGAAGTCACTCAGGGGTAAAAATTTGTGGTTGGCCAGTTCTAAACAGT
The DNA here is from genome assembly GCA_030062745.1 of Capitulum mitella. Classification (NCBI taxonomy): domain Eukaryota; kingdom Metazoa; phylum Arthropoda; class Thecostraca; order Pollicipedomorpha; family Pollicipedidae; genus Capitulum; species Capitulum mitella. Next base: position 4,022,030 of record CP099840.1, read on the forward strand.
TACTTTAAGCGTACCAAATTTCATCAAAATCGGAAGGGATTTGGTCAATTTTTGTGCGACTTGACGTGAAATGACCCATATGTCCAGGTGGCTTACTAGTGAGATCAAGGTAATGTAGAACCACAAATAGCTGGACGTGACCTTACCTTGTTATACGGCCTTGAAGTAACCCATATTATCTTACAGGAGCTGTTGTAAACCCTTAAATCATGTTCTGCAACTACCGAGTGGCAGAGGAAACCATCTCATGCCCTTTCAACAAAGCTCATCAGATCACTGGAAAACGGTACCACGTGCACGTTGTCAAATGTGCTAAGGTAGGTACTGGCTACAGGATCCGTCCTTGATATTTAAGAAACAAGTGGGATGTCAGTATGGTCATGCCAATGAGTCCATTGCTGCAACCAGTTTCCTTAATGCGTCCACATTTGAGGTAGGCATATGTTTCCTTGACTCCACAGCATTATTCCTATTAACCACAATAGCTCCACATTAAATACCTGTTGCGTTCGGGCGCAGTTGATGTGCTCTCCACGCCTCTTGTCGTGTGGCCGCCGGTGGACGTGATGTCACGTGCTCCCGGCCATTCAGAGCCAGGAACGGTCAGATAAGGCTGATGCGCGAGGCCGGGAGTCTCCGAAAAAGTCCCTTTGACTCTCGGCGTCTCTAGAAGCTTCGTTTCTGTATAAGGCGCGGCCGGCTGGCTGAGCCCAGTTCAGGTCAGTACAAGATAGACGCTCGGTCACACAGTCTGGATTCTTGATCACCGTAGGCGAGCGGACAGCGGCACGTGTACGTGCCGCAGAAGACTGGACTCAACAGGTAAAACAGGTGCATGTGTATGTGCAGATATCCACATCTCATATCTAGGCCATATAGACGACGTGACGTGTACTCGAACGCAGATTGCATTTGCTGGGGCATGTTAAGTGTCTGAGCCTTTGCTTGTAAACATGGCTTGTTGCAAGACTCCGATCGTTATGCCTGAATGGAGCAGTTCCGGACAGCGGCAAATTTGGTGGCGGAAGGGAACGTGTCCCCAAGGATGCGACACGACCGTGCGATAGTCAATTTGTTTAGGCACTGGCCCGTCTGCTCCGTCTGCTCTGCTTGCCTGACGTGGCACCGCGTGATTTCTACCTGACCCCAAAGTTGGGTGGGATTTAAAGGGAAGCGTTCCGACACCAGCTGCGAGCTCATCACGGCCATGTAAGAGGAATTGAAGACGTTCGCAGTGGACGATCTGCGGAGGTTCTTTAGCGCGTGGCTCATGTTCTTGAACGAGTGCATGGAATGCAGTGGAAAGCACTTTGAGAAGTACTAAGGTGCCATATAATTTGTGATGAGAACAGATTATCCTCGCCGTAAAGCTGAAAGGAACCAATAGAAAATTACAGTTCGTAAGATACCTACCAGCGAACAACCCCGCCAACGGCTCCACCATGTGTGGATACGTTTCCTTGGGACATCAAGGAAGACATGTTCTCTGTAGTTCTCAAAGGGGTGCTTGCCTCTTCATTTTCCGTGTTACCTAAAATGACAACAACGTTCATGTGTGTTGCTGGGAAAGAAAAGGTCTCGGTGCCACTCATTGACATGTGGCAGAACCCCATGAAGATGTGTTACTGGAATGCCTGCGATACGGTATTGGGATAATTGCTACTTTGATTACCAGGATGTAACATATATGTATGAGGATCATGTATGATATATATAGATGTGATATATACGAGGTCTGTCCGAAAAGTAACGAGAATGGCTTTATAAGAACTTTATTAGAAAAAATTGAAAAGTACCAAAGTCAAATCCCTTCAAAGTAATCCCCTTCCAGTCTAACACACTTGTGCATTCGCCTTTTCCAAGATTCAGTACACTCATGGAAGGCATCTTCTGGGATCCTTCTGAGCTCCGTCGTCGCGGCCGTTTTGATGGAATCAGTATCAGGAAAATGGGTCCCCTTCGAAACAGATTTGGTCTTGGGGAAGAGGAAAAAGTCACAGGGGGCCAGGTCGGGGGAATATGGAGGTTGTTCCAAAATTGCAATGTTCCTTTCTGCCAAAAACTGGCAGAAAGGAAAAAAAACAGAAACTTTCTGTCCTCACATTCCTCTCGCCCTTCTCGGAACCGTTTGTGCCACTCAAAAGCACGAGTTCTTGACATTGTTTCTTCTTTGTAAACTTGCTGTAGCAACGCAAAAGATTCGGAAGGTGTCTTGCCAAACTTGACTAAAAATTTCAAATTAATTCTTTGCTCCATACTCATGTTTACAGGGAGTTCTTACTGACACTTCCAATGCTAAAAAATGAAAAATCCGGCGCTTTCAAGCAGTACGACGAAACTTAAGAAACACAATGCAAACCAAAAGAGGTCCTTCAATCAGAATGCGCGTCAAATGAACACTTTTCACCGCGCTACAGCGCCGACGTTTGGGGCAATGCTGTGATGCAAGAAATTTATCAAAATTCTCTTAAGTACGCAAGCAGCAGTGACATTCTCGTTACTTTTCGGACAGACCTCGTATGATATATATATATATATATATATATATATATATATATATATATATATAAATTGTGTCATATATATCATATCCTGATGTCATATATATATATATATATATATATATATATATATATATATATATATATATATATATATATATATATATATATATATGCATGACATCAGGATATGATATATATGAAACAATGTGGTAATGAATACCTGGGCTGTTTTCTCTAGGTTGTGCGGAGTTGGGCGATTTACATTAGATTTTTGACTTGCCATATGTTGTTTGAATCAGCTGTGTTGTATTGCATGACGCTGAATTCCTTAATCTTCTTTGTTTGTTTTTTGGTTACTCCATTTTTTGTTGTTGTTCATTTGCCCTATCCAGAAATTTGGCTTAGGGATCTTTTATCGTTTACGCCGCTTCCGAAATGCCAGCACGTTGACGGGCTCGTTAAAAAACAGGTAGCATTTACTTGACTTGTTAGAGCAGGTTGTAACGATTGCTAACGTATGTGAAGCAAACTTTAAGCTGTCCCTGGATGTTTGTTTTAGCAAAACGCCGGCCGGGACGTGAAGATATGTCCGTTCAACTCGAAGCATGTCATCGACGTTCCTAAGTTTGCGCACCATGTGGAGCACTGCCCGGACAAGGACAGATTGGAGAGATACCTCTCCGAAAGGGCGAAACTGTGTAAGCTGGGTCTCTTGTAAGGTACAGAATTCATCCACTGAACATGAAGGTGGATCAGTTTGTGAACTTCGACCAAAGTTTCATTAGTCCGTACTACGCCATACTATGCCGAAGTGGATGTGAGCAGTTTGTGCAGAAATATTTGCACCATTGGTAGGCGCCGCGGCCGGCTGTAAACAAGCAAGTCGTTAGCCGTCACTAACGTCTGATCTCATCGGCCATCATTTTTCTCCGGGATAGCGGCAAACACCGGGCTGCGGTGATGTTTACGCGCTGTGGCCGAGACGACCGGCGGTCGCGGCTGTCCGCCTGTCGTTGACCGGCGCCGGGCCGTCCACAGTGGAGGAGACCACGATGGACATGGGGCCGCGTGCCGAACCGGTCCAGACGGCGCCCGGCCTGAAGTTCTCCGGCCCTGACGAGGACTGGGAGGCCGACTGTCGCAGGAGGAGCGCGGCGGCCCGTCACCGCCTCCTACGACCCGCAGGAGGCCATCGCCGGCAGGGACGTCTTCCGGTGGGTGGAGCGAAGCTGCGGTTGGCCAGGCAATTGTCTTTTTAATTAGGACCGATGCTTCCAAAAAGCTTGTTTTAGATCTCATTGTCGTTTCTGTTGCCGTTTTATTTCGTACCGCGCTGTATTGCGAGCCATTGGTGCTGGCGAATTTGCCGTAATTGCTGTAAATTGTTTTCCTAGATCGACTCGAGGCTATTCACCAATAAATCTGGGAGCCGTATTTGCCTGTCCTACTTATTTTCAAACTTTCTCCACAAACATCCACGTCCAGCTTTGCCATACAGCATAATTTGTTTCGCCTACCAGTATAACACGCCCCAAGGAACTTCAGCCACGCCATGAGCGCCGGACGCCGGCCGTGGTAAGGCTGCCGGGCTTCACGAGCGTTACGCCCCCGGCGGCAGGTTCCCGCAGGACTCGATGGGGAAGTCGGCGCGCCGCCAGTTCCGCGCGTCGACCGTGGCGCTGCTGCGCTCCATCCAGAACGACGAGGCAGCGGCCGGCTCCGGCGCCGCGTCGTCGGCGGCCGCGTCGGCGGGGCGCTTGCGCCGGCCGCGGCAGCCGGCCACCACGTCGCTGGCGGTGGCACCGCACTCCAAACTGGGCAGGGGTGAGTGGTTTGTGTTCGGGCCGGCCGGCCTGGTATGCCTCAGCCTGGAGCAGGTTTGGAAATTTTGTTTTTGTTCTTGACGTCGGAGTATAATTTTTGTTTTGGAGCACAACATTTTGCAAAGAGCAATGCTGGTTTAAGTTAGCGTTCTTGGTGTTAGTCTATCAGGGATAGTGTCATACCTACTGAAAGCAGGTATAACATCATACCTGCGTCTTACTGAATGGAGACAGGGTTATTTGCTTACAGAGTCAGAAATGTGTCAAGATGGTTGCATTATAGCTTTTTGATGGATATACCAAATCAAGCTTTTGGAGCTTTAAATTTTTTTTGCAGTATAAATCTTCTGGTTGCCTCAACATCACAAAACAACACATTTTCCAATCCTGAATTGGAGAGAGGATGGCGTCTGATGGATTCGTACGTGTCATGCTTTAAGATGGGTTAAGAAAGTGTACAATGTGATAAAGGCCAAGTATGACCTTTGGAAAGCATCCCTGCTGTAAGCAGCCTCACGGTAGCGATGAAGAATCGGGATGCATCGGTCCGCAGCATGATGACGTCATATGGCCCATCGTTGGTCGTTGCAGTGTAATTATAGAATTCCTATATAATAAAATAAAGCTGTATAATAATATATAAAATTTCGTCTCTGTTCGGGCTGCCAGCGGGTGGAGCGTTGCATCCGTGATGTTACGTACTCAGGCTGGACGTGACCAAGGCTTTCAGCAGCGAAGCGCGATAAAACAGTTTTTAACGTGTTAACGGGTTAACAACGCTTTGCGACAGAAATGTTTTTAACTAGCCGTATCGCCAGGCCGTCCTCAGCGGCCGGCGCGAGATATTCTCTGGCTCTGGGCTCCGGTGTTTGCAACACCGATTCTGTCGGTGTGGTTGACCAGGGCGATTCTTTCGGCAGGTCAGAAGTCGGTGGCGGTGCCGCTGCCGGTGGGTCTGGCCCCTCGGAGGCCCGGAGGCGCCGCCCAGAATCCGCAGGGGGCGGTACAGAATCCTGCCTGGATCGGGCGCGGCCGCGGTCAGTGGAAAGCGGGGCATGGACGGGGGGGGGGGGGTCAGCTTCATGGTGCGTCGATGGACGTGAAGAGGCGACAGAACGTGATCTGTCGAAACGTTGCTCTGGCGCGCCTGACGAAACAGCTGGCCCGGGAGGTTCTCTCTTGTGCTACAGAGGTTGAATGTTGTCGGGTGTCTCACGTTGCGGGTGATTTCGCCTTCGCTGTGTTTGTGAGTGGCAGCCAGTGCGCCTGACTGCTGCTGGACAGCCAAGCACGGTAACAGTTCGGAGATTTCCAGACACAAGTGGTGGCAGTTCGGGGCTGTTTTCAGGTCGCAAAGCCACGGTGGTCGATGCTGTACCGGGCGTGGCAAAGCAGCTTGAAAACCTACAGCTGTGTGAGTAACTGATCCAGTCAGGCAATATCAGCGGAATGGGATTCGCTGCACCAGGCCTGCGGTCCTCGTACAAACAAGCGGAGCTCGATTTTGGTTTATTAAATAGCTCCACCTTTTGATTTTAATCACAAAGGCTTGGGGCGCATTTTTTGCCGGCTGAGATGCGGCAAAACGTTTGCTTCACAACGGTAGGAACAAACGTAACTTGAATCGTATGTTTGGTGGGGTATGGTAAACTGTTGTGTAAGACATGTCGCGTTAAGTGATGTCCCAGTATAATTATTCGGTTTTCCATGGTTTTCCATCTTAAGTGTGTTGGACCAAGGGAGACAGTAAACAAAAGGTATAGCTAGTCACTTTTGTTGCCCAAAGGCCACTCTTGATCTGATCTCCAGCTTGACCTTTCAGCTGAGTCTCGGCCAGGAGGCAGGATAATTATATATATGTGGTTTCCCCTGGTGGATAAACGCCTTCTCGGATAAAGCCCATTTTCTCGATTTGAATGGTCATACTTGGAATACCATCCGACGATTTCGGTACTGAATACATGATTTCGACACTGAATGCTGACTGTACGGTGAGTGCATGTCGTTGACCGATTGTTTATCCGTGTTCCCAGTAGAAGCGGATTAAATCTGGTATAGCTAGAAAGGGGGCGTTTAGAAAGCTGCATTAATCAGTGTTCTGTATAGTGATAAAGAGCGTAGTCCGGGGAGGGTATTTTCAGTTGATTTATCACAGAGACGACGAATGGCTTAGAAATGCCTCTTTCTCCATTTCTCTATGGCTTGAAATTCCTCTGCTTTCCGGAAGTCCAGCGGTCCAGGATGTGAGTAAGCCATGGCTTGACCAATTTTAATGAAAGCGTGTTATAATGAGCCGGTGGCGTTAACTGTTGTTATTAAATATAACGTTTTTAGTTTCGTTGGTAATGGGCGATATTCATGTAACAACGGTTGCTGAGGTGGGCGCGCACCAGCCGTTCCCCTGCTCGTATGTATAATTGCAAAATGTTTTTCCGCAGGAATGGCGGTATTTTTCTGCCGTGTCGGAGCCGCCGAATCTCTTCTTACCTTCAGAGAGACGGAGTGATCTCAGCTTTGTGCGCGTCTCTCAGGGTGTGTATTCTCTTTTCAGTATTCGTGGTGCAGGGAACGTTTGCGGTGAAGATTGAAGGTTTTTTGGTACTATTTGTATTTTTGCTGTAACGTTACAGTACGCCAAGAGTGCCATATCTGAGTTCAAAGGCAACAAAGTTTTGTTGGCCTAGTTTAATACGGGTAGCGCCAAGAGCGCCATACTCCAGTTCAAATGTAACACAGTTTTGCTGTCTTTTGATACGGGTCAACGCAAAGCTTGCACACAAATTGCTTTTTCCTGGGTAATATGTGTGGGTGTTACCTTGTGCCTTAACAACTAGAGGTGTTTGTATTTGCTGTGTGCAAGATCTGAGCGAGTTTATAGTGTCAGTCACTGGCCGTTTCCTTTGGTTCCATAGTTTGGCATCGGTGGGGAGTTTGCGTGCATGCATACGTGCTCTCCCAAGAACGCCGTAATTGCAGCCAACTGCCCTGTAAAGGAGCGTGGTTTAATGTTTGCGTTACTTCGATTCCTCAAGTTTTGTGCTATGATGACTCCATCGTCGACTCCGGCATAGCTAGTTGACGTTTGCCATTAAGATACGGGTGCTCTTGTTGCTCATCTTTTTGTGATCCTGAATACACTTCAGGTAATATAAGGCTACGTTTGCGCTGTTCATTTGCCAGATTGCTGCTAGGCAGCGTTCGGAGAAAACGTCGAATCCTGTTGAACCGAAGTGATCTTCCCCGCCATTTCTAAGGCCGCGCAATCTTGAGGAACACTTGCACAACACATTGTCGGCGTGCGTGTCCCACGTGGACAATCATGTACGGGAAAACATCTTGTTTTCGTCTCTGCTCAGTGCTCGTTGGCTACAGCATGAGCATGCGCGTGGTCGTGCGTTTCGGCTGGGGGTCATGTTTTCGAAACATGGTCCCGAGCAATTTCTAGCCACAGAGAATTTGGAGTTTTCTGTTTCCAGTGGTGGAAATGACTCGACTTTTGATGGGCATTTTGAAAGCATCGGGGTTCGCCCTCCGGCACGCGAATTGGCTCGTACGACGCACAAGCAGACTGGAACTTTAGCAGTCTTTGGCACAAAGAAGCGCCAGCCTATCCTGCGCGACCGGAGGTGCGCTGTTGTGGCTCCCAGACCGTGGTAAGGGCAAACTCATGCTCCACGAAGGAAAGGTTGTGCGGTGAACTCAGGAATCAGTACGGCAAACTCATTTGCGGCTGCCTGTGAACTTTAGCTGAAAGATAGTAACTGGGACATGGCATTAGGCCTGTCAGGCGTGGATTGTGGTTGCCCATGAAGCCGCAGGAAGGGTAGATGCAAGGCAAACAGTGAGCACAAGAGACAGCACTGAGCAATTACTCGCAGGTCTAATGGAGTCATAAATCTTCGGAATAACTAAATTTAACTTTAACTATCCTCCATTTAATCTGAAATAGCAACATTCAGCAGAAAGGATCAATCAAAAATATTTTCTTTTGAACATAAACGTATCTGGTATCAATAACAATGACCGGTGGATGAACAGTCAGAAAAACGAATTTTTTTCAACCGATATAACTTTCTTAGAATGTACAACTGATACCAAGACGACAATACCCATACACACAACAAAGGCCAAAATACAATATTCCCCGCTTCATAAATAACATACAAATTGCACAGACTGACAACATGAACCGGAATGGCAACCATCATGATGTCCCCATGGCGTCTTAGATCGACGACTAGATGCCGCTAAACGCCATCAAGCGGCCGACAGGATCACGCCTAGAAGTTGGGCTTGTATTTCTTGACCTCCACCATGATGTGGTGGATGTTGATGGCCTCGCCGCGGGCCGGCATGTTCTTCAGAGCCGGCAGGCCCAAGATCTTCTGGAAACGGTTATAGTACAGGATGAGCTGCTTCAACGCATCCTGAAGGATGTTGGTGCCGTTTCTGAAGTTGGTGAACGACCGCATGATCTCGTTGTTGATCTCTTCCAACGACTTCTTCCACCCCGCCGAAAACGAACGGACCAGGGAGGTGATGCGTCCTGGAACAAGACATTTGCCATAAAAAGCGGTAGGCACGGCGTAATGAGCACACACGACCTCGTTCGCCAGTGCTCGGCTCGCTTCAGGATGGACTTGCCGCTGACAGCCACTAGCATGCCAATGACCTTCAAAACCAATCGCCAATGGAACCAGGTATCACACCACATGGATTAAGGAGCCCCGCTGTGACACGACAACACACCCCGCTCTTCGTAGGAACTTTTCCGCGCCGTCCAGCCCTCAGCTCGTTCACATCACAGCCCGCCAGGGACTGCGGCCATCCGTTCCAAGACAGGCACTCACGCTCCTCGCCCTTCAGGGCGTCCATGTCGCCGCGTTCGACCATGGCCTCGGCGTCCTTGACCAGCTGCATCAGACCGCCAAAGTGCGGCGCCAGGATCTCCTCCACGTACTCGGCCGTCCGCATCGCCAGCAGGTCCCGGAAACTCTCCGACTCCTTGCTGTTGTCCTTGGTGCGCTCCTGAGGACAGCACGTGAGACAGAAGGTGCGAAGGACCTGGCCAATCACTTGACTACGATGACTTTCGCCGCCTACGAGGTGGGTAGGAAAATAGCAATCACTAATCTCCGTCTAATCGAAAGCACCCCACAGTTCCGCGGCCAACGATATCAATCAATACGCCCCCAGGATCCATGTCCCATGACCCAGGATCCAAGGATCCAGCCCACTTTGACATCCGCAAACGACGGGGAGAAGTTGAAAACAACGTGGCACTACACTGGCCAACTTTACACACGACTCCAGGCTCACACGAATCGGTCCACCAACTTTCGCGAGCTGCGCTTCCCATGATCGCCACCCCTGACAGTGCTCTGAGAGCCAACGCTGCCACCACGCACCATGATGACGCCCAGCATCATGTCGTAGTTGTTGATGAGGAAGACGAGCTGCTCGCGGCGGCGGCCGAACTCGGCCGCCAGCCGCAGGATGAAGTTCTCCAGCTCGGCCTGCAGCTGCGCCAGCAGCCGGTTCACCCGCTCCGACGGGAACGACTCGTTGATGCCGACCAGCGCAGCCGAAAACTCCGCGTAGCGGCGCGTGATCTGGCGGCGCCCCGGCAGGGTTAGCGGGCGGCGGGGCGATCGGCGGCCGCGGTGGGATCGCTTCTAACTCGCCAATTTGTTGTTTATTGGTGTTTTCGGGCGCGCCGACTACTGAGGTCATTTTGCCCCCATAATGAGTTCGAACTCGCCAATCCGTATACAATCCCATCGGTGTGGGAGTGCTGTCAAACATGATATGGCCAGAGCTATTTTTCGGCAATTTCGTTCTGTGCAACATTACCGGACTAATGCAAACAGCAAAGCTGAAACGACCATTGTAAAGTTGGTAGGGCTCTGTCCGCACTATGGGCCGCTATACACGTCCCTTACGTTTGGGTGTCAGGTGTGTAGCGGCCCTGTCCGTCCTGTGGGGCGCTACAAACATGTCCCTGACATTTGGCGCGGATCAAAAGCAGGCTAAAGGCTCGAATACGCCCTCAATCGGCTGCAGAAATTCTTGTGAAAAGGTCTGTTCAGGAAACGCGTCTGTTCCCTTGCACTCACGTAGTGTGGCCGGACATCGATGCTGCCCAGCTTGGACGGATCACAGTGGCGGACGCTCGCGATGTTCAGTTCCATGATCTGACAGAACCTAGCAAAGGGGATGGAAAATAATCTGCTTCTACACCGAATAATAAACGCACTATCAGTACATACGATTTTTATGACCCAACAGCTCTAAAGGCCACAAAAAATTTGAAAAGCCCTGAACTGGAAAAGGCGTCCTTCGTGCGGGAATCGCCTCTTAACTTGTCCTTCAGGACACACAACACTGGTTCCAGTCGCCCAGCATATAAACGGCATAAAATGCAGCGCCTCAGTAGAAGTACCACAAAAGCTCCAAATGATCAAGCCTGCAACCCAAGTCCAAGAGCGTAACAAGACACATCACGCACCAAACTCTTCACTGCGATCGCAGCGAGTCTGAAACGTCTCCTGAACAAGCCGCCCCAACAAGCACCGTCCCCGAGAAGCGGGCGCAGACCTACTTGGGCCAGAGTATGTTGAGCAGCATGTCCCAGTACTTGTCCAGTGCCGGCACGGCCCGCTTGTGGCACATGAGCTGGTACCGGTGGATCAGGTGGATGCACAGGAACAGGCCGATGCTGTCGTGGCACTCCATCACGGACGTGTCCACCGATTTCTGCCCGACCAACCACAGGAAAACGTCAGAGAGATCAGATGAGATAATGAGTTAGCACCGCGTAGTTCGCTGATCGTACCGCCGGAATGCTCACATAAAGACAAGCCCTGCAAATAGCCACAAACGCACACATTAGGTCATTTAATCAATCTATACTGATTCTGCCAAAAGATACAGAGTATAATTCCTTCGTTTGCAAGACGCAAATCGAAATGCAACGCGTGAACTCCTCGACGCTGTTTAAACACAAGATCCGCATTTGACGGGAACGATCTTCAAGGTAAAGAGCGGTCACCACTGTTGCTTAAAAATAACATTTCCACTGTTCACCGAATTTTCCGAGAAGGCACAACGCCCCGCCCTCGCCCAGCTCCTCTGTGCAGTGGCGGACACCCCTGACGCTCACCGCCAGACTGTGCAGCGTCTTGCCCATGACCGAGGCGAACAGATCCTGCGCCGCGTTGCCGTTCACCATGAAGAATTCGGAGAGGAAGAGGTACTCGCGGCAGGCGTTGTCCACGAGGGCGTACTGCACGCTGCGGAAAGAGCACCTCGAACGGGTACCGGGCGTCGGCCTTCTGCGCCGCGTGCGGCACGATCACGGCCGCCTCCAGGCTGTTCAGCACCTCGCCGCGCGAACCCAGCGAGAACACGGTGGAGCGGTTCTTCAGCGTCGGCTTGGCGAAGAGTGAGCGGGCGGCCGCCTCGTCCGCCGCCAGAAGGTCCTCTTTGGTTGGGCCCTCCTCGTACTGCCGGCAGGGAGGTGCAGGTCAGAGGGCCCTCCTTGTATTGCCGGCAGGGCGGTTCAGGTCAGAGGGCCCTCCTTGTACTGCCTGCAGGGAGGTCCAGGCCAGCGAGGGCCCTCGTACCGCCAGCACGGAGGTTCAGGTCAGAGGGCCCTCATACTGCCAGCAGGGAGGTTCAGGTCAGGTGACCCTCCTCGTACTGTCAGCAGGGAGGGTCAGGTCAGAGGACCCTCGTACTGCCGGCAGGGAGGTTCAGGTCAGGGGACCCTCCTCGTACTGTCAGCAGGGAGGGTCAGGTCAGAGGACCCTCGTACTGCCGGCAGGGAGGTTCAGGTCAGAGGACCCTCCTCGTACTGCCTGCAGGGAGGTTCAGGTCAGAGGGCCCTCTTCGCCCTGCTGATTAGGGGTTCATGTTACAAGCACCCCTGTTCGGGCCTTCCTCGTTCTGCAAACAGTGTGGTTCACTTCAGAGAGGGTTTGCTCGTCCTGCAGGAAAGGAGTTCTGGCCAGAGATGCCCCTTGGTCAGGCCTCCTTGCACTATGGACGGCGGGTTCAGGTCTGTGAACAAACCTTTCTTTTACTATCCCACACCAGTAGGGTGTCCCGGCTTCACGAACAGCCGACTCGGGTGCGCTGTGCTCTGGCACACAATTTCAAATCACACACTGTATGCAAAATACGGGCGCATGATGCACATTTTTCGGAGCGTATGCCTATAATGGGGAAGATGCAGGCATTAAAGTGAAAAAAATGCACAAGTAAAGCAACAAGAGCAAAAAGTGGACAAGAGTAGCTTTATAATTAAAAAACAAGCAAATGAAAAAATTAACACAGTATCCGTCATCAAAATACCTGAAGTTTCATGAGGCGCGTCGAGTACGATTTGAAGTAGCTGAAGTACACCTTGCTTGTGGTTTCCACGTAGTCATCGCGGATCTCACGCGCCACCTCTCGCTCATTTGCAACCAGGAACTTGTAGAAGAACCTGACAGAAGTTCAGCCACTCCATAAAGAACGGAAATAAAACAAAATGTGCAAAAAATGTCAAATGCAGATTGCGCATGGACACATGCCTTCCATTTTCGTGCTGTGGATTCGTGGGCAGATTTCAAAGAACTTCAGAGAACATTTCAAAACAGATATGACACAATAACCACTGAAATCGTTGTAGAAACATCAGGGCTGAACAACATGTCCTACACCTATTTATGTAGAATTCGTCCACAAAAAGAAAGACATTTCATTTTATATACGATGTATCTGATCACGGCCAAAGGTGTGTCGTACAACTACCCTGTGGTAACACAACGAATACCTCAACTCTGGTTATGAATGATAAATGCCTTACTTGAACTTCAGCATGGCACTCTGGGGAACCTGGAAGTTCGTCATCGGTTTCCTGAACTGGTAAATTTTCTGAAGCAGATATTCCCGGATTTTCGAGATCGATTTGATCTTGAGCTTCTCCAGGACTTCGCTGACATCATGGCACGACTTGGCCTCTGGAACATGGCCATTTTGTCAGCTTTTAAACGGTGACACGTACTACACGGAACACGAAGAGGACGGCAAGAGAACCAGGTGAGACAGTGAAAAAACATTCTCAAACAAGGATGAGCTTACCTCTGAAGCTCTGCTCCTTGACAAAGCTCAGCTTATGGTCAAGAGTAAACAGCTGCTCCAGAAACTCTCGATCCGTTACTGGTGTTTCAATGATATGCCTGGAAAGGGCAGCATACTTAGACATCACTGTCCCATGAAGCCATTGATTCATACGCACAGATACCAGTGCCATTGTGGTCACCAACTACCTTTTAAACATTACAGGTTGTCACACCTCATCTGTTCTGCTCACCAGTGCTCCAAAACTGATTCCTATCGCAAAATAAACCCAGTTTTCTCTAGTGCAGAGAGTGACAGTCGACTGTCGCATAAGACTGTTAAGTCCTCACCGAATCATGGTCTCTGGAACGGTCATGTCGTCCACGAACTGGCTGAGCTGGCCGCGCACCGCCTGTCGGTTCTTGAGCCGGAGGTTCATGTCCACCGACTGCTGCTGCAGGTGCAGGATCTCGCTGCTGATGCTGCCCAGGTCCGACTGGAACGTTTGCAGCATGTCTTCCATCCGCTGCGGATGCAGACGCAATGAGGTCAGATGGCTGGAACCAGTGGTGGCGAATGCTACCCTGTTCTTCGGACAATCCAACACCAAAATACCCCCCCTAAAAATAAAATTTTTTCTTTAAAAATTTTTTTTTTGGGGAATCTTTCCTTTTCTACGGAAATTCCAACAGCCAAAATGACTGCCACCCTAACAATGGAAATATGGTCCACCAACACTGCAGTTAACTCTAACAGATATTCTGTCTCCAACTTATCAGGATTTAACACGCGCACTGGAAGGGGCGCACCCCTTCACCTATTTTTCACCAACTATTTTTCACCTATTATTATTCACCTAACACGCCCCTCTCCCGCCTATTTTTCCTGAATATCTCGAGAACGGATCGGAGCTGGTTGCTGCTTCTTTGTGACATTTATGACAATTGAATAACTCGTTAAATGACACAGAAAAATCGGAAATCGGCCGAAAATTTTTGAAGTTTCAAGCATTTGAACTCCGGCAAACATGACGAAAGCGACGGCTGTCGCTGACAAATGGGAGCTTCGTGAAAGAACCAGCGTTTTGCTTAAGACTACCATGTGAACACAATCAGGCGATGTCATTCAGGCATAAGTGATGGATGTACCAAGACCATAGTCAGGGTCAATAAGGGTCAAGGTCATCTAAGGTCAAGGCCAAACAGCTTGTGACGTCATCCAGATTTGCTTTGCAACATGTCCGTATGTATGGAATATGCATTCAGAAACCCTAATGAAAACACGTTTGCGCACGATACGCTTACATATACCAGGGTCAGTGGAGGTCAAGGTCACAAAAGGTCAAGGCCAAATTCCCAGATTTGAAATGACCCAGATTTGTTCTGCAACATGTCAATTTGTATGGAATACGCATTCAAAGACCCTAATAAAAATACGTGGGCGCACATGGATACGCGTGGATACGCGTACATATATACCACAGTCGTTTCAGGTGAAGGGCATCAAAGGTCAAGAGCAACTTTTTGGTGACCTGGTTCAGATTTGCTTTGCAATGTGTCGATTTGTATGAAACATGCATTCAAAGATACCATTAAAACACGTTTGGCACATTGATACTCACATGTGTACACATACATACATATACATACATATGTAAATATAAATGCTGGAAGTGACCAAATGTACCGATGTTGGCTACCTTCACTGCACATACGCCAAAAGATACATGTTGCGCCCCCATTTACTCCCAAATTGTTCCGCGTTGTTTGAAATCTGATCTGCAAAAGATGAAAAAATGATGCCATAGGTCAATGACCTGACATGACCTCGACTCAAAATCCTCATTCAAGATGCCAAATGAGTGGAAGTTGTTTTATTCCACGTTTCAACGGCCAAACGAGCCCCCTTTTCACGTTTTGTTCGAAAAATTGTACGGAATGGCCTGTACAGGCCAAGAAAGTGTCCAAGGTTGACCTTTTTGACCCCATTTGACCTTGATATCAACCTAGGGTCATGAAAATTGCACACAATGTAAATCATTACAGCCCCACCATGTCCATACAATTTTATATCTCTAGCTCTTTCCGTTTCCGAGACCGAAGGGGGGGGCACTTTTAGACCCCTCTTCCAGTGCACAATGGTGTGAAACCCCTTCCACTGCAGGAGTTAAACAAATGATTCATGACCTTCTGAGGGGTTTTTAAAAACTGTCCATGAATGCCACACCTGATTCAGGGAGTAAACACACACACATACCAAAGACCCTTACCTCCAAGATCTGATCACATGCAGTTATCTGACCATGCAGCTCTGTGATATTCCTGCTTTCCTTGATGTAGTCCTGGATGGATGCATTCTCAACCTGATGGGAGTTATACACCAGTCTTCATACAAATGTTGATAAAACACTAGAAGTTGTGAATGATGAGGTCTACCAATGCAAAATGCCAGACAGTAATACTGGATCTTAAACATGACCACAGACAAGGTCAGGAAGACATTCTCTGCCTTCATTAATGCACCACTTAGGCTAAAAGACCCTTTTGGAAAATGTTGGGAGATATCTGCATTCCATGTTTCAACTTACTTGTCTCAGTTTTTGTTCAACCTGTGCAGAATACTGTCTCAAGTCAATGCCACTTTCTAAGGCTTCTTTCAGAGCAGCATCATTTATATCATCCTCCATCTTGGGCACAGAAATGCTGCAGTCATAAACACACTGTCAAAGAAGTCCATCAAAATGAAACATCACACTGTGACAAAAGTACCACAAGTTTTCCACTGAAATTAATGCACATGTGCATATTTTCTATCATATGCACATGTGCATTTTTTTTGCAGTTAGCTAGTCAGCCCCAGCAGTGCCAGTGCCAGACAACACGGCATGTCCGAACAACATTCCATGCTATTGTACCAGCTTGAGTCCAGGTCTATACCAGACAAAATAAGCATCTCCTTTATTATGGGGAAATATCAGCATAGATGATTATGATACATTTGCAGTGGAATAAATGGGCCATCTGTCACCAACTGCTGCCTTTCTGCACACTTATTTTTATGCAAAGCACAGAAAAATACATAAACAGTACCACAGAAAAGCATCTAAATCTGTCAGCATCACTGACTAGTAGGTCCAGCCTGTTTCCTAGATGCACTAACATGTTCCAAGTGGTGCTTGAGTTGGTGACCTCTGCCATCACATGCAAGGCTTGCAATGAACATCTACTAATCTGATGTAACAAGGCAAAAAATGGGTGCTAGTGGCCACTTAATCAGAGGATCTGAGGATGAGACCTATCTTTGGAAACACCATTTTACAGGACACGTTTCCTCAGTGGTAAAATGAAATGCATAACCACACAACTATTTCTTTACAGGCCAGCATGGCAGAGACCTTGTGGTGTTATCAACAAGCTATAACCAGTAATTGCACACATGTAGACACTAACCTGCCAGCCCCTTTATAGGCCAAACACCCAACTCAATTTTTCAAGTTCCAGCAGTACAAATTCCTTAAATCTACCTATCTGTGAACAAGGACAATGAGTCTCTTGATTTCTGAGGTTCAGGGTCTTATGTCAAGTCTTATATCTTGCGTTATCCAGTGCCGTACGCCCTTCTGTTTCGGCCGTGCAATGGTTGCAATCCACGGCCTTCAGTCCAGTTTCAATCTTTTCAGTCTGTTTGTTTGTTTGTTTGTGAGGGCCACAGCCTCTGTCAGTCCAGTTTCAATCTTTTCAGTCGTTTTCGATGCAAGCTTACCAAATGTAACATTACAGCCGCTTATGTATCAAAATGGCATAGTTGGTTTTTAATGACGTATTTCAAATTAAATATAGTTTTTATTATAAGAAATACCATTTATATCAGTATAATTATGGAGCATAGATTTTAGTAATACCGATAAATTTTATATTACGTCGACTTATCTTTTAGATAGAAACATTACAACTATCGTGACGTTTGGAACTTATATTTATGCGATTTGCGGCTAGTCAGATGTATGTGTGTTTGCAACTTGTATGCAACGGTAAGTGCAGCCTATTACTGCGGCTGGTAGGGTGCGTGCGCTAGTGTTCGAAATTCTTGTCAGGCTCTTTCTTCCTATTGGAAGAAAGGGCCTGTTGCTGGGTTGCTCGGGGACAGGCATAGTGTTTTTTGTTGCTTGAGGTACAACTGTTATCATTTGTCAAAATTAAAGTAAATCATATCCGTGTGTTTTGTTTCTAAGTTTCCGTGCTGTTTGCATTGCTGGGACTTTACCTCCCCATTACAAAACATTTGCTTTGTGATTCCTGTATTTTTAGAATAACATGATGATAGGCAGTTGGCTAATTTCACACATGCACAAGCTTAGCATATAATTCCACTGCTATTTTTTGTGGGTTATCATCAGGAAGATATGCTAAATGAACAAAACTCCAACAATGAAATATTTAAAAAAGAAATATACCATACCATTCATATTTTGCTAGCAAAGACCAGGCTTCTCTGTATGCATTATTTTGAAAAAGGTGGTTCTGTGAAGGATGATATATGTGAAACCATGAATGGAGGCTTTTTACACCTTTCATTTAGTATTTCTCCATATTAGGTAGGGGCAAATCACAGCATTTTTGGGCACAACTCACTAGCTCAGATGCTTTTGTTCTTATAATTTGTAGAAACTGTCAGTTTTGTGGAAAAATAGGCAAAAATGTAATGGAAAATTTAGGGGACTTTGTGGCTCACTCCCACTCCTTCCATTTCAGACAGTGCCCCACATCCTCAGAATCATTGATCTGTGCCTGCTGAGATCTGCAGGTAATGCTCACTGTTGCCTTTTTTTAGGCTGGTGAGAGAAGGAGACATGTTGCACCCAGTTTTGCAGAGCAAGGCTGACCTTGAAATGACAGCTCAGTGATAAAACCCACTATTGGGTTATGGAGTGGTTATAGTTGTAGAATTGCATTGAAGTGGACAAATCCCCTGCAAAATATTTCTGTATGATTATGGTGGTTTGACAGAATCCTAAGTAACATAATACCTCATATTCCAAAACACAGTCATGCAGGAGGACTGATGGCAGGCCAGTTGAGCCCAGGTGGGTTGTTTCCATCCTTTTTCAGTAGACTGATGAAAGCCACCATGGCCACAGCACCTGCCCTTGGCATTATAGTTACTGTGGCTAGATGAGAAATAACCACAGCTGACTCTCCCTGTCATGGTGGTCTAGTTGATACCCAGACAGCTGCAGTCCTCCCTCCAAGCATTGTTGAGAACCTGACTGGGGTTGGCTGTTGATGCTCCTCTGGATTTTCTAACACCATTCCTGCTCCAGCACCCCAGCCATTCACGACTAGCCACATTTGAGCACTGACATTTACTCAGCTGTTTTGTGTGCTGCACTGATCATGTGAAACTTTTTCAGCAGGCAGGTGTTGGTTGTGCCTTGGGAGAAGGGAGCTGTAAGAAGCCAGGATAGATGGACCAGTGCCCAGAGCCAGTCCTCCCTGCTGCTGGCGATGCACCTGATATGCAGGAACAGCTGGTTACCCTTTGTAGACAACATGCTGAACACTTGGAGGACAATAAACAGCTGCAGGTTTGTTGCAGTGGTGTGCCATGTAGTATGTGCTCATCTGCCCAGTTCATTATGAACTTGCATAACTGTGCAAGGATTTGTCTGCTTTCATAATCATGCTTGCAGTGGATTAAACCACAAATTTACATGATAACATTAAGCTTTCATTTTTACTTTTTCATGCATTCTTTGTTTGGAAGCCTCCTTGCTTTTGATATTGCAGATCAGAACTGCATGCTTTGCTTTAGCTATGGCATTTTGGCTGCAAAATAGGCATCTGAGGCCACGTGATCTGGGGAGTTGTTGCACCCATACACCATCCTGCGTTTTTTGACCACTGCAGTCGAGCGTACGGAAGCTGAAGCACCGGCTGGACCAGCTGCAGCGCGAGACGTCTGGTATGGAGACGGAGCACGCGCGAACGCTTCTGACGCGCAGCCAGCTGGAGGCGCTTTGTCGCGAACTGCAGACGCAGAACAGAGCCATCAAAGTAAGCTCGGCGATGTTTTTACGTTATTGATGCTATGACGCTTATCAGAGCTCG
Source organism: Capitulum mitella (assembly GCA_030062745.1). Lineage (NCBI taxonomy): Eukaryota > Metazoa > Arthropoda > Thecostraca > Pollicipedomorpha > Pollicipedidae > Capitulum > Capitulum mitella. The sequence goes on from CP099840.1 coordinate 4,041,569, forward strand.
AATCTGATTTGTTTCCATTTTCGGTCGTTTCATTAACCCGGCAATACGTGTGTGTTTCCGCACCGTGCTGGAGATGGAGCGTCAGACGTCCCCACTCAATGAGTCTGCAACCAGTGGACCGATGTGGCTGATTAAAATGGTAATCGATTGCACTCGATAATGCGGCGGCGGGTATATCATATTTTTTATGCCCCAAGGCGGTGTCCCGGGTCATACGTCGTGCCAGGACGTGAGTATTTGGCCGATTTTGGGCTCGCCGTTTTTTGCGCGCAAATTGGCGATTACGGGCTTCCGAAGGCCGGAATAAGTGGAAAGGTATGAGTAGGGTGTCAGGATATCTGTGTTGGCCACACGTCAGTGTACGTCACGCGATATAAAGAGGCCAGTTGCATTTGAATTTTAAGTATGCTTAATATGTCATATGAAGCTCCATTAATACTATCAAACGCCATTAAATGTCATACTTGCGTCCGCACTAGAACTCCATACTTGTGTTCACAACAGGAAATCTTCAAACGTCTGTCACGAGTGGATTTCCGACGTAAACGGTTATTTAACCAACAAAATCGCAGCTCTATCAGTTCGGCCTATGATGACCTCACGTGAGGTCATGGGTGTCTGCGTTGACCTCCCGTGACATTAAAAACACGCTGAGCACTATCGGCCATCTTGCACGACCAGCAGAGTCGTCCCTGAGTCCCTCAGTTTTTCAGAGTCAGGGAACTCCCTCAGTTCCCTGAGTCCTCGCTTTTCGCCGGTTTGCGCGCTGTTGCGTGACGACGGTTGGCCGCTGCCGGCCAGGAGGAGAGCGTGGTCAGGGTGCGCGAGGAGAGCGAGAAACGGCGGGCGGTGGCTGCCCAGTTCCAGACCAGCCTGGCCGACATTTCGGCCATGATCGCCGAGGGCTCGCAAAAGAACGCCAAGCTGACCGAGGAGAACGTCAGTATATCGAACAAACTGGCCAAGCTCTGCGAGCAGTACGAACAAAAGAACACGGTCAGTCACGTTCGTCTGCGGTGGACTGGTTCGTCTTTTTATTTTGTTGTTTGGGGTCAGTGACTCAGCGCATTTGACGGGCACGTTTCATGATAACCACCAGTGTTGGATCAGGTGCTACCGTGTTTACGGATCTAAGTGACTGATGAAACCTTCACTCTTTGACTTTATATTTGCTTGACGTTTTTTAAGTAGGTGAAATGTTTGTAAAATGTATATCTTTGCACGTTTGTTAGATTGGTTACTTAGAGTTCTTCCTCTACTCTGGAAGCTGTTTACAGACACACACACACACACACACACACACACACACATATAGATATATATATATATATATATATATATATATATATATATATATGTATATACATATATCTGTATCTTGCCATGACAGAATGTTAATCTTGGACAGAATGAAAGGTCCATCTAGTACAGTTATGTTTGATGTATTTCGCCAGCTGTTTGTGGACCGTCTACGATGCTTGCATTGCAGGCTGTAGCGGAAATGATGAAACAGAAGGAGCTGAAATCTCAGTTGTCTGATGCCCAGCTTGCTAAATTACAAGCGGAAATGCGAAAGGAAAGAGAGAAGTCTGCCGATGAGAGGCGAATCCTTCAAAAGGTATGACCGTTTTACAGTTGAAGAGCATGATACTGCCTTTCATTTCTGAGTGCTAACGATTCCAGAGCTGGCTTTTTCGCAGAGCCGTTACAGATGGACTGGAAAGGCGATAACTTGGGTTTCCGAACGCCGTAGCTTATTACTTTGAGCTTTTTTGCGCAATATTATTCGGACATTGACTGCACAGTTGTTTTTAAGTGTTAGAAATGAATCATTGTGTCGCACTTGATGCCTTTGCTAAACCTAAAAGTCGAACTGTCGAGGCAGCCGGTTTGTGGGAGAATTCTCGTCGACTCCTGGCGGCGTTCCCAAGTACGTACTCGCTTTAACTGACTGTACCGATTCCAGGAGCTGGCGGCCCACCGGCTCCGCTACAACGCCCTGCAAGCCACGGAGGCCGAGCTCAAGGCCCAGCTCGAGACCTACTCGAAGAGGTTCGACGAGATCCAGGAGGCGCTCGCCAAGTCGAACGGCGCCTTCGACACGTTCAAAACGGACATGGAAAAGGTGCGTTTGCTCTTTGAGGCTGCGCTCTTGAGCTCAACTTTTGCGTTAAAGACGCCGATGCATCTCCGAATATTCATGGAAGATGTGGTAAATTTGTGTTAAAAACCGAATGATTTAATTTAATTTAATGCGTTCATGTTTTCAGTGAAATCCTTTCCATGCTTTTGTTTTTGCCGGTGGACACCCGTTTTTCTTGTTTGTGGCGCAATGATTTGGTCTTGTAAGGCGTTTGTTTGGAGTACGGACATCGAATAATAAGTGGTTTTGAAATTGGGCTTCTTTGATTAGTTCGGCGTGAGTGCATGTGCTTGCGTTGTCACACTGCTGATCACGTAACATGAGCTGGCATTGGGTCCCGTAAAGACATCGTTTCATCACCGCACCGTTTCGCACGCGCCGGCGTATTCACAGAACGCGCACACCCGCCCTGGCCGTGTAGGTGGCGCAACGCGCCAGCTGCCGGTCCGGTTTCACCACGTTTGCTAATTGACTGTCGCGGGTTGCACGCCGCTCGATGGCGGCGTTAATCGCGGCGCTGTCTGTCGCACGCACCGGCGGTGACTGAGCCGGGTGGGCGGTCACAGGTGGACGGGTCACTGGTGGCGGGTGACGCTGGCGGCCGGCTGGTGCTGGAGTGTAATGGACGAGTTTGATGTCTAAGGTCATTCCTCCAGTGCACAGTGTGCTTTTATTTCGACAAGAAAGAGGAAAACGTTTCATTTTGTCGTCGTGACGTTCGTACACCATGATAAAGGAAATAACAATAATTAGGTACAGTGAAGTGCATGGGCGTTAGTTCTGCCCCCCCCCCACGTGAACCACGCATCATTCAGAGAGTAGAGACATTGTGCACGCAACATGTCCTAACTTCCATTACATGGAACATAAATGTCGCTGCGGAAGTGCTGGTAGGAGTATGATGTTTCTTACAATGTACGTGCGTGATTAATTTTGATTTCGGTAGTCGTCTTGCCAATAAATGCTGCTACATCCGGGGGAGCTCATGGTCGCAGGCAGCATGCCGTCAGAGGTTTAAAGCTTGTCAGCTACACATCCGGACAGCAGGCGCGAGATGAGAAGTCGTGATGCTCGTCAGACCATCGTCGTTCCACTGCCGTTCGCCGCGTGACGTTCGCCCCGCTCTGCCGGCTCAGATGCAGAAGACGGTGCGGCGGCTGGAGCAGGAGTCGGCCTCCTGGCGGCAGAAGTGCGCCGCCAACAACCAGGCCCTGCTGAGGATGGCCGAGCAGAAACAGGCGGCCGACGCCGAGCTGCTGTCGCAGCGGCGCCGGCTGGACACGCTGCAGCGGCTCTGCCACGCGCTGGAGAGCCGAGCCGGCCGGCCGGCCGCCCCCGACGCAGGTCGGCCGCCGACTGTGTCTGTCTGTCTGTTTGCCTGTCTGTCTTTGTGTGCTCTCGCTGTGTGTGGTTGACCGCCGACTATATCTGCTTGAGATAGACAGACCACAGTCTGTCTGTCTGTCTGTGGATATGTTGTAAGTCTGCCTGCAGGATTTGTGTGTTCTCCATGCGTGGGTGTGTGATCTCTGAGGTCGTTCTTTGGTGGTTGTGGACTGACCAGTTTCGCCGTTTTGTTCTTCTGCTTCCCCATATATCATTCCCGTGACTCAACTGCGTTCGCATCCCTTTCTTAATTGGCACTCATTTTGTTCTGCTTACTGTACCGCTGTTCTTTTACTACGCTGTGTATTTGATTGATACCAGACTGTGGCACAGATCTCGCCGTACTTACAACCAATGGCTGCTCGCACCGCGTCCGTCCTTTTCATGACGTTTTTGTCGAGTGAGTTGACGATCGGAGACTAACGCCGTGTCTTCTGGCGCGGCAGGAGGGGAACTGTCTGCAAACCAGTCGTCCCCGCCGGCCACCGTCGGCTCCTCCTCGGACAGCGTGACCGTCTCCTCGTCGGGACCGGGACCGGGCGGAGACGCCACCCCCGACCAGTCCTCGTCGCGCGAGGACGGGCCGCGCGTGCACTCCTCCGACGGCGAGGACGAGCGGTGCGCCCCCGGCCTTCGGAGGGGGACGCAGAGACGTCCGCGGAGGTGTCCAGCGGTGGCCACGACGTCCGGTCTTCCAGTGGGGAGCGGACCCGGCTGGACCGGCCGCTTGGCGGCTGTGATCCGTCCGTGGGGTCTTCCGGCGGCGGTGGCGCAGCTCCGTGAAACGCCGAGTGCTGCCGATTCAGAGCGTAGACTGATGCTGTACAAAGTGTGCTGTGAATTCGTTTTTAACAGATTTTGTTGTAGAAACGGTGGTTTGCATCGTTAGCTGCTGACGCCGCGCGCACTTTTAGCGCTGCGCTGGACAGATGAAGTGATCAAAGGAATACAGTTGTGAACTATGAATGGTTTATTTCTACCACGCCTTTCGAGGAGCTTATCACTACGCATTGCGGATGAAAGCACGACTTTCCTCGCATACATTTGGCATCGAGTTAGCTTACGCTAGACGTTTAACCAGTCTCAGTAAGCACATTCACCGCATTCTTCGCAGCTTTGCGAGCAACAAGCAAATCCACCACACACAAGAGTAGAAAGCACTGGTTGTTCCAAACCCCGAGCACCGACGTTGTCCGCTGGTAAGCTAACATTACCACTCGCAAGCAGCTGGTAAGGTCGGTCCCGTTAACACGTTCCTCTAACAACACCCGCCTTCAGCAGCCTTCGCATGATCAAAGGCAGCAAGTGCTGAGGCACAGTTCATCGGCCGCCCACGCTCAGTCTGCACATCCATGACTGAGTGGACGGGACTCCCATCCTTGTACACCAACCATCCCAGCAGGCCGACACGACCAACTCCCAATTGTCGGACTCGAACGTCTGACAGACGACACCGCACGAACTCAGCGTGAGCCCCGCTCGCCGGCTGTCCCGTCAGCCGGTGTAGCGCTTCCGCTTGCCGATGCGGGCTCCGAACTCGGGCTCGCCCGACTTGCCGTGGCTCGGCTTGAACGGCGGGAACGTGAACGCCGGCCGGCTGGTGGTTGGCTCCGTGGCCGGACCGGCGCTCGTCCTCGTCTCCTGTCGCGGCCGCGCCTCCTCGCTCGGCGGCGGTCTCCGCGGCTCCTCTACGCTCGGCGGCGGTCTCCGCAGCGCCTCCGCACTCGGTCTCGGCCTGCGGAGCTCCTCTGCGCTCGGCGGCGGCCGACTCGGCTTCTCCGCGCCCGTCTTTTTAGCCTGCTTCGACGCCGGCTTCCGGCGGCGCACCTTTCGCAGCCGGCGTCTGACCTTGACCCGGAGCCTGGGCCGGCTCGGCGCCCTGGCCGCCTCCTGGCCGGCCGGGCCGGGAGCCGGTACACTCGTGGTGGCCGGGAAGTAGGGCCCGCTGACCTCGTCCACGGGCGAGTCCTTCGCCGGCCGGACGGGAGCTGGAGGCTCCGGCCCGACCGATGTCGTCGGTTTAAGGCGCGGGGATGAACTGTAATTTTCGTTGCGCGGAGGTGGAGCGTAGTTTTGCGTGCGTGGCGGTGGTGCGTATTTGTCTTGTCGAGGAGGTGAGATGTATTTTTTGTCGCGGGGTGGTGACGAATACTTGGCAAGCTGAGCAGCTAATGTGTCTCCTCTATCATCTGTCGTTGAATGTTCTTCGGGGCGTTGCAGTGTTGCCTCGCTTTCCACCTCTTGTCTGAAACGGTCCCGGTCTTCTGGAGTAGTGGTGTATTCGCTCTCCGGACGCGATTCGTACGTTTCAGCGAGCTGAGACACCGGACGCTCGTCTTCACGCGGAGGAGGTGAATACTCTTCGCCTCCCGAGTCCGTGACGAGCTCCTCCCTGTGAACCTCGCCGTGAACCGGCCTCGGTTCGCGGCGGTCGGGCTCGGCGGGCGGCAGCACCTCAGCCGTCTGCCGGGTCTGCTCCGCGGCGGCCGACGGGCGGCGGCCCGCACCGTGCGGGTCCCGCTCGGCCTGCTGCGGCCGCGCAGGACGAGGCACAGCGGGAGGCCGGGTCACCTGGGTCGGCGGAGGGGCCAGCGGCCGGACGGGCTGCGGCGTCTGGGAGGGCTGCGGGCGGCCTGTGCTGACGTAGGTCCGCGGATAGGACGGGCCTCGGCGCGGCGGTGGATACGGACTGGAAGTATAGGGCCTGGATGAAGGGCTGGAACTATATGGCCGCGGGGACGGGCTGGCATTGAAGGGTCTTTGGTACGGGCTAGAACCATAAGGATCAGATGATTTGTGGGGTCTTGGAATAGGGACCGAGCTGTAGGGCTTCGTGTACGGGCTGGAACTAGGCGGACGCGAAGCCGGGCTTGAGCTGTGGGGGCGTGAATCCGTGCTCGAGCTATAGGGGCGTGGGTATGGGCTTGAGCTATAGGGTCGTGGAGATGGACTGGAGCTATAGGGGCTTGGCGACGGACTGAAGCCGTAGGGACGTGGAGACGGACCGGAGCTTTCGGGCCGCGAGGATGAGCTGGAGCTGTACGGGCTCCGAGGCTCAGGGCTGCTGTAAGGGCGCGGAACCGGGGTGCGGTATTTTGGTCGCGGCGTTGGCTCTCCGCTATAGGGCCTTGACGTAGGCGCTCCACTATAGGGCCGTGGCGTAGGTGTTCCACTATAGGGCCGTGGCGTCGGTGCTCCGCTGTAGGGCCGCGATGTCGGTGTGCCTCTGTACGGGCTTGGTGTTGATGTCCCGGTACTAATGTAAGTTCTCGGCCGCCCTGCGCCGCTGTACGGCCGCGGGGCCGTCGTGCTGCCGTAGGGCCGCGGGGTCGTGCTGCCGTAAGGCCGCGGGGTCGGTGTACTGCTGTAGGGCCGCGGGGCCGGTGTACTGCTGTAGGGCCGTGCAGTGCTACTGTAGGGCCGTGCGGTGCTACTGTAGGGGCGAGGAGCCCGGCTGGAGCTGTGCTGCGCCGCACTGGCCGGCGCCGCGGTGCCCAGATGGGCGATGTGCGGTTTCGGCGTGGTGCCGTGCGGCGGCGGCGACCACGGGCCGGCGGTCGGTCGCGGCGTGCCGATCAGGTGCCCCGAGGCCGTGTACGTGCGGGGCACGGACACCCAGCGGCCGCGCGCCGGGCCGCCGCCGTACTCGCGCCCCTGTCGGTACCGGGGCCGGTAGCGCGGCCGCCGGGACTCCGGCGGCGGCACCGACCGGCCGGCGGGCGGCCGCGGCGCCGGCCGGGGACCGTCCTGAGTCCGGCCGGCCGGCTCCGGCGGGCGGGGGACGCGCCGCTCCTCCGAGCGGCGACCGGGGACCGTCCGGTTGGGTGATCGGCCGGCCGGCTCCGGTGACGGCGCGGCCCGCGCCTCCTCCGGCCGCCGCTCGCCGGCCGCGGGAGCCGCTCGCTCCCGCACCGGCTCCGGCCGCCTCCCAGCCAGCGAGTACTGCCTGTAGCGGGCCCGGGAGTCGGTGCTGGGGGGACGGGCAGGCGGCGGACGGGCGCGGGAGTCCTCCCCGTCCTCCCCGGCCGGCCGCTGCCGCTGCGTGCGCTCCGGGGAGGGGTTCTTGCGGCGCGGGCGCGGCGTTTCCTCCCGCTGCTCGCCGCTGTAGAGCCGGTCGTTGACGTAGTGGTACCCCTCGGACTGGTGGCACTCGACGCTGTACCACCAGTCGCACACTAGGTGCTGCTGGTTAAAGACGGTGCCCGTGTTGCACAGGAACGACTGCTGCACGTGCTGCGGAGTGCAGTAGTGCCACACCTGTGGGCGTGGTCGTGAAAAGGTCACGTGACTCATGTCCCGGTGTTTTTAGCGATTATGTTGCAGTATTTGGAATTCACTACGTTACGTTGTTTCGAAAGACTATGAATGTCTGCGAGCTTGTACGATCCCACCTGACGCAGACGAATATTCTGAAACGAAGTCTGGAGGAACATCATTCTAACTGAGAGGCATTGCGCTGCTTAATGTCAGGATAATGCGATTTTAAGACGAACGACGATGCAAGGGCATTCTAACAGGCTGCGTTTTTGCAATGCTTCCCGTTGTGCTTCACATGTGAACCACAACGAAGACTTCACACAAAAAGACTTCAGTTACACAAACCAACTTCAGGGCCACCCGGCCTACAAACCGATTATCTGAACCGATCCCAGCGTCACCCAGCCTACAGACCGATTATCCAAACCGATTCCAGCGCCATCCGGTCTACAAACCGATTATACAAGCTGGTCCCAGCGTCACCCGGCGTTTCGACACTGCACCGGCTCGTTAGCCGGCGACCGTCAGCATGCGTAACGCGAGCGGCGCGCATCCCCTCGCTCCACCGTCACACCTCATTTCTCAACCCGCGCGTCCGGCCAGTCACGACGGCCTCGTCCGCCGCGACGCGATCGGCCGCGACGACCACGGACTGTTTGCCTTTGTACGCGCCGCGCCATTGAGACGCCCGCGCGACGCAACGCGAGGGCGCGGCGGAGCGTGGCGCGTGGCGCAACGGCGGCTCACCTGGCAGCGGGTCTCCATGTCGGCGTAGAAGCCGGGCGGCCGGCCGCGGCACGAGAAGCCGGTGCTCGGGATGCTCGTCAGCGTCGGGTAGTCGCGGCCGGCCGAGCCCTTGATGCAGTCGCCGTCCGGGTCCTGGGGCGTGCTCGGGCAGCCGGGCTCGGCGGCGGCCGCCGGCCGCGGCGGAGCGGTGCCGCGGCTCGGCCGCGCTCGCGCCGGGTCCCGGCGGGTACCGCGCGCGCGGCGCGGGCGTGCTGCGGTACCTCCGGACGGCCTCGGCCTCCGAATCCGGCCGGCGCTGCTGCTCCGAGTCCCGGTACCGGTGGTGCGACGCCTGGTGCCGGCCGGCGGCGTACCCCCGCGCCGGCTCCGGCTCCGCGCGGTACAGGTCGTCGCGGTACGGGTCGTCGCGGTACCGCGGCGCGGGGGAGGCGCGCTCGGCGGGCTCCGTCCGCCAGGGGACCGCCCTGTCCGTCGGTGGCCCGCGGCGGCGGCGCAGCTCCGCCCTCAGCCGCAGCCGCTCCGGGTCGTCAGGGGTCACGGCGCCGCCGGGCGGCCGCTCCGGGCTGAAGTAGGTGGACCGGCGGGCGGAGGCGACGGCCTCCTGGTCTTCCCTGACGCCGGGCGCGGCCGGCCGGCGGTGCCGCGCCGGCGCGGAACTGTCCCTCCTCGGCGAACGGAACCTCGAGGCCTCTCGAGGCCTGGCTGACCAGTCGGTCTGTTTGTGCTTAGCCCTGCGGCTCTTGCTGTCCAGCGCCTGGCGGTGCGGCACGCCGTGCCCGCGCCGCCTCCTGCCGCTCGAATCGGGCCGCGTCGGCCCCGCCTCGTCGTCTCCGACGTTCAGCATCCGCGGGCTGAAGTACATCTGGCTCGAGTACTCGCCCACAGGCGCGGGCGGCCGCCTGGCGGCTCGCGCTCCGCCGCTTCCCCTCCGTCGGACTCCGCGACCTGCCTTCGTGACCCCGCTCCGGTGACCTCCGGCGGGGCCGGCGAAAACCACGCGGACCCCAGTCGGCCCCGGGCCTGCCGCATGTATCAGCGAGTCCCGCCGGCGGTGGTGGTCCCCTCCGTGCGGCGGTCCGAGCTCGGGACCGGCGACGGTCCGGGGCAGCAGGCGCGACACCCGGATCTGGTCCAGCGCCGGCCGACCGGGCCCGGCCACGCGCAGGTGGTAGACGACGTCGCTGTGGGTCGTGTCTCCGCGCGCCGTGGACAGGGCCGACATCAGCGCTGCGGGCAGAGGGGTGCTGGGTCACCGGCTGACGTGATCAACACGGACATCACGCAGGGAGGAGCCGGATCATTGAATGATGTAATCATCGTGGGAATCAGGGCGATAAATGCAGTGATGCAGATTCACTGACTGAAGTAGTCGAGGCGTACATTAGTGCCGTAAGCAAGAAGATAAAGAACCATTGGCTGACGATGTTACGATCTACATCAAACCAGCGAACGTAGAGTTATCTGGCGTGTACGTGACACTCAGGCGTCCAGTAAAGCTGTGATGAATTGATGTGTTTGTGTCATCACTGGCGTAGTGATGATGCACGTCCTAAATAGGACGGTCTCTGACGGTGGTTTTCACAACTCTTGACTGCCTTTCTATGGCTGTCCTTGATTATTAACGTCTGAAAACTACCGTGATGTCTTACGTTTTCGTTGCGAATGAAATATCAAAGCCCACATCGGAGCAGCATTGCTTCCGTATGTTTCTGGTGACCAAGGGAGAGTAAGACAAGCATGAGTGAAACTGCTGGCGTCTCTCTCACAAGGAACACCGGTGATTTGATTACACTGGCCCGGCACTGCGGTGTACGCCGTGGCGTGTCCGATAGCCTTGCAATGACAACCCGCCTTTCAGTCTCACCGCACTGGACAAGTGTCTGTTCCGGATGCAGGTGAAGCTGTCCGGGAAGCCTCGTCATGTTGACGCCAGCTCTGCTGTTCTGGTTTATTGGCTGCAGGCGATGCGTGACCACGTCTCCCAACCGAATCCCAGCCAGCGGGGTTTGATGGCTCGGTTTCTACACCTCCCCCGTCCCTCTCACTTTCCGGCGTTGTCTCGGCGGCGTCATGAGAAGGAAGTAAACTTGCGTGAAGTGAGCCGATTCAAGCCCTGGAATTTGACTCGGTTCGACTAGCCTGTCAGCGGTGCTCTCGTGTGGCACACGTGTGATATGACACGCTGGAAACATACCAAGAGGACAAAAACGTCCATGCTGTTCACTGTATTACGTCATGCTTAACATGTCTCACTCATAACGTGGCATGTACGATCAATAAATATAGACATACATGGCATATTGAACTGCGGCTCGGGCAGCAATGCTGTTGAGACGGACCGCTGTATGAAGTGTGTGGATTAGTTTGATGGAAGTTTAAGAATGGAACGTTAGTGTCCAATCCGAACCGAGACGGCCAGTCGGCAACGGGGCTGTATGGTGGAGCTGCACAGAACAATAGAGATCCTCTGGCGCGTGTGGATCGAGCAACGGGGCAGAATTACGCCACTTTCGGAGCACTCGGGTGGCAGGGTCAAGGTTAACGTACACGTCCGGCTTGGCATGGGCTTCGATCCCAGTGCTACGCACTTCATGCGATGTTCGGGCAAACTGTCCGAAAAGATAGCAATATTTGGACAACTTATTTTCCAAATTTAGAAGCACAGCTATAGAGATGAAGATCTTTTATTCGTCGGTCGTACTTCGGTGACTGCCTTAAACAGCTAATTGTGATTGATTATGGATAATGGTCTGGCTTCGCATTTAAACTTAACCAGCTGGAACTTCTGCTTTCCATCCCAAAGCATCGTTCCAGAGAAGACATTGGCTAACCGCTCGTAGAAGTATTTTCCAGGCGATGCTTTTTTACAGCTTCCCACGAGAGTCCAGTTAAACTTCGACATTTTAAAAAAGATAAACGATATGCCATGGAACCTAAAACGTCCTTGCCCAAATTAATGTGCGACTGGCCAAGCCTGAATGCATGAAAAACTACTAAAACTGGGAGGCAGTTACCTAAAGAAATGAGCCGAGGGAGGACGAAGGATGCAGGGCTGGAGGCGAGAAAAATCTCGCCTCTCGGGTCGCGATGGCGCCGATTTCAGATCCGGCGGCGGGCAGCGGGCCGCGGCGGGATCTCGCGCTCGTGTCACGCGGCGCGCCCGGCTCGCCGCCGCTGTGAGAGAGGAAAGCGCGCCAGGCGGGCGCGGGTCGGCCGGGTCCCTCTGCGGACGGCTTCCGGGTCGCCGGGGGCCGCCCGGCCGCCGGGGATCGCCGGCCCGGCCGGAGCGGTGACGACCGCCGTGTCGCTGGCCGGCCGTGATGACCAGGTTTCACGGCGGCCGCTCCCAGGCTGTGCACGGAGCGGAGCGCACGCTGTGCACGGCAGCTGTGCATGGGGGCTGTGCACGGCAGCAATGCACGGAAGGCGTGCACGGAGCGGAACGGCAACTCTGCATGTGGGCAGTGCACGGGACTGTTCCTCAGAGACTGCATACGGAAGCTGCGCTCGGGGGCTGTGCACGGGAGCCCTCTAGCACGGAAGCCTCGTCTGGATAGAGTCTGTAATGAAGCGTCCCGCTGGTTATTCGCGGACGTGGTGCAAAGGATCTCTGTACTGCGTGAAGTGGGTGAGGTAATGCCAACGTCACCATGTGTGAAAAAACCCTTTGTATGGGGCTTTTTCCAAAATACTTGAGGTAGTTTAGAACACGGTATGCCTTACCGCAGCGATTACTGACTTAGGGGTAATTACCCCACTTAGAGTAATTTAATCGTTCCGGTGGGGTAACTAGCTGAACAAGCTGGTGCAGAACCTCCTGCAAGCTCAAGACTTCAAGTTTCAAAGCTCATAACATAGCATTTTTTTGTCATTTTCAAGTTTCTGAATCTCGAGCTCCGCGTCACATCAACAAAACTGGGCACGCTGACTCGTGTTGTTTTTCTGTAACTGCAGAACAGATGAGGTAACGGTGACTGTGGTTACGTGCGAGCGCGATATACTCTCCTGTGAAAGCAAAAGTTTTTATTTTTCAGATTTTTCATTCAATTTCGTCCGTTTTAAGGCGCATGTACCAATTGTCTTTATTCCTGTGGATATGGGAAGTCTATTACAGCCTTAAGAATGCTACATTTGTCAAAGTTTAGGACATGTGGCAGCGAAAGAAAAGAGAATCTCCCGCCGAATTAAGGCCTCGAAATCGTCGTTTTTTGGCACATTTGACCTTACTTAACTCAGGGGCGTAGCCTAAGGGGACCAAGAAGACCATGACCTGCCTTGGGGTTGAAAATATAACATTTCTCAATATACCAAAAATGTCAAAAATAGAAAATCGGAACACAAAAATGACGTGGCTTGAATCCGTGGAGTTTTCAATTTTGACGATGTTGGATTTGTCCTGGTTATCTCCTCAGCGAAATCCTAGGTAAGTTCCTGATCTGACCTGCAACATATTGGCCTGGCGTTATGACAGTTCACAGACGATGAGGTCTGTACCGGTGTTACCTCATTGTAAGATTTAATTCAAATCCGTCAATAATTTACGAATATAGGGGGAGGGGGGCAAGGTTTACCACTGCTCCGGCTGAAGGCAACGTCTGACCTTGCCACGTGCGCATGTTAAGTTAGGATTATCATTAGTGCGTCTGTTTGAATACATGAATGAAAATGTATATCCATCTGTGCTATTTTCGAGCGGAAAAGCTGACGCAAAATGTTGCGGAAATTTCAATTTTTTCCCAAGAATAACGGTAGAAACGGACAAGAGTAATAGGGAATTACTCGCCATGTATAGGTCGTTCATCTCAGTATGTCATATACTTATTTGATACCTGATGCCTACATTGACATAAAATAATACCTTAATGTAACGAACTAAATGTAGATAATACGCGATATGAATTATGTTCTCGAATATGCATGCAGTTTGACTCCGGATAGGGTAGTGATCCCCCGGTCACGATCCAGAAGGGATAACAATCCCGAAAAAATTGGGAACCACTGCCTTATGGGGACTAGTCATTCCAACGAACTGAAATGAATGTCTCATGATGTGAACCGATCGGAGGTAAAACCAGTCCCTGTGTGGACACATACAGCAGACGGTCTCACTTCTTGCGGTGGGTCCAGTTATCCCCACGGTACCTCCCGAATCATGCTCGTCACGCGGTGCGTCCGCACGCCGGCCAGAACTGGCCATTACCCGGACTGTCGGCGAACTGCCGGACCGTGTCCCCGCGTCGCGGCCAGGGCTCCTGGTGATTTATGGGTCACGGCAGCGCGCGCACGGTGCCTTCATCTCCGGCCGGCGGGCACACAGACCCGGCAGACCGCGCCTATCAGAGAAGCAGGCATCTTCCACGATTGCGCTTCTGCTTTTAATCTAATCGTCAACCACTTTCGCCAGTTGTCGGGGAGCCGTGCGTGGCAAGTAAGTGCTTACTCTGAGCAGGTCTCGGGTACTATGCGGCAGAACGTTCCACATCTTTATGGCCTAAAAGGCGGCTTCGGCAATGCCGTGCGCAGAGGGCATCGCCGAAATCCACCTGGCGGGCGACTTTCTAAGTACCGCTTGCAGTTGTAAATAATGCATCATAATCTCGGCAAGCACTCTCATTTTGGCGTGGCATCACTCGCAGCGACGTCTAATTGAGATCGTTGCGCTACTTGTGGCGTTTCAGATTTGCGTCTGTAATCGGGGATTATATCGCAGGCGTAATTCAACTTTCGACCGGGGCTAAGAACTGCCAATTGCTGCAGTGACGGGCGTATCGCCGGCAAGCGACAGTCGGACGACAGCCCGCTCCCTGCTTCCAGTTTCTATTTGTTGTCAGCAGGGAAGCCCGGTCCGGGTCTGCTTGCCGAATCTCGCAATCGCAATCTGCCAAGGCGGCGGAATCTCGGAGATTCCGTCTCGGCACGAACCTGTCTGCGCTGTCACTCGCGGAGCGGTCCACGTGGAGCGGTTCAAAGGTCGTGCGTAAGCGCACGTTTACGAGAGGGAAACGCCACATCTGGCGTTTGGAGAGGCCTTCCGGCCGCCGGGCAGCTGATGACTGACGGTGCGTGGGCGCGGAGTTCAGTCGGCTCCTCTCGACATCAAGAAATGGATTGTGGAAAAGCGTGAGAGTTTTCCAGAGGTCTACAAAAAGAAATTAGTAGCACGGCATAAGCTAATAGCAATCGGACATTAGGTGACAGCCATAGATCAATCATTATCACCACAAAAACCATGATGGTTCTTTAACCAATAACATCACTATGATATAAACAGTGTCTTATCCAGAGCAAAACAGGTTAAGGCAATACTAACCAAGGCCAGAATTTTCAGATGACACTGAATATATGATTCAGTTTGTTGTAAAACTACAAAAAAACGTCGAACTGTCTGTGGAGTAACATACGGCGATGGGGGTAAAACGAAGTAGCATGTCAGCAGTGTGACCTGGTGTCTTGTATGAGTCCAGTATTCGTGTTACCTCACTCACTGACATCCTAAGCTGCAGAAAGTCAGACACCAAAGTTATGCATCAAGTCGTCATTGGAAACCAATTGGATGCATATCATATGCCTACTTCCTCTCAAAAAACATGACCAATTTCCTCCCACATATTATATCAAACAGTTGTCTTACTAGGATCCGCTTAACCAAAAGTAATGAGCAGGAACTGCGCAGTCATACGTCGCAGGATGAAAAGACATAAATTGTACAGAAAGTCCGTAATCAGACAAAGTGGCCATGTTGTTGCATTTGATGGTAGAAGGTTTAATAGTAACATGCAATTGTCTAAAGAACGGTTTCGACAGAATCATTTAAACCGCCTAATAGCATGAGCGTATCTTTGTTCCCTTTAAGCCAATGTTTCGGAAACGGCGTAGAACGTGCGTTTTGTCGGCGACATGAAAGAACCTTCGGGTTGACGACATACGCAAAAATACAGATCAAATGGATGATTGGACGATTAAATGCCGTTGTGATGCTTGCTTCCACCAGATCCATTTTATGCATGTTTCCCATCTAAATCAATTTAAAGTGAAGCTGAATCGTTCGGAAATGCGAAACAAAACATCAGATCACCCGGCTCGGGGGCCGTTTTGCAGTCCGTTCCGCCACCGTTCGTAGGTACTCACCCATGAGCACGGAGGCGGGCACGGTGCCGTTGACCGGCCGCAGCTGATCCATCGCGTCCGCCGCCGCCGGCTCGCTCGGCACCAGCACCGCCAGCACCAGCACCAGCGCCGCCGCCGCCATCGGCCCTGGAAGCGCCACAGCCCGCTCAGTGCGGGGCGCGACAGGGACTGCCGGCGCCGGCCCGCCCGCGCCTCGGCCGCCCGGCCGCCGGGGCGGCGCCTCCGGAGAAAACCGACCGAGACCGCCGCCGCCCGGGGGCATCGTGACCGGGGCGCGCCGGAACGCTCCGGAGGCTGACCTGAAGATGGACCCGCGCCGCAGAGTGGCCCGGGCATTGGTCTGAGACTGGTCACTGAGGCAGGAGATGATCCGGAGACTGGCTGGGGCGGGTTGGCGATCGGCTCGAATTCGGATCCGGGGACTTCGCCAAAGCCTAGTCTGGAGATTGGTCCGGAGACTGACTGTGTTTGCGATCGTTCAGTCGCCAGGTAACTGGCCTGGCGGCTGAGCGAGAAATTTCCCCCCTCTCCCTCCCAACAGCGTCCTTCCGTTATCCGGGAATATGCTGGGAATGCTTCGCAGGCCCTACGGGGCGGACCGGCGAAAGGACGAGAACGAAAGGAACGATCCACGCCGTTAGTTCACTGGGAGATGAAAATTGTGTTCTGCCCTTCCCCCCAGCGCGCTCTCTCTCTCCCTCGTCCTTTCTACCTATTTACTCTGTTATAGCGGCTATTTTTTATCGTGTTTCTCACGTTTTCATGAAGACTGCGTCGGTATAGCCTACACGGGCACAGTAGAAGAGTAATGGCAATTTTCGACATTGGTCAGGACAGAAGAAGCAATAGCCAAGCCGCACGCCATTTGACACCAGACAGATTAATAACAGCATGTTCACCTTTGGAAGGTCACTGCTCTCCTTTGAACTGTCAATAGCGTTTGTCGTCCCAATGTATCTGGGACATGGCGACACTAATTACGGGCTCCGTTGGCTATAATCGTGTAAGCCGGATGACCCAGCTATATGGCTGTCAGCCTTTGGGCAGGTTGCGGTCACGTTGTCGGTCAAGCGTGTACGTCCCCGCCCGAGATACGGTGCCGAGACCGAGGTCACGGCTATGACTGATGGATGGCATTTAAGCGTCACTGGTGACAGGAGCAGAATGAGCTGTAATTGTGCGCTAGTGGATGAAGTCTTGATAACAGATGCATTATATCTATTAAGAACGGAAGAACAAGGAAAAAAAGGGAGATGAATATGGGAATAAGGAGCGAGAGAAAAAGGGTGGTAGAGAAAAAGGGAAAAAGAGGGAGAGACGGAGGGAGGTTAGGCGAGAAGAAGGATTTGGGAAAAGAGAGGGTAATTAAAAGTTTCACAGGTTTAATAAATGCCTGAACGCTGACGCTCATTCGTTTCGCATACAGCTTAATTCTAAACGGTCGTTGTCGCGAGAACGCAAGATAACATTGCAGATATTTACAACGCTAGCGTTAGATGCGGTAAAGGAAAAGCAGAGTTGTGGTGCAAACTAGTGTTGGCTGTTTGTTTCCATTTTGAGCCAAAGGCGCGACCTACGACAGCCTTGACTTGCCATGCATTTCGGATCTCTTCAAGGCGCCTCGCGTGGAAAACGTAAGTGCTTCTAGCACCAGCAGCACTCCAATCAGAGATGCACTGCTCATGAAAACACGTCTGGTGAAATGCTTCGGCTAACGTCAAAACAGATAACGACTGAGAAAGACGACACACGAGTGGCCATCCATAACCAAATGAAAGCACGACGCGACACATTCGAGCCTTCCTGAGGCGGCAGAGGCCACAAGCCAAAGCGCAGAACGAACGGATTCTCTCCGCATCGGGCGGCGGCTGCTCTGCCGGGCGGGCCGGACGCCGCGCCGGCACGCACCCGCTTCCGCGGACGCGTGGGAGAGGCTCTCTCGGCGCAGAAAGCGGCGCCTGCGCGCGGATCGCCGCGCCGGCCGGAGAAGCGGCGCCGTGGGAGCCTCCCAGGCGCCGAGCCCGCGGCCGTATCAGCCGGAACCGTGCCGCCGCCGCCGCCGGCCGGGGCGTCTTCACTCCCGCCCTACCGGACTCGCTCGGTGGAGCTGCCAACCGCTGGGGCGGGACGGGGGGCAGGTGCGGTTAGCAGAGATTGGCGAGGAAACGGGATGGGTTGCAAGGTGGAGCCATTGCGTTGAAGATTGTCTCTGTAGGGAGTGGACTTAACCTGAACCGTGTCTCGTGGGTTCGAAATGAATAAAACAAAGTCAAGAGTCATGTGCATGGTTTGCAATATTATATCAAAGCGTCCCGAACAGATTTCAACCTTTGCCCTGCAATTAGGCCATAATGAATTCACTGGGTCCCAGCTTTCTGCTTTCAGTAACATCAAGGCAGACTTTCCATGGCTGTACTCCCCATGACCTCTCTACCTCGCTGCCAGAGTTCACGACGCATCCGTTCGTCCCAGACATGCTGCACCCAGCAAGCCTGCTTTCCACTCCGGGCGACCGTTCTCAGGCCCTGGTAACCATGGCATCGACGCCCTCTGCCCTATCGATCCGTTCAGCGATTAGTCTCAGTCTTGTTCCACGCAGCTCTGATGACCAGCGGGGTGCGACGGGTACGTGCAGGGAATGTCGAAACCTTCCCCAAACACGACAGGCCTGACAGCCGAGGGACACCTGACGATACTGGACCTCAGGCCGTATTGTGCCCTGCGCCACGCTCCGGTAGGCGGGGTGGCTGTCTCCTCTTCCTCGGCCCGAGATCTCGGAGCTGCTCTGTCGTCTCGTCCGGCTGTCCACGCCGCAGATGCCGCACTCGGTTTTGTAACGGCGCCGCTGGTGACTCGAGCTTTGTCCGAAACCTCACCACGGGCGGCTTGGATCAGGCAGCTGCGGTTGCCGGGGGCTGACGTCATCAGAAATGAATGAAGGCAAACCCGTTCCTGTTACGTGTGCAAGTGCATTCGCTGTTGTATGAGCATATACAGAGATAAAACTGATCCACTTCCCTCTCAATGTCTTTCACATCGCTGTGGCGTTGATCATGGTATCCGGATTCGTTTTCCCTTCTTTTCTTGAGGTTAATTAGTCGATTCCGCTGAAAAGCCGCATTTCGAAGAGCATTACCGTCACCAGTCAGAGACCGTTTCCAGAAGGGCAATAATCGGACAACGGTATTCTAGTTTCCGTCGCACTCACTTGTCCCTAATTCCGGCTCTTCCAGAGAAACATTCCGTTCCTTGGCGGACAACCCGAACTTCCCGTGTGGATACATTGACTTCCTGGGAAGGATTCTCCAGCTCCCGGAAACTTGAGTGGATTCAGAGGGGCCGTCGCTCAGGCCCATGCTCGGGTGATCTCTGACACTGCAGATGTGCAAAAACTAATCGACGTTGCTTCGGTCGATTGCTAAAATTGTGCCAGCACCCTTCTCTCAAACCCCGGTTTCACGACCGTTGTCGACGTCTCGTCTCGCTGGGAGGATTCCCGAACCCAGGCCGGACCTCAGCCCTCCTAGCCGACGCGCCACTCCCGGGGCTAGACATCGGGCGTCGCAGGCGAACTGCAGGGGAGATGTGCGAAACGTCACGTGACGGAGCCAAGTTGTGCTGTCAATGTGACCGCCGGACGCATCAGGGAGCACACAGGGGGAGGGGCGGGGCGTCCGTCGCGTCGGCAGCCCTTACACAACCCCCATCGGACGGGTGACGTGCGCCGGGCCGCGCGCCGCCCGATTTGTCCAGCAGATGGCCGCGCCGGCAGTGAGAGTGTCAGCTGGCGGCGGTGACGTAACGGCGGCAGTGGCGCCGGCTGGCGGCCGGAAAACAAACGACACTCAAACGCACTAATCGCCGCCGGCCGACGGTGAGTCGGCGTCGATCCGATTCGCGACGCGGCGCCGGCTGGCGGCGCGCGCGGCACGTGCCGACGACGCCGCCGCTCCGGACGTGATTAGTCGGCCATTCGTTTGGCCGCGTCCGTCACATCTGTGCATTATGAGTGCACGCCGGGAGAAACCGAGCACGAGCGCCAATCAGGCTCAGTTTCCTAGTGATTGAAGCCCATTCATGCGATGGGCTGCGGGCTGTAATTTATCACCTCGGAGTTTCCCGGCCGCCCGGTGGTACCGCGCCAGTGATTATCAGATGGCATCGGTGAAACTGAAGGGCGCGGACGCACTTCTTCCCAAGACGCATTGCCGTAAATAAACAAGGACCAGACGCCGTTTCGCACCGAAACCCAGGTTTTTCGCACGTAGAAAAAACGGCTTCTGTCACACGTGGAGGCTCCGCAACGGGATCAGTGCTTTGGAGGGTATGCAAGGTTATAACGTGTTCATTTATATTTTAGGTCCATGCCCCTTGCCCAATGTTATTATCTGCAAAAATGCGGGAATGCCTTCGGCCTGAGGCGAGGGCCATAGCAGTCCAGCAGTGTTTCTACCACTGATACAGTTCTTCTTGCACCCAAGACATTTTTCCAGTCTACAGTCCGTCACGGACGAGTTCGTATTCTTGCATCCCCGTAAGATCAAAACATGATCGCATCTGCTCGTACAGCAGCGGCGTAAGCCAATCGCATCCCATCGTCAGCATTGTGCTTTGCGCAGATCTGCCACTTTGGAACCAGTGGATGGCATAAGCGAAGAAAACACGACCCACTCCTGTGCACGCTTATGAATGGCATTACGCACAGCAGAACTCTTCCAATGATTTGGGTTTGGACGTTACTTACCTCGTGTGCTACTGTCGTTTAGCATTATTATCTTGTGCCCTTATTGGGATCACTGATTACCGACATTACTGGCTCGGATGTTATTGACGTTACGTGTTACTGACGTTACATGGAACACCGCACACACCGTCTTTCGTCAGCCCCATTTGTCCCAGGCAGTTTGGGCTCGCCATAACGCCGATTTCCAGACAAGATTAAATCCCGTCTGGCACAGACTTTTTTAAGTCGAAGCCCTGGGGCGCAGCAATGGTGTTCTTGGGGGGGGGGGGACGGAGCTCAGTGTGATTTGAAATCATACGAAAACCGCCTGCTGGGAAGACGATATACAATGGTTTTCACAAAAAATGCGGACCTGGGGGGGGGGGGCGGGACCCCCCTTAGGAACCCGGCCCCCTGTGGCTGCGACGGTGTCGAGGCCCAACCGTAGACTTTGTGTGAGCGAGATATATCTGAATCACCTCATTCCGAACACAAAACCAGATCATCGCTGTCATTCCTCATCGTGGTCTCTTGATTACAGCTTTCAACCAATTCACGTCATTTGAGAACGCAGATGATGAGATTCTAAAAAAAAAACAGCGAGAACTACAGCTTTCAAACTACCCTTTAACCAAGGCGCGGATCTTCCGCCAGCATTTCCGCCGTATCAAAGAGGTGGGCGTTCACCTGAATGATGGATGATGGCGCGGCAATGGGAGACAACAAATAAAGAGCCTTTTATCGGTTGCTGACAGCGGCGAGATGTGGGCAATCGCGTTCGGATATGACGGTGACAATTTCCAACCCCAGACCAGGTCACGTGGCTCATTAATGACCCGCGTGACCTTCGCCCAGCAAGTCGTGAAATATGACTTCGAATGAGCACCCCCATCAATGACGTAAACATAAAAAGTATGGAACACTGAGTGAGCATACAGAAAGCACGACATGATACTCGGCAAATCTGCCAAACCTCCGATGAGCTACAATATTGCGCACACCTTTAGAGGTAAGATAAGCCTCCGCAACGTCAGACTTGTCTCCAAGCAGGCAGTAAGTACACCCTGCTACAGCCGGTGCATCAAGGGCACCGACAAAGGCAAGACAAGTCTTCCAATCAGTCAACCCGTCTCCAAGCACGCGTCAAGCGATCCCGCTGGAGGTCGGTGCCCGCCGCACCGCTGGACGTCCTCCCTCCCCTGCCGGCGCGGCGCTCGTGCGCCAGAGTAATCGAAACGCGTCATTAATCTGCGGGCCCGAGCGTCGCTCAGCTGGCCTGGCGTTGTGGCGGCTCGCTCGAGCGTGTCATGAGAGTGGTCGCGACACGGGGCCGCAGAGTCGCCGGAGCAGGGCCTGGTCGAAAGAAAGTGATCCGGAGGCGGTGGCGACCGAAGAAACTGCCCCAGGCCGACGGCTACCTGCCTATTGTGGAGCAGTGATCCACGCGCTATAACTGAAGCACATGCGTGTTTAGTTTATCTGTTGATAAATGTGTCGGCAGGTTTGCATTTGTTTCGTTTTACTTGTACTAGTCATTACCACCGCACAATATTTTTTTCCGTTATCCATACTCACGTGTTGGATATCGGAACATACTTAAGTTTCATATCCACATATGAATTCATCTTAAAGCAGACAGCGCGACAGTTTACCTTCGGCCATTTTGCATCATAAGAAGGTCGTTCAAGTGTGAAAATTTCAAATGAGAAAATCTGCAGTCAGGCGCGGCGGAATGGACCGCACGTTTTTAATTAAACTAACAGCCAAACTCGTCCGGTCTCCGACGCCAAACGCTGACAAATGGCTTGTCGAACGTTCACAGCACGGCCCAGAAGGCGGCGGCAGACGAGTGAGGAGCGGACAGTACCGTCTGCCGCGCCCCGGGTGGCGCAGAAAGGGCCCACCCGCCTCCCGAATCCCCGCGGCAGCCGCCAGCCGACGTCGGCGAAGAATGGGCGCTCATCATCTAATTCGCGGCGGCGCGTTTGGCGTCCGCGCGCGAGTGCTGAGGTGTGGGTCGTTAGCGCGCCGAGAGCGAGTTCTGAGAGCGGCAGGACGGGTCGGAGAGTGATGGAGCATCCCGTGGAGAGTGGCAGGCCCCGAAAGAGCAGGCAGAAGTCCTGCCGGAACTAACCACGTGGTCGTTGCGGTGAAAACGTTTTGCCCGACATGTGGTCTCAGCGGTTGCTTTGTTTGGTTGATGAAGAGTTCGACTGGCGAAACCTTAAAATGTTTGGTCCTCCAGGCGCCCACTGAGGTGATCAGTACCTGTTTCATTTTGAGATGGCGATGATACATTACATCCAATGTGTAAGGGTCGGTGATTCGAAAACGGACAAACATAATCTTGCAGGGATGTGGCTGTGATGTCTTTTTCTCTCGCGTTGTTTCGTTTGCAAGGAGTTGCCCATGCATCGGCGACGTCTGCGTTTTTGGTACGCATGTTATTTTTGCACCTTGGTTAAACGACTTTGCCTAGACACTGCGTTGTTACAAGTGGATACAGTATGGTTATTTGAAATGTTTTCCGTTTTGCATACATCCGTGGAAAATAAGGCGTGCACTCAACTGTGTAGTCATTCCAATTTTGAGTTAGCTAAACAGCATTGGAATGGTTGTCATACCGGCTAGATAAGAATTATTGGTACTCAGGTGAGGCAATGCAAACTGTTTCATTTCAGTTTTTTTTTTCAATTGATTCACCGAGATCTAAATAATACATCAACCATACAGATGAGTTACGATGCATGGGATGACAAATAGCATTATATCCCATGATGCAGAAAAACACTCTGCTTGTGCATGCCGCTCATGGAATACTGGGGCATACTGCAATGCGGAATGTCGTAAAAAGATAGCAATAGGCCCATCTATAGCCCCCAGTTGCCCCGTGACGGACTTCACATGGTTACGCATGCTGGCGTCGAGCAATGTGCTCCCAAGAAGTCTTCTGTTCGTCCCTGAAGCCGTCTGTGGGGCCCTTATATGCTGCCCCTGCTAGGGCTAGCCCAGCCTTGATACGGTAAATGAACCATTTATATCCCCTCCCGCCTGGCTACTCACGTTCGCTTTAATGACAGTGCAACGAGTACGATTCCATGTTACACTAGTCTACTGATCTCACTAAAGTGGGCATCGATTTAACGTGACGTTTCATCGATTGTCAGACGTAGGTCACCTGCAGACGAGCTGGTTATACTCCCACACTGAACAGCCCAAATCATTACGTGTCAAACCCAATATGTAACATCACCACTAATGACCCTCTGACTATGCGAAGAAATGACAGCGCGCATTACATGAAGTTTACGCAATTTACTGGTAATCACTAGCTTAGGGAATTTCTGTGTCTAATCTGTGGGAATACATGCCAAAGAGATCTTTCGTGGCAACTAAGTGAGCATGAGGTGCTGATGGTATAGCACGTACTGCCACATGCCACAGACACGTACTGCCTGACATTGCACAGTTACCGATAAACAGCGCAAACGGCAAGACCGAGAGCGCCCCGAGAACAAAGGGTTTTCGGAAGCCGTAGCCCAAGGATCATTTTCAGCCATTCTTGACTGTTCGCGGAACCTGAACTGCAGTTTTAAAAGGAACCCGAACGGACGTTCTGAACACTAATTTAGTGAGCAGAACACAAACGAGCTGCGTTTCACAAGTACGTCAGCTTCGATCTTATTCAAAATTTTCCAGTCGTTCAAAGCACTTACCATTTTTGTAATGTTCTAGTCGAGTTAGGATATGTTTGTACCGCTTTATCAACAGAGAGATAGGGAGCAAATGTCATAACATTATTCCTGGCAAGGTTGTTCTAACCCTAAAACTTTCTATTTTTCCTTCATTCATACCCCAGCTAGTTTGCTGATAAATTCGTGTAACATTTTTCTTACACACTGTCATCATCTTGACTCAGTTTACGTGAAGCATATGCGCTTTTAGAATGGCCCGTGTATTTCATTAGTCTTTCCAGTTTACTCAAACTTCATTGCATCTTATGTTCATCACTACAACGAAAACAACATTACGAATGAAGAGACCGGTCATGGGTACACACGCGAGGAGGTGATTCAAAGCGACACCATTGATGCCATGTCAGCACTGTAACGGTGCGGTTCCAAAAATTCCCAACCTCGGCGCATCAGCCTTCTTACCAGAGGGCGTCGTCGTCGGCGACCACGACGTTCCGCACGTGCTGTCGAGTCCGGCGACCGGCGTGGACCCGCCGCAGAGACACACTCTCGCCGCCTCCAGCCGGGCCAGACGCCGACGACACTCTGTTGTTCCTACGTCGTCCGCGCCGCGAACACTTTCAGTTCTCCGCTCGCAAAAAGTGCTCATCGGTGGGCGAATCGCGGCAGGCTGCCATTTGGTCAGAGACAGCCGGGCATCTGCGGACGTGTGTGTTCTCTTGAGTGGTGTGGAGTTGGTTCAAATTAGGAAACCAATAAAAAACGCATTGAGTGGAGGATGTCGAGTTAAGTCTATTTCGTGTGTCTTTTTTAATTTAAAGCATATTTTTAATACTCTCGGCCGTATTTTCCCCTCAGTATGCATTTCATATAATGAAGGGATGTTTGTCAATCTAAGTCTGTATTTTACATTCGAGAAATCGCATGATCAAACGTTACGCACGTCCATGACGTTATTCACTCCAATTTTTGAACCGTTCAGAAGCACCCATACGTCTCGAAATGGAAACATCACTCCAAGAATAGTTGTGTGGACAAAAGAGCTTGGAAGCCAACGCATTGGAGATATAAAAGGATGAAATTTAATGGATTGCGATAGAATAATAGATCCACCGGCAGATTGTCTACATCCAGACAGCCCGGAGTCATCTTGTGGTGAAAACTTCATGGTTCGGTGCCCATTGGTTGCGAAGTTATTAGCCTACACAGGCTTACGATCTTTTTATGAGCGCACAGATGACGAACTAAAAATGCCAGAATAGTTTAGTAGATCTGAGGTCAGGTTACGAGATCAGATCGAGGTCAAAAGTAAACAAATTTTCGAAACTTAAAAGTCCTGTTCTAATCATCTTAACTCCAAACCCGAGACATTCGTAAAAAGCCAATTCATCTTCTACCTGTGTAGCAGGTTTCAGGTCGATATCAGGTCAGATCACGAAGAAATGACCAAAAATGTGTTCGCACGTCCTTTCCCTGCAGAGGCCAAACAGTGAAGCGCCACCAGTTTCATGTTCAAGGCCTAATTGGAGGTTAAAATGGTACAGAACATTGGCAGAGATGGCTGACCACGCATTCCGATGATTTAATTTGTTTTAGGTCATCTGAGGTGACTGACCTGAAATGAGCTTTATTGACCTCGGTATACACTTTCGTGCAGCAAATTGTTTTCAACGGTGTTTTTCACGCTAATTTCGAATTCAGTGCCCAAAATTATATGGCAAACTTTAAGGTAAATAGTAAACGACGAAACGGACTGGATCAATATGGCGTATCTCGCAATACGATCCAGTCCACCGGACTGGATGAGGATTGGATTGACAGATCCGTTCAAAACACGGATTTGCATCGGATTTGGGGTCAAAGTTTCATGAAACTATGATATTTAAGCAAATGACAAAAATGTCTAAAATCAGATCATTTAACCAGATCATGTAGTTCAAACCATTTAACTACATGAACTGTTAGTGTTCTTCCAGCAAGTGGTAGTGAGTGGCGAGGAATCCAGATGTTGGTTCGTGAAAAACCCTATTCCCGGAGGGCTAGACGGTATGGTCGATTCCCGGCAGGGGGGGCGGATTCGGCCCCCCCCCCAGAGATCTCGAGAACTACTCGTCCGATTTCATCGCAACAAACGGCAATCGATTTGCCGTGACATCAACTACATTTTTATAAAAAGAAATTTTCAAAATTTTGAAATTTGTGGATACAGGGGGACAAAAATGTCAAAATGGGGGGTACTTTTGGACCTCTTATAACTCCGTCATTTATGGACCGATTTCAATGAAACTGGCATGAATCGAGAGATTATGGATAGGGCTTTTATCATGGGCCCGCAAATCTGAAATTTTGAGAAAATTCATGGGCGTTCACAGGGTTTTAAAAATAGGAGGATTAATTTTCCAACAACTGAATGAACAAAAAAGGTAAAACGCTTTTTTGGCTTCTGCTAGTTATGCTATGCTAAAGAAGTACAAATCGTATTGCAATGTTGGTATAATGTTAGCGTAGGCGGTGCAAGGGACATGAAAAAGGGGGAACTGTCATGGTCACACGTTCTTCAGATCAACTTGTGACCTTTGGCCTTAAATGACCTCCAGTGACCTTGGGGTCACCTGGAATGATTTCGTGTGCATTTGATACTATCTGTAAACGTTTTCAATCATCTGAATTCACTCTATTCCAAAAATTTCATTTTATGACTATTGCGATATAGGGTACGCGCACTGACATTTTAGGTCATAGCTCCGTGACCCGACCTGATATCAAGCTGAAACTTGGTACACAAGTAGAGGGCACCCTTCTACATCTTATATATTCCGGGTTTGGCATTTGAAAAAACGGCGCCGAAATTATTACGAAAAAACTAATTTTGACTTTTGACCTTGACCTGACCTTGTAAAGTGACCTCAGATGAACAAAATTACATCTGCACATTGCCCAACTATTTAGCTATACATCCATATAAAGTTTTAAGTTCTATCTTAAAAACTCTGTTTTTGGCAGACATTTTCCTTTTACCCTCAACATGGTCAAAAATGGCCTGAGGTTCCTCCCAAAAACGTTGCCTGGCTCCGCTCCTAAACAAAGTAGAATTGTGAAATTTTGTCACAGCGCGTAGAAAGGATAGCTAGGAAATGTCAGCAAGTTTCGTGAAGCTGCGTCAAAAAGCCTGGAATTGGGAAACAAAAAACCCGAGGGGGGGGCGGATTCAGCCCCCCCCTGCCGGGAATAGGGTTAAACAGAGGTGGTACGTCATGAAGAAAACGACTTGTGTTGGCAAATGACAGTGGTTAACCCTCAGTCATATGTATTCTTTTTTGAGTTTTATTTCTGCTAAAACTAGATAATTTTTAACCGATTTTTTTAGCATACAAGTTTACATTATACTAGACATAGAGGTTTCTCATTCTGACTTCTATAGGTTTTGGCATACTATTCGTAGGGGGTCGGATCCGGATTGGATCAGCCTTGGAGGAAATGTATGAATTTGGGTTGGTTCCAGATTCAGCCAGGCCGGATATGGATTGGAGCGGATGGGACCGGATTTATCCGTTTCACACTCTGGTCAATGATTAGCGAAGAGAAACTGATCAGACGGGTTTGGGTTTCGATCTAATTCCGTGGCATATCATAATATAGTATCATATGATAATATAATATCACATATATAATAATAATGCCGTAATACATAACATCCACGTATTATTCTGACGAAGCCGGAGGGCGCAACAGAGTTCTTACTCACCATTGTTAAATACTTGATTTAGTGGCAAAATTATAACGTTTTCGAAGCTGCTTTAGGTCAGTGATCTAGGCTGAACTCAAATGACCCTGGGTGACGTTAGTGACCAAATTTGATCTTTGAGGTATTCCTGATTGTCAGATTCGAGTTTAGCGCTAGAATTTGTCTCCAAAGACCACAAAACAAGGTATGTGACACTCCGTGAAATCATAGCCATATGGATTAAATTGAGCTGAGGCAGTAATTAAAGCGAGAGTGCTGACCCAAACATTTCATATTATGTACCATCTATCGCAGTTTGTGCATCGTACAAAAAATCTCATACGTTTTGGTTCTGTGACCAAAAGTTTTGCGTGGTACAGGTGAAAGTTTGGCGAGCCGCACTAAACTCGACCCTCTTTAACCTCATTTTACCTTGAAGGTCGCCCTCCAGAAATATCAAACTTCTGCATCAGGGAGTTCGTTCAAGGATGCATCTACCCTGCAAACTTAGTGGCTCTGGCCTCATTAGTTTTTTATATCTTAGGGGCATCCAAATGACCCATCACACCCGAGCGCGTTATATTTGACCGGCCACCCTTGCGATTGTTGAAGAAACTCAGCAACGAGCTAATCGTGCGAAGTAATCATGTTTGAAAAGTACGCGCACTAGACTCGTATCCTTTATTTTAGAGCAAAGCCTCGGATGGCAGACAGCAGCGCTCCCCCAAGAGATAACCCGCACCACCATGGCAGATTCATCCTAAGTCCTGATCAGTTTGGAAGTCTGTACCAGTACTAACTACTGACTGAATATGGTAACAACGGACTATTTATTTTGTCTATTTCGTTTCGTCTGGACGGAATAACTATTCCGTCTCTTGCAGACTGCGTTATATATGTGAAGATGTGAGCCTTAGGCTGGGATCTAACACATTCCTTCCAACCCAAATCTGTCATTTATCTAATAGCTGTATTATATGTATAATAGGGCTAATAGCTGTATTATATTATATTTATAACTATGAATATGAATATATGTAACTATCATCTATGCACAGGCGCGGCGAGGGGATCCCAGGCCCCCCCTTAGGCCCATATTTTTTGTGAAAACTATTGTGCATCGTCTTCCTGGCAGGCGGTTTTCGTATGGTTTCAATCCCCACTGAGCTCCGCCCCCTCTTAACAAAATCCTGCTTGCATCCCTGTATCTATGTCTTATAAATAAAAAAGATAACACCTGTACACAATAACGATATTTTACGTACAACACTAATCATAAAAATAAAATAAAGAACCGAATTACTCATGACCGAGCAATAATACTGTGGAGAATATTTCCCGCAGACGAACAATTTTATTTAAAGCAGTTCGTTTTATCAGTCACCACTTGACAGCTCATCAAGTCAATTCCGAAATTCACATTATAATCAGTCATGTTTATCACGACATATTAGCTTCCATCATTCGATAAAAAACGATAAAAAACATCGATAAAATACTCTAATGAAACCTGAGAAACGCTTTGAATGCAGACACATGTCTATATCACACGTGAAACACAACACACAATACATAGATACAAATGCAAAAACTGCTCATCCACCTATACAAAAGGAAGCAAATAAAACAATGCAAAAACATCACTGAAATGAAACAAAATATTCCACAGTGATTCAGGGTGGTGTCGAATCTTTCCTGAAACTCAGTGTAAAATGCTCTGGTAAGCTAGGTAATCGCGCCTAAAGCTATTAAACCCTGTCGTTTATTGCCTGGCAAAGGAGACTGATGGCGTTCTGGAGAACATCCCGGCGCTCAGTACGGCGGGAAGGAATCGTAGCGGCAGTCGACGTTGTACCACCAGTCGCAGGTCCTGCTGACGGGGTTGAAGAGGGTGCCGGTCACGCAGAGGAAGCGGTCGTGGCCGTTCTCGTGACAGTGGTGCCACGCCTGGAACCGGAACAGTCAACTCACGCACGTGCATGGTCGCGACCCTTGGGCTCAGGCATGAACGATAAAATAATGTCGACAAAAACATAAATGTTGACATTTTTGTTTTTGTTTGACAATTGGGTAAACATATATTTTTCTCAGTTGAATGCATGACAAGTGCTTTCGATGATACAAATACATCTGGTCTAGATGAAAATGAAGGAAGACAGCGGCGTTGCTTAGCTGTTATTTTCATGGTTAGCATTTCTAGTCCCGTTTTTGGATAATCGGCACATTCCTCGGTCCCGGGCCCGTTTACGAGCTCCGCCTACCTGGCAGCGGGCTTCGAAGTCCGCGTACATGCCGTGCACCTTGCCGCTGCAGCTGAAACGGGTGTCGGGCGGCCGCCGGAAGGTTGGGTAGTCCCTGCCGGCCCTGCCAGGCAGGTTGTCTGTCGCAGGCTGGACCGCCGCGCCGCCCGCAGCGCCACCTGCCCTGTTTCCAGGCACGCCGCTAGATGTCGGGCCTGTCGCCGGCCAGGTGGGCCGTGTGCGCGGCAGCGGGCTCGGCGTCACGGTCGGCCGGTATGTCGGTGAATATGTTCTGGGGAACTCAGGCTGACGCGAGGGAGGATAGCGGGAGGGATGGAGGTGGGTCGGTGGAAGCTTGGGCGAGGAACTCCCTGTCACAGTCTGCGCGGCGGACGTGGTGGGGCCGAACGATTTCAGATAGGTGTTATATGCATTGCCGCGAGCATGCGAGCCATCCAAGATGCCTGAGATCGAAGTCCCTCGTGCGGAATGTTTCATCGGGGCAGGTATGGAGGCAGAAGGCAGCTCAGTGGTCGTCGCCAGCGGAAGATTTACCGGTGGATGGGTAGACGATACCCGAGGATGATTTGCGTGATGATGACCAGGACTGGGGTGGTAGCTGTCCCAGTGTTCTATGTGAAGATGTTCTGAGTGATGGTGCTTTTCAGCGGGCTTGATGGTGGTACGCTGTAGGACATTCAACGGCTTGAATCCGGTGCCTAACTTGTAAAGAGTGTTCGGCTGTTCAAAACCTGTCTTTTCGTGAGGGCCAGGAGCCGTTATCTCTCCAGAGGTCCTCTGGTGGCTCACGACGCGCTTACTTGCGTGACTTGAAAGCTCACCTTTGCTCTTTTTCGTTGAATACGCCTCCTCACTGGTAAAGGGGGCAGCACTGCTGTAGGTGGCGCCACTATGAGATGAAACCGGTATGAACTGAAAACCGGGATTTGGCGCAACAGTCATGGGCCCGCTGCCTTGCTTCTCACCGTCCGATGGCTCTTGAAGGCTCTCCCTCGCTTCGGCTCGAAAATTCGGCAATAAGTGACGCCTCAAATCGTCCGCTGGAAGCCGTTGCAGATCCGAAGCGTTCCTGATCTTCTGCGGTGACCACTGGACTCTTGCCAGCAGCTGCAGGCGCGACTCCGGCGACTCGGACCAGAGTGATTCGACGGTGGAGACACTCCCGTTTCCAGCAGACCCCGTTCTTGCCGACACCGCCTTCCGCGGCCGGTCAGGGATTTTCTGAGTGAGAAGAATGTCTTCTGATTGCGCAAGCGGCTCCGCTCGGACCCGTGGCGATTTCGAAGGACTGGCTGTGGTTCCGACGGCTCCTGCGGCGTGTGAAGCGTCATCCGGCAGCGCGGCAACCTTAGGGCGTGCTACTGGCGACAGGGAATGCGATTCCGGGACCTCTCTGGGGGTTGTAGACCCTTGTAATGTTGAGGCTGGGTCCGGATGTAAGAAGCTGGCGGCGAGCCAAGATCTAGGAAAATACCTCGGCGGATTTGTCACACTTTGCGCTGCAACCTGTTGCGGTGAGCTGACGGAGTCTTTTGGTGCATCGTAGACATCTCCCAGGGGAAATAACACTTTTTGAATGGAGTCTGCCTCCTGCGATGTGGAAGTCATCCTGGATCCATAGACGTACTTCGGTTGAGTGGCTACCCTTTGTATCGCGGCCATTTCCGCTGATCCGGCAGTGGTTTCCTCCACGTCGGAGGCGTATGTCAGCGTCGTATCGATCCTGACAGTCGCAGTCTTCTGTGAGTCTGAGACGTGGTCGCTGAGGGACGAAGACGGAGACTGAGAAGTACCGGCGACCGCGATCTTGGTGCGATACGCCGCAGCGTGGCCGTCGGCAGTCGTTAGGATTCCTACTGTCACTGGAATTAAAAGAGAGACAGGTGACAGTCTGCTTGAATGGGCCATGAAGTTCATGCAGTTTGTGTGCTATAGCGTTTACGAAGGCATGCCACCTTATGGTAACTAGTACAAACATAGGAATGTTCGATGTTCAGTAGATACTTTTTACCGCACTCCGAAAACTACCTTGTGCCTTTTTTTGCTATCTTGTCCACTTTCTTGAGAGGACATGCACTCAGTTAGACATCGGACGCGGCACGAGTAAGTGGATTGCATCTCTAGGGGCAGTAAGCTCATTTTTCGGAATGCCCACCGCATCCCACCGATCAACGGTGAGCTCAGTAGCCTGTTGCCTACCAGTTGCGGTGGCGTATGACATGCACCAGCGACATTCCATAAAACAATTCAAAGTGAAATACGGACCATAACTCTCGACCACTCCGCGAACAGATGATCACGCCAGGCTCCCCGTCACCGGTCGTCAGCACCACACGTCAACAGTGTGGAAATCCCGCGCCGCTCGCGGTGCCTGCAGCCAGACGCCGCCGGCGGCGGCTAACGACGGCCAGCGAGCCCCTGAACTGCAGACTGATTGGCCTCTGGCGTCGGCCTGCCGCCGGACGGCTCCGCGTGTGAAACTCGCGGCACGGGTCGGCCCGTCACGATCGACCTTATCCTGAATAGGCGGGATTTTTCCACTCCGGTGGAATTTGAGCGCGTTGCGCGGGGCGCTGCCCATTGACAGTCCGCCAGTCTCGACGATGTGACGCTCTGGCATTTGGGGTCAAGGCAAAATTTTGCGTTACCTGCTTTGAACTAAGATGCGAGGCAAAGCGTGTCTGTTAAACTGCGGCACTGTTTCTGTGAACATGTTGGCTAAGTAATGGATGTCACGGCTTTTTCTGCACGTTTTGGTGCTTTTTGTTTCGGAACCATAGTTTAATTTTGCAAAATGTATTTATTTCGGCATCTGCAAACAGTCTAATCAGGTCGCTTTCTTCGCCCCGACAAGAACAACATGTTCAGGTCTTGTTTCAGTTAAATCTGTCGTTGTTTGCAAACCGCTATCAGGTAACGGTTTTAACCGCAAAATCCAGAAAATGTTTCTTATCTACAAGTTGTTTGCGGTTTGCTCCTCTCACGATCAGTGTCGCGCAACAGGCTCAGTCTTTTGTCCCGAGACAGATGGACACGACCGTGTACATCGGCAGCCTGTGACGCGATCAGATCTTGTCCGTTCGATTGGTCACTGGCGGTTGGCCCCGCAGAGGACCGGGTAGCACGAGTCCGTGCTCACAGAGCAGTCGCGTTAGCCGGCTCCGAACGACCTAGGGTGTCGAGTGACGTTCGCCGGCACTGGTGACTGTGAGCCAGCAGCCGACGATGGAGGTGGTTCACGTGCGCTGCTCGAGGCGCAGACCTTGGCTTAGTGGGCGAACTCCCAGACACTAACTGTGAACGCAGATAAACAACGTGCGCAGGGTGCACCAGTCTGAGACTGGACGGTACTGCCCACGACATCGCCTGGAATTGCGGGATGCTCTAAAAAAGTGACCTCGTGCACATCACGTCCGATCTGAAAAGCAGAAATACAACAAATGTCCCGCAAAGAGCTGATCTGCTGATTCAAGACAGCGTAGCGGACTTCATTTCCCCCTCCCAAAAGAGTTTTTTTTCGCGGACACGACTCACATTGATCTCGGCACCGTGGCTGCCAGGCACCGCGATTGCACTTTGGCAGACACCTGAACGCACGGCGCGCGCTTGGCTCACGCAGCGCGGCTGTCAGCTGCAGCCGCCGGCCGGCCGTCCGGTCAGGGCGCGGCTCGAGCGTCGACCCGGACCGGCCACCGTTATTCAACCCAGATCGAGACGCGGCGAACTCACCCAGACACAGGTGTCGCGCCGTGAAGGTCGCCATCGCGGTAAAAGTTGATCGGCGCTCCGTCTCTCAGCGCTGCCCGGAGCTGCTCCGAAGGTGATCTACCGCCGGATCGGCCGGCCGCGGCCGCGAGTCGGAGCCAGTTCCGGCGCACAACTGACCGCCGCGCCGGAACGCCGCGCCGCTTATCAGCACGTGCGTGCGGCATTGTGATGCTAACGTGGCTTCGCGCGCTAAAAAGCCGCCGAGTTCCGGCCGGCGAAAACTGAGGTCTTTGCCTCGCCCTCGGCTGCGCCACGGTTTCGACATTTCGCTCCAGTTTTATGCAGATTAGTGGGACAGTGTGGTTTGTTTTACTCGGAGACCGAAGCTTGATTACCGAGGTATTTCGTAACGGCGGCATGACTTCTCACCGGTCAATGGTTGTGCAGATCAGACCAGTATCAGAGTACCTAGAAAACAAAGACCGCGAAAATATCGTGTTTAGGACGGATGGTCAACGGCAAACAACACGAAACGCTGAAACATGACTGATCAGTCGTTTACACAAAGACATGTTGGTGTAATCCTGAAAAATGACGAGTCACAGGGAACACGCCACATGTTATGTTCGCATCGCTCACAACCTTACGGTTTATTTTGTTTGCTGTGGTCACTGGGAAAAGATACTGTATGGTCATCGGTGAACTAGGTTTTGGATGCAAACAATTCACTGCACAAATATTATAGATTGTCCCACGTTTTTCAGTTATTCTTGAGTACAGCCTTAACTCGCTTAGCTCACAGGTTTTAACCTCTGTCACTTACAATAACTGTCTTAGCATTCCACTCGATTAATAGAGTATGGCATACATAAAGAGGGAGAAAATAAATTTAAGGGAAGAGGGCGGCAAGGAGATATCTCAGGCATCAGACACATACGATCACCACAATGGGACTGCTTTATACATTGCCACATGACTCAGGAGCGTAGCCGGGACTGCGTCATGGAGGGACCAGAACAAATCCAACCCCTGTCAAAACTGAAAACTCCTCGGTTTTCGGCCTATGTACTTCTTATTTTCGGAGTTTTATATTTTTTTGGTGTGAAAAACTTCCATTTTCAACCCAAAGGGCTGGCTGTGGCACCTTGATCACTTTCTTGTCTACGGCCCTGACGTGAAGTACAATTTATCAAAAAGTTAGGGTCTAATTGTCAATAGTTTCCCAAATGCCAAACTTGTGATTCACGAAATTGTGAGCCGATTCGATTCTGATTCACATCGCAGGAGGGTGATTCTTATCCTGATTCTAATTCACGGAAACAGAGAATAAATGCGCCTCTGGTTCAAAGACAGTCTTTAACTGCAAGGAATCGATTCGATTCACGATTCACGAATCACCAATCGGTGCACGATTCAGTTATATGTGAAATAACAAAAACCGTGCATGTTTTCTTCTCATAAATGCAATAGTCAAGTCCTGGCACTTGTGGTATCCCAAAGCTTCCTATAGATTGTAGGATAATATGAGAGCAATGATTAGGTGTTTCGTATATTGCATGACATTTTTACGCATGGGCATAGGGCAAAGCGCCCAAATTCAGTTCGCATTGAGTGTCAATATGTAAAAAAAAACCCAATATGTTAATACATAGGTGTCTAGGGTCACGGATGTGAATATAAATGTTCACCCGCAATCACCCACAAGTAAATCCTACTACATTTCTTCCTAAGAAAAAGTTGGCATCTCAAACAATGATGCGTGGAATAGAATATAAGCAGAAAATGTAAAAGGAAATGGGCATTAATGTAAACTTTAACCATATAAATGTATAGTTCACCATTTATTTACGGTGTACTTATATCATAAAAGTGCATGAGAAATATTTTATTTTCCACTGTAACTGAACTACAGCTTTTATTTCCTGTTCTCATTTAGCTCCGTTCTTGATCCTGATGAAGCTAATGATTATTCCCATAAAAATTAATAAAAATTGCCCCATTTATTACGTAAACCAAGTAGACACTTAAAATTATCAGGATGCGAGGATCGATTCATGGAAACGATTGCCATTAACTCTATTTCGTGCCAGGAGGCGGATTCTGCCCCCACCCCCACCGTCCTGTTTTTTGCTCCTTTTTTCCCAGGCTTTTGAGAGCTGCTTAGCGGAACTTGGCGGATTTTCCTAGATATGTTTTTTCTGTACTGTGACTAAATTTTAATGGTTTTAATGGTTCCTCCAGAGGTGGTTTGAGAACGCATTTTTGGGGAGACAAGTTCGAGGAATATTGCGCTTTTTGGAGATTACGCGCTTCGACGTGGTCATGTACTATTTTGATGTCCTTTATAACCCGCCCTCACTGGAGGGGCGGTTTTTCCTAGACTGCTAGAGAACAAACAAATGCAGCGCCACGGAACTGTGTATTCCTTTTGCTTGACCATTTTTACAGCTTGTTTCCAATTTTTGACCCCAGATCATGTAAGATGTCTGACCTATGTCAGGTCAGTTGGACCTATGTCGAAAAAAAGTTTAACGTGCCCTGTAACTTTTCCCAACACATGATATCACAGGACTTTCAAGGACAGAGACTTTGATAAATGCAACAAACCTGCTACCTCGGATTTTTCGGAAATGTCCGGGTCATTGACGTAAGGTCAAGCTCGTTTTCAACAAAGGTCGTCGTTTTTTTCGAAAATCGACGGAATTTTTTAAAACTGTTTGAGCGTGGGGAGATCCGGGCATCCAGTTTCCGTCAATGGCCTAAGTTTTAATGACCTTCGACCACTGACCTGAGGTCAGGTCACGAATAACTGTTACGAGTCAAAACGCACTGCCATCAAAATTGGCAATGAGTGACTCGGATCGGGTTGAAAATGGCGGAACTGGCTCGCACAGTTGCAACTAATACTAAGAAGTTCAAAAAGTCTCAAAAATTACATATTTTGGGAAAAACAGACTTTGGCGATTAAAGCTCTGTCAGTTGTGTAGATTGATAACAACTGAGTTTCACCAAACTTTAAACATGAGAAGCCATCCCAAGAACGACTAGAATGAAGAAAAAAACTTGAAGTGGCATATTTCGCGAAAATAAAAGAACGCTGAAATTAGTCCCGTTAATTTCGTACCGCTTTCGTTGACGGCGCCCGCGCTGCAACGTTGCAAAAATCACCTTGTCTTTAACTCAACGTTTCTTTGTTCATATTAAAAAACTCAGAGAAATTAGGCGTGTGTCTGCGGACTTTTACCTGTCCGCTGGTCCCCTTTATCTAGACTTTGTTAGTCACAGCCCTTAAGGTTCAGGCCGTTTCTCGGTCTCATGCAGGCGGCTATGAGACAACACATATAGGATGTAAATGGCTTACATATTATCC
The DNA here is from genome assembly GCA_030062745.1 of Capitulum mitella. Lineage (NCBI taxonomy): Eukaryota > Metazoa > Arthropoda > Thecostraca > Pollicipedomorpha > Pollicipedidae > Capitulum > Capitulum mitella. The sequence continues at coordinate 4,078,711 of CP099840.1, forward strand.
AAAACTAAAAATGGGACCAGTTTCGAACTCTACTCGTCACAAGCTTTCCAGTCGTGCGCTTATTTTTAATCGTGCAACCAACCGTTCGTGAGTTAGAGGGGGCCGCCAACCGCCTTCCCCCGTCGAGCGTGCATAACGTCGACCTACAGTCGGGCGCGGGATAATGTCACGGACAGTTCAAATGTTCACAATATTTGTATCCTGCACACTTTCAAGCATATTTAAGGAAAAAGATGGGTCAATGGTGGATCCAGGGGCATGTAAAATGGGTATTTCTATTGCCTTATTACTAAAAAGTTATGTGTTATTATATGAATAAAACTAAGCTAACGGGTAATATAGATATCCTTCTCCTAATTTACGCTTATAATTCATCTTTACTATGAATACTGCCGGGGGCATTCCCAGACATCGGCTTTTGGGTACATATTTTGTCCAACAACATTTCCAGTGGGCAGAACAGACATATGAATCCGTGTGACTGGTTTTGCTAGTTTTACATCTGTTACGATCAAATACAATATATTTCAGTAAAAATAAAAAGAAAACAAAGGCTGCTCCAGGGTGACATAAAATGGACTATTCTGCTTCTTCCTATTCCTGAGATATTATGACTGGGTTTACGGAATAAAACACAGTTTTCACCGTATAGCTGTTGACCTCTGTTTCTGGCTCCCGGGTCCACCTATGCGCACTTGCAAGGTGTACATGATATGACATATAACACATATGGAAAGGTTTACTTGACTCACGTAATCTCACCAGACCCATAATATATCGCAAAAACTTGATTTTTCGTGAAAAAATGACCCATTTTATATGCTCTGGTTACGGCCACGACTCTATTATCTCAAAATGTGATGCGCTTATGTTCCCAAAATGCGAACTTTAAGCATAGTACGAAATACCATGTACAGTATATTTGAACATGATAGCGAGTTTTCAATAGCACACCAGTAGGGCGTTACCACACATTTTCTGATAACAGGATCTGCTCAAGGGCATTTTTCATATGTCCATAATATGGTATGTAGCACGCATGAAAACGTTTTCCGAATACAGTTATGCCCGCCAGACTCAAAATATCCCTTGGAATTAACATTTCCGGAAAGCGTGCACCCAGTTTTATGTGGCCTAAATACACTTATGAATTCGAAAAAACGACGTCTTCCTAACATATGTGATAGAAACATCAGTTGTTGTATGATAAAATGACATAAAATGGAATAAAATCGGCCATAAAATATGGTCAGAGTTCGTATAAGGCAACCTCCACTTACTTCTTCATTTTGATCACCTACCCTCCTTTTTAGAATCTTCAGCATTTATAGTTTTATAAATGTAGATCTTGTTATAAGCTATCGAATGACGTTTTTAGGTTTTCCGTTTTCCGCTAGGATATCGGACTAATAGTTTCCGAGATTGTGGGAGGGGGAAGCAGAAGTTGTCCCCGCAGCACGGAATCATACGTAGCGGGCAGGAGCACGGGATAATACTTTGTAAATCGATTCGATTCTGATTCTTAAGCCGAAGGGTATTCGGATTCGGACTCGGATTCGGATTCACAAATGTCAAATAGTGAATCGATTCCGATTCTGATTCACGGAAAGAATCGGCGAACCAGAATCGATTCTGATTTGATTCTGAATCGTCGACAAGTCTGCTCCACTGTCACTGGTGCATAGAGCATTTCACGAAAAATCGACCGGTACTTAACACCCTGATCCCTCAGATTCTGATGATTACAAAACCTACATTTTGTTAGGCCATGACACGAAGCTTGTTGGTTTCCTACCCATTGCTGCCTATCTGCAGGGATCGCAAACGAGGTAACCGTCACTGAGGAAATCGAGAAACAAGTTGTCTGAGAGAGAACCATGTGAGATTTCGTGCAGAACAGAATGCTGACGGTCAGACATTTCGTAACAAATTGATGGTCGTGATGAATCTCACCGAAAACAACCAACATGCTGTTTTTTTTTCAAAACCATGGGTCGCCTGTAATTTGTTGAAATTGAGGCCATTGTGCTCCTGGAATTGATCGCTGTTGAAACGTTTATTTTCGCTTTAACTTTGCGACAAAGCATCAGATCGCTTCTACAACCTCTAAGCACATTTCGCACATTACCTTTTCTGAAGAGGGAATACTGTAGCCGTTTCTAGAGATGAGCAGGAAGGGCGATACTTATTAACAGGTATTGGAACACTTCGATAAAAACTGGCTTGACAACCAGCTCGAAGCACCATCGTGCTATCCCGGAACTTCTCAGTGTCAACCAAGTCAAATGAGTGCATCTAACACGGATACTTAATACTTCCTGGCGCATTTGTCAGCACTATGATCTCAAATGCAACTAATCAAAATGCAATTGAAAAAGTCTCCTTTTTTGCAGGTTGCTTGTAAATGATCTAAGGGATAAATGCTGACCTGTCAAACCTGTCAAACGGACCTGTGTCAGTTGACTGAGGCGCCATGAGTGGCTTATAGCAAAAATCAATATAAAATGAATAAACCGACCATATATCTGCGAAAACAAGCTGCCTAGGGTGCAGTTTAAATATGCCGAACATGCGAAGATACTTAATTCGTCAAATACAAACAAGTTAAAATAAGAATTACATAATAAGCTATGTTTATCGCCTTAAATGGTGTACGTCGAGAAGATCGCAAGTTGTTATGCATTCTACGCAAGCTCTTCAAATGGCGCATCCACCAGGGTAAACACATGCCATTCGACGGTCAAACAGGACCGACACGAATAATCAGCGCGGCTGTCCAGCACGCGGGAAGGCCGTTCTCACGCGCCTGCTAGCCCTCCTTGGCACCGCTGTCGTCGGCCTTGGGGGGCGCCGCGGTCGGTGCAGCCCGTCCAGGAGCGTGAGCAGTGGTCTCTGGCTGGGACACGCCCGGCTCCCAGTCACCCCGACATCGGTCCGCTCACGACCCAGCTGCAGCTCTCGTCCACCACGAGACTCGGCAGTTTCCCTCGCGGCCAACCGAAACAATCCCACGGGTCACGACGTCGGGCCCGTGCCGTCAAATGGGTCAGCGGTGGCGCGCGGAGGGGGCGGCCCCCGCGAGGCGCGGTCGCCGCCGCCGGGCACGGCCGTCCGGCGCACCGACGAAAGTGAAAGTAGATCATATACCGGCGCGTCGACGGCGTGCGCTCACACGACGCTGCCCTGCTCAGGTCAGGCGAACATACCGCGCCAGCCGAGCGCTGATTGGTGCCCGCTCGCTGTGCTAGCTGCCAGTGTCGCGCTGCAGGCTCCGGTGTTGGTGTTCAGTGTACCTCTGCAGTCTCTGGTGGTAGGCTGCTGTTCGCGGCTGCAGTCGCCGGTCGGAGTTCAGCGAGCATTGCACTGAAACAGGAAGAGCTGACCGGCCATCTGTCTGGTTGCAGGAGCAAGATGAAACACTTCCTGGCTGTATCAGCGCTTATCGCAGCTGTCGCTGCTCAGGTGAGTCCGTGGAAAGGTTAAACGGTGCGCGCTTAGACGGCTTGTATGAAGTCTTTGGAGAACATCTCATTACGGTGGCATTCACCAGGACACGCCGTGCGCAGTGAATATAATTTACGAGAGCTATGAAGAGACGTTAAAATGTTTTTCTAAGGGCTTAAACAATTCGTTTAAGAGCTGAGTTCAGCCAAATCTAAAAGATGTGGCTGAACTCAGCCCTTAAACGAATTGTCCCATATATCGCCTGATGGGATGCTGTTGGCAGTGGCATCATTTACCGTAGGTTGGAAAAACTGCTGCATCCTGTATTTCATGAAAAGCCTTCTCATCTCATATAACGAAACATGATTGTTTTATGGTGCTGTCTTTGACACCAACGTCAAAAAACCCATGCGCATCTAAAATATTGGAAAGTATGCTACACCTTTAGGAAATAGTCTTGTTACCATGGCTGGAGATTTCCGAAAATTGTTGGGGGGGGGTCACATATGATTTCAGACCGTTCCTTTCCATTACCTATAATGGAATATACCTATAATATATATAATGCAATTAACCTTTTTTATATATATATATAACCAATTAATATATATAATGCAATAGACCTAATGTTAATGTCTGTGAATTTTGGGGGTCCAACCACCCTCCCCCCAGGTTCGCTAGCCAGGCTTGTTATGATCAATATCGTCAACTGTGGCGTGAAAGCCACGTCCAAAATCCCGTAAATTATACAACACATCCACACATTGTCTTGTTACAACCGATATCGAGTTAAACAGTGGTTATCCGCATATAACTTACCCACGAATAAAATGCCGAAAAGCATCCGGCACGTTTGCGACATACCCTGACGTGTTACAATCAATATCGTATAACACAATGGTGTGGGCCAAAGTTTTCAACACCGATGAGCATTAGTCTGAATTTCTGAGTTTCAGAGAAACGCGGCGAGTAATATTCTCCAGTTTTTACATTGCCTGGGAAGTAGGTACACTGCTGACACAACAAAATCATGAACTCATGCCTTTTTCTTAACTTTTGTCCTGCGAAAGGAGCGCACAAGTGTGGAAACCATTCCAAACGAAGCAAGCCATTTATGACTAAAATTATTTGTTACGCTGCATTGAAAAAAATAATGGTCGCATATGTTACGAGCTGAAAATGTTTACATTTTGTAATGAGTTTAGCTCCTCTCTCTTGCAGGAGCTAATGCTGGTACTTGCAGCATAAATAACCAAGCAACTACTAACGGATCGGTCGGTTTGCTCTGTGGTATGCATCTCGATGCAGCTGGTGACGGGAAAGTCAGTCACTTTCCATAATGGCGCGGGACTTCCCCATTCCATTCACCGAATTAAACATGTGACACTGACAATCCTCGTGAGTAATCTCTGTGAATTTCTCAACATGAACATGTGTGGCGGAATACCCGACTATTCACCATGCATCGAAATCACAAACAGCTTGCTATATTGTGTTCATTTCCCAGCTTTATCAGACGTCGGTAAACTACTCCGATTTACCAACTGTAATTGACTATGGAAAAGCTAAATTTCCATTCTCATGATTTCATCGTTTATTCCTTTTTCCGTGATCGGAAATTGTTATCTTACACACACCAACAAAAGTCCATCATTTTACCAGAGGTTGAAAAAGCGGCAGCCCAGGCATCACGGAATAAAATGACTTTACTTTGGCAATATGAGTTTGTTGCGAAGAGACAAAGTGCTGCTTCAATTCGACAACCAAAGTTCGATTACCGTTTCGTTTGAATCGTACTATATTTGGCTCGATTTCCGTATTGTATGTTTTACGTACCCATGTACTATAACACAACAGATACATAATATGATGGGTATAGAAGACCTTATAATTGATAAAAAAAGTAAAAGTTTTTTCACCACAAAATGGACTATATACTAGCTATACTTAAATACATTAGCAGACACAAAATGCATCTGACAACATAGACCAAAACCGTTTATTGAAACAGGAAAAATGCAGTAATCATTTCAGCGATAAGTCCAGCTTATTAGTGCATTCATTCTCGGGGAAAAGAATTCCGCCATTTACACGCCAGCATAACAACCACGGCTCCTTGACTCTTGACCCGACTCGTATGATGCGGTCTGCACGCTACGGGAACATCACACTTTTCATTCAGGTAAGCATCACCGGGGCATCTAACCTCGACTTGCTCAGCCGAGCGCACGCTCCGCTTACGTGCGACGTCTCTGCGCATAGCGACGGCAGTGGACCTCACGGTCGGCACCGCTCGCGTGTCCGCCCCGGGGGCATGTCTCGGGAGGCGGCCCAGCCGACGGAGCGCCCGCCGTAAATCGGTGTCGGTCAAGGTCAGATCCTATCGAGCGCATTCAAAGCGCGAGGCGCGGACGGCGACGGGGCAAAAACGCCGCCCGGTTGAGACACCTGTTTACGTCAAACGGCGCCGACGCGAACCACGACAAAGCCGCGCCGCATTTGTCGCCAGACAATGCGCGGCGGCAGTTTCCATGCGACGCCCTTTCTCGCGCGCGGAGAACGCCTCGCGCGAGAAACGGTCGCGGCCGGCCGAACGTGCCGCCGCCGTCTCGCGGGCGTCGGGACGGACGGCGCGCCCGTCACGGCCGGTCGGCGCGGCCTAACCCGATGACGCCACGTCCGGACGGCGGCGATAGTTGTTTCCTGGTGGCGGCGCCGGCCGGCCGCGCCTTTCTCCGCCGGGTGCCGAGCTCCGTTTGCGCGGAGGCTGCGTCCTCGGCGGGCGCGGCGGCGCCGGCCGGTCGGAGCCGGCGGTCCGATCCTCGGCGGCGGCGCCAGCTGACGCCCGCCGCGCGCCAGCGAGAGCGAAAGCGTTTGTTCGGTGGCGAGCGTCAGTCTCAGCTTCCGGAACGTTCCTTTCCGTTTCGGTGGTTTTACGAGGCGCAGCTCAGTAAAGCATTGGAAGGGAATTCCAGGGTGGCAATGCCGGGATGTGTGTAGTAGCCCAAATGGGACAGGCAGGGTAGCGGTCCTACCAATTTGGCCGTGTTCTGCCAGTTTAAGAAATTGCAACATTAGCTCTGCACGGTAGCGTAGCCAAGATTTTCCTAACGAAGTGTGTTTGGGATGAGGATGTCAAGGCAAAAATAAAATGACTTCCTTATAAGTTTATCGCCAACATGGTGAGACTGATCCTATCGAATAACTCACCTGAATAGATTAAAATAAAAGTACATCAGTTTTTTAAGGTTTTGGTATTTTAAACAAATCATATGTGATGATAACCTATTTGGGAAACCTCTGTCCATACGGGGTCAAATGACCTCTCTGACTTCTTCCCTACGTTACTGGTTCTACAGTGCTGCATAGAAATAAACTCTCCCAAAATAGTTCGGGCCCACATACTTTAGCGCAACAGCAGCGATCTTACACTGATCAGTGTCGCGGCTTCCTTATACGGGTCTTTTTTGTGCGTTTCAAATACGACGCAGTCGCTTATCTGGCGCTCGGGCAACTCACCCACTCGTTATTTCTCAAGCAAGGCATGACGTGAGTACACTGCATGGAGTTACCTTCTGCAAGGTCGACTGGAAAGTGGCTGCAATGCAACAGGCAGCACAGATGTATCAGCAACGCGCTTCAGCAGTCTGCGTGCTACTTGTGATAGTTTAAAGATTTAAAAAGGAAACTGGGCGTCAAAAGATCATTTGAAATCACGGAATCGTGTTCTATGAAGATGGGTTACCGGCGCTGGAAAGGTATTCAGCGTCAAAACGAGACCGGTTTCGAGCTTAATGGGTTCTTCTGAGGCATGTGAGTTTGCGACCTCAGATAACCCGTGAGGAGTTAAAACACTTAATCACAAACCATGCCAAGGTCATAGTCCAGGGATCAGGTGTTATTAACGTTTCTCTACCCATCGCCGGGAAACAAGAGTCTCACCTCGGTAAAAGATATTGGAATCCTTGACATTTTAAGCTCCGCTTTATGTAAAGCCCACGCAAAAGTTGGTAAAGGCTCTTTCCACCCGACCTTTGGAGCATCCTGAATTGGCATAATGCCGGATTCCCTAAAAGATCGGAAGACGTCTCCCGTCCCTTACCTTGTAGATCCCATGCGTTCCATTCTTCAATAGATAAGGAATGTGTGGCGCACTTTTTACAAAATTTGCCGTGAAGCCCGGAACGGCACTGGAGGGCAACCTTCTCCGCGTGTAACCCTCACAGAACACCCACTCACCGAGAGTTAAACATGGGAAACCAGCCGCTTGCGGCCGGACGTGGTGAGAACAAAAGACCGCCGCAGAGCTTTGCTGCCTCTGGAGAAGGGGCAGGGGCCACGGGAGGTCTTGAAGGTTGGCGTGCCGTTTCGGGAGGCGGTGGGAACCGCTGGCCCGTGCCCTTGGACAGAGCCAGCCGGATCCGGCGCAGGAAGCCGCTTCGGCGAACTGCAGCCGTCAAAGGCTGCGCAGCGACCAAAACATGTTTTCTTTAGTTGGACCGCAGGGACTTTGAGACACGAGCAGTTGATATGAGCACATACCTGATTTCATTGTCGGTTATCTATGCACACTTTCACCGATGGCTGCACACCGCTGATGCGCAGCCGTTGGTTGGCCTTGAGATTGACGACTACACACAGATTACGATGGTAAGTTCAAATCGACAGTTTTTTAAATGACCCTCTCGGGAAAAAAGGCACTTGCTGAGCTTTTCAGTTGCAAGGAATGTCTAATGAAAGACGTCCACAATGGCATAGCCTATATAGCATCGAGTTCTCACGTAGATGTTCAAAGGCGTCCCATGCTACTAATCCGCGCCACCTTAAAAATGAATCCTTTGCCACACAAGTGAGCAAAAGACCAGCAATGCTCCTGCACAAGCAGCGCTGCGACTGCAGTTTTGACTTCTGATTCAGTTTCTCGAAAGATCTGTGGAAACATCGCAACGCTGTTGCGCATTAGCGCAATGTTGCGAAGTCCATCAGCAAAAGGAATGCCCAATTTTCCAGTACGGTGCCAGTGACTCAAGACACAACAGTTTTGTTTGTGCCATCAAGGTTGGCCTGTCCAGAGATCCGCCGCGCCGTTTTATCATTGCTGAGTGGAGGAATTGGTGTGTGCTAGGTAAAATCCACTACAGGCCTTTAAGCAACAGAAGGTGTCTTGAAGAGCAGGAAGAGAGAAAGAATCTCGCAAAATATGACTGCTTTCGTGCTTGCTGTCCACCAGTTGCCTGCATCTGTTGGTGCGTTTTGGGGACCACTTAAATATTGAAGCCTGTGACCAACTAAAACGCGGATACAACTTTTTGCCCCTACACTCGCCTCCAGATGCGTGTCTAGCCTTTTCCATCGCACTGCGATGGATCACTGCTGTTATATCCGCGTCATACGCTTTTACCCGCCATTCCCCGTCCCCTCTGTCACCAGGGGGTGCTTCCGCCCGTGGTCAACAACGGCGACACTCTGTACCGGGACGAGGTGCCAGCCCGCCCCAGGCCGGCCTCCAAACCTCAGGTGGAGAACCCCGCCGACTACGACGTCTACTTCGACCCGAACCCGTCCTACGACGGCCAGCTGTTCTCCGCGCCCGTCCGGGCGCCGCCTGAAGCCCAAGCAGAAGTACGTGCCGAAGCCGTTCGTGCCTCGTGAACGCAAGCAGGTGAGAGGTCGGCGGCGAGCGGCGAGAGTGGGCCAGCGGTCGTCGGCGGGTCCCGTGGGGTCGTCTCTCTGGTCACGGAGTGGGATAGTTCCATAACTAACGGGGAAGGTTTTTGCCTCCTAAACTGTAAGTAACTGTACGGAAACAACTGCAACGTAGATTACGTAAGCATAAAGGGGGAATATTTGCGTTCCTTTAACGACGCTGCAACGCTGTACAAACGCGTAACAAAAGGGCATATTATCTTACAAGCCCTTGCAGTGAGAGACTATGAAACGCCATCACTTGAAGCACGTAGTAATATGTGCCGCAAATACCACGAAAAGCCGCAGGCTTAGATCGTTTGTGACCGCACACATAACAGAATCCCGCTACCCACAAACAACAGTCGTGCCAGCTTCAGAAGCCTGGCGTGCCTGCAGTCGTAACCTCGCCTCTGCCGGCGCGCGCCCCACAGGTGAAGAAGCTGCAGCCGGCCGGCCCGATCCTCTACCCAGCACCCGAGGCCAGCTACGCCGAGGCCCGCTACGCCAGCAAGCCCGTGCAGGACCTCAGCAAGATCCCCGGCTACCCGGGCCAGGACTACCCGCTCTACGACGCGGTAAGCTGCGTTGGAGCTGTGTGCTCCACTGACGCGGTAGGCTGGTCCAGGACTGCCCGCTCTCAGGGACATTAACGCGCGTGAAAACCGAAAACCTTAGCTCCAGAAATGTATCTAATAAGTGCGTGTCGCGATGGCAGGCCACACAGGACTGCTCCTTCCGGCAGAAGTGGTGAAGAGTTCATCGCTCACGGACATGTTAGCATTAAACGAACTAAGTAAACGCACAGTGCCTACTGCATATTACCCACGTCATGGAAATTTAAGATCGTCCGTTATCAGCTTCCTACCGCATCAGTTTGCACATGACGAAATTACAATGCCTATCGCTCCCGCATCTTGTCTTGCAACAGTTAGGCGCTGGGGATTATATGCCCCACACCGTAGTTAAATCGGAACAGTTTCCCGTCCAAAGCCGACGCAAATACGACCAGTACTTCCACGTGACGGCGAGCTGCCCAGCTAGCGTCCGGGGCTAAACCACACGGCCGCACGACAGCCGCGGCACCGTTCCGGGCCCGGGGGGGGGGGGGGCGGTAATCCGACCACTGCGAAACGGGTGTGAACGTGGAGCCAAGGACACGCCGGAGGTGCCAAACCTGCAAGCCCACCCCGACTGTCGGTTGCTATGTCGCACTGGCATTAATCTGTGTCGCGATTGCACTGCGGTTTCGAGGAGAAGTTTGGTAAATAATTGAGATAATTCGCAAGAACCAACTGTTCGCTTAGGTGCCGCTGAATACTTTGGTCGCTGGCGCCAATGATGACGAACAGAAGGCCTGCACGCGGCGTGTTCTGCGACTATGGCGCCCAATGGGATAAGCTAAGTGAGTCCACGGCGTAGGTCCGAAAACGGTCTCAGCACGCCGTAACAGACGTGGTGTGCGCCGCAGGTTCCCCAGACCGGGTTCACCTGCGATCAGGTGCCGTACCGGCCCGGCCTGTACGCCGACGCGGAGACCGGGTGCCAGGTGAGCAAACGCAGCCGATGCCGCGATCCGGACATCAGCGGGCTGCATTTGATCAGTGCGGCCTGCTGTTGCCCTCTACGTGCATGGGCGGTTCATGCAAGGGTATTGCACTAGGCGTTTCCTCCTACAGGACGCAACATAGCTCGCGAAAACAACAGACTTCGGGGAACCGAATGTTTTACAACCGCCAGATGCCTAAAACGAGCGATCTTCAGTGGCGTACTCTATGCAGACCTTACTTCCCTCTACAAAGCAACACCTCCCCACATGACCTCTGGTCAACCTGACCACCTCCAACCCGCAGGCGTACCACATCTGCGAGGAGGACAACCGACACGGCTACGCGGGCGCCTCCTTCCTGTGCACCAACGGCACCGTCTTCAACCAGTACGAGCTGACCTGTGACTGGTGGTACAACGTCGACTGCGCCAGCGCCGCCAAGCAGTACGAGTGAGTGACCGGGGAGGCGAGTCCGGCGTCCGGCTGCGGTTGTCGTGGGTTTGGGGGTTTATCGGCGCTTTCGACATGATAACCGGTCGGCAACGGGACCCTCATCGGTCGCGGTGCCAGAGATGGGACCAGCACGGATCATCTTCAGATCACGAGCGGGTGCGAAATCTGAGGTCGCTTCCTTTTCCCAGCCGTTCTACGGGTTGAGGACAAGAAAGAAACATTAATACGCTTGTGATGTAGCAACGGTTCGGTTGAGGCAGTCGTGTCGATTCCGTCATGGCTAAGCTGGCTCAGCGCTCCGTTTCGGTTGAAATTATGCAATTGTGTAATGAGGACAAAGAGAAACAGAAGACCTATGAGCTCGTTGGCTTACGTCCCAGTGTGTTGTCACAATAACTGGAAACATCCTTAAGTGTCATTATGCACAACTTCGCAATCGTAGTTATATGTTGGACAGTTTCGTCAAATTGTCTCTTATGCAGGCGTTTGTTGTGATGGATGTCTTTCTACAATTTCTTGAACTTGTCTTTAAATCGTGCTGGACAAGTGATGCAAGAAAACCGGAATTAAAACAGCTCCTCAAAACGTTAGGCAACGCGTCGTCGCGCTAGCCCATTCGGGCACCGCTTGACACCGTCTCTATGACATTTCAGCGTCAACCTGGACCCGTATAAGAACCCCTACCTGCCCACGCCCGAGGAGGAAGCCAAGAAGGCCGCCGAGCAGTACGCCCCGGAGCCCCAGTTCTCGTATGGTCCCGGCTTCGCGCCCGGCCCCTACTACAACAAATAGAGGTTGCGCCGCACGCAGATCAACGACGGCCGCCTCTACCTCTCTGCGGTCCGGTGTAGTCATGGAAACGGCGTGGACGCGTCAGAGGGTCACTCGGAGATGTCAGCGGTGTGAGGCTGCGGGTGCGACGAATGGTTGATCGAGTTGCGTACCGCGGGTGGATAACGAGTGAGTGATATTTATAAGGCGATAGTGAGCCATCTGTACATGCGCGGACACCGGGTCGCGGTGACCTCTGTCATCCACATCTCGTCAGCTGAATAAAGCCCAATTTGGTTGTCGCCGGCCTGACCTGGACGTGCTGGGGCGTGAGCAACCACCGGACCGGTTCAGGTCATTTGTATGCTCATTCCGGGACTGCCCTGGATTCTTTTCGTTTCATCAGAGATCGTACAGAGCAGTCAGGCTCCGGTTCTCGGGATTAATTTGGCCGGCAACTCACGGAAAAGCCGGTAATCGTTCTAGCGGAACGACGTTTCTAGCTGCTCGGACCAAAGGCCGTCGCATCGCGGGAAAGCAGAACGTATCCAAACACACTCCCCTACCGTGACGCACTCCTGCGTCCAGGTATCATTTACCATCAGAAAGGGCGAAGGCTCCACCAAGGGCCAGTGTTCTGGGGACGGTGTTTTGAGGACGGTTATTTTCCTACGACCCGCATGGACGATGATGCGACAAAAGGCGAGAAACGCATTCCCGGCAGCCAGAAGGAGCCCATGGTAAAGGCGAACAGCAGAGACGGCAATTCGTCACCGACCTGCGATACTCGCCTGGGTTTGGGCGGAAAAGATCAAGGGTGAATAAACAACTCGTGTGCCACCTCGTGGGCGCATGAAGAGCGAGGCCTACTGCATTTTTCTCTGAAATTGCGATACCTTTCTCAATATGATTGGCAGAATACTTTCCCTTTATGCATTTCGCATTATAACCCGATATTTAGCGATCTATTCCAAGAATATGCATCCGGGGAATGGAAAGCTAAAAACGTCACGCAGACCCAAGATGTTCGCTGGTATTAATGGGTAGTTTAAAACCACCCGTAAAAATAGATCTAGGAACAAAAACATTACTCCTCGAATACCTATGCCAGCCAAAAAGCTTGCAAGCCAACGCCCTGCGAATGAAAATGCATGCATTTTAAATAACTGAGCTATCTTCTCGTGAACAACTCCTGATACGACGCCCAGTGGCTGTGAAGTCAATAGCCTTCAGAAAGCGTAACGGTCGGGCCGGGCCTGGTCGGCCGCTCAGTTTGATTCTTCTGGTTATTGGAATAACACTCCCTCAACCTACCAGCTCAGCCGCGATAACACTAAAAATATGAGGAATGGTCCCTAGCTTTCAAAAATGGCCAAATGGACATTTCAGGGCCAATGAAAAGCCATGGTCCATCCGGGTCAAATGCTCACGATAATCGTTGAGCACCCCTTCCAACAAACCCGATCCAGCGTACTGATAACTGGTCCCAGATAGCACAGCATCCAGCAAATGGCTATCGCACGACGAAACGTCGCGAGTTTTCTCCGCAGCGGTTAAGCTGCGGCATCCTGTCACGGGACATCAATTTTCTGAACCCACAGCGTAAAAGCATCAGCGACTTCGCAGGAAATCGGCATTTTTTTGGAAAGTGAATGACGGCGAAACCAGTGTTTTACGGGTCATCACGGAACTGGTCATAAACTATCGAAGAGAGTCTAGCTTAGAAAAACGTTTTCGCTCGAATTTAGCGGGAAACGCTGAGATCCATCCCACGGATGAATCATACAGCCTTGCCGATACAATTATCTGTTGGAAAAAACAGAATTGCTCACAGTATTACGAGATCAGATCGGACAGGTAATTCACTCCCATTTGAGCGCTGATTTTGAAACGAAAAAGATTTTACAAGGTACTCATTTCATCCGCGAAATATCATTCGCCACAGAAGTTTTCGGAATTATTCGAACAGCACTGTCTCCTTAAATACATAAAACCGTAGTATCGCAGCAATGCTTAATGACTGTAATTTCTTTAGGTTTATATTTAACTACCCTTGGCTGGTTACGATACTCACGATATCCCTTTACGTTCACAGAACCAATACGAGACATTGTGCGGAACGATGGGACAATCTACTCGCAGAACACTGAAAAAGCGGTTCGAAGAAAAAACTAGAGTATGACACATGCCGACGCCTTGACGGGTGCATGGGAACCGAGGTCTGTTTCGCTGGTGCTTGCGTCATTAATTTCTTGATGCAGTTCGCAATAAAAATAGTTACGTATAATTTCGTAAATCTAGATGTAACGTAAATGAAATAAACCTATATCATTTTCAAAACCATCGATACACGAAAATCGATACTTATCGATCCGTTACAGTATTTTGCAAATGCAAATGCATACAACTTAAAGAAATCAGCAATCTTGCAGTGAAAACTCATGACTCGGTGCCCAATGGTTGCAAAGTTAATAAGCTCCAGAACGCGTCATGGCCGGGCCGAGCCTACTGCTCAACTCGATGTTTTCTGCTGGCAGAAGTCGGCATCCTGTTGACGTGCTCGGCCTTAGGTCTCACTAGTAACTACGCGATATAAAAAAAACAATGTCTGGGCAAAAAGTTTACTTCTTCGTTCCAAGATCCGTATAACAGTGTACAATGACGTTATCTTTTTCCCGTCCATCCCCTTGCGAAAACTGCAATTGTGCACTGTAACATAACACTTTTTCGGATTCTGTGGGAGAGTTATAACGATGATAAAAGCGCAGCCAAATATTACTGAATAGCTGTAGTTGATGGAAAACAACATGCATCTACACTTCCATGAACTAAGTCGTTTATTGTAGCATCCATATCCCATGGTACTGCTCTTTTACGTCCACGATACTGTCAAAAGCAATGAAAAGTGACAAGCATCAATGATACAATGGCGTTTAGACAGAAAGCAATGATCAAATCAATGAAAGGATCTACTGGACATACTTGTACAAATATTCCTTTCTCTAGCATGTCATCGTCTAGTAAGAGCCTTTGAGAAACCACCAACACTCAAGAAAGTGCGTCGCTACAACACAGAACACAGAAAAGCTGGTATTCAGAAACGCCAAACTCGGGGGCCGAGGCTCTGGGAGATCACAACTGGCCCGTAGCTGAGAGGCGTTGCCTTCCTGTCCATCTTCTGTCATTATAGCACGGTGACAGAACGGCCCGCGGGAGCGATTGTGCGGAAAAGGTGGTCTCACCGCGACGGCTCGATCACGATATCACAGGAAACTGCGGGACGTATCTGTACTTCTTGGCTGGCGTAGGCGCCCTCTCCTCCTCTCTGGGAAACGAGCGTATTATTATGACATGGTACACAAATCTTCCATGCAACGTGGATACTACTGCTGAAATCACTGATATCGGCATACTGCCCATGTCAGTGAAATCACAAGCATGACCTTTTGCATGAGCACATTAATTGGACGTAAAGCCCAATAACAACAGCTCAAATTCGTAACAACCCACTGAATTTCCAGCGGCAACACCAATCTTGCAGCGCTCACCGTGGCTGGCCGCCCAGCTCTTCCTGCGGTTCCTCCAGCCCTCCCTGGGGCTCCTCCAGCTCCGGCACGTGCTGCGTGCGCTCGATGTTGCGCACGGAGCCGAAGAACTCGGTGACGCGGACTTCAGCCGGGTTACGCGGGAACAGGTCGCTGCGGACGCCCACCGTCGAGACGCACTGGTACCGGGGACACACGCGCAGCTGCAACGGACGGGGCGTTCCGTCAGGGGCAGCGTCACGGGGGGCGACCAGAATCACATCGATATGGAGATGACCCGAGTCACCTCGACACGGACTCGCGGGGACGGCTGGAGTCACCCCGACAAAAGAGTCAAGGAGGCGGCCGAAGTCGCCTCGCCTCTGACTCACGGAGACGGCCAGTCTTCTGGCGGTGGCACGGCCGGCGCCAGTGCGGGCCACATACCGCACAATGAGAGCGGCCAGTCGTTGGATAAACACAGATTGCTGGATGGCAATAGTAAGTGGCAGATGCTCGGGGTGCCGCAGAAGCGAACGCCAGTGGACAAGTGGGCCTGCGGTCCACCGTCAACTTCATCGCACAGTGTTAAGGACACCTTCATATGCTAGCTCTGATGAAAGCTGTCATGGAGGTGGCTACCAGCAAACGACGGGAAAAAAGCAAAAAAAGTATTCAGATTTTGGTGGGCACAAGCACGATATTGGAGGAAATGGTCACTGTCACAGATGGCGCATGTATCGCAAAAACCCTCAGGTTGTAGGCCGGAAATGGTTATCTTTGTCTTGGTGAATTGTGGGTCATTGTTTAACTTTACTGCGTCGTCTTCACTTCCAATGTACAAGAGGCCGGTTTCAACGTAAGCACTTAGTCTGGACACAACACACAATGCACAGATATGGCTGTATGTTACGCATATACGGTATCTGTAAACGGACGGTAATAAACGACTGATGCCATTCATCCAACATGTACACATAACATAACACAAGAATACATTATGGCGCTGTTGTCGCTATTAGGGTGTAATGGTGCTTTTGCTCCTCGGCAATACAGTGTCTATGTCCAAGGCCTATTTTTGCGTACGTAACAGCCTAACGCGTGCTGACACGACCATCCAGAATAAATCATAGGAACAGAGCCACAAGATGACATGCATTAAGCTGCTGTACTTACGAAATCGGCCATTGACTTTTTGCTATCCTTCTTCAGCTTCTCCATGAATTCCAGTGCGTGGTATGTGTACTTGTCGATAACGTATACGCCCAGCGACGAATCCAGGTGGTGCTGTAACAGATGAGTAGGACTGGAGTTACAAGAGGACAAACAAAGCTTTCAACCTGCATACCAGCAATAATAAAACAAAACTGGGCAGTTAGAACACCGCGCCATGACGTTTCTGTAATAGTTTTCTAATGAAGGGCTGGACCTGAAAACAATCACAAGAAGAAAGTACAAATGAATAAAAAGTATCAAATGCTAAAATAATCACCGTTTTTCATGCGCATATCGTAATCATTTCGATCCAAAATCGAACCGTAAGCCATTGTAGTTAACGTACAAACATCTTAGATACTCATTGTATTTTACTGATTAATTGCACTCATTCATTCATTCATTCATACGTGCACTTATTCATCCATCACTTCGTTTATTCATTCATTTCTTTATTCATTCATCTTCATTTCCAAAACAAATGACACATGAGTCATTATTTAACAATGTCCAGTTGCAGTTATTACGGATTAGGAGCCTTTCAAGAAGAAGGGAATGGCAGATGCTTTAAAACTCATATCGAAACGCACGAATCTGATAACCATGTCGGAAAGGCATAATGCGCTTCTCGAGTACCAGATGTAACGCATTTTTGGAACAGCGCAAACCCGGCTCACCAATAAAAAATGCACATAATTTAAAATATTCAACAACATTTAAAACGCTTCATATGTCATTATTCAACAATGTTCTGTTGCGGTTGTTACGGATTAGGAGGCTTTCGAGAAGACAGGCATAGCAAGTGCTTCAAGGCTCATTTCGAAACGCATAAATCCGATAATCATATCGGAAAGGCATAATGGGTTTCTCGAGTACCACATGTAACGCATGCTTTGGCCCATGAGGTGGTTTTACGAGACAGTGTGATAACAAGCTCGTAAAATACACAGGCGAGGGCGACATGTAACAGATAACAACATGCCGAAACGTGCTTACTTACGGACAACGAGTCCTCGCCGACTTGGCTGCTGGCAACGGCCAGAATGTTGGGAGAATAAAATTTTTCGTACATGGAGGCAGCCTGACATGTATCGATCATGAAAAATATATTGTTGTATCTGAAACAAGCAGCGACCTTGATGGTAACATACATACAATAGCGACTGAGGGCAAACGGAGAAATGACGTTAAAATGTGTTTCCTTATCCTTTAAAATGTATTACACTGCTTCCATGCTCATTAAGATTCAACAAGAAAGAGGAAGACCCATCTTAACAAACCATATCCAAAATTATATGGTAACATTTCCAAAACTCCAAACTCCGCAAAGTATTTCACGCTACCTAACGGTTCTCACGGTTTTCCGCAACGCACCACGCCCCGGTTCAGCCCAACAGTGTTTCAGCTTGCAGAACCCGATCGACCGTCGTGCTCCCACCCCGTCGTCGGCTTCGCGGGGCCGCCGGCTGGGCGGCACTGACCTGCGCTGCTGCCACATCTGCTCAAAGGCGTCCGCCAGCTCCGTGCTGGTGATCTCCTCGGCGTCCTGGAACTTGAGGAAGCCGTCGCCGCCGTGGCCCGTCATGTAGATGAGCACGTTGCTGCGGTCGTCGGTCAGCAGCCGCTTCGAGGGCGGCGTGGATGGCTCGAGCCGCCCAGTCAGCAGCCGGACAAACTTTTCAACCGTAACCTGACGAACGTGGAAGGGTGAACAAACAAATGTTTCTGTTGTGTTCTCACAGAAAGGTGCACAAACCCAACGTGGCTCAACGCATGTCAAAAAATAGTTCAGATACAATTACAGATACTTTGATGGGGAGATAGGAAAGATAAAGACTCACTTTTTACTGCCAAACACATATGCATCTTCCTTTACATGAGTCTCCATTGCTAGTTGTGTGATAGATGGACTGTGCATGTTTCCAACAGAGGACACTTTGGAACTCACCTCATCGCCACGGTAGTCCACTTCTACATCACTGCCATACACATTGATGTGTTGGTTGGCATTGTTGAAGACAGTGGCTGGGCGAGGGTTGCGGGGGTTGCAGGCCATGTCATCAGCCAACATTAAGATGATATGACTGAAACAATGCAAACCAATAAACATGAAGCCAGGCAGTCATTTCTGTTACCATGGAAAGTTACAGCACATAATTTCAACAAGGTGACTTTAGACCCAAATGTCAACATATTTGATAAGCCTGATCAGATAGAAAATATGCAGAATCACCCATGGAATCTTTTCATCTAGCAAGACCATACAAAACATACCTTAAGCCAAAAGCAATGCAGCCTGTTCCCCCCCCCCAAAAAACTAACAAACAAAAACAGAAACGAAAACTTCTGTCTGTATTCCTCAGTGGAATCCCTGAAACACAGTCATACTGCAATAAGGCTTTACAGTGATTCTAAACAAGACAAATTGGCTGCCTGTATTCCTCAGAAATGGGAATCCCATGAATACATACAGTTCCACTAACCCATCAGCCAATAGTTTTAAAAATCTTAAACAATAAACTACCCACTATGACAGTGACACATCATTCTGCTCTCCTGAAGCACATCCAACAGCAGCTCTGATGTGAATTGGTCCATTCTGTCATGGTTTTTTCCTGCATAGAGGCATACCTGTCAGGAATCCCAAGTTTCTTTACACTTCTGTAGATGGACAAAACATTTGCTACATGGCGGTAGTTGAACCAAAACCTTGATGCATCTACCAGTACAGCCCAGTTGTTTGTGTGGTTCCCAAAGAATTCTGTAGGCACCTGCAAATGTAGCAAAAAGATTAGTTGAAACATTTTTTGTTATTTACCAATGCAATACGGCATTTCTCAAACTTTTTATTTACATGATGCGACATTCCATGTATTCAATAGCAGTTTTAAGTGTCAAGGGCCAGTGATACCTTCATACAACCTGACAAATTTGCAATGGCAAATGCAAATCAAAAATAATCATTAAATCTGATTTTTTATGAGTTTACGTCATGCCAAAAATTGAGATGAGGTTCACTTCCTCCAGATTTACTTACCCCTTCTGAAGGCAGACCCAACATCATCATAAAAGAAACCATGATCATCAGCAATGACCAAATGGATGCCATTTCAAACTAAGAGCCTGACAATCGCGAAATTTAATGGCTTTTCTGCAATTAGGCTGGGACTTAATTGTGCTGGTGTTACAACAGCAGCACTGCAAAGTTGATAGCTGAACAGGGATGTGGAATGAGGAATCAACAAATGCCAAGGGATTTCATGGCATACAGACAGTTTTAATTGTTTAACTGTTTAACTTGGTTGGGATGTTCCAAATTTTTCAAATTTACCAGACCTATATCTCCCAGGTTCCACGAGGAGCACCGACTGGCCAAAACCCACGTGGTCGAAGAAGGGAATTTAGCTATGTTTATTTGAGAGCTAGTACAAAATGTCTTGGGCTTTGTCCTGAGTCATGTACCAAGTCTTGGGTGTCGTCCAGCGTCAGTCATTCGGCTATGAAACTATGGATGTTTGTGCAGTGGTCAATATCCCTCCATAGCTGACGCAGACTAGCCATATTTGTAGACATGGAATCGTTTCGTCGTCGATAGCTTACCTCAGTACTCTCGGTGTCCCTTTTGCTGGAACCTGTTCCGCAGCTACTGCCAGGGACCGCGCCACAGGTCCAAGAATGGAGAAAACGGAGAAAGCAGTGGGCCTGCTAGGCTTTGGGGACCTCCTTGACTTCGGGGTCACCCGGACTTTGAGGGCCTCCGAAAGGCAACATTGGTTTTGGGACGCGGGTTAAATCCTAGGCATTTTCCTGTGGTGTTAAAGGGCCTTTTGAAGCGGTGAATGCCTGCCTGTAATGGAGAAGGGACGCCTCTTGTCACGAGTGGGCCTTCTGACGTGGCAAGTCGCCTTCGCGTTCTAAATGCTTCAGGCCAATGAGGAGTCTGCCCTGACGTACCTCTTAACATGGCTGGCGATTCCGGGGGAAGGGTCCGGACCCCCCCCCCCAATATTCAGTTTTAACATTAGGCCCATGGCAACGACTGGAAGAAAACGGCCTGAAATCCATGTGGAGCCCCAATGATTCGCGGAAATCTCCAGCTATGCATCTCAGCCTTCCCCGTCCTTCCCCCGCTCCGCGGCCCCTGGCTGCCGGCTTCATCGGACCACCCGAAGCCGATATCTGGGAGAACGTGGGCGAGGGGATGGGGGAGATGGGATCTCGCAGAACGTCCAGTTTTGTGCATCATAAACCGCAAGATCAAATGCCCTGAAAAGCTGGGATACACAAGCAGTAATTGCCCAGAGGCCGCATTAAAACCCACCAGGTTCTATAACTGGCTTCTTGTTCCAATGTATTTTCCTTGTGCATCGGTTCTTACCGTTCTCAGCCAACTGGTATCACACTACTCAACGCTAGACAAGCCATCCTCGTACGTTATTTGAACTGTGCGATGACGACGCAAGCCTGTCCTGAAGCAACGCACACAGTTTTGCAAGTGCCCGAAAGATAGCCTCCTGGAGATAGCCCGCCATTGCACATCCGGGACCCCGCCAGATATGCATTGCTCCCAACGGCGAAAGACGTTCAAGGACTTTACATGGAAGACGCATACTTATGTTCTCCAACATCAGTCAACCCGACGCAGCCCATTCGACATCATTCACGCCCTGAAACACGAACAATTTAATAAAGAATATTTATTCAAATAACATGGTATACAGAATACAATTTAACATCGGTATACAAATGATCTCTGGGCTTGATGACATCAGATTTCCACGCCATCAGCTGGCGCGGAGCCCGAGGCGCTCGCGTCCGCGACGACCGCTGGGCGACACCCACGAGGCGGACGGAGTACACGAGCAATCGGATACGCAACATGATCTACGACGGTGTACACAACCACCCGCGGCGCCATCGCCCTCTCGCCACCGAACCAGCAAAGCAGACTTAACGGCTAGCTTAACCATAAAATGATAGGGAACCCCAAACCATGTGATCGCACCGCGGGCAGGGGGAGGAAAAAGTTGCTTCCAATACGCTTGCATTCGATTTGGAAGGTCGCCTACGAAACCGCAAAGCTTGCGTTCCACAACAAAAATATGTCGCTTGCACTGTGCACAAGATGCTGAGAAGACAGGGGTCAACTGAACAAGCGAACGCTCCAGCACACTTTCCTCCCTCGCCCTGCCTCACGAATATGAGCGGCTAACTGCACAATTTGGATGGTACGTTTTGTCAGGCGGCAACGGCCAAGACGGCTTCCTGACCTCCTGTCTGCCCGACAGAGACGCCTGATGCAGAAACGTGTTAAACAATCACCTACACCACAAAAAGCGTTACACTAGACTACACAAACAACTGAAGACAACAGAGCCGTCGCCGGCCGAGGCGGCGCGGCCGCGGCGAGACCGGCGGGAGGGAGCCGTCGCCGAGAGCGAGGCGGCTCGAGTGAACGCCACTCGCACTGGACACGGAACACGCAAGGTACGGGGCACGACTTTCTGCGGACGGCGCCATCACAACGCGAATTTCTGTAGCTGCCAACGGTCATCGGGCCTGGCGGTTCGGCTGGTGGTGGTAGCGACCGCGGGGCGGCCGCCCTGGGGAGCTTGGGTGGACGGAGAACGCGCGGCCGACTCGATAGCGGCTCACGCCGCCAGTCGACCTCCCGGCCCATTCGTTCATCCCTGGCCTCGCCCTGACCCACGATTGAGCTGCATCTTTGGTCAGTCTAGCTCCTCGGTGCGGCGCGGTCCTCCGCTCGTTGGGCGAACTGGGGTAACTGCAATCTTTGTACGTCCGCGCGGCTATGGGCCGCGCAGATCGGGTCGGAGTTTGGCGCTGGGGACGCGGGAACGTCATCGACACTCAAATCGAAACGCGCATCGCTCTAAAATAATCTCGCAACCTGGTCACCGAAAAAGCGCTTACTTGCTCTGAAAGCATGGCTTTTATCTACCTAAGCAGTCTTCACAAGAGGCCAGAACAAACTGTCGGTCCTAACAACACGATAAAATAAAACTTAAGCTAAAAATACGAACGCAACCGAACCTGTTACAACTTACAACCAACGACAACCGCACCATCCCTGGTTTAACAAAATGTTCACAGGCTATAAATAACAACACGTTTACCACAAATTTGTAACAAATATTGCATCTACGCGGTGATCCAGACTAACGTCGTTTAAATAAGTCAAATAGCTGCAAAAGCTGTCGTCGTTCACACACGCTTCTCATTCGCATCCGAATCTCGTACAAAAAGAAGCAATCATGTCAATAATTTACCCAAATGGACGGCTCCTCGGTTTGAGACGGTACCTCGCGTGTCGGAGTAAAGCCTACAACCGTTCCGCTAACTGCTGCATACCTTAATAGGGCTTTGGCGCCTCCTTCGAGCGCTTCAGCTGCACCTTGAGCCGTTTCGTGCCGATCTGGAAGCAATTCATCGCTTGAATGGCCGTCTGTGCGCTGGTCGGGTTATCGTAAGACACGAAGCCGAAGCACTTGGACAGATTGGTTTGCTTGTCGATGAAGACCTTGGCCGAGATGACGTTGCCGAACGGCATGAAGGTGTGCGCCAGGTCCGAGTCGGTCAGCTCCTGCGGCAGGTGGTAGATGAAGAGGTTGCAGCCCTCGGGGCCCTCGATCCGCTTGCCGGCCGGGTTGCTGGCCGCCAGATGCGCCTGCGCGAAGGCGGCCGCCGACAGGCCGCCGAACGGCTGCAGCCCGGAGAAGGCCGTCAGCACGTCCAGCCCCGGCGCCGACGGTAGCGACGACGATGGCGACGCGCCCGACAGAGACGAGCTGCCCGACGACTGACTCAAGCAGCCGTTCTGCACGCCCAACGTCGTCAGCGTCGGCATCGACGCGCTGCTCGACGGCGTCGACGTCATGAGCGGCGGCGCACCGTTGGGCGCCGCCTCACTGGTGGGCGGCGCGCCGTTGGTGGCCGGCGCCAGGCCGAAGCGCGCCGCCGGCGCCAGCACGCCCTGGCCGTTCTGCACGCCTTGCGCCAGCAGATGCGACGCGCCCAGCGGCCCGAAGCCGGGCAGCGACGGCAGGCCCATGCCGCCGGCGCCGCTCAGCTGCTGCAGCAGCGTCAGGTACTGCGGGCTGAACGGGCCGGCCAGGCCGGTGCCCCACAGCGTGGACGCCACGCTCTGGATGCGCCGCGTGTCCTTGTCCTTCTGCGTGTCGGCGAACTTGACGACCATCGGCGCCGAACAGCCGTCCATCGTCTGCGACTGGTGCATCGCCTTGATGGCGCTGATGGCGTTCTGCCGCGACGAGAACGTGACGAACGCGCAGCCCTTGCTGTGGTTGTTCTGGTCGCGCAGCACGGTGCACTCCTCGATCGGGCCGAAGCGCGCGAAGATGGCGCGCACGTCTGCCTCGTCGCACTGTTTGCTCACCATGCCGATAAACAGCTTGCGCTCGTTGCGGTTCTCCGTGTCGGCCGGCTTCATCTGGATCGGGTGGTGCATGCCGGGCAGCGTGCGCACGTTGTGCAGCTGGTTCTGCGCCTCGAGCGCCGCCTTGCGCGTGAAGAACGTGACGAAGCAGCAGCCCTTGCTCTGGCCGCTGACCTTGTCGCGCAGCACGTTGATCTGGTAGACGGCGCCGAACTCCTCGAACATGGTGCGCAGCTCGGCCTCGTCCATGTGGCGCGGGATCTGGCCGACGAACATCTTGATGGTGTCCTGGTCGGGCTGGTCCTCGGCCGGCGGCGTCAGCGGGCCGCCCCCGTTGGTCGTCATCGCAGCGGCGCGGGCGGCGCGGGCGGCAGGCGGCGATCGGGCGGGGTGCGGCGAGGCAGGGCGCAGCGGGCCGCGGGTGCAGGTGTCGGCTCGGTCGGCTAGGTGGCTACCGGCAGGCGGAGAGGCGGCAGTCTCAGCGACCCCCTCGCGTCAGCAAGGGTAACCGAACTGGAACAGGGCGCGGCGGTTAGAACTGGGCGCAACACGCAGCCAGTGCGGACGGTAATCACACAAATGCACACTGGACGTGGGGTACTGTGAGACGTGAGAACTAATGTTTGCAGCCAAATCCGATTACTAGCAAAGGGCTGCACTACAGACGCAAACGTAGAACAAGATGTTCAACAGCACAAGCAGAACATCAGTTTCAACCATAAAGCCATTCATGACCAAGTGGTCAAAGTATAACATGTCTAACTGTGGCCTTCACGCCAAACTGTTAACTTAACATTCCACACCTAACATGGTCTTCTATACACCTGCCCCACGAAAAGCACTCAGTTGCTGGACATCATGCACCCAACATGGCCTTCTACACAAATGCCCCATGAAAAACACTCACATGCTGGAATCTTAGTGCATGGTACACAAAACGAAGGAGCTATGTGAGATGCATCTGCCACATCTCTTGTTTCATTTACTGAGGACCTTACAATGAACTATTACAAGTAAAGTCATAATGCCTGTAAAAGGGCACATCAGGCAATGAGATGACTGTACAATTTAACCCCTCCACATACAATTCATTAATCAGCAGCTCCTGCCATATTTGACTATCTTCCACTTGCTTGAAGGGGATGGGACATACCCCAATCAATAAACCCATAACAAAAAGCACTGATATGGCTGGTTCATGTCATGATTTTGTCACATGTTTTGGCTTCAAGACTCCATGTCAGGTTACAGGTCTAGTCAAAGACTGCCATTTGACTTAAAATGCTTTTTCAAGAGCAAACCAGATTACATGCATCCTAAACCCAAAATACATATTAATGTGTAGATATTTTAACTCCACAAAACATCATAAAAGGAGAATACATACTCTTCCTTGGATCAAAACACAACAAAATTGCTATCATACCTGCCTTTATGGTGGTATTAAGACCATATTTGACAAATCCCAATGACATAATTCTGACCTATGACAACCTTATAGGACGTCACGTACGGTCTAGAATGACCTCTCGTGACACTTAAACACAACGTGCATGCTGTGAGCCATCTCGAAGCACCTGTGTATCAAGTGAGCTTTTCTTCCAAAATGTACAGAACTGATGCCTTACAGGGACACTGAAAACTTGACAATGCTGTCTGGTATGTCATACAGCAGAGAAAAAGAAGCAACATTTAACACCCCATACCCTGAATAGTAACCTGTGAGTTAACATGTGCGCCATAAGTAGTGTTTAGTGAGTCATTGTGCTGTGGACACAGACAAGATTTAAAATTTGTGGGAATCCCATGAATGGAGCAACCATTTAGTCACATTTTGTGAAAATGTCGGTCAACTACAACACATTTTCTCTATCTGGGGCACCTCATACCTACCTTGCTTTTCATTAGAAAATAAGCAGTGCAGCCTAAACAAATCTGATACAACATACATGTGTAAGGGCCAGCAATGCCCTATATATAATGGCACACACATAATGCATACATACAAAGCAAAACATCCTCCTCCTCATAAAACGTTACTGGTCGATGCAAAGCAATCCATTTTGCATTCATAATGAAAAAAACTTGGAATAATCTCAAAATTTCATGAGCACACATAATGCACCCAAAGAAAACAATTAAATCTCCCCTGCAGACAAAAATAAAAATAACCTTTGGGATCTGTAAAGTTGTGTTAACTACCTGATTATGTGTGCACTAGAATGATCTTGCAAAGCCTATCTCATTAATTCTGCCTCACAAGCAGTTATCAGTCACCAATTATACCTATCTTCTAACCCTCCATTCACTGGCATATGTAGAACACTGCCATTCTATGTGGAGGCTATTCCATCACGCCTAACTTCGTAACTAATGTACCGACAGAGATCTTTCAAATTGGAAACGATGGTCCTCAACCACAGCCTTCAAAAAATGGATGTTTTTTTTGTGCTGGAGGTAACAGATGATGTCAAAGGTCAGGCCGAATTGTGAAAAACGAGTACTTCCATTTTTGAAGCCCCTGTGGAGCATAACTTATCTCATGGAATTGTTCTAAAATCTTGCCACAATACTGCCGAACAAGGTCGAAGGAAAGGACATGGGGTTGCGGTTGCAGGTCATGGTCAATGTCACAGTCAGATCAAAGGTCAACACCAATGTTTCCATACAAATAGTTTCAAAAGCCACGACACTATTTTATGCGCTAGTTAGAGGGTAAAACAGACTCCATTATGAAAATCAGCACCTCCAATTACCTCATACATAATATTAATACGGTCCAAAGAAAAAATGCATCACCTTGGAAAAGGTTACACCAACTTGACCTGAGCAGGATATCACGTGAAAATGGCGATATGTATGCCATTTTGGTTCGTCCATTCATTGCTTCTTCTTCACAATCAAATTTCTAGTAAATCTTCCAGCCAAGCTGGATCTTGAATGAGCCAGTTCACACAATACTCAGCTTTGCACTACCTTTTCTCCATGACCTTGCATGACCTTGTGATACCTTGAACAGCTTGGAAGTTGTTCAGGCAGAGCCGATGGGGGAAAGGGCAAAAAACAGCTCCCACCCCCCAGCAAGACAGGTTTGTCAGGTACCATGCTGTTTCTACTGACCAAACCAACAGTAAGAGCCAGCAACCAGAGACATGGCAATGATCATGGTATGCAGACAAAGGTCGACGTCAATGACCATAATGCGATGCTTTCCATATCGCGTACACATGAACTGGATTAGTTTCCATGAACTGGCTTTGTGTGAATATCTCAAGGGTTGCGAAAAAGTGCTCCTGAAGTGTCTTGGTTTCAGAATCATGCAGAGCACAACGATTTTAGTGGCACAACAGTACCTTTATCTTGGAGATCGCCAATTGTCTAATGTGATGTGATCCCATGTAATTATAAGATGCTCATTACAGTCCATCACACATTTCAGCTCGTAGTGTTTTGCTATCATTTGAGCATCATGAAAACCTGCAGTCCTTCACAGTGAAACAGCATCCACTGAAATCAATTTCATGTACATTTCTGTACATGGAAATACTCATGATGAACACCACTTCATTGCAGAGTTTTGGTTTTCATGTTTCCATGATGATGAATTGGTGCATGGACTCTCTAAATCATGGCAAATTGAATGCCTTGATAAATTTTGCATGTTAGATTAGAAGAAAATCAATATCACTGGGACACAGAATGCTAGCAGCAACATCCAGCAGCAACATATCAATATTTACATATCCCAAGCACCAAACAGTGTCCATTTCTCTTCCACCACATGCACTTACTGCAACATGATACAATCCAGAGACTTTGATCAGTTAAAATTTTGCTACACAGCAAGACTTGCACCAACTCTTAGTTAATAACCTGTGACTTACTCAGGGAGAGAGGCAGTATCAGATGCCAACACAGGCCCATTTGGTTGAGTTCAGCTAGCTTCAGGAGTTGACCCAGATTGAACTGTGTCCCCATTTTAGCAATTACTGGCATCCTATGAATACCTTGCTCACTTATATTGGCCTAATGAAATGCAATATTCCCAATTTTCCCACAAAAACACCTTGCTCCAAAATGGCGATACAGTGACTTTTGACATGACCCAACATATATCATTATCATCCAAAAATGTGGCATTCCTTATAGTGCACCACTGAGGGCAATCAATTTCTATCTAAACCAGCCAAATCAATCCTAAAATTGCACACTTATTGGGTTAGACATCTCCATCTCAACTAGTGCAAGATAGCAAAACACCCTGAAAATTGCCAGGCTAATCCTGCCATGAGATACAAACTTTCCACACAACATATGTATATTGTATCATGTAGCTTTGAATCCAAGAAACCAATCATTCCAATGACTGCACTATTTCATGATTTAGTGTGCAGCATCCAGATTAACTACAGTATAAGAAAACACAAAATGGTTTTATTGTGCTGCTTGGAACTAAAGCAATTGAAATTTGAGCATGACTACATTTACATCATTCTGGTACAGAACACAATATCTCTACATAAAGAAAGCAAGTGTGAAACAGCAATTTATCAAGAACAGTCACAAAAATTTTACTGCATCTACACAGTATAACAACAAGAGTAACAACAAACAGCCTGAAACAACATGATGTAGCAGCCTATGCACCCACTCAATGCTGGTGACACACTTCATCTACAACTGGCTTGGTTGTGTATGGCAGATATGAAAGAAGAGCATCATCAATTTTTATTTGGCAGAGAAAACCAATACAATATTCTTTTGAAAATTTTGATCAAACTGATTTTTTGATGTGGTGTCAGGCATCACAACACCTGTCAAAAAGAAGCCAGTCCCTACATGGAACTCAACCCCAATAATAGGTCAGGCCACTGTAGACATCATCCAATTTTGGGGCAAACCTTAAGTGTGCTACAACACATGCAATGAGACCATACATTACTTTACTATGCTTAACCCTCTACTGGTTGGTCAATGTCAGCCATACAACAATGCAAACATAAGATGCTAAGCCAACTCAAACTTGCCTTGTCAGATTGGAAAGACCTTGAGCTCCAGAAGACATGCTTGGCTTTCTCACTAAAAAAACATTCAGGATTCTTATTATTTGGGACACCTAATATTATCTTTCTTAGTTATTGCCAAATTATTATTATGACTAAATTCAGGAGACTTACAGCTGAGGAAAAAATGACAACTGCAATTTTTCCAACACCACATACCCCTAAATTACATAGTCTAATCATGTTTTGCTTCTTATCATGTTTAATTCCCCACATTTTCACAAATGCACCATATGCATAAGCTCACAGAACCTTTCCCTGAATGCTACTGATACTACTTAAAGCCATCACACGACTGAGCTGCCCAAAATTCCTGAATATAAAATGTCCTTTGAAGCACAATGCTCAAGGTAAAATGCTCATCACTAGTTAAATGAGGGTCACATGTGCATTGTGCATTTACATTATAACTGTACCTGTAGTGTAACACTGATGGATTTTGAACTAACATTACTGCTTTCTTTCACATGATGCTGGTCAACAATCAACAGCTGCAGTCATTAATGGTTAAACAGTGGCCTTTGAAGATGTCAATTTCTTACCAAGCCCTAGTAATACCACCAAAATTGGACAAAAGCACACAAGTTACCCATAAGACTCACATGCAGTTGAGGAAAGAGCTGATATAGGTGAAGGTTAAAAGTACCTTGAATTTAACTATGCTTTGAAGTTAACATAAAAATCAAAGGCAGAAATGGATTCTAGCCTTAGATGGCCATCATTTTCCTATAGAACAAAATTCCTTCGAGGGGACTCCGTGGATTTTTGACCCCATGGTCTTGCTGCTGGGATATAGTACCATACTGCAACACAATACTGTCTGCATTGGGCAAAAGGGTGTTAAGCACCAGAATACCAAAGCATTGGTAACACAATCAAATCTTCATCTACCACATTCCATCTACTATCTTCAGCAAATATAAGCCAGTAGAATCTGATTTTTAACTTCATCCCAGCAGGTGTTTTTAGAGCACTATCACCTTCAATGTGGCCTGACTATACAGGAAGATAATGCATCTTAGATACACCTAAGTTTACAGATGCTACTATCTCAAACTGCTCTTAAGTTTTACACTTATGGATAACTAATGCCACCAAAATTATGGCATGTAAGGATAAACAGATATGTAGGCAATGAGGATGCCAAACAAAATATTTCAAAATATGTTCACAAATCAAATATCTAAGTTAATATTCTACATTTATAATATATATGTTTATGCTTATATAGTATATATGCTTACAGTGGTGCATACTTCTTCAAAAGTATTAAAAATACACAAAGAGGTTACATATAAGGGATACAGGTGCACCAGTATTCTATTCATTTGCAACATTCTGCAGGTGGTACACAATGGTGCCAGACACAATACTGCATTACTCTGGTAAAGTAGAAATAGCCACACCCACTTCCTGTACATACATACAAAATCAAATATTTGCATTAAGAACTATATACTCCTATGGAATTCAAAGCACAACTGCATAGTGCATCACTAAAAACAGGTAGTCAATAGGTAATCTGAAGATCAGGACTGAGATCATGAAATATTACTTGTGCCTTACCTCAGTTCAACAGTCTACCATGTCAAAGAAGGAACTAGCCCATACATGTGTGATAACTGTTGTAATTAACCCATACATGCTGTTGTAAAAAAGGGCAGGAATGCTTACAAAACAATGTCAAATTTCCAAACCTGTCAGCCTACATATCAAAGCAGCAACACTCCAAGCATACCTTTTTCAATACTTGAGCTAAATCATTAACTCCAAGCATATCACATTTAGTACTTGGGCTAAGTCACCAAGAAGCTACGAAGAAAACCAAAAACCGATACAACACGCCTCGACCAGTCTCTACATGGACCTCACGCAAAATAAGAACAAAAACGAACGATGTTCGTCCTGTCAACCAACTCATTCCAACGCTGAATGTTATCTTACCTTCAAATTTCATGCAAAGGTCCATAACAGATGACCAAGAACGAAATAGAAACACGAACAATTTGG
Organism: Capitulum mitella; assembly: GCA_030062745.1. Taxonomy (NCBI): domain Eukaryota; kingdom Metazoa; phylum Arthropoda; class Thecostraca; order Pollicipedomorpha; family Pollicipedidae; genus Capitulum; species Capitulum mitella. The sequence continues at coordinate 4,109,842 of CP099840.1, forward strand.
TAGGGTTAAAAGTATTCTTGAAATGATGTTTCAATACTTAAAAAGCCCAAAAATAACAAGACATTTTCACCGCAAAAAGAAAGCGACAGATAGCGGACGGCAAGCTGTTCTTCTCTCGTGAAAGTGTGTCAGACAATCGTGGCGCGCGAGTGAGTCAGAACGGAATGTATGTAAATTCCGTCACTAAATATACTTTTCGAATCACCATGGACTCTGATACATTTAATTGCATTAAATTTCGCCTACCACATCCAGTTCAACCTTTACAAAATTGGTACCTCAAAATGTCTTGAAGTCTGATAGTTCTTTTATTCCGACCATCGCACGTGTTTGGGTATTTGATAGCACGAAGAGCCTGGCGCTTTCACCGAACGGTACCTGCAGCTCCGCAGCCCTTGCCAACATTCTCAGGGTCGCCTGGCCTAGTGCCGCTTTCCTCAGCTTATCCAGCACTGCTCATGGTTAACAGTTGACCTCCACACATAAAGACGCTCAAGTGAGAGGACAGCATGCTGTAATTGGTCAATTAGTTATAATCGGCATTCGAGACATGCACTCACTGGAACTCCGAAGACTTGGGCAACATGACAGAGCGTAAGGTCGTACAAAAATTGTGGAATGATGGGACCGTTGTTCACATGCCCATCAAGTTTTGCGAGAAGCCCTTATGTAAAGGAGGCTGGATGAATTTCGCTGTGATCAGTCTATTAGAACTGTGAGAAGGAATATCCTGCTCTAAGACAGAAAACCCCGGTTGTCATTATTTTGTTTCCATCCAGTCTGGCATCATGCATACATATGGCTGTGTGGATGTGATATGTGCTGGCACGCTAGCATTTCACTCAAGAACGCAGAAACCACTCCATCCATTGGTTCCCGATTGTATCATAGTGCATGATGGCGAAACGAATTTCGAACCGTCATGGACGTATCTCATGACGTGGCTCACATTCGGTTCAGTGAACATTCCGATTATAGCGCGAACGATTTAAGATGCCGATAACACCAACCCGCTCACGCTGGACAGGAAAGCGCAGGAATGCATGATGCCCTCATGGGCAAGGAAAAATTCCTTGGAGCAGCGACAAGGTCAGGACTCCGAAGTCAAGGACGGACAGGAAGGGACTCCGAAGTCAGCTTGGTAACGCATTGAAATTTGGATTTAATACCTCTCCCCCGGAGCGTGCACTTCGTTTTAATTGATCAGAGTTCCAGTTTTCATCGGATGCACCTCTCTTCCCGATTTCATAAATATGAGTGGTGGCGACAGCATCAACAAGACTGAAAAAAAATGCATGGGTTCTAGAATGTGTTCAGATTACTTGGTACCTGTCATTCGACCAATTTAACATATTGTGATGTCAGACATATTTATGTGCGTTGAATTTTACCGTCCAAAGTTATACGCCAATTAGCAGTGCCTCGCGAGTGATGCCCTTCAAGGCCACTAGTCAGCTGGCGAGCGGCAAAATTTTATTTGGTCGCGTAGCCATGCTTTCGAGAGAAACATAGCAAAATGGACGTGATATTGCAGATAACTGAGCAATCAGTCGAATGCTCAGTCGCTTTGTCATTCCTTTGACCGGATTTAGCAATACAGGGACTTAACAGTCTAAATATGTTACGGACTTTGAATGTTACCTCTCACATCTGAGATTCACCAAGGTCATAGATCACTACTATTTTCCGGACAATGGCATTGTTCGGAACAGCAACATAGCTGTCTAACACAGTTTCTGCATCTGAAGGTTCAAGACCATAGTAGCCTGACAAAAAATGTAGTGTCTATAACCCGATAAACGTGAGAAGGACCGGTCCGCCGGCCGTCGTGCCCTGCCAGCTGCCGCCCGGCGCTGGCGGGCGGCGCTGGCCGAGCGCTGCTCTTGTTCACCAAATTGCCAGCAATACGAGACGCAAGGATCGTGTCGTGGGGTGTGCATGTGACCGTAGGTTAAAGCAACAGAAGTGCATGGGGAAGAACGGAATCTGAGTGGAAAGGAGCGGCAGGGAATACGATAGCATTGTTGGCGTCTGGCCATCACTGCCACACATGTGGCCAATAAGTTCACGTAAGGGAGTTCCAAACACACGCAGTCAGCTGAAGGATAGATTTTACTGTACTTATGACATTATTACAAACACACCAAGCAAAAATTTTTCATTTGATACCAATTTCGAAACTGTCATTTAGGTAATACATGATCTTGCTAGGACTTACTAAAAACATCGCGCATTTTTCGGCAATAGATTCTGACATTTCCTTGACCTGGGACGTCATTTGTCGACATAATAGGTTTTTATATTGTCTATATATATATCATAATTTTCATCCGTAGATGAGAAAGATAAGCCTTATCGATTTCTGTTGGAACAATTTAGATCGGATCGTTAGTTCCTGAGATACGAGAGGGGTCGATTTTAGCCCCCAAGGCTAGCGCGGAGTTAAGGAATGCCCCAGGCGCTGCTGGGTTAAGAATGTCCAAGGGTTTTTGTAGTTCGTGAAAAAAGAACGGATCTGAAGAGGTTTCTTTACGGGTTGCACCACTGATATACTGCAGTCATATTAAACGGACTTCGTAAAGCTGATACGGCTGCTGTCTCATGTCCATTAGCCCTACGGTATATGCTATAGACGGATATTTTTCACGCCACAGTTTTTATTGGTGGTTGCAGTCTGCTTATACGGTGACTTGATATCACGCCATAGTCCATGTCACACAATATTTCATGAACCACGTATGAGCAACATGATCATTGCATATTTTGCATTGACAGGAAGTTTCGTCCATTTTGTTCCTTACATTTTGGCATGAAATGCAGGTTAAAGGGTGACCTCCATTGGCTCGGGGTCCCTGCGTAGGTGTTATTTATCCCTACATAGGTGCCTTGTTCGTCATGTGAATGGGTTGCAACGACTTACGAAACAAGGAATATTAGACAAAATGCTACCCGGAGATCGCAGCCTAAAGCCGAGGTTAGACCATGCCCTGGCGGAGGCTTTGAACCCTGATCTGTCTTGGTTAGGATGAGATTTATCACCCTGGTTTCCATTTGCATGGGTCGGAATGATTCATTAACGCTAGGATGGGGGCTTAAATCAGTGTCGGGTGTTTTGAAGTGAAGTTAAGGTTAAACGATGGCTTTTGCTGGTCAAGACCCTCCGCTTATATGATGCCTGGCTCCCTCACTGTTACAAGAACGGGTCACATCGATTTGCAAAGTCGGAATCAGAGCGTGCAGCGTTGCCGGACATACATACCTGAGGGCAAAGTCAGACCATGACCTAGAGCGAAATTCGACCGGCACCCAACGGTTGGTCTTCACAACAACTTTCGTTTAACCATTAAGCAATGTCTGTAACCATTACGTAATGTCCGTACGTTGAGTAGTAAGGGCGTTCTCAAGCTTCGTGGATGTCGTCGCATTCGTCGGAACAGACGTCGCTGGCATGACGGAGGCGGCTTGCGCGGTGCGTCGTCCGACCTTGCCGTGCGGGTCCGGTGACTGTCCGGATAGTGCCGGATAATCCTGGAGCCAGTCAGTCCGGATTCTCGATTGCGTGTCACACGGACTGATGGGCGCTCTGCTTGCGGAAATGATAAGGCATCGGAAAAGACCGGTTTTTAATCACAAGCCAATAGCACGTCCGTATGCTAAGCGGCGACTGAAAACCGTTGTAGCGAACAGTTACCCTGTTTTATGCCGAAAACTTGATGACTACGTTATCTGGCGAGTTGCCGGGAATACAGGATAAAAGAGTTCAATGCTAAACAATAACTTTAAGGAAATAATATCCCATGGCACCCGCGGTATCCACACGGAAACGTACCGATCCCTCTGCGACACGGTATTTCGCCGCCAAGCGTCTCATGGAGACCTAGATCTAAATCACCATGCGGCCTTGAGACCACTGATTGCAGTGGTGGCTACGTGACTGTTTTCCTGTGACGTTCAGTGGCGTGATTGAACATTCACGTGGCTCCAGTTCATGTTGTCGATATTTGTGTTCTCCAGCGCGGATGGCAGAGCTTACCGATGTTGCGGTTTGTTTAAAGTAATAGAGGACCACATACGAATGGCAACAAGAACATCTTACGTATTTCGCTCCGTCTCCGGTGTGAAATATTTGATGCAGCCACCGGCGAAACACCAGTGCTGCCATGGAGACACTCGTAGTCTGTTCGCAAAAAGGTTCGACTATGACTCGAAGTGTGGCACAATGCCACCGGTATACCTTACAGTATACCCACAACCCAACGTAGTGGGTATACCTACGGTATACCCACTACGTCTAGTCATCAGTCTGGCTCCCTTTTTATACCCTCACAGGGACAAAATGGGAGCCAGACTGATGACTAGACGTAGTGGGGTCTCAGCCCTGTATCAGCCCTGGACTAATAATTCCTCTTCGCTTACCAGATAAGCAGCATTTTCGAAAATCTTGTAAGATCAGCAATGCAGCAAGGCCGAATGATGTTTAGCTTCACTAAAAACTGCTTCTCAGAGTCCTCGAGTCCTCTTAATGACGATGGGTCAGGACAAAGAAATTACCTCTCTTTGGTTCGGGCAGATCTAAGCCGTGTGCGGCCGGTTCGTTGAAATGTGCTTCACCACAGCTTCACAACATGACATTTAACGGCTGTATTTGATGGAATGATGTAGGATGTCATTGCCCAGCATTTTATTTTCCGTGTCTATATAGCCGAGGACTGGAATTATACCTAAGAGAAATGATGGGATATGAGGCGTGCGACGTATTGCCAAAGTACAACATCTCCTCTTGTGAACAAATTAGAAATTAAGCAATGCTATTGTGTTCTGCTAATCACACATGCAGTTCGTTACACGTTTTGCAAATGCAAGATTAAACCGGTTGACAAGACGTTATCCTTATGACGTCTGCAAAACAAAACAAAAAGTCTTGAGCGGTATCCGAGCTGAGCAGGATTAGCTAAGGGCTTGAGCATCAGGGCACCAGTTATGAAACGCCTAATTCTCCAGATCCTGTCCTAAACGTTTTGTTTGAGGTAATACGAAGACGTCTGAAGTCATGTAATAACCCCAACCACAGTGGTATTAAAGCACACTTTTCAGGGTTGTGTACTGGAACTGCCATTCAAAAACTAGGGGACCTGCCGCACATTCTTTGTCTTGGCACTGCAATACATGGACTTTATCTAGGCTGTATCAATTATTCGTGACCCAATGGCTCCGATTTGGTAAGACCATGATATCCGTGGATATCATTTCCTTTGACTTAGCTTATAAAGCTTATAAGCTTAAAAAAACAATCAGACACGAATACAGCTCTTATCATGCCTTGCTGCATTTGTCGTGGCTCGTGATTCATTCTGTTTCTCGTCATGCTTTTCAGCAAATTAAACTCGTCCGAATTTCCACTTCAAGCAGACATATGACGATTCCTTTTCGTTTTCGTTTCAGATCAGTTTATTGACCAATCGTCCATACAAGTGGGTTAGTTCGCAATTCGAGTAAATACTCATGGCAAAATAAGATGGGGTCATGGCAAAGGGAAAATGAGACGATAAGATAAGACCACGGAAAAACACGTCGAGACCACGAAACAAGACTTATAATCAAGCATTCAAGTCATTAGGAAGTAGAAGACCAGACCGCTTCGTCACAAGCGGCGTCAAGCCTCTGCTTGTCACATGATGGTGTTTTTTTAACTTCAGAACAGATTTACAGCGGGCTCCAGAGCACTTGACGCAGCGATAAACGATACCAGGAAAGGTAATCGGAGTTCAGAGGTCTGAGGAGGGACAAAAATGGGAGGAGCTAAAATCATATTGGGGGAAATGATGAACTGCCAAGTTTCAGCAGCTTAGTTTGAAAAAAACACACAAATTTAAAAATGTAACGAAAGTACGTTGGCCGCTAGTTGTATTAGCGCCATCTATATCAAACTTCCTGACACTGGCGTCATCGTGACGTTAATCTGGACATACCATCGACCCATTACCTTATCGTCGGCGCTGCAAGGCGCTCTGTCGAGTGCGGCACGACCTCAATCGACCATCGAACCCGGACTGAGAGCCATCGAGCTGTTGTTCAATGCATTCGCGCTGGAGAAAAGAGCCGGAGCAGTCCGATAACATCACGCCATTTGGGCTTTCCACGTCGTGAGAGAGCTTCTGATCCCAGTGCGGGTACCTGCATCGGGCTAAAGCAGCATGCCATGACGTTCCTTGGATTTGGCTTGTGAAGGCCTCAAAATTGAAAAGAAGTGCGGTGATGGTGGCGTCTAGGCCACGCTACCTGGTCATGTTATTTTTCCCGGTGAGTTTCAACCCTCGCCGGCAAGGATTTTCGTCCACGAGATGCCTCACCTTACGGTTGAGAGCGGCTGGTTATCACCCCAGCCTACTCCTGTCATAATCAAAGGTAGAGCGACGGAACGGAAACGTACGTATAGCCTTTCTGGTTCGACTGATGTTTTGGTCCACGATTCAGGTCATCTGGTAACCTCTCAGTTCACAGCGAAAGAGAGAGCCGCATCGTTTGGCGTCCCCGCTGTCATCGCGGTAGTTTTGTAGAATTCCGACCTTCAAATTATGTGTGTGGAGCGACCTTTTGAAACGGACCAATCATTGCAGTCATTGCTTTCTTCTTCCTGAAGTCAGGGTCAGGATAAGAAAGGTCAGTTGGTATATTACATATTTTGCTTATTCCGCTAATGCCAAAAATGAGACTGGATTATCAGGTCCAAACCTCTGACCATTGAGGACAAAAAAGCATTCCTGAAATCAGCGCCAAAAATACCATATGGCCTCCAAACTCCTTTTGATACCATATGATACGTTCGGAAAGTCTCACATGATATAAACGTCACTGGCCTGTCACGAGCTGATTTGTTGTCAAGCGTACGTTTAAACGGTCTTGCATCGAAATTTGACTCCATATTTCGTCATGTTTTGCGGAAGAACTCATGATGTGAATCAGATCCAGAGAAACCTTTCGAACATTTTTTTATAGTTGAATTGAAACCACAAACTGTAAACACTTGCTTTCTAAATAGAAATCTATAACCGTACCATCACAAGCACACCAGTCAAAAATAATAGCTCTAGCCGGGGGCAGTCGAGCGATGGTAGCGTTAACAGCCGGCGGGCGAGCGTGGCCGACCCCGCACCGCCGCCGCTCTCGCTGCTGACCTGCATCCGGCAGCGACCGATTCGCCGGCGGCCGCCCTAACGGGCCGCTCCGCCGTCACGGGCCGCCGCCGCCGCGTGACGCGCGTCACGCGGCAGTCTGCCGGCGCGCGCCATGGAGGCGGCCGTGGCGACGCTCTCCGGCGCGGCCGAGACGCTCTCCGGCGCGGCCGCGTCGGTCGGCCGCTGGCTGGCCGGCGGCGCGCCGGTCGCGCCGGCGCCGGACCGCGGCTGGTTCCGGCTGGACGTGATCCAGCGGCTGCTAGAGCGGCTGCCGGCCGACGGCGGCCGGTGTCCGGCGCCGCGGCGGCCGGCCGGGCTGCCGCGCGCCGCCTGGTCGCTGCACCGGCGCCAGCGACGCGGCCGCCGCCGCCGCCGCCGCGACTACGGCAGCTACGGCAACACGCAGCCCAGCTATGTCTGCCGCACCAGCTACACCGGCCTCTTCAGCTTCTTCGCCGTGGCCGTGCTCATGCTGGACATCACGGCCAACATCATGGCCAACATCGACATCGACATCAACATCTCCAACAACGGCACCACCGGCGGAAACAACAACAACAACAACAATAACAATAACAATAATAACAACGGCGGCACCGGCGGCGGTGGTGGCGGCGGTGGGGGCAACAATAACAACAACAACAACAACAACGGTCGCAGCTTGGAGGAATTCTTCTGGGGCAATGCCTTCGTCACGAACCGACTGGCGGAGGGCGCCTCGAAGGCCGCCGCCTGTGGGCAGTTCCGTGAAGACCTGGAAGACCAGGGGGCCCGCGAGGCCCGTGTTCGGAGGTCGGAGGAGGCTGACATCAGAGGCGACTGGACCGAGCGAGAGAGGCTCTACATGGAAGCCGTCGACGGCATGAAGGGGGAGATGGTGGTGGAACTTTTTCGACATCTCAGGTCGGTTGTGCACAGCGTACTCATGCATGTTTGAGATTGCTTGAGTCTTAAGACCATCTGACCTTATGGCGGGCCAGTTTGCGTGCTTCAGATCAATGGGTTGATTTATTAAGGGGATCGTCTACCAGCGTAAAGCGAATCTTGCACCGGCTTCTTCTCAACTCTGGGCATTTTGTTCCTTTAGTTGCGTAAAGACGGGAAACGTTTGTAGGTTAAGCTTTCCACGCATTTCATGGCAAAAGTAATAGTGTAATCAGATGATCTCATTTGACATCTATGGGGCCTCCGGACCGACATATTCTATTAGACAGTTTCCTTGGAAATTCCCATACATCGCATTGGACAAGCCGGAACAGATCCGGCCGAACAGTCCCATTCATTCGACCGGATTGTCCCATATGGACACACCTGCCCGGACCTTCCGACACATCCGTCTAGACCCACGCATCGAGTCCGACAGCATTGTGCATTCGGTCAAACAATCCAATGCAATCGCACGGACTATCTTGTTTATCCGATCAGGCAATGACCGGCATCCCACCGAGCCAAACATTTATCGCGCAGTCTCATACATCCTGATCGGATTGTCTTTTCGTCAACGAATTGCTTCGATGAGACGCAGCGTCGGAATTGTGCAAGCCTTTTTCTAATTTAAATTTGATTCGAACAGTCTTCTAGGCCGCTGCTAGGGACCTGATCATCCGTTAAGCAGAGTTTGTTGCATAGATTCCGACCCCTACACGCGATCATGCAATTCTACGGTTTGCTCAAGGGTGTTGTTAGAAATCGGAGTCCGTGCTAAGCAGAGCTATGCAGTATTGAGCGTCACGGCGACCCGGACCCGTTTTGCAGTCCGACGTTCTAACCAGCTGAGCCACCGATCATGATTACATCTCGACTAGTCAGTTGCAGAATGTCAAGTACAATTAGCCAGCTGAAACTGACTTATTCCATGCTGCTGACCAGGCATCTCGTCGCGTGGGAACCAGCAATGCAAGAGTGCAATGTGACGGAATTAACGAAAAAGAGTGGAACATTTTAATAAACGTGTGTCACGGACACGGTCTTGTGACCTGCAGATCTTATCGAAAGTAAGCAGGGGGAGCGCTGACGTGTACGAAGGGAATGAGCGAACCGTTTTGATCTGCGGTCTGGTTACTGTGGTACTGCTTACTGTGAATCTGTGAGTATTGTGGTCCACTGACTTCGTGCCGTGAGGGAACTCGAAACCATCGGGGCTCTGGGGCGTTGCGCCGCCCTTTCCCTGCATCAACCCTGCGACGATGGCTGTAAGGAAGAGATAAAACGGCCTGCATATTTTCCGCTTGAATCCGGGCGTTCCGCCGTCAGTGGTGTCGTGACGTACATTGTCACCAATGTGTTCCGGTATCTCCTGCTGCAACTGCTCCTGCTGGTATATACAACATATGGGTATCTGTCTCCTTCCGAGATTACCTCGCATTTCTACGATTGCTAAATGAAACAGTTTAATTCATATATATACACACACACACACACACACACACATATATATATATATATACATAGGTGGGCACTGGTCCGTTACTCCGTTACTCCGTTACTAACGAAGTTACTTTTTTGAGTAACGGAGTAACGGACCCGTTACTTTTATTTTACTGTAACGGACTGAGTAACGGAAGTTACTTTTGTGGTCCGTTACTCCGTTACTTTTTGGTCCGTTACTCCGTTACTCCGTTACTTTTTAAACTCCTTACAGACACCGCCCGGCTTTATTTGCATCGGCACACGCCATTGGCTACTTGAATAGTCAACACCCAATAGCGTGCGGCGATACAAGCGCGGCTGGGTGCGCACTCAGCTGACAAACGCGGAGTAGACTTGTTGACAATATTCGTCAGCTGATAAACGTTGGCGGCAAGCTGGCGGCAATGGTTCAGTATAAAGGCCAGCTGACTTTGGTCTCTTTTGGGACAAAAGTATTGAATTATGCGTAAGTTTGATATGACTTAAAATTATAAATTAACCAGTCGTCATTTTTCAGGCTAAAAGATATCAAAGTTATTGTCATTTATACTGGAACAGCCAGCTGACGGCAGTTTTCAATATTGTCTCACGTTAGTCACGGATTGCTTACCAACGCCGCACGGTTCCCCGCCAAGATCACTCAAGGCTGTTGAGCACATGATAACTGCCGCCATGGCCTTGGATCTGTGATGTCCTTGGGGCGATGAAGTGGTGACTGATTCTTGACTGGTCTGAAATTTTAACTACCTGACACTAAAATGTCCCATCAAGGCGTCTTTACGCCGCCACTGGAGGTCGAAAACCTTGACTCGGAGTCCGACGGTGCCTCAGCTTCGGAGGAAGAGGACGAGCCTGGTCTGGGTCACCCATGGCCACATCTAGAAACGTACTTTGAGTTTAAGGAGGGGAAAAACGTCATTTTTACGTATGTCCTGTGCCGACCGAAAGAGGTTATAATCAAGGGTCACAAGAGTAGCCTTTCAAACCTAAAGGCACATCAAGAGGATGCATTATTTACGGTATTTCCAGGTGAGAACAGAATGTGCACAATAAGTTGTCAGTAGTGAAGCATAATTATGAAGCTTGTCGACTATTGCGTGGACTATTTGCCGTAACCATGTTCTCTGCAGGCAGTGAGATTCACATTACCCGGGGGGGGGGGCAGATCCTTTCGGCCGACGCTTACGCGTAATTTTTGGAGACGCGGAAGTGGCAACACAAGTTGTGCGAACAATTTAGCCCATTCAGGTACTTTTCTAAGCACTGGCCCCTACTGGATGTGTAAACTGACTTGGTTAGGTAACTCTTGAATTTTGATTCAGTTGACACATGTTTGCCTTCAGCCGATACGAGCTAACCAAATAATAATAAGCTAAATAAGGCAAATTGAACCTAACAAAAAATTAGTTTTACATGCCCATCTAGGGCAATCCCTGCAACCATACAGCAGGTTTTAGGTTAGGTTAGGTTAAATCATTTTTAACTTGGAGGACAGGCTACATTGTCCATGCGATTCGAGTTACCACTCCTGCGTTCCCGAAAAAAATATAAACTGGCAGAAACACCTTTCGGCTGACACATTATTTTTTGTAGACGCAGAAGTGAGGACCCAAACTCAAACATGATATGAGCCGTTGCCACTTTTGCACCTTCGAAAAATATGCATTGGCCGAAAGGTGAAGGATACCAATTCTGCCCCCTCCCATCAACGTCCCATGTTGATGGGATGAATGCCATTTAATATGTTTGAACGAGATATCCAATTCCCGACCCCAAAGATTCAAAAATTGCGAAAATAGGGCGTGTGGGCAAACAAACTCCAAAATTTGGGGATTTTTGAAAGGTCACTGCGGCCGTGTTTACCACCCAATTTTCATGGAATAACACGGTTCAGCTTGGAATGTCCAAGTCTTTTATATACCGAAAGCTGAAATTTAAAATAGAAAAACAGGCAGTTCCAGGGAGGGCAAGAAGGGTGATTTTTGAAATAAGAAATTTCCTTTGCTTTTGTTTGTTTTGGGTGATATAAACATCAGATGTACAACTAGCAAGCCAGTTTAAGTTTATATGTAGCGCAGAGGTGGATCCAGGTAAACAAAATTGGGAGGACACCATAAGCACAATAGTGTGCTCCCCCATTTTTTCAGTACCTGGGTGTGCGTTCGCCTGAAAATGTGTATGCATACGCATTGTTTAGGATGCGTATGACTATATAAATGAGTCAGTGATCTTTATTTCTACTCAGAATGCCACGATAGTGAACCGCACAACTTTGCAGCTTCACGTACAGCACATTACCGCCGAAAACGGGTGCTTGGAACCGCCTCTGCGGGACCGATCTTTTTTTAAATGTTGACAAAACACGTGTGTATCAATTCCATGAAATGCCAGAAAATCTTGTGGCGCTGCGGCAAACAGTGTGGGACAAGCAAAAAGACACGGGTAGCAAAATCTGCCCCTCCCCCACAGGGAATAGGGTTAAATGAAGTGTTTTTAACCCGTCTCCGGCCGGACTCAGAATGCCCTTTGCCCAGCCGGAGGGGGAGCGCGGATTTCCGCACCTCCCAGGATCTCGGCTCCCATATACCGCACGGAAAAAAGGAAAACACCGGCGGAAAGGTTTTGTCAAACCGAGACGAAAACATTCAAGAGTTTTGACCTCGGGTCAATTTTGAGGCCACCAGACGCCATGAAAGGTCAAAACACGTCCTTGGAATTAGGTAAATAGACACAATACCTTGTTCCTGAAAAGCTGAACTTAAGCGACATATACTGAACCGTAAGACAATAGCGAGTTCATTGATATCAATTTTGGCCTTTCACAGGGGTCAGGTCAGGTCACGTCATCGTTCCAAAATGTTCCACTTGTGAACGGCTAACATCCTCCGTTGCATCTTACTTATGACCATGTTTTTATAGCTAATTTGTCTTTTCAAGGGTGCTGAAGAGGTACTAAAGCACCTTTTTTTAGTCTTTTATTTCACAATAATAAAATACATATCAGTCATGTTTTTTTGAGTCCTTCGTCGTTTGGTATTAAAAAAAACGTCAGGGGTATCAGGAATGTTACCTCCACGCATGCGCTGGTACACAAACTAATACACACACATAATTTCAAAACAAAACAAGAAGTTCGCGAGACCGAAACGAGCTCTGAACGGAGACCATTATGTTCAGGGCGGATACTTCGAGAGGCATTGTTGATCAAACCCAGTCGATAGATGTCCGCTGTTTGTCGCATTCTGCATGCGTCCGCTCCAGCGCCGGTTGTTCCCGCTCCGTCGGCGCCGCGGGCAATGAACAGGAATTCGTTGGTTTGGACATTGTGGCTAACACAGTGGTAGAATACCCGCCGCGGCTGTTGTCCCGGCGCCGCCGACTCTACAACGGCTGGTGAGGGGAGTGGGCAGCTAGCGGAGTGTTTTGGGTAAGCGCTTTCTGTTTCTTCCCTTTGTATATGGAATGCGTTTTACAACCACAAAGCAGCATAAAAGGCTTAAAACCCGCGTTCGCTTGGTTTTCACTGCATTTAAAAAAGTAACGGAATAACGGAGTAACGGTAACTTCCGTTACTTTTTAAGGCAGAGTAACGGAGTAACGAGTAACGGACTGGCTTTTCTGAGTAACGGAGTAACGAGTAACGAAGTTACATTTTTTAGTAACGATGCCCACCTATGTATATATATATATATATATATATATATATATATATATATATATATATATATATATATATATATATACACACACACACACACATATATATATATATATATATATATATATATATATATATATACATGAATTTCACGTGGCGCCTGGAGACGTGTCTGGAGATTTCCGGAGAACTTTGGATAGGAGAGGGGGAAGGGTCGAAAAGGATTTCAGACAGTTTCTATCAACATAGGCCTAATGTTTAAACCTCTGAAACGAGAGGGGGGTGGGACCTTTCCCCTCAGGATCTCAAGCTTTGCCAGATCAAACCATCATAAATGTAGTCGATTAAGACAGCCTGAATCATTCTGCTCGGTGCTTTATTATTACTCATTTGATCCATGCGTCTGAAACGACATTTCTTCTAAATGTACGCTTGGTTAACCCTGCACCGCCTGGGGTTGCCAAAAAGGGCACCCCGTCGATTTTTCATGAAATAATTCTGCATTGTTAAAACCAGCTAACCAGTACCTGTGCGACAATCAGTTTTACGTATTGTGACATTAAAACCATTTCCATGCTCGGTGAGGTCATGGAGATATGACGCCATAAGTGAACCCTTGCATACATGTTTTCGCCTCTTCGGGCGGTGATTCGAACATACGTCGTTTACTTTATAATATCCTCGAATAAAATGCATGGATTATTTAGATTTACAAACGACACGGTATCCAAAGGGGCATACAGCCGTGACGCACCCACATTAAAGGTCATGGCAGATCACCTGCATGGCGACAGTTGGACTGATTTGCATTGTACGTGACAGAAGTGGTTGCCGCTGGCCTTCCGTATCTTTCAAGCCAGACGAGCAAATCTATATGTGCCTCTTAGCAGGGTTCACCTAATGCAACGCGAGATCATGTAAGTCACGTACAATCACAATCAAGCACGTCATAGATTGATTCGTTCAGAAGCAGAAGAGAGCAATTATTCTTCCTTGTCAGGAAATGAAAAATGACTATCTTCCCTGACTTAGTTTGGCCTTCGCCCGAAAAAGAGCAGACAGAGCAGATTTAATTATCACGAGATGTCATTTCAGTTCTGTACTTGACGCAGATAAGAATCCCAGCGAGTAACTATTGCTCTTTTACAGGAAGAGTAATGCAACTTTATCTGACCTGACATAAAATGACTCTGACTGGATGAAAAGCAGGTAATGCAGAACTGATCGTCAGGTTTAGCTTCCATTCTTTTTTGTCACGTGGATCAAAACGGCTGCGAATAAGTATCGATATTTGGCATGTCAAGCATGGTCAATGTTTCACCTGACAGGCGGACCTTGACCCGACATCTTTTTAACTTTTTGACATGCTTCTAAAGCAGAAGACCGTGACCTTATGTTTGATACCAAAATGAAGACTCTAAGATCGGTATTGCCTAGAGATAATTTACGAACCGGTGTCAGTTTTTCCTACGTCGTGTTATACGTTTTACGTGAGCTGTGACCCCACCAGTCACGTGACCAGGGCTAATATAATATTTTCTGAATCTCAAGACTCGGAGTTATCGATTGGTGATAGAGATCCCACGGTTAGATCCTGCAATACCAGGTGATGCCCTTTTTGATACCCCGTGCGATCGCGGGTATAAAAACACGCCAGGTGGTGCCGGGTTAAAAAGCGACTTCAATATGCGAATCAGACAAATATGATTCATGTTACAAGCTTCTCGATCGCACCAATAGCTCTGCGTGCTAGGAAGTTAATGGTAATTTTCATATACTTTTCCTCGTGTAGCCGTTAATCCGTTCTTAGCCGATAAACCCATTAGCGAAGCCCATTAAGACTTTCGTGGCGATGTCCAGTTGTCACCAATTAGCCACACGAAATTGAGTCCCGGCGCCGTTTGTTTAAAAAATAAGCTCCAATGTATGCTGGTGATGACTTGGCGTGACTACTTGGGGGTACAGTTATAAGTGAATAACGCATTTTTGCAGATCAGAAAACCGTTTGACCGTTACTACGCAACTTATTTTCCTGTAAGAAATGTTTCGCTTGCACGTGACAGTTGTCAGTGAAAGAAATGCTTGCGATTAGTCATGAAACGCGTGCGGTGGTCCGAATACTTTCTGCATGCCACTTATGCAATGGCATGCAACCGGCAGAATATTGGTCCGTTTTCGTGCTCCTACCGCTCTGATTTTTCCACAGACATTATTCCCTCATGTTGGTAAGACGCCACATGTCAAAAACTTATCAGTCCTAAAATAAGATCGGCTGCTGTAAAACAAGAGCACCTAGCGGAGTGGGTTAGGTCACGGAACAGGCAGAATGATTAATCCGTTTACCTTGTCAAGGTCGATCAAATGATTCGGTGGTTTCAACGCTATGGTGTTTTGGGTGCCTCAACGCAAACAATGCACGTGAGAACCCACACATGATAAGATTACACAATTCTTACCTTATCACATTTCAGCAACGTTGCACGATGAGAAGCATACGCCCGCCAAAACACTTCCCGCGGAAATCGCAGATCATTCCGAAACGGCGTCATAACATAAACACGGCTGAGGACTTCCTGGAGCAAACCGCAACTGAAGCTAGCAGATCAACAAATCTACGCATCTTAACGTGCCACCAGCACGCATCTTTCGTTCTTGTTACCGAAAGCACTACAAGAATTCCGCAACCAATTTGCAAATATATTCACGACCGACAATCACAGCGCGTTAACGTCACTTCCCGATGCAAAAGTCGCGGAAGATCACGTCGAGAATCTCCTCGGAGCCCACGTGACCGGTGACCTGGCCCAGCTCGCGGACGGCGAGGCGCAGCTGCTCGGCGGCCAGCGCCAGGTCCGCCGCGGCGCCGACCTGCGCCAGAAACTGCCGCAGGTGGCGCGCCGCGCCGGCCACGTGGTGCCGGTGCCTCTCGCGCGTCAGCGCCGGCGCGTCGCCGGCCGCCGCGCACAGCTCGCGCAGGCTCGCCTCCAGCGCGGCCACCAGCGCGGGCAGGCCGTCGCCGCGCAGGCACGAGACGAGCGCGGCGGCCGAGCCGGCCGTCCAGGCGGCCAGCCGCGCCGCCTCGGCCGCCGACAGCAGGTCGGCCTTGTTGAGGACGAGGCGCGTCTGGACGGCGGCATCCGGCGGCCGGCCGTCGGCCGCCGCCGCCTCCTGCCCGGGCAGCTCCAGGGAGGCGGCGTGCTCGCTGGAAAAGGCGGCGACGTCGCCGGCGGCCCGGTCGGCCCGCTCCAGCCAGCGGAGCGCGTGCCGAGCGTCCACCACCAGCAGCACCAGGTCGGCGGCGCCGGCGCTGCGGCGGGCGCGCCGCACGCCCTCCTGCTCCACGGCGTCCTCCGAGTCCCGCAGACCTGCACCGACCGACAGCCAGTCATTTTAGTAAACACGAAACGACGTCAGTAATGAGAAAATGTCGTCCTGTCAACACAAAACTTTCGTATCGTCAAGCGCAACATGCGCAAAAACGGAAATACACTAGCTAGCCGGTATGCAGCACAAAACTTAGAAAGATTCAGGGCTGCAGACAAAAGAAACCCCATATTTACGTAGAACTGATGCGCATAAAACCAACGTAGAAACACCATGAAAAGAGTGTGGTAAAGTACGCATGCATCTCTGAGCGTCGTTCCGACCTGCCGTGTCCGTGAGCAGCACAGGAAACCCGGCCACGTCCAGCACGGTGTCGAGCGTGTCGCGCGTGGTGCCCGGCGTGGACGAGACGATGGCCACCTCGCGCTGTACCAGCAGGTTGAGCAGGCTGCTCTTGCCGGCGTTGGGCGCGCCCGCTATCGTCACCTGGCGGACACACAAGAAAGCAGAGCTAGCGGAAGGACCCCACGGATGGCATCTCCCGGAAACCGGAACAGCGATGGGCGACAGCAGCGGGTGTTAACGATAACAGAATGACGGAAATATGTAAACCAAGCAACTAACATGCCTAACAGCTCGCGTGCACTGAGGAGGAAAACAATGTAGATCAGCGTATCGCACGAAGTTCGAAATTTTACAGTGCGGTCCCGTAACGTTGCGGACTGAAGTGGCTGTTCAGGAACTGAGCACACCATGAACAGCTGCAGTCACGGATTCCTCCGCAAAATGTGTTACTATGTCGGGCGACAAGCGTACCAAACCCTCCTATGTCACGTCTGATAAGATCCCGTAGATTGGTAAACCGCACACGCGCAGACTAACCACGAATAACCAAGTACCCGGCCGGCTTTTACGTGCAATCACGCCCTCCTGTCCGTGACGCCGACCGTACCGCTTCACCTGCACACCACTCCGCAGCCGTTCGCCGCGCCGTCCGTCCGCCAGGTGGCTCTCCATGTCGCGCGCCAGGCGCCCGCAGGCGGCCGCCGCCTCCTGCAGCACCTGGGGCTCGATCATCTCGTCCTCGGCGAAGTCGATGTAGGCCTCGGTGCTGGCCAGGCAGCGGAGCAGGTCGGCGCGCCAGCCGGCGTACAGCCGGCGGAGGTGGCCGTCCGCCTGTCGGACCGCCTGCCGCCGCTGCTGTTCCGTCTCGGCGTGGATCAGGTCCGCCAGGCCCTCCACCTGACGGCGGTAAACGGAACCATTGCAGTGCCATCTGCCGGTGGCGTCGAGAAGCAATGCATGATCGCCCGGCGAAAAGATCAAAAGATGGCGCTGCATTAGATCTGAGTATTTATAACCAGCGGGCAAAAAATAAACTTAACGAACTGAGAAAACAAGCCCATAAAGCATGCCCGACATTCCCATCAACCTTTCCCATCCATACGTGGTAAAATCCCGCACAGCCTGTGGTGTGCGAGATTTTACCACAGTCACAGCTCCCTGACAGTTATCACACACGCACCTATGGAAAGCAATCCCAGTGATATATGGGCAGTAATCCCTGCTAACATAATCCATGCGCATGCGTACAATCGGGCATCCGACGACCACACGGCACTCGGCAGCCCACCTGTGTGACGTCCATCTTGCCGGCGTGGAAGGCGCGGCGCGTGAAGTCGCCGGGCTGGGCCGGCCGCAGCCCGGGCACGGCGGCAAGAGCGCGCAGCACGGCCGCCACCACGGCCGGGCCGCCGTGCGTGTGCAGCTCGCAGCTGTCCTCGCCGGTGAAGGAGGCCGGCGCGGGCAGCCAGAGCAGCAGCGCCCGGTCCAGGAGGCCGCCGTCGGACCGGCGAGAGCAACGGCCGCACCACTGCCCGGCGCGCCGCCGGCAGCGGCCGCCCGCCTGCTGCCACGGACGACGGTCAACAGGGGCGGAGATCCGGGATAGGGGATCCCAGCCACGGCAGCGGCCGCCCGCCTGCTGCGGCCACGGACGACGGTCAACAGGGGCGGAGATCCGGGATAGGGGATCCCAGCCACGGCAGCGGCCGCCCGCCTGCTGCGGCCACGGACGGCGGTCAGTAGGAGCGGAGGTCCGGGGCAAGGGGTCCTGGAGGTCAAAAGCGCCGCCCGCCTGCGGCTACCGACGGCGGTCAACAACAGCAGATACTGAAGGCGGGAGGTCCCGGCATCGTGGCAGACTTTTAGGGAAACTTGTTTATGCTCGTTACTTTTGGTTAGTTAAAGCTGAAAACTACACAGATAAGTGGAAAAAGTAACAGATCTGTTAGCATATGTCAAGAGCCTGTGTTCAAAGGAGTTCTTTGAAAGTGGTTGTAGCCACCAAACAGACGCAGACCCCAATGGCCGGGAAATCTTCAACAAACCATCAGGACATGCAAAACAAACGGAAACCCCACGCCGTGCCCCGCAATCAGCCCGCTCACGACCTTCCCACCGGTCTCACGGCGCTGCGTCGCCCCTGCCCTGCGCCGCTCCGGACGCTCCCACCGTTCCCAGTGCGGCCGCACGGACCTGTGAGCGCGCGGAGGGCGGCGGCCGACTCCGGCCCGGTCACGCGGATCACGGCCACGCCGCACCGGCCCTGGCCCGAGCTGAGTGCGAACACCGTCGACCGGTGGCGCCGCGTCGAGCCGGCAGCGTGGCGCCGCGCCGCGGCCAGCCAGCGGCCCGCCAGGCGGGGCAGCATGGCGCCCAGCTGCCTGGAAAACAGCAGGGTTTGAGGACCAGCAGGGATGAAGGCTGAGTATGAGAGTAAAACTGGTGGGCATAAGCAGATGTACTCCCATCTGTGAAGAAATGGGTGAAGGGTGCTTCACTCTTTTGACAAAAACAAACCTTGGTCAAAGGATCCCCTGAGAAAGACAAGCTAAATACATGGGGAGTTCACATCCTATCCAAAACATGAGCATTGCCCCAGAGTCCATGTGAACAATACTGTGGAAACATGAAATATATTACTTAACATTCCCTCCTCAATAACAATGACAGAACAAATCTGGTGTCAAGTACACAAGCAAACTTCACTTGCCATATTTAATGGAGATGTTCTTGACAAACTTTATTTCTACACCATGTGGGAGATGTACAATTGAAAGGGGCAATAAAATTCTTTCCTTTCAGGTATACTTAATAAGCCACAAATGTATTCTATGGAAACCTATCATGTTAGCCATGGTGCACAATCATTCATTGTAAACTGCAATGGGAAGTGAATTTCTGCAGATGATTCTGAGTTTTTCACTTTTCTTATTCACTCTTTCTTATGTATATGCATAAGAAAGAAAGATAACTAAATACACCAAATTATGCTTTACTCTGTAATTTCTGCCTGTCTGTTATCTACTGATGCCATTCTTTTCATTGTTGTTGCACATTTCCCTTTAAAACTGGCAGATCACACCAAACTCCCTTCATACTGGGGGGCCAAACCAGCATGAGAGGAGGGGTAAGTCAACATTGGAGAGGCCAGAACCCTCACGAAAGAACACAAATTGGTACCCTTGATGATGTGTAATGTGCAGCTTTGGATGAATGACCTGTCAAAGTATAAAAATCGTTTTTTTGCAGCTGTATGCTGAAGATAAAAACCTTTCTATTAACAATGAGTGAAGCATGGAGAATGGAAACAGGGCATTCTGATCACTTATGTGCAGCTTTAATTGCTATATTTGCTATTTATGCATTTTCACATTTCCAGGAGCTACCATTATGCCCAACAAATAGAACAGCAACCCATCACCATGCATGACAAGAAGGAAGTTGTAAATAAGTACAGAAAGAAACAAGGTAAATACCAAAAACACACATAGAATACAGGTTGTTAGTAAACCTTGAATATTTATACTTCTTGTTTCATACTATACCATTTTAAGCTGAGACCATCTGGAAAGATTCAGTACATTTGGTACAGACTTACTGCAAAATGCTTAAAATGGAATGTGGAAGGCTTTTAACACTTTTGGCAATTAACAGTTCAATTCAAGACAAATTTACCAGGACCACACCTTTATGAGCATAAGAATACCACTGGTGCTTTCACCAGATATTCTTTCAATTCCATGCAATCGGAATTTCCGCTCCATTGTTGGGCATAGTAATGGTATTTCCATCAGCATTCACCACTTCGAAAGTCCTGAAAATACACTGGAGCAAAGGCGGAAATCAGCCGTTGCTTACTTGACAAATGGGTGCACTTGTTAGATAAAGTCAGCTCAAACGAGCTGTGACGTCCGTTGAGCTGCTATTCTTGTCTCTTTCCTACATTCCCTTTTTCCGGCAGCTATGCCGTTTTAGGGCCTATCGGCGATGCCTTCCACACACCCATATTATAAACGATGAGATGCCGCACAGCCACGATGCACCTTCACCACTTTGCGCGCCAACTTTTGAATCAGAAACGCCAGAAACAATGCAGTTTGACCTTTGCTACCAAATTAAGGGGAAACACATTTTTACCGACTCAAAGACCAGACAATATGCTAATTATGCCTGGTTGTCACCTGTGAAGTCATCTCTTTTCCGCTTTGCCTATTACAATCCAAACCGTTTGACTGCACTGCAGATATGTGGGAACTTTGCCATGTTATGAGCGTAGAGGTGCACCACCTGGAGGCAAACAAGGAGCCGCCTGGATTACTGCCGGTTCGCAGCAGGAGCCCACGCGTTACGCTGCACGACATATCGCAAAAAACATTACTGTGGGGGCATATCACGTGGAGAAAATCAAGCAGCTGATAACAGCCTAGATTGCGCGCTAGCCGTTCGTGGAATGAGCCCACGCGCGAAACCAAAAGCCGCTAGCGATGACGTGCCGTGCTACGATGACCATCCGCGAGACGGGGTCTTTAGAGTACTCTAATGTAATGGGAACCGTTTAAACCTGACCTTGCTGAAAATGGCCTACAACAATGGACCGTGACGTCAGTCCAATAATTTCACCATACGACTGGGAAAGATGGCCTGCAATTGACATGGGATATTACTGTCTTCCTTGTCACTGACACGAGATGCACAGGTCAGTCTGACGTGCTTTAAGCAGCCTTTCGCTGTTTTGCACTGCTGGTATGCGGAGAATACTGCAGGGGGGCTTCGGCGTGACACCGATTATTTCAGCAGTGTTTTTGGCATTAGCCTATCCAAAATAAGCTATTCGCTTGCCTGCGTTCACATGTGCTGCAGGCGCCAAAATTTAAACCAAAACAGTCGGCACACAGAGCTCATGTCCATAGGGCGGCGACCATGTACCGACTTTGGAAAATTTAGCATAAACACGAAGGTATTGCGCGAAAAGAAGATGGATCGAAATGGCTGCAACTTTATACCAATTTAATAATCGCCTCAGCACATACGATGAGGCTGGTTACAATGTTACATTATTTCACTTCTTTACGCTCTTTTTAAAAGGACGTCACGGATTATCAACATCACAAATGACTTCGTTACCATTACGGTAAATGGTGTGCGCTGCTAAAGGAAAAAACGCAGCCTTGCATTTTAGATTACTGCGTGTTGTATTTCGAGTTCAACAAAGAGCACACGAGCGGCTGACTTTATACTTCCCGTTCTCTCTGCCCAATGAGAACGGGAAGCATCCCTTGACCTGCAAGCTAACCTTGTTGTGACCTTGACCGGGAAGCTAACCTTGTGGTTAGCAGCCAGCAAACGGCGATACCAACCCGCCATGGAGGGGATTAGAAAGCCACGAACAGAACGAAAATGCCGACAGCACATCCATAAAGATTGCGGTTGGCGTCCCGTCTGGCTGTTACAAGTTGGATCCGGGGTCGCCGGGAAACGTATAAATCTACCCTATAAATAGCTGGATCTATCCAAAGCTAAAACAAAACGCAAAACAAGAAGAACAGAGTACATTAAGAGAGCAGAGGCAGGGTTCAACCCGGTAAAGAAACTCTTGAGCCGGTGAGATGATAATCTAATCACGTTCAAGGCCAGGGATTGTTCTTTGACTAAACAGACAGCGAATGAACTTGCGTCGTGTGTAATGCATTCGAGGTGCGTTCCGATTACAACGAAGGAGGCTTTGGCATATTTTCTCCATATAATGTAGTTTGTGCCCCTGGCCTACATCATGTGCAGTCCACATGTGCATTTCACGCGAAATCAGCTGCTTCTCCCAGCCCACTGCAAGTCCTTTATGCTCATGCGGTGTGGCGCCCATATTTGATGCAGATGATTGTGGGACAGGAAATTACAGCAAATATGCGAATTATGCAGTTCATGAGGGGAAAGTTTCGTTCCGTATAAGGCCAGTAGAATCGCTTCATTCAGACAACGGCTGCCGGGACAAAGTCCATCGATTACTGCCGTCTTTAACCCCCAGGAACCATTGGTATTAACGTCACATTATGGACAATACGCAAATCGTACTGATCCATCGTAGATTTTCGTGCCGGAAATAAAGTTCGATCGGTTACATCCACGGGCGCAAAACGACCTCAGTAGTCGGCGCGCCTGAAAACGCCAATAAACAACAACAACAAACAACGATTACATCCGTAACTTTGTTCCGGCCGGATTTTCCAGTCACAATTGCATCACAGCTGTCGTGGTCTTTGCCTCGAACTAAGCTGGCCGTGAGCAAAAGCTATCGAAGCGACGGAGCCTGTCCCCGTCTCCGTCCCGCCCAGGGGGCCCTACGGAGGAATGCAGCTGACGTAAGGCCAGTCGCCGGAACCCTGCGTGTCAGGGCGCTGTGCCTCGCGGATGCGGCGGCCGCGACATGATTTACTTCTCTGCTCGCTCGTCGGACGGAAAGCACGGATGATGGCTGGCGCCGATTGTTGTTTTGAAGAGCACCGCCGCCCGCTGAGCCTCCTCTCTCGTCCCGGATCCGTCTCGGCTGCGCGACTGCGGTGAGGTAACACATTAACCCCCCCCCCCCGTACGCCGTAACCCGAGCCGACGGCAGCGATCAGTGCGGACTGCTGCCCTTGGAGAGCGGAATTTTTGGTGTGGTCGAGTCAGGCAATGGGACTTTCTGTTCCCAGCGTCCGTAAGAGGTTTGCAGCGACATTTAAGTCGTGGAAAGTTGGAGATGGAGCCAAACGTGCCTTCCAGATTTGCAGACGTGCAGCCTGTCACATAAAAAAATATAAAAAAAACAAAAAAGATGCAGGCGTCCAGGATTCAGACCCTACGACTGAGACCAAAATGTATCACTGGAAGTCTGGTACTGTACGCACTGAGCGAGGACAAATCGGAAAACGTTATAACTTCTCCTTTGAAGCATTTGTCGCAACTTATATATACATAATGCATACACACACATATATATATATATATAACATATATATACATATATGTTGGGATGTTGGCGTCAGAGTTTTGAGAATATGGACGAATACCTGCCACCAATAAGCTATGAACTACGACTAATGCTCCCCCTGAGTAACTGACGCTCCAAAAAACCGTCACCGGAAACAGAACAGCAGAAAACCGTGCACTCTTTATGGAAATTGGGTCACGACACGTCAGCAGGCGAGTAGATATGTGAACATTTCGGAAGCAATCCTATCTAAGGATAAAAAAGAATTATTGGACTTGGGGACCAAGTCCCAGCATGCGCTAAGGTTTTCCTCGCAAGACAAGAAAGCAGAGCTCGAGCTTCTGTGCAGGGACATTTGTACCTTGAACGACAAAAACATCACTGTCCATCCGCAAATTCAAGAATTGTTTCTGGCCGAAAGCACTAAGCATAGATTCACGAGCAAAACCAGCACTGCGCCGCCGTCCAGGCAGACGGCCAGAGAATTACTTGGCAATCCCGACATTGTTGTTGGAAGGACTGATAGGAGTGCCGATTACGTCGTCGTGGACAGTGCAGAATACCAGAGAAAAGTGCAGTGCATCCTGGATGACAAAACTTTGTTGGTCTAATCGCCAGATATCCAGCTGAAGACGTTAAAAAAATGTCAACGATCTTATTGACGCTGCCAACAAACATTCGCCAAACCTGACGTTTGAGCGGATCACCGGACATTACAGTCTTGGCTCCTTTTGCGGTAACGTAAAACTACACAAAGCAGGCACACCACTACATCGATTCGTGTCTCAGAATCTTATGCCATCTTATCAACTCGGTAAGGAACTGAAAGCAGTCTTCAACCCGAGTACGTCCCGTTGACATATTCCTTGAATTCGTCGAGTGAGTTTATCGACTTTCTGCGGAGAAGAAAAAGGCGGAGGCACCTGGTGTCTCTTCATGTCGAAAACCTTTTCACCGATCTACCCATGGAGCATACCGTTAATATCCCGTGTGACTGCGCCTACCGAGGGGACACTCTGCCACTACCAAACACCCCAGGGTACATCCTGGCAGCCTTGCTGTGACTGCACAATAAGTCTCATTCAGATGCTCCAGAAGGAAGATATACCACCAAACGGATGCAGTCGTCATGGGTTTCCCACTAGGGGTGTTCTTTGCTCAGGCCTTCATGGCATCCGCGGAAAAACGCGTTCTCTCCGACGAATCGATTCGGCCGTTCCTGTTCTGTCCGTACATCGAAGATATTTTGATCAATGCCGCTGATAAAGAGGCTGTTCGTAAGTTGACGACCAAGATGGAGGAAACCTCTGGAGTCGAGATCACTACTGAGGGCAAAGTAGATGAAAAATTGTTGCTTGGACGTGTCCACCGTTTCATCGACAGGACACATTGTCATCGCTGTTCATGTCAAACCTACAGGCGTCGGCAGATGCATCGACCACGAAAGTCAGTACCCTGAGCGCTGTAAAATTAGCAGCATAAAAGTCCACGTCCACAGTGTGAACGTGGACTTTAACGGTTAAAGCGGACATGCTTTAACGCTCTGTGGGCCACAGGGCGTTAAAACATTGTTCATCATGGACCATGTGCCATCAAGAACCTAGAAGGGTGTAGCAAATTATGGTTAACAAAAACTACACGACTACACACATCAACCAAGAAATCAATGCCTTCTCGTCTTACCTTATCCCAGCCAAGGACAGAGCACATAAAGAAGCAACTTTCAAGTTATGCTACAGAAACATCATGTCGTCAGGATACAGGGCAAATGAACACGTCCCAAAAGGAATCGTGAGGCGGACCTGCGTCACAACAAACTTAGCGGAACGTCTTGCATTCAACAGTTACTACCAGAATCCGACTGCATCATCACTGGTCCTTCAGTACATCACGAACCGGGACTGCAGCGACCTCAAACAGACGAATGTCCTATAGCGGTACCGTATGCGTGTCAGGAGACTGCGCTCTCCTGCAGTCTGTCTATAATGGCTACATTGGTCATACGACTTCCACCCTTAGGTGCCACATCACCATGCATCTGCAGGGCGGCAGCCCCCAGACCCACACCGAGCACTTCCACCACCAGCCAGCCTGACCCGGATCATGATGACCAAGAATTCCACCATCATCTCTTGTGCATCGTACTGGCACCGACCTTAACATTTGAGGCGTTAACCATCAGGGGAAAAGGCCCATTGATCAATCGTCAGGTCAATGCCAGGGGACCTCTTTTCTTTTATAAGGGTGGACCACTGGACCCCAGGCTTTTGTGATCACTGAAAATGTTGCGAAGAGGGCTGAGAACCTTTGTGAGGCTATTCAAAATATTTGCCACGTAACTACCCGACATAATGTTGTTCACGTTTGTCTCAGAAAAGTGCCCTTACGAATGTCGCATGTTCCGTTCATGTATATAGCCGTTCTAATTTGCCATGGGCAACTTTGGTACCTAATAACCTTGAAATTGTCTAGCAAAAACTGCTTGAAAAACGCAGTTAATGTAAGTGCGCTGTTCATTTTAACCATCTTCCCAGACGGGTTGGACAGTATGGCCGATTCCCGGCGGGGGGAGGGGGAAGCGGATTCGACCCGCTAAGATCTCGAAAACTACACACCCGATTTTGTCCCATCAAACGGCAATCGATTCCCCACGACATCAACTATATTTCTGTATCAAGAAGTTTCCAAAATTGTGAAGGTGGTGGATACAGGAGGCAAAAAAAGTCGAAATAGGGAATATTTTTGAACTTGTTATAACTTTGTTGTTTATGGACCGATTTTGGCGAAATTGGCATGAATCGAGAAATTATGGATGGGATTTTTACCGTTGGTCCATACATTTCAAATTTTGAGAAAATTCGTACGTGTCCAGAGGGTTTCGAAAATGGGAGGATTAATTTCTCAAAAACCGAACTAATAAAAACGTTGAAAACATCTTTTTAGCTTTTAATGGTCATGTTATGCTGAAGAAGCACAAATCGTATCATAATACGTGTGTAATGTTAGCATAGGCGGTGCCAGGAAAATGAAAAAGGGGAACTGTCATGGTCACATGTTCAAGTCCACTTGCGACCCTTGACCTTAAATGACCGCTAATGACCTTAGAGTCACATGGAATGGTCTTCAGTGCATTTCATATTGTGTGAAAACGCTTCCAATCATTTGAGTCCACTCTATGTCTAAAATTACATTTTAGGGCTGTTGGATGTAGGGTACGCGCACTGACATTTTAAGTCATAGCTCCGTGACCCGGCCTGATATCTACCTGAAACTTGGTACAGCAGTAGAGGACAACCTTCTACGTCATATATGCTCTGGGTTTGGCATTTGGAAAAATAGTGCTAAAATTGTCACTAAGAAACCAAATTTCGAATTTTTTCCTTGACCTGACGTTGTGAAATGGCCTCAGATTAACAAGATTATATTTGTTTGCTTGCCCAGCTATTTACCTATACACCCATATAGCGTTTTGAGTTCCATCTTAAAAGCATTATTTTTGGCAGGCGTTTTCAATTTACCTTGAACAGAGTCAAAAATGACCTAAAGTGCCTCTCAAAGACATTGCCTGGCTCCGCTCCTGAGCAAAATAGGATGATGAAATTTTGTTACGTTACGCGGAACGAACATGTGGAAAAGGTGACTAAGTTTCGTGAAGCAGCGTCAAACACCCTGGAATTGGCAAGCCAAAAACCCGAGGAAGGGCGGACTCAGCCCCCTCCCCTGCCGGGAACAAGGTTAGCACCTCCATCTTTGAAAAACAGTCCACGTGTTTGTGAATAAGTACCGTCTATGTCCGAGACCCCGAATCCGCCAAAGTCACGAAATGGCTTCAAAACTTGCCTTGAGGCTAACTAAAATCAAAAACGCTAATATCAGAATCAAGGTTAGCGTGGAGCACCGTATAAAACTTGACGTAAATCGATCGTCTTCTTTTTTGTGCTCTGCTGAAGATACTACTGAAATTGTTCTTACATTTCTTATGCACGAGAATTAGTTCATGTTTTATCTTATAACGTCCAAGGCTCCTAAATTAAAAAGAAAACTAACTTCTCGTGGATAAAAGGTTGCGTCTTTAGTGGTAACTTCAGCAGAGCAAAAAAAAGACAGTTTATGTCCTGTGTCATACCATGTTCCACGCATATACTTGGAATGTGATATTGACATTTGTGCCGTTGGAACCAATTTTGGAGTTGTGGCGGATTCAGGGTCTCGGACATATACGGAAGTTATTCTTAAACACTTTTGCTGTTTTTCCGTTTTTTTGTGGTATTTCGTTTTTCCGTTTTGTTGGTTTTTTGTTTTATTTCTCCTGTTGGACTGTTTTCAATCAGTTTTGCCTAATTGCCGGGGCCATATGAAATACCCCTACGGAGAGGACGTTACGAATGGAAACATCAATAGCGGGTCAAGGAAACGGAAACGCTGGTGACTGTGGTTTGTGTAAGTGGTGTATTCAGAAGATCAAACTGTTATTCTTGTTATCTTTGAGTTTTCCCTTTTGTTTTATTTGGATCTGCTCCTGCTGATGCATGTACATGTATCTGCCATACATTCATTTTTCATCAATGACATTATTTCACTGAAATAAATTATGTAAATCATGATGGATGGGAAAAGTCTGAGGCTCCCAAAGTTATGCACTTGACTTCATCTTTGATTCTTACTTGTGTAGCCCTGCAAAACACGTCCTTCGTATCAAGTTGTGGCATGCAAAAACGCCTCCAGGGGCATCGATTTATGTTAATGGCTGGGGGGGGGGGGCAGCCGAGGACCCAACAACCTAACCTCCCCCAAATGTGGGTTTTTCAACGGATTTAGCCCATTTGATTTTGACCAACAAAAAATTGAGTTTTTTTTGTTACTATTTATACAAAAATTGCATTTATCCCGGTGTATGCAGATATATATATATATATATATATATATATAAACGTATATACATAAAGATAAATAGACACATCGCTTTAGGCTTTATTCTTTACTTTCTGTGTATTTCTCTTCTATTGTAGCTGTTTCTTTGCGAATACTATTCATTTTCCTACAAAACCAGCAGAACACATTGGGTGGGCCCAAACCAGCATCTGAGGTGGCCCAAATCAATATTGGGTGACCAGGACCCTCTCAAAAGAATACAGATCGGCACCCCTGCTTTCTTATCGAAAGGAACACTGTTTTCAACACGCAGAGCTCATTTACACCTGACAACCACCCATGGAATATGGAGTTTGGACGGCATCTGATGTCTCTTGCATTCACCCTTGACAGGCATTTTACGTCTCCCTGTATTTTAGGCTAGATGGATGGTCGGTTATAATAAATTTTATGTAAAGCAGTCACATTATTTCAAGTATTAGCACACAGCACTAATATCTAAAGTGGCCTGCACGCCTTTGGAATGGTTGCAAAATGGCACAGAAACGAAAACGGTCCCCCAAAACTCGTCCAGGAGCCCAAACCCAAATCCTCATTCCTGTACGACGTTCAGATGTTGGTGTGCCGTATGTAAAGGATACGTAGGAAGGTCGCCAAATTCCAGTGAAATAGCATAACCGTTCGGCGTTGGCGTCGGTAAAAATCCTCGGCGCGCCGAATCGGCCCAACATGAAAATAGGGCTGCTTAAGTCTTACAGAGCTTCTCTCTCCGAGTATTACCGTACCTTCTCGTCAGAACTGAATATTTTGCTTCTGGTCCAGCAAATGCCTGACTTTATGAATGCACATTTCCTGGCTTTGGGTGGTGGAAGCTGAAAATGAGGCACCTGAAGATATTCGTTTACGATACTCTGATATCGTGCAGCCCGAGGCTGTGCGTTCCACCTGGACACCCGTAAGCGACAGCCGACTGTTCTTCGGGTATTCAGCATTGTTATTCAGGTAATGTAGATGAGAGACAACGACCCGTCGTCGCCAGAGCAGGAACGCGCCGTGGACATATCGCAGCTACCGTGATGTTCTGACTGGCGCGCTCTGATGCGACACACCTCTGAAAAGTTCCGCGCCGAGTGCTGGTCTTCCCGCAGTCGTCGCGTTTCGCGTGTTCCTGAGACTGCGGGGGTGGCCGGCGCGCCTCAGGGTCGCGTGACTACATCCTCCTCACGGCTGATCCAGACGCCGTGACCCGCCACTCATCGACACCGACCGCAGACCAGCGGAGGAATGGCAAGTGGCGACAGACGGAAAACCAAGCGAGTGGAGCCTTTTAGCGTGATCTGGGCATTGGCAGCATGTTTGAAGAGGGAAGCCAATGAGCAAGAAGGGACTTGTATTGCGCCATCGGACGCCGCTGCGAAAAGACGGCAGCAGGATGACGCCGTGAAAATAAACAGACAGTAAGCAATTCGTGGTAGCAGTAAGGATTTGAACTCAGTTACACCTACGGCGATCTGTATTGTGTCGCCCTTAAATATTTAATGACCAATAAACATCGCATTTCGAACACATTGCTCTGCACATCCCGCAACGCAGTAAGGGGAAGGTTCAGACATGCACACAACCACCAGCAAGATGCGTGTAACTTTTCCTCCGTGTTTATAAAATGTCTACTGAATGCGTGCCATATAGGTTTAATAACATTTTTAAGTCCTCGTCGGACGGGAGGAATTTTCCGCTTGCAGCGACGACTGTGGAGGTGGGTGGTAGGCGGCCCTCGCCATTCGGCCCCTAACTGAGCTAGCGCCATGGGACCAAACGCAATGGATTGCTGTGGGTTCAGGGAATCCAACGGTATCCGGGTCGACCCCATCAGGTCAACCAGTGACCTTTTGGGTCAGGTCAGATTTTGTTCTTAGGAACTGTAGGTCGTTTCCGAGATGAAAAACAAAACATTTGGGGTGGAATAGGCCTTAAGCATACTATATCATACTTGTGCCAAAAATTACTATAGGTACGTTGTCACGTCAAAAAAGGTCGTCTTCTGGTACTGACCTTCGACCTTACCACCATTCTGAATCGATTTATGCTCGTCATTTGCCGTTCATTCATACTTATTACCCTTGAAACAGAAAAAACACCTTTGGCGCAAAAATCGCTCTGCAAGCCTTCAGTAACGACGTCACAACTCGATGACCCGAGATGACCATAGCATAGGAGTCACGCTTTTCCAAATCATGCGCAATGAATGTATCGTCAGCCATGCCATATTTCACGGCGCTATCGTGCGCCGTATTGCCGTGGTCCCGGAAACACTGCTTGGGGGAGGCATTCACCTCTCTCCCCTCGTCCGGTTAGGGTTAAACCTATGTCCTGTTAAAGAGACAAACGTCGTTCTGATCCTTTGCCGAAATACCGGGAATGATGTAGATCAGATGTCAATTACATCCTCTAAGTCTGAGCGATATCACCAGCCTATTGCTCTGATCCTTCACTCATTTGAGGGAAATGGAAACTAGTGGAGGCCGGGAGAAGCGGCTCTTCCGGGACGTCAGAGCTCGGAAATGCCCAGGTCGGGTGGACGGCTCGCCGCCCGGGTGTTCAGTGTCACCTGAGAGCCGCAGGTCACGAATGACGGCATCCTGTTCCACACGTCCCGTCGCGACGGCCTGTTTGTCGGACCAGCGCGCGCGTCACGGACTGGGACGAAGAGAAACCGCACTTTCCGGATTAGTCGCCGGGCCGGCGTCCGTCCGTTGCCACCTGCGCTGCAGAACAGCGCGGTGTTCTGGCTTTTCCCACTCGGCAAAAACCTGGTCAACGGGGATCTAGCTCAGGAAGATCCCTTCGGTTCCGCCAGCGACAATCTGCCGTCCTATTCTATGTTGTTGATTGCTGTATGTACAGGCCAAAACTTAAGTTCACCGTGTCCACGATAGTGCGGTAACGCAAAGTAATGTTCCTCCGTGGGAACAAAGAAACGATTTAGCGCTAGCCTTCAGATTAGATTGGAGCATGTTCCACCCTGCTGCGGGTCATGACTAAAGGTTACGTATGTGGTGAGGTACCGGTAGGTATGGGCGAATCTCGCGAAGGTCAAGGAAACCCCATGACATGCAATTTCGGTCCAGCATTCTTGTCGTTCTCGTCGAAACTCATACTCTCGCACTGGAACTCCAACGTAGATGTATAGTTCAGCGCATACGATGACGTACACTTGCTTACAGTTTAGCCAGCGCCTTTTTTCTGAGAATGATGTGGATTTTGAGGTGCGCAGGATAGCAAGATTTACTTCTTAATTGTATTCCTGTATTGGGGGATGCCGAAATACAGATATGCAGAATCGTCCTTCCGGGATTCTGGGAATGGGAATTTTGGGATTCCGGGTTAGAGCTTCACGCACTTTGGCGAATTTTTCTGTTCGCTTTTCCTACGCATTGTGCAAAGTTTTTTGTAATTTTATCTCCCCGAGGATCAGAGTGAGCTCAAGTTTTGGGAGGCGCCTCGGGCCTTTTTTAGCACCATTGAGTGGGCAAGAAAAAACACTGCCAAAATAGTCTTTTAGGACAGAGCTTAAAACGTTCACTTGGGTGTATAGATAAATGTCTGGTCAAACATATGTAAAATTTTTGTTAACTTGGACTCAATTAACAAGATCAGGCCAAAGTCAAAAATACAAATTTCATTTGGTGCTTTGTTTTGGGCACTGGTTTTCGAAATGAAAAAAGGAAAATAATAACCGGATTACGAATGACTCAGAACATTATTTTCTGTATTAATATCAGCTCACGTCACCTAGTTATGGCCTAAAACGTCCGCGCAGGTACCGCACACCACGACGATCGAAAACAGGACTTTGAGAAGTTAAATCAGTTCATATCGTTGGAATCCTTTTAATCCGAGCAGTGGAAGGAGGTTTCGTGCTAACGCGCACTGGAAGTGGGGCACAAAAGTGCCCCTCTCCGATCTCAGAAACAGAAGGAGCTAGAGACATGAAATTTTGTGGACAGGTTAGAGCTATAACGATGTACGTCGCGTAAAATTTTCATGGTCCTAGATTAATATCTTCAAGATCAAATGGGGTCGAAAAAGTTAAGTGTGGACACTTTCTCGGCCCGTACAGGCCATTCCGTACGACTTTTCAAACGGAACGGGAAAGTGGTGTTTGTTTGAACGTTAAAACGTGGAATACGACAATTTCCATTCATCTGTCGTCTTGACTGACAATTTCGAGTTAAGGTCGTGTCAGGTCATTGACCTACGGCGTCATTTTTTTCATTTTTGAAGATCAGATTTCGAGCAACATGGGATAGCTTGAGTGTAAATAAGGGCGCTACACGCATCTTTTGGCGTATTTTCATTGAAGGCAGCCAGCATCGGTACCTTTCATCACTTCCAGCGTTTATATTTATGTATGTATGGATATGCATATATGTATATACATGTGAGTATAAATGTGCCAAATGTGTCTTTAGTAGGGTCTCTGAATGCAAATTTCATACAGGTCGACATGTTGCAAAGCAAATCTGGGCCAGGTTACAAGGACTTTGACCTTTGACTTTGGCCTTTGGTGACCTTGACCTTCACTGACCATGCTATATGTAAGCATATCAGTGAGCGCACACGTGTTTTTTTAGGGCCTTTGAATGTATATTTCCTACAAACCGACATATTGCAAAGCAAATCTGGATCACATCACAAGCTGGTTGATCTTGACCATTGATGACCTTAACCCATTAACGCCCAGGCCCACTTCCAGCCCTCAAAGTTGTGTTATTTTTTAAGCACACCGACTTTATGTGCCAACTAAGATTTTCTGAACGTTTGAAACGCGTACCTTTTTTGAATTTCGAATTATGGCAGGGGACAGAAATGACCCGCTGGGCGTTTGGGACATGCCAGCGCTGCCGGTGCGGCGTGTCCGTCCACACACCGGGCGGCCGGCCGGTCGGCATTATCCGCAGCGATCCCCGGTTGTTTGTCTGATAATTCGCGTAATACCATTTTTACGTTATGTAATTTTGCTGTCTATCCCCGAAAGCTGAAGATTTTCGTTTCTGACAATATCATAACTCAGTAACTCTGTATTCACGGACAAGGTTTACTTTCAAATCTGATACGTCAATGCACCACACCACGCACTAGTTTTGGCTCGCTATTTCAGTTCTGCACTATTACAAGATCGATGGCTTTACTTACCATATATAATTCCGAGAGCACTGCAATGTTCCTGGCACCGTTTTTACTTTCCGCACTCATCGTGCTTGTTCACACTGTGCATATACACTGCGCCTTAGTGAGCGCGACTTACGTCGGCACACTCGCACGTTTATTTGCTGTGGAAGGGCGAGAAGCATTTGGGACACAGCGCCTTTTTAGACTGTGCAGAATAGATGAGGCTGGGGCACGTCCACCTTCTTGCGTTCCTTCCTGTCAAAGCGCTGAACGGTTGACAAGGGCTATACACTGTCGTAGTTTGACATCATATTCACGGCCTTGTTATCAAACCAACCAACTGCCAGCACCGCCAACTTCTCGTCGAACCGGGAGTCGTGCGCGCCCCGTCCTTCTTTCTTCGGCTCTTTTTGCGCCCTTAGGGGACACTTCTCCATCCTGTTCTCCCGAACAGTGCCGGTGGCTCGCAGGCCTCTGTCCTTCAGATCCGACAAAAGGGAACGAGAGGTGAATAAGTTGTCAAAGAAAAGGCAGTGGCTGTTGGGATCCTGTATGCCGCTGGTCATGTCCAGCACTACTCTGGTTCACAGCGGCTTGTCTTGCAGCGCCGAGCGAGTTTCATTGTCGCAGTACAAGTCGAACTTGTAGCAGTACCCTCCACTGCTGCACATAGCCCACAGTTTATACCCAAAACGGATGGGTTTGCCCTGGATAAACTGTTCCAGTCCATGGTGGCCATAATATCGGACCATCATCTCATCGACGGCCAGCTTCTCCTCATGAATGCCGAATTTTGCGAAAGTTTTGTTCAGCATGGTGATGAGCGGCCGGATTTTGAAGGCGCGGTCCGTGTCGTTTGTCTGTCGACAGTTGTTGTCCTGCACGTGCAGGTACCGCTTCAGTTTGAGGTAGCGGTTCCGTGCCATGGCTTGGCGGATGATCTTGTTGCTGTCTAGATCACTAGTCTCTGACCAGTACATGCGCTCGCTCGGCATCGTGACATATCCAGAGAAGATTAGGATTCCAATGAACGCGCGCAACTCGCTGGTGTCCAGAGTAAACAGCGGGTCGTTTCTGATGTCCAGCGCGTACCGGAGCGTCTCCCGCTGGATGTGTCCCAGGATCTCCTCGCTGAACAGTTCCTCAAACAGCTGCACAGATGCGTGGTCAGACAGCTGGTCCGCGATGCAGGCGCGGGTGCGAGCAGCCCCATCTTGCATCTTCTCCCAGTTCGGGTACGTCGCTTCTGTCCACCTCCAGACCAGTGCAGCCTTGTCCTGACGTCTCCTTTTCTGGGTGCATTCCACGGGCGCTTCTTCGTCTTCCTCTTCTTCTTCCACTTCTTCAGCCGTGTGAACTTCTATTGTGCCAGGTACGTCGGTGACCACCGCAATCCCAGTGAGGCTGTCATCTATCTCGTCTTCGTCGCTGAGGTCGTTGTCAGGTGGTATGTTTACTATATCCTTTTGGCCTTCTTCGTTATCAAGTTCGTTCAGGATCATGTCCACGGCCTCTTTGGCCGAAAAACACTTCATTCTTGGCATCCCGGGTCACTCTGGGATCAAACGCCGCTGATCCACAATAGAATGTCTCTGCTCACAAACACACACAGCCACCGTACCGCTCGCTACCCTCGCACTACCGACTGCGTGTTTCCGGTCACGCCTCTCCCCTCCTGTCCGGCCGCCTTGCCACATGTGCGAAACGCCCAGCGGGTCGTTTTTGTCCCCTCTATATTTAGCGCCATATCATAAGTTAGCGGTCAGGTCAGTTCAATATCTTTCGATGGCTTCATGCTCCCACGTGTTTTGGCTTCTCGCGCAACAGAGATATTTATGTCAGTTCTACTCATATCATTACCAACAATAAGATATGGCCGGCTCCTTCTAAACGCTGCAAACATCGCTGAATTAACTGCTGCTAATTTCGTTCCCCGATGTTCTGAGAACTCCGGGTAAACATGTCTGCCAAGACTTTGGACCTTCCGTCCCCACCTTCACAGCTGATCCTGGTTCACAGGCCCCGCGTACACAGGCGTTCAAAGCGAGGGGACAAAAATGACCCGCTGGGCGTTAATGGGTTAAGCCTTATTGAACATGGCGTTGGTCTTGGTACATCCATCACTTATGCCGAATGATGTCGCCTGATTGCGTTCAAACGGAAATCTTTGGTAGAAAGCTAGTCCTTTCACAAAGTTCTCATTTGTCAGCGACAACCGTTGCTTTCGTTATGTTTGCCTGACTTTCAAATGCTTCAAACTTCAAATATTCCGGCTGATTTTTGATTTTTCTTCGACAGTCGACGAGTTATTCATTTGCCATAACTGTCACAAAGTATTAGCAACCACCTTCAATTCGTTCTCGAGGTTTTCAAGAAAAACAGGTGGGGGAGGGGGGCACAAAAAACTCCCTTTCCAGCGTGCGTGTTAAAGCACTATGAAAATGACCCAACGTCATTTTCTATGATAGTTTATTTGAGGCCATTCGATGCCAAAGGTGGGAAGTTGATCGGATGAAAATGAAATCATTACAACTTCTCATTTTTTATGTCCCTGAAACAGCTTATGTTAACATTACACAAAAATACAACATAATTTTCAATAAAATTATGACGGGAAAAGACATTTAGCTTTCAAGCTAATGCGGTTTAAAAAGAACTGCGTCCCATTTCCCAAATCCTGTGAATGCCTATGAATTTCCTCAATATTCTAAACGTGTGGGCCAAAGGAAGAGTACCAACGATTAGCTCTCGATGCAAGTCCATCGCGTGACATTCGATCCGTAAACAGCGGAATTATAGAAATTAAAAAATACCTCTTTCTGACATTTTTACTCCACTGTATCCGACCTTTGCAAGATTTCGGTAATTTTGCTTAAAGGTGATATGTTTTAAGTTATATCAAATCCATTGCCGTTTGTTCCGATGAGATCGGACGGAAACTGGATAGTGCTCAAGATGTCAGAGGCGCGGTGGTGCGGTAACAAGGAGCGGTAATGCGTCCGTGGGTGAAACTGCACATGTGTTAAGAAATTTCAAAGTTTTCGTGGTCAAAATTACGGAAACAGGCGCTAAACACGTTTCCACTACATGTTTCGCTTGCCATGTGTGAGCGGTTTAACTACGAATTTTGACGCTTTTTCGGCCTTTCCCACATATCCTGTCAGAAATTTCAGTCCGTAGCTTCATCAGATTCCCCCTCCCCCAAAAAAACAATGTGTTTTTTTTTTGGGGGGAGGAGGAGGAATCAGCCAAATTGGTCCATTGATTGCAGGATTATCGAGTGAAGTGTCTGACAACCCTCCCACTACCAAATGAAAAGTGAGTGAATGCTCCAGCAACTCTCGGGTTACAGGACGAAACAGGACATGGGGAGGTAAACCAGACTTCACATTTATTTTACTTCTACGGAAAATTGTTCGTCGTAAGCAAAATGCGCTGAAGTCTTTATGCACAAGAGAAAAAAATAAATATGAAGAGCATCTGGTGCAATGTGCGGTAATCCATGGTCAACGGCAGGTTATGAAAACACGCACGAACTGTTATCAAAAGAGGCCTGGCAGCAAGAACGTCGGTCTTGGATGCCGGGATATTCGTCTGCTTTGCTCTTGACATTGCCGTTTCACCAGCGAAACCGGATGTATGAACGTCGTTTCTGGGGCGTCGACCGTGGCTGGCAGCAAGAAACCGGTCTGGGTTAAACGCCAGTGCTCTGCCCTCCGTTTCATTCCTCCAAGGTGCAGCCGTCCGAGCTCCGTAACTCCGTGACTCCAGGGTGCCGTGCTCGGGTGCCACCTGACGTGTAACAGGCACCGACGTCTGATCACATGAGGAGCCAGCACCATTGGATCCGAAAAACAGACAGCTACCCACATCACGAAGTGGCCGTGTCGGGCCACTAACGGTGCTGTTAGTGTCCCATGTGCTACATTAAGTGCTCACGTAAAACAGACATGTCGTTCACGACCTGGGCTAAACGCGCCATATTTGCGTTCGTTCAGGCAGCAGCGCCGGTATCTGCACAATGTCGGCTTAAACCGGCATTCGCTGGAGTATTCAGAACCACATCATTTGCTGGCGGGCTATTTTTTGCCCGCTGCCCGTCTAACTTCGTAACTAATGGATAGATCAAAACGTTTCAGTTTGCTAACGATAGCCCTCAACGAGGGCGCCCAAAAAATGCATGGCTTTTGATACATAAAGCCACGGGATGACGTCATAGGTCGGATCAAACTGTAAAAAACACGAATGCTTCCACATTCCAAAAGTCTGAAGGGTATTTTATCTCGTTCAGTTGCTCTAAAACTTTGCAAACGTGTTGTTGGAAAAAGGTCAGAAAAAGGGCAAGAGGTCAAGGTCACAAGCGACAGGCAATGGACTTACAGGTCAAGATTATCCTTTTTCATAAAAAAATAGTTTAAAATGCATCGAAACTGTACCATGCACCATGTAAAGGGTAGATTAGATTTCGCTATGTGAATCGGCGCCTCCAATTTCTCCATAAACCATGCAAATAGGGAAAAAATAATGAAAAAATGCATGACGTTGGAAAGGTTTATTGACATTTATTTGAGCAGAACAATAGGTGAAAACGACGATATTCGACGCAATTTTGGTTGATTTTGTCAATCTTTTCCTTCTATTCCTATCATTAACATTACGATAGACATCATTTTATTGATATATCTGTCATGTATGGTATAGATGATAGGCATATCTGTCATATATATTATGTTACATGTAGGCAAAAGATATGTTATATATAGGCACATATAATACATGTGATAGATATATCAC